>CM035108.1:8760266-9960266 GCA_020205505.1 Panax japonicus | reverse complement strand
TCTGAGAATGTGCAAGTGAAATAGGAAGGTGCAAAGAAACAGGTAGTGCAGTGTAAGAACTGCGGGAAGAATCACTCTGGCTAGTGTCTGAAGGGTAAGTTCATGTGCTATAAGTGCGGGAAAGAGGGTCATATCTCTCCCAACTGCCCCAACTCAAAGATGATCAGTGGATGCTTTTTATGCAGATCGACTAAACATAAGGTGAGGAACTGTCCAAAGAGGGTAATGGAGGCAGGAAATGTAACCAATGGGAGGAACAGTGGGTCTTTAGCAATCACGGGACCACACTCAACCAGTACACCAACGGTAGCAACTCTGAGGGTCTACAACATGACGGTCCAAGATACTGTGGCAGCTGGAAACAGAACTCCAGGTGCTATTTGAATCACTTATATATCTTAAGTGATTTTCTTGCACATGTAGTAGATTATTTTATTTTATAAGAAAAGCTGAATAAGGGATTTGAGTTCTTTTAGAAATCAAATTTCTGCCTAATCAGAGTCTTATGAAGAATAGTTAAAGACCAGTTCAATCAAGTATGATCGAGGTCTACGTGCAAAGATTATATGTGTTATGTACCCTTCTGTATATTAGTTTTAAAGCGGTGATTCTGGGGACAGAATCCTTATAAGGGAGGGTGAATGTGACAACCCGATATTTCCTATAAAAATAAATAAGGAATTTTGCGTATAAGTTTTTTTTATTTAAAAGTATACGATGTGATGAGTAGAAGTATAATAATAAATATTTTATTATACTAATTGTTCAGAATATTTAAAGTTAATTATTTTAACTTGATTATAGATAATGTGATATGAGAATGATAAGTAAGATATGGGATCCAAACCCTGGATTGGGATTGTGATCAAGAGATGAGAATAGTAATATTATATTATTGATGTGTACTGTGTATGTGCGGGCAAATAATGTAGAGAAATTACGGTCAATTAGGGCATAGCATAGTACTGTGCTGTAAAACCCTAATTATTAAACTCAATTATGAGATATGACTGAGTATTTATTGTGCATGTGAATTTTTGTTAGTACAAATTACTATTAACCCAAATTACTATTCACTCTAGTATTGTTCACTCGGGTATTTGAGAGACTTTTCGTGTCAGAGTACTATTCACGAGTTACTATTCACAACTTACTATTCATAAGTTACTATTCACGAGTTACTATTCACCCAAATTACTATTCACTCTAGTATTGTTCACTCGGGTATTTGGGACACTTTTTGTGTCAAAGTACTATTCACGAGTTACTATTCACGAGTTACTATTCACCCAAATTACTATTCACTCTAGTATTGTTCACTCGGGTATTTGGGACACTTTTCGTGTCGGAATACTATTCACGAGTTACTATTCACGAGTTATTATTCACGAGTTACTATTCATGAGTTATAATATTAACGATAAATGTTATTAAAAATTAAAGTTGTGTTCATAGTTGAATTTGGAGATGCAGACGTGATATTTGAGTCCGGAACTGCGAAATTAGTAAAAATAGTCTATAAACACAAAATTTTTCGGAATTCACTATTTGGTCAAAAAGTCAACAGTTGACTTTTTCGGGAAAGTCAAACTTCTAAATTTCAAAATTTATATTTTTGATAAAAAATAGTTTCATTGTGTTGGAAGTATTTATGTTAGTGAAAATCAACATTTATTTCGATAATAATTGATGTTTGGAGGTTATATTGACCAATCAGGTATTTAACCGGATAAATGAGCAATTGATTGCTATTATTTCACATGATTATAACTATTTGTTCACATGTGTGTACTATTGATTCACATGATTTACTATTAGGGGAGTTGGTGCAAGATTGATGATACTTGCATGACTAAGTTAAAAAAGGAGGTATAGATGGAGGTATTATACTGTAATTAATTTTTTCACATGTTTAGAACTATTTGTTCACATGTGTGTACTATTGATTTACATGATTTACTATTAGGAGAGTTGGTGCAAGTTTGATAATACTTGGATGACTAAATTAAAAATGAAGGAAAAGATAAAGGTATTGTACTGTAATATTTCGAGCCCCAAAACGTGCAATTATCGAAACTATGTTTTACTATAAATAGAAGCTCATTCTTCTTCATTTCTCACCAATTCACCAAAGCTTTAGAGCCATTATTATAGAGAGAAATTATAGAGAGAAGCTATAGAGAGAAAATTTATAGAGAGAAAGAAGAAGAGAAGTCTGCTTCTTTTCTATTCCAATATCCAGTTTCTTCGAAGGTAAAGGGTGTTATCCTTTCTTATTCATGAAGAGAACTTCTGTTATTCCATTCTTTATTATTCTGTTGGAATAACCTGTAAAAGTGGCATACCCTATACATAACCTGTATACGCGGCATACCCTATACTTGGTGAAATCCTTATGTTATTCCATTCTTTATTATTCTGTTGGAATAACCTGTATGCGTGGTTTACCCTATACTTGGTGGAATGACCTGTATATGTGGTTTGCCCAATACTTGGTGATCTTCTTCTGTTATTCCATTCTTTCTTATTATGTTGGAATAACCTGTTTATGCGAAGTACTGTATACTTGGTGAAATTCTTTTATTATTTCGTTCTTTATTATTATGTTGGAATATCCTGTCGGTGTGAATTTCACCTGACCTGGTTCCATTTTATTATTCCGTATTTAAGATTCTGTCGGAATATCCTGTCTGTGCTATACGTCGGACCTGGAGAAAATAAAAATAATAATAAAAAAAGGTTTTTAATTATTAAAAAATACATATTAAATTCTGAAAAAATTATTTTAAAGCCAGAAAAATAATTTTTAATTATTTTGAGTATATTTCATAAATATTTAATATTTTTGGAATATTAGAAGTATTTAATTTATTTAATTATAATATTAAATAAATTATTTTAAAATGATTTTAATATTTGAAAAATCATTTAAAATCATATTTTGGTATAAGAAAATATTTTAAGTTATTTTCCATGACTTTTAATATTTTGTGATGAATTTCATTAATTAATTATATATTAATGATATTAAAGTTATTTATTGATTATATTAAATTATTAGTTTAAAAATGATTTTAATATTTTAAAAATTATTTTAAATGAAAATAAAGTGTTTAAAAATATTTTAAGTTATAAAATATAACTTTCAATATTTAGAAGATAATTTTATTAATAATTATATATTAATGATATTTATTTAATGATTTACGATATTAAGTTTATTTAATATTTATATTAAATAAATAGTTTAAAAATGGTTTTATTTATTTAAAAATTATTTAAAAAAGATATTAAGGATTTAAAAATATTTTAAGTTATAATTAATGACTTTTAATATTTGGATAAATAATACAATATTATTAACAATAGTATTGTTTGATGTTTAAATCATTTAATTATGATTCCGATGTTTGAAAATGAATGATAAATTTTAATAAATGTTTTAAAATTATTTTAAGTCATTTAAAAATAGAATGGCTGATATTTACAGATGTTGAGGTACAGAATAAGAGTCTTAGACTCAGTATTCACCCGATAAAGCTGTAGGTACACCGACAATTGTTAGAAATTGACCCAAACTTAGATATTTGATTGTGTTAATGATCGTTTAGGACGTAATGGCTGTTAGATATATGTGATGATGTGATTAGACTATGTGCTGACTGTAATAGACAGCACTATGTGTTATGATATATTGTTCTAATCGAACGAATGATCTGATTATTGAAAGGTTGTGATAAAAGAGATAGAATCTAAATTGAGATTTGTAATCAGCAAATCAGGTAAGTATCTTACCTTTACATTTCCTTTATGCAATGGACATGAGTAAGAAGTTTCAGAATTATTCTATTCCTGTACATATTATGTACTCTTTGATTATCAACATGTTAGTTCAGATATATATTCTGTTCATTAATTTCTAAATGGTTATACAAGTGTCCCCACTTGTATAATCATGTTATTATTCACATGTTGATACACCTTTGTCAATTACCCGTATATATATGTTGAATTACATATTATTGTTGAGCAAGATTAAAAACCTTCGAGTTTGGAACCAGACATGTATGAACATCCCTATATGGGAAAATTTTTGAGCCCAAGGCGGATAAAGTGAGCGATGCATTTCGTTCAGGTTATGTAGTATTGATTAATACAGGGTACAACGGGGCTGATCACCCTCCGTGCCCGTAAGCTATGATGGTTTACGGATGGATTTCTGCTAAACCTTTTCGAAAATGAAAAATAATGTTCATAGTATGTTTCTTAAACCCTATTCATGGGTAAAGCCAAATTTCAAGAATTTGAAAGAGAGTTATTATGTGAATTTTTTATCAGTACGAATTACTTCACAACTTTTGATTCGTTGTAGAAGTGTTATGTAAAGAGAATACTCATATTCTTTCAGCTTATATATATAATTGTTATTACTTGCTGGGCACTCAAATGCTCATCCTTGCTTAAATTAAATATTTTCAGTTATATATGAGCAACCTGAAGGCTCAGGCACGAACAAGGGGAAAGGAAAGCTGTTCGAATGAGTTTATATTATGAGTTAATGGTTATAGTTAGTATTGGTATCTATTCAAGTATTGTAAGGAATGTATTTGAAGGGCTCGTACCTGGGAAATAAACTTTAATGTATGTAAATTAAGTTCGAATGTATTATTATTTAGTATTATTCAGCTTAAAGAAATGGTATCGTGGAGAACCAAATTCGGGTTTCAAGTACCCGGATTTGGGGTCGCCACAATAGTTGGTATCAAAGCTTAGGGATATGATCCCTGGCTGAGATGTGAGACAAGAACTAGGAGGGGAGAGACGGGGAATTCCTTCGCTAGTATGACCTACCTAAGTTTATTTGGTATTTAATTGGTTGGTCAGAGTATAGAGATAATATGTGATATGTTAATTAACCCTTGTTTTGTGGCAGTATTTGAAAATGGCATCCGAGAATGTTGAGAATAGCAATGGAGCACAGGAGACCGTTGAGTCTCCACAGATCAATAATCAGGACAATGTGCAACAGGATGGTGATAATCCTCTTGTAAACAACAATACTGATCAATTAACGAACGACGGTACGTTTAGGAGCTTTTTAGAATTCATGCAACATCAGGCGAATGCGGCTCCTGTTCATAATACAGGTAAAAATAATGGCAACCCACGGTCGGTTACCGCTAAGCAATACAAGGAGCTGGGACCACCAGAGTTTTTGGGAATGCCAGAACCACTTAAGACGGAGACGTGGTTAAAATAGATAACCAAGATATTTGATGTCTTGGGATGCTCCGAGGAGAAAAAGGTTCCCTTTTCCACCTTTATGTTGCGTGAACAGGCAGATTACTGGTGGGAATCTATAAAACATACCCAGCCTGACGCACTCAAGATGTCTTGGGAGAAGTTCCAAGAGTTGTTCAACGACAAGTACTTTCTTGAAAGTATTCGTCACATGAAAGAGGTAGAGTTCATCAAGCTAGAGCAAAATAACATGACCGTGTCGCAGTACGAAGCCAAGTTTGCCGAGTTATCACAGTTTGCGTCCCATTTGGTTGATAATGAGGAGAGAATGACGCGAATATTTCTAAGAGGTTTGAAACCCGAGATACGTCAATATCTTATCTCTCATAAAATATGTTTGTATTCAGATGTTGTTAATAGGGCTCAGTTATTGGAGCGCGATAATGAGTCAACCCAACCAAAAGAGAGCAGCCGACAAAGTGATAATACAAGTGATACCAGTCATTAAAGCGGTGACAATAAGCGTGAAGGGAATCAACATGCCAGAAATGGTAACTACTTCGGTGGTAATCATGGCCAAAAAAATAATAATGGATATTTCAAGAAGAGGAGATTCAACAATGATGGAAAGACGTCTGCACCAGCACCCGTTGTTAAGGAAGGAGATCGACCACCTATCATATGTTTCAAATGCGAAGGGGAGGGACATATTAGTCCAAACTGCGCGATGTCGTCCAAGGCATGTTATAATTGTGGAAGAGAAGAGCATTTTTCGTGACTCCTCAAAAAGCGAGCAACCCGAACGAAGTTAGCACGGGTTAGTTAATTATAAATTGTGAAGTCTATACTTTATAAGATACTGATTCTACCCATTATTTTATCTTCCTTGCTTGCGCTCAACGTTTAAATTTGACTCCGGAGAAGTTAGACTTTGACTTATTTGTTGAAATTTCGTTAGTAGGAGCCTTCGTTACCTCCACTGTTTATAAATCTTGTTTGATTCAAATAAATACTTTCACATTACCTGTCGATCTTATCTCATTGAAAATACTTGCCTTTGATGTGATTTTAGAAATCGATTGGTTAACTACTCATCATGCTTTTCATAAGGTTGTTAGCTTTCATTTTCTTAACAAACCCGTTATGCGAATTCAAGCAACCAATCCACTAAAGACAATCATTATCATATCAAGCCATAAGTAAAGAGCCCCGATCCTTTTATTGTTAACTTCCTTGTGTGGAATGCACCGAAGCCAGACTATTTGTAGGCGACGCCGTGAATGACGATGGCAAGTTGTTAGAAATCAATGTAACGTACTATGGAAGTCATGGAGGAGAGTCACAATTTTGAATGATATTTCTATTGTTATTAAATTTTCTGACGTATTCTTGAAGACTTCTTAGCCAACCCTAGAGCGTGAAATCGAATTTTGTATTGACCCCAGTACAAAATCCATTTCAAAAGCGCTCAAGTATTTCTTCAACTAAAACGAACGTATAATGCGCCAAAGGTGTTGGCTCGAGCTGCTGAAGATTACGATCATACCATTAAATATCATAATAGAAAAAGCGAACGTGGTAGCTGACGCGTTGAGTAGAAGATCGTATGCGTTTACAAGTGCGATGGTGTTAACACAAAGACTTATTTCGTATAACTTACAAATGATGAAGATGGAGTTAAAGACTCTAGGGACCCACGTGAAGATAACGAATATACGAGTAGAATCGATTTTAATTGATAAAGTTAAAGCCATGCAAGATATATACTCAGAGCTGATGAATGTGAAGAAGAAGGTTCAAGAGGGCGTTATTCTAGAAAAAACAATCGATGAAGAGAGGAAATCTCAACCCTTGATTTAATTGGCCCATTTGAAATCCTCGATCAAGTAGGAACTATGGCCTATAGACTCGTTTTACTGCCAAAAATGATGCGTGTTTATAACGTTTGTAACGTATCGATGTTAGGTAAATATGTGGATGACCCGAACCACATTATTGATTTAGAACCAGACGAGATAGCGGATAATTTAACGTATGAAGATGTACCTGTTAAAATCTTGGATAAGAAGAATCGTATTCAACACTCAAAGGTTGTACCTCAAGAGTTAGAATCTGAAATGAAGTCAAGGTATCCTCAACTGTTCGGCATACCAGGTACGTACGTAAATTTCGAGGGCGAAATTCCATAAGGAGTGGAGATTGTGAGACCCCATATTTTATAAATAAAGATTTAAATTTCTCAAAATATTTTTTTTTAATATTATGGCGTGGATTTGATATAATGTTATAGTTCTGGGTAGTATTTGAAAATTTTGCAAAGTATGCAAGTTGTTATATAATATTCGTTTGGTCGGGGAAAATTCTTTCTATCGGAGAATATTCGTACGACGACATAATCATTAGTGGACCCCACAACGGAAGCATTGTTGTAGTTAGAAAATGACAAAAATATTTTATGAAAATAACGGCGGAGGTTTTACCGTTAATACTGTTGAACTACCCGGTAGTAAAAGTACAGTAATACGAGTGGTTACATAGTAGCACACGGTATTGATTATTGATGTTTACGTGATAAGTCACTCAGTTTTACTCAATTATTGCTATAGTAATTACTGCATCATATCTCTCATATTATTGATTCGATTATTATCACAGTCTCATCTGCATAATATGTTATTTTATTAAATCAATAATTGAGACGACAAAGTTATTCATATTATTAAATTGAAATATTTACAATGTCTAGAAGTTCTGTCAAGGAGAGGTTAGGTAATTGCGCGCCAGTGAGGAGAAATCATTACCGGAAGGCCCCACTTTCCTGGGAACGACCTGGTTGATAAATATTGTGAGTTATAATATTAATGGTGATTATTAATTGAAGTTGTGTTCAGAGTTAAATTTGGAGATGCAGACGTGATAGTTGAGTCCGGAATGACGAAATTAGTAAAAATAGTCTATAAACACAAAATTTTTCAAAATTCACTATTTGGTCAACAAGTCAACAGTTGACTTTTTTGAGAAAAGTCAAAATTTGAAATTTCAAAATTTATATTTTTGATAAAAATAGTTTCATTATGTTAGAATTGTTTGCGTTGGTAAAAATCGACATTTATTTCGATAATATTTGATGTCTGGGGGCTATATTTATAAATCGGGTAATTTATCGGATAAATAAGCAATTTATTGATACTAATTCACATGATTATAACTATTTATTCATATGTGTGTACTATTGATTCACATTCTTGTTACTATTAGGGGAGTTGGTGCAAGATTGATAATACTTGCATGACTAAGTTAAAAATGGAGGTATAGATGAAGGTACTATAATGTAATTAGTTTTTTCACATGATTTTACTATTGAGTCACATGAATAAACTATTAATTCACATCATTTACTATTAGGGGAGTTGGTGTAAGTTTGATAATACTTGGATGACTAAATTTAAAATAAAGAAAAAGAGGGAGGTATTGTACTGTAATTTTTCGAGCCCCAAAATGTGCAATTATCGAAACTATATTTTCCTATAAATAGAAGCTCATTATTTTCATTTCTCACCAATTCACTAAAGCTATAGAGCGGTTATTATAGAGAGAAATTGTAGGGAGAAATTGTAGAGAGAAAATCTAAAAAAGAAGAAAAGTTTACTTCCTCACTACTCTTTTATCCAGTTTCTTTTACGGTAAGGGGTGTTATTCTTTCTTATTCATAAAGAGAACTTCTATTATTCCATCCTTTATTATTCTGTTAGAATAACCTGTATGCGCGGCAAACCCTATACATAACCTGTATAAGCGGCATACCCTTTACTTGGTGAAATCCTTATTTTATTCCATTCTTTATTATTCTGTTGGAATAACAAGTATACGCGGTATATCCGATACATAACCTGTATAAGTGGCATACCATGTACTTGGTGAAATCCTTATATTATTCCGTCATTTAATATTCTGTCGGAATATCCTGTCGGTGTGAATTTCACCTGACCTGGTTACAATTTTTATTATTACATCATTTAATATTCTGTCGAAATATCCTGTCGGTGTGAATTTCACCTGACCTGGTTCCAATTTTTATTATTCCATCATTTAATATTCTGTCGAAATATCCTGTCGGTGTGAATTTCACCTGACCTGGTTCCAATATTTATTATTCCGCATTTAATATTCTGTCGGAATATCCTGTCAGTGTGAATTTCACCTGACCTGGTTCCATTATTTATTATTTTGTATTTATTATTTTGTTGGAATAACCTATCTATGCGAAGTACCACATGCATGGTGATTTCTGTTGTTATTCCATTCTTGATTATTTTGTTGGAATAACCTGTCTATGCGAAGTACCGCATGCATGGTGATTTCTGTTGTTATTCTATTCTTTATTATACTCAGTTGGTTAAAGTTTTGATTTCTATACTCCATGAAATTAGTGGAATATCCTTGATATTTGCGCTTTATCCAGTATCGTCTCATGAAAATATTCGTTTGAGCATTCTTGAATTTTACACCACAAAACAGTATCTTGTTGACAATTTAGACGTTATTGGTTCCTGGACAAATTAATTCTTGAACTTGTTTTATTGAATTCTTATATCATTGTCATCATCCTCATGTTTATATTTTGTTGAAAGTCATATGTGGCCTGTAGAGCATAGATGGAGTTGGTATGATTATGACTAGGGATTATTCGATATAATCATGACCGTAATGTTATAAATGATGTGGTAAAAGTCATATGTGGCCTGTAGTGCATAGATGGACTTGGTGTGATTATGACCAGGGATTATTCGGTATAATCATAACCGTAATGTTACAAATGATGTGGAAAAAAGTCCTCATTGGCCCATAATGCATTGATGGACAGTTTTTGGTATGATCATGGCTATGGATTCTCTTCGGCCAATGGAGCAAAGATGAATTATTTTATGGCATGATCAGGACCGTTGATGAATACACGAATATCCTTGGCCCGTAGTGCATGGATAATTTGTGGTCATGATACTAAAGAATATCTTTGGCCGTAGTGCAGGGGTGATTCGATGATGTGGATTATTTATTATGCTGAGTCCCAGCGATAAAAGTGATGAAAAACTTTTTAAATCTTAAAAGATAATAGATTTTATTCTCTACTTGACTCTTTTAATGGATTGCTTAATTCTACTGCAGTTTTGATCTAAAACTTTTTGTCTATTATATTCTATCAGTTGTTATACTGTTGAAGGCTAAGGATAATTTATTTTGCATTATCTTAGTCATAATATTTCTTACTAGGCTAGTTGAGCTCACCCTTTGCTTTCATTGTTCTCTTCAGGAAATGAGAACGTGGCAGGGACTAGTCGGGGAACAGAGTGATGGTCCTAGATGGTGTATTAGTAGTCCTCACTATTCTGTGAAATAGTGTGATAATAAATGTAATGAGGACTCCATTTTGTTTGAATACTGTCTAGATGACAATATTCTTATTAAAACTCTCAGTTTATGTTTTGTCGTATTTTACAGGACTGTTGTATAATTAAGTTTGTATTTCTATTTTGTACCATGTAAGTGGCGACCCAAGATGGGTGATGTATACCTAATTTTGGGGGCGTCACACATGGCATGCTGTTATAACCACCAAAGCCCATGGTTTTCAAGGCACAACTCCTCGTCCAGACGATGAACCTTTACAAGTCGAGTCTACTAGTGTCACACCTGCTGATGTGACAATTATTAGTTAGTCCAGTGAAGAAGAGGATGATGTTGTTGCTGTCGAAAGTGAAGACGATGTTGTTGAGGAGGTAGATATAATTGAAGAAATCGTTGAGGACGACGAAGATGGTGATGACAATGATAGTGAAGATCTAGTGCTTGAAGATGACGATTCTGATATTGATGGCTTTGACGATATAAATGATTAGGAGTATGTACTATTTGTGTCCTTTTAGTTGTATTCAAATATAATAGTTTGTAGTAGTGCAATAATTATCTTCAACTTATATTAATCTACTAAATAAGGTGTTAGTTATTTTAGGTTACTATTTATATTGTATCTGTATGTTATCCTCTTTGTTAATATTCACAAATATATTATCTGTGATTTATCCCTTCCGCACAGTTTGTGATCCTCTTCTATCTGTATCTGTATGTTATCCATGTTATCCCTCTTTTACTGCATGTTGCATTCTTTTAGTTGACAATATACATATATATGGCACACACACCACACGACGATCGTGGTGGGCATGCAGGTCGTGGGGGCCGTAGAGATTCTACGCGTGATGATCAGGCCGGATCGTCAGGTATAATTATATATTTTGTTGGGATACGCCTTATTATTTTTTATTTTATATTGTATTGACATTTTATTCATTTATATAAATATTGATGTATTTCACTACATAGGTGATCGACGTAGGCCTCCACGGGGACTAGCACGTGGCTTGCTAGGGAATCCCCCTCAGGTGGCTCTTATATGTCGTGTTGGGACTCATAGGTAATTTCATAATCCTATATAATATTACTATACTATAAGTATTTAGTTCTTATATATTCTTTGTAATTTGCAATTTCAATTGTAGTATCCTTGACGCCACGCCAAGGAACACGTTGCTTGGGATCATCCGCAACCGATTCTCAAGCCCGTGGATGAGGTGGGCGGATGTGGATGTCTGCACGTGTCAGTTGATTATTGTCGAGTTTAAGGTAGGATGTCAATCATTCATATGCTAGTTTTATTAGACATTTGAATATACTGTTACCTCTTTGATTTTTGTTATCTACTAAACTTCTTAATGTGTAATGTACAGAGATATTATCATTTTGAGGATGGGCAGGAAGTCCATGGCATACTGTTCTGCACAGATACCTAGAGATGAATTGGCACAAGTGGGTCTACGACTGGAAGAAGAAGGCCCAGACGAAGATGGCTGATGGACAAACACTTAAGGATGTCCGACCAGATATTCATATCTACTGTGGTGTGGGACCAGATATGAAGCATTTGGGACGAGGAGGCCTTCAAGAAGATGTCGGCACAACATTCAGCTGCCCGACAGCAGAGTCGTCTCCCACACTGTACCGGGTCTTAGTCGTACGACCTGTACCGGGAGAGACTTGAGGTGACTTTAAAGCATGCACCCTCCCGCTTGGAGTTTTGGTGGCACGCCCACCAAAAGAAAGGTGGCGGTGGTTATATCTCACCAGAGGCAGAACGCATTGCTGTAAGTTATTTAATTCTCTTATTTAGTATGTATTTAAAATTAGGATATTCTTTTGTATTATTTCATTTTATACTTTGTGTATCATCTACTAATGTTTTTTTTCAGCGACAGTTCGAGGATCTTGCAGTGGCCTGGAGCAGCCAGAGAAGTGACACTCCAGTAGACTAGTCTGCGCGTGCGTACGAGGAGATAGAGGATTGGCTGCAGGCTACAGGGGGACCAAAGAAGGGTAGAGTTGTGGGCATTCCCCATGTCCCAGCTTACACCCTAGTCCCTGCTGTGAGATCTCAGCGACGCCCACCCACTGGAGGTAGTGGTGCGAGCGGATCGGGAGTCGACCCTTCATTATCTGATGACTTCTTTTGGCGGATCATAGAGGGTTGCATGTCGAGTGGTGTTGTGCAGTCAGGTGCACCATCACGCGAGGGGATCTATCAGCTGGCTTAGGAGGTTGTCCACGGCTCTATCGATTCTACAACTGCCATTGACGACCTCATAGGTGTAGTACAGGGAGGAGGCCATCCGCGTGTATGTAGTTGTCTTGGCTAACATCTTCCCACCATATATTCGACAAGTAAAAACAATTAAATTCTGTATTTCCATATTTAATTTATGTAATTTGTAATTGTATTGCTTAGATAAACTTAAGATAAAACCCTAACTACCATTATAAAACACCTGAACTCCATTATTAACACACATGTAGCACCGCGTAGGTATTAGACACGCGTTACAACTTACGGAACTCGATTTCGACGTACGAAGACCGAGTTATCGCCCAAATTGCAAAACTCGACAACACTTAGGCAAAAAACTGAAAAAGAATCCAAAACCCGCATCGTCCCTCCGGACGCCACACAAACACACACGTACCGGCGCGTAGGTATTAGACACGCGTTATAACTTACGGGACTCGATTCCGACGTACAGAGACTGAGTTATCACCCAAATTACAAAACTCGCCAACACTTAGGTAAAAAGCCAAAAAAGAGCCCAAAACCCGCATCGTCCATTCGGACGCCACACAAACACACACGTAGCACCGCGTAGGTATTAGACGCGCGTTATAACTTACGAGACTCGATTCCGACATACGGAGACCGAGTTATCGCCCAAATTGCAAAACTCGCCAACACTTAGGCAAAAAGCTGAAAAAGTAGCCCAAAACCCGCATCGTCCGTTCGGATGCCACGTAAACACACACGTAGCACTGCATAGATATTAGACACGCGTTACAACTTACGGGACTCGATTTTGACGTACGGAGATCGAGTTATCACCCAAATTGCAAAACTCGCCTACACTTAGGCAAAAAGCCGAAAAGAGCCCAAAACCTGCATCGTCCGTCCGGACACCACGCAAACAATTTAACTCATGAGCAGGCGTCTAACATGGGCATGTCATTAGGCATGCATGTGTACATAAGCATTATCATATTGTACATCCTTGCAACAAAATTCAACATTAATACAAGAAAAAATTACCAAGGTTTGGACCACTTTTTAGGCACAATTCATGGATCCTTAACCGTTCTCTATGAACACCACAAGACCTTGAAGAAGAATCTGCAGGGCTTCAACATGATGCAAGACAACTAAAATATATTAACAGGAGACCAATTTTCCTCTTCTAGAAAACCAAGAAAAAATGTATTTCTTCCATCAAAGAGAAGAGGTGATTATTACGTAAACGGGATAATAATTGTCAACCATGCTTTGAGCTCATAATTGGATCTAAACCCTTAAAAAATTCCTCTACTCACCAAGATACCTCTTAAGACTTGGTCAAACAAGAACAATGTTATAACATATCTATGCATAAAAAGTAAAACCAAACTCTCAAGACATAATTTGAGTGAAAGCATTAACCTTTTTTATAAATGAAAAGCACCATCTCCGCCGAGACAAGTAGAGCCAGTTATAGATACTTCGGTGCTTCAAATAATCACTCTTTGATTTGACTGCTCTAATTAAAATTTTATCCACTCTATGAAGCTTCATTGCAAATATGGTACCATCTTCTTTGGCAAACTCAAAAATATCTAAAATACACACTTTGTTAGAATTTTCGAACAGTGCAAGGAAATCATGGATTAATGTAAAAAAATGCTTCCTCTGTCCCAAAAGAGAATCCTTTTGAAAGACAATTTTTTAAAGAAAAAACTTAAGCTTGTAAATATATCCTCGATACACCATATTAAAACATATGATTAACTCACACTTGGAAGAGTCATGATGCAACAGCTTATGCTTGAGCAAGTTCTTCATCACCTTAGTGCGTGCCTCCATGTCTAAAAAATCAAATTATACATAGAGACATCCGAAAACATAATAAAATGAATAAGATAGCAGAATAACAAAACAAAGTTGCTTACTTAATTGAAACAATTCGTTCAATGAGCTCGGTAGGTACAATTTTGTGCTGCAAAGAGATTAAAATATCTAGAATAAGACACTATATCCTCAAGCCACTATGTTCACATTTTATTTTTCAGACACAGGGGAAGAGAGAAATATGTGAGAGAGATTGCCCCCAACTCTTATTAATTGTTATGGAAAAGCAAACAACCAAAGATGATGTGATATGATGTGGGTGGGTGATGCAAGCATTGAGCTGTATTTGTACAAAATTATATTAAGAACTTTCTAGGTCATGTTAACAATTGACATTATAAATTATGCAGTGTAAATTCTTTTATAGTGGGGATATTTCAGACTTAATATTGGGATATACCAATTTATTGAAATATATTAACAATTGTTGTTTTCGGCTAGCATAAAATTTTGAGAAACAGGTGTATCATTTCAGTTTCACAAAATTGCTTCCAAACTATACCCATCTAAAACCAAGTAACAGTAGTTGTGATATTTTCATAAATTCTAATGACAAATCAAAATGGACATACATGCTACAAACTAACCGCTGTGCAATATTTTAGCAACATCAAAGTTTGATTAGATAAAAAAAGTAAAGCATAATAATAGTACACAACAGAAAAAACCATATAACATCTTGCACATTTACACACCATCAATAATACCTCTCAAAGAATCAGGCTCTTGAGAAAGGAACACCACATTGTCATAGATCAGTGCAGTAACACCTGCACCAATCAAGGGTCCAACCTAGTATTGATAGACTCTATGACACGCTTGCGTGAGGTGGTCGCCGCCCCAATCGTTTCTAGCACAGTTGTTGGGTGAATTGCTTACAACACCTTAACCCCTAGCCTACATGTAGACGGTAATCTTGGTACAATTGCTCGCATTCGAAATTCTGCATTGAATGGACACCAATGACACCTTGACCCCTCACTTATATTGAAACGATAATATCGGTACAATCGACGATTGATGAGGTAGAAGACGCCACACACAACTATGAATTGTTGTATGATAAGTCAAATTGAATCTCAAAGAAATAACTAAGAAAAATACTTAAGAATTCTTCAAAGAACCAAAAGTAGAGAATAACCTCACAAATATATTGAATAATGAATAATGTTTTTGATTACATCAACTTGAACCTCTATTTATACTACTCAAAATAATCCAAATTCTAATAGGAATTTATAAACTATAACCCTAATTTCTATAAGGAAATAGAAGTCAATTTGGAAAAGAAATCTTAATTACAATAGAATTTAAAATGCAACAATCCTTGTTGTGTCTGGACTTTTCTTCCCGCGTGAAACCAAGCTGTTAAAACCATGTGAATTGATTTGCATAGAAGATTGCATGATCTAATGTAACTGCAGATGAATCCATGTGACTCCTTTTTCATGCCAACATCCCTTGATGTCCACGTGTACATATAACCATTCCTTTTAAGTCTTGTGCTTGCTGAGACCATTCCTTTAAGACTTAATTGCCAATATCACCATATATCCAACATATGAAATCTAATAATTTAAAACGGTCTGACCCACATGACATATAATAAATTAATAAATCAACCCACGTGAAATTTAATTTCCTTTGCACATGAATAAGCTTTAACTTGCTTAATATACACTTGACCCAATTATTGAAATCAGTCCTCATCAATTTGCTAATCTGGACAGCCCACGCGACTTAATATAATACTTCCTTGGATAATCTTCAGCCCAATTATTAAAAATTATTTGTTGAACACTTTACTTGAGTCGATAAAATGACGAAAAATTCTGACTTCGGTCAATCTGTCATCATTCCCGTCCTCTTCAAAAGGATTTGTCCTCAAATCTGGCATCCTCTTCCCTTGAAAAGGATTTATCCACAAATCTGATCCTACATCAAAACAAACAAAGTTAGAATCACCAAACAAAACATAACCACAAGTCTTACCTGGTAATTTAAATGAATAAACAATATCAACAACGCAAGCAAGAATTTGAAAAGTTCCAACTCCTCCTGGATCAAATATCAAAATGAAAAACTCTTCATGTGATAGATTTTCCCAATGACGAATTCCCGAATCAAACGAAAATCTTATGATCTCGATCATTTTCAAACATAACCACATCAATGATCTTGGGTCAAATATGAACCTTTGAAATTCATCATGTCGCATAATCCCATACACCTGAATCCGTGGATTAAACACAAAATAAAACAAATCAACAAGTTCCCTTTGTCTAATCACAAAGAAATTAAATAAATCAAAATCATATACATAGTATACTAAAACAATATTCAAAACACTTCCCTGTAGACTCTCAATGCATTGATTGAATTGAATTGCACGATCCATGTTTCCCTCGATGAATATGATCCCATCACGAATCAACAAAACACAACCACACTTTCTCCTTCCATTGACATTAACACAGTCAAAATCACATAATAGCACCAACGGAATAAAAAGTTCACAATCATAAGTTGAAAATTCAATAGCATATCGACGATGATCACAAACAAACTTAACACATGCTAAAGAATTTCCCAAAATGTTGACAAAAATTAGAATATCATCAAAAGAGAGAATAACAAATTTTCCCATAAAAAAATGCAAAATATAATTCAACAATTCCATGGAAGTATGCAATGCCTTAGCTAATCCAAGTGAACTAACTAAACATTCAAATAACTCATCTCTCAAACCATCTTGATGATCAACACTTCTTGAATCAAAACCATATAATAGAAAATCATGGAATGAAGATTGCTCTAACGAAATAACATAATTACTACCATTGTCAACTAACGACAATTCATGTAAAGATTGACTAGCATGAAACCCTAAGTCAATATTTGGATAACAAAATTTATAACGAATTTCATCCAAGTAATAACGACGAGAAAACATAGCATGATCATAAACTAACTCAACAAATATCAAATATCCACCATAGTTTATGATAAAAATGATTCTACCCTCAAAATAGCTAACAATAAATTTTCCAATGGAAGCATGCAAAACATGTTTTAAATAACTCATGAAAACACTAGATGCATCAGTTAATCTAACAGAAATAACTAACCACCTATATAACTCATATGCTAAAATAATTTTCCTTTTATCACTATCTCTCATTCTAATTTAATAAGGCATTGTCATCACATGATCATTATCACGTGTAGATAAAACACAAGTACTATGCAATCTATCAAGCATATTATCCAAACAAGAAAAAGAATAATGATACTTGTTTACTAATTTAAAATCGACAAGAAAACTCGTTGTCCCATCCTTTTTAGGTACTATGATCTCATAATCAACACATGAACTCATGTCTTTTCTCACGATACTCACTTTCACCAACTCTCCAACCCGGCTTGGTAACTCTGTCGTCTCCTCGGGAATACTATCAGCTGATTGGTACAGAATGATAGTACGAGGTATTTCATCAACAACCTGTACAAGAGATGAAATAAAACTAGACAAAGAAGAATCAATAGTGTTAGTATTCAAAAGCGTCGTCTTGTACAATCTCTCTTTTCTTTTCATTCCCTTTTTTCTCAATCTCTCTTTTCTTTTCATTCTCACTCTTTTCAATTTTTTTCTTTTACATTATCAATCTTTTGAAGAATTTCTTTTTATTGATCTTTTTCACATGTATTTTCTTTTACAAACTCATCTCCTTGATTATTTTCTTTCGGATGTTCACCATCTTGCTTTAGATCATGGATTTCAGCTTGAGTGACTCTCATTGGACTGCATATTCTATAATTTCTTCTACCTCCCCCCGCTGATCTTGTTTCTTTTGCGCCTTAAAGGTATATTGTAGCTGCAACCAATAATCTTCCTTATTTACTTGTGTGCGAACCCTCCTATTATTTTCTACTCTAAATCGCCTTAAAGGTTGCTCTACATATCTTTGAGATGTATACTCCTCCCTCTTGTCACGTTGTACTGGAGCAAACCGTTTTCTCATTGCTGTTTTTAATTCTGCCCATGTCTCGAATGGAAGCTCCCCATATTTTTGTTTGCTAAGCTGCCACCATATAACTGTATGATCGGAGAACTCTTGAACTGCCCGTCTGACCTTCCTCCTCTCAGAGTAATCATGACAGTCAAATTCTCGCTCCATTTTTCTTTCCCATCTCAGATATGCCTCTGTATCAATATTTCCTTGGTAAGTATTCCTTTGAGACCCATAAGAACTTTCATAATTGTAGCCATACATGTTTGCTGTAAAACAAAGGTTAGTAGATAAAAAAATTCTCACACACTCCCTTACGTTTTTCGCTCAAATAATGATGAATCACTCGTGTATCGCTCAAATTTGGCTTTTACCCTCGATTAATCTCACCACTAATGTGATGCCCCCAAAATAGGTATACAACACCTATTCTGAGTCGCCAAATATATGGTACAGAATATAAATACAATCTTAATTATACAACAAGAGAGCTGCGAGTTTAAATACAAATACTGTCTTCTAGACAATATCCACTCTCAGAATAAGTCTTCATTACATTTATTGTCACACTATTTAATAGAATAGTGAGGACTACTAGTTAATACTATCATCCGGACCATCACTCTGTTCCTCGACTCGTCCCGGCTACGTTCTCATTTCCTGAAAAGAACAGTGAAAGAAAGGGTGAGCTCAACTAGCCAGCAAGAAATATTATGACTAAGATAATGCAAAATAAATTATCATTAGCCTCCAACAATGTTAAACTGATAAAATACAATAGACATCAAGTTTAACTGCAACGGATCAAACAATCCATTAAAAGAGTCAAGTAGAGAATAAAATCTACTATCTTTTATGATTTAAAAAGTTTTTCATCACTTTTATCGCTGAGACTCAGCTTAATAATTAATCCACATCATCCCTACACTACGGCCAAGGATATTCATTAGGGTCACGACCACAAATTCCATGCACTACGGGCAAAGGATATTTGTGTATTCATCATTGGTCATAATCATGCCAATAACTGTCCATCAATGCACTATGGCCAATAAGGACTTTTACCACATCACTTGTTACATTACGGCCATGATTACACCGAATAATCCCTGGTCATAATCATACCAAGTTCATCCATGCTCTACAGGCCATAGATGACTTTAAAAAAAATATAAACATGAGAATGATGACAATGATATATAAGAATTCAATAAAATAAGTTCACGAATTAATTTATTCAAGAACTAATAACGTCCAAATTGTCAACATGATACTACTTTGTAGAGTAAAATTCAAGAATGCTCAGAAGAATATTTCCATGAAAAATACTGGATGAAGCGCAAATATCAAGGATATTCCACTAATTTCATGGAGTGTAAATGTCAAAATTTTAACCAACTGCGTATAATAACGAATGGAATAACAAAAGAAATCACCATGCATGTGGTACTTCGAATAGACAGGTTATTCCAACAGAATAATAATAACGGAACCAAGTCAGGTGAAATTCACACCGACAGGATGTTCCAACAGAATAATAAGTGCGGAATAATAAATAATAGAACCAGGTCCGGTGTAAAACACACAGACAGGATATTTTGACAGAATATAAATAATGGAACCAGGTCCGGTGTAAAATACACAAACAGAATATTCTAATAGAATAATAAAGACGGAATAATAAATAATGGAACCAGGTCCGGTGTAAAACACACAGATAGGATATTCTAACAGAATAATAAAGACAAAATAATAGAAGAATGTCACCAAGTATAGGGTAGCCCGCGTATACAGGTTATTCCAACAGAACAATAAATAAATGGAATAACTGAAGTTCTCTTCTTGAATACAAAAGAAATAACACCCCTTACCGTAAAAGAAACTGGATATAAGAGTAGGGAAGTAGTAGAATACTTTTCTATAGTTTCTCTATAATTTCTCTCTGGAGTTTTAGTGAATTCGTAAGAAAATAATAAAGGAATGAGCTTCTATTTATAGAAAAATGGATTGCATAGTAACTAACTCATGAACGGTCTAGATTGATTTACTTTAATCTGACGGTCCATATTTAAAGCAAAATCTTTTAGATAAAATATAATATATATATATTATATTTATATAACATGTGATTTTTGCAACTTCACGGATACAATTTTTGATAACCTACGGATGCAATTAGTCAAGTCTTTAACCAATAGGAATGAAACAAACAAGTATAATATATATTTATATAATAATAATAATAATAATAATAATAATAACAACATTACTTCCCTCCCTCATTTTTTCTTCTCCTGGCCACACCATCATCACCTCCACCCACCAAAATCTCAATCACACACATTATATAATTATATATACATTCAATAACAATAATACTCCCACGTGTTATATAACATATATATAAAAAAAATACAACTCCCTCCCAAATACGTTAACTTCCCCCCCCCCCATCCCAAATCAATTTTCATTATCCTCCCCACACATTTTCTTTTCTTCCAACGTGGGCCCCACATGTTCCCTCCACCAACATATCACCATCACAGGTGGATCCCATATAATATGTAAGACCCCAGTTTTTATAAATAAAAATGAATTTTCATAATTATTATTTTTGAATATTATGGAATAAATTTGATATAATTTTATAGTTGTGGGTAATATTTATAATTTTGCAAAGTACGCAAGTTGTTATAAAATATTCGTTTGGTCGGGGAATATTCTTTTTGTCGGGGAATATTCGTACGACGGCACAATCATTGGTGGACCCCACAACGGAAGTATTGTCGTAGTTAGAAAACGACAAAATTATCTTTCTATAAAATAACGGCGGAGGTGTTACCGTTAAAACTGTTGAACTACTCGGTAGTAAAAGTACAGTAATACGCGTTGTTGCATAGTAGCACACGGTATTGATTATTGATGCTTACGTAAGAAGTCACTCAGCTATACTCAATTATTGCTACAGTAATTGCTGCATCATATCTCTTATATTATTGATTCAATTATTGTCACAGTATCATCTGTATAATATGTTATATTATTTAAACAATAATTGAGACGACAAGTTATAAATGATTAATAATTGTTGAAAGATTAAATATGTGCTGATTAAAATAAAATGATTTCTGGTAATTTTTATTCAATCCTTGATGTATATAAAGAGTCTATTATTAGACGTTTGTGGTAAGTTGAATTATTTATGGGGGGCCATATGTCATCATCTAAGAGTCTTTTTCATAAATAGTAATTACTTTCGTAAATAGTAATTACCGTCGTAAATAGTAATTACCTTCGTAAATAGTAATTACCTTCGTAAATAGTAATTACCTTCGTCAATAGTAATTACCTTCGTAAATAGTAAATACTTTCGTAAATAGTAATAAATCTTCTATAAATAGAGGCCTAGGGCTTCATTATTTTTCACGAATTCGCTCAAGCTATAGAGAGAGAAAGTATAGAGAGAATAAGAGAGAAAGAAGAAGAGTATTCGGTTATTACACTGCTGCAGTATTCAATCTCCTAAATAAAGTAAGGGGTGTTATTCTTTCTTCTTGAAGAGAACTTATTCTATTCTTTGTTATCCTGTTGGAATAACCGGTATACGCGGAATACCCTATACTTGGTGAAATCCTTATGTTATTCCATTCATTATTATTCTGTTGGAATAACCGGTATACGCGGAATACCCTATACTTGGTGACATCCATTTACTATCCTGTCTTTATATTTCTGTTGGAATATCCTATCTGTGTGTTTTACACTGGACCTGGTTCCATTCTTTATTATTCTGTTGGAATATCCTGTCTGTGTGTTTTACACCGGACCTGGTTCCATTATTTATTATTCTATTGGAATATCCTGTCTGTGTGTTTTACACCGGACCTGGTTCCATTCTTTATTATTCTGTTGGAACATCCTGTCGGTGTGAATTTCACCTGACCTGGTTCCGTTATTATTATTCTGCTGGAATAACCTGTTTGTGCGGTCTATCGCATGCATAGTGATTTCTTTTGTTATTCCATTCTTTATTATACTCAGTTGGATAAAACTTTGACTTCTATACTCCATGAAATTAGTGGAATATCCTTGATATTTGCGCTTCATCCAGTATCCTTTCATAGAAATATTCTTCTGATCATTCTTGAATTTTACACCACAAAACAGTATCGTGTTGACAAATTTGGACGTTAATAATTCCTGGATAAAATAATTCTTGAACTTGTTTTATTGAATTTCTATATCATTGTCATCATCCTCATGTTTATATTTTGTTGAAAGTCATCTGTGGCCTGTAGTGCATAGATGGACTTGGTATGATTATGACCAGGGATTATTCGGTGTAATCATGACCGTAATATTACAAATGATGTAAAAATTAAAAATCCTCATTGGCCCGTAGTGCATTGATGGACAGTTGTTGGCATGATCATGACCATTGATGAATACACAAATATTCTTGGCTGTAGTGCATGAATAATTGTGGTCGTGATACTAAAGAATATCCTTGGCCGTAGTGCGGGGGTGATTCGATGATGTGGAATATTTATTAAGCTGAGTCTCAACTATAACGATGATGAAAAACCTTTTAAATCATAAAAGATAGTAGATTTTATTTTCTACCTGACTCTTTTAATGGATTGCTGGTTCCTCTGTAGTTAAACTTGATGTTTATTGTATTTTATCAGTTTAACACTGTTGAAGGCGAATGATAATTTATTCTGCATTATCTTAGTCATAATATTTCTTACTGGGCTAGTTGAGCTCACCCTTTCTTTCACTGTTCTCTTCAGGAAATGAGAATATAGCTGGGACGAGTCGGGGAACGGAGTGATGGACCAGAGAATAGTATTAGTAGTCCTCACTATTCTGTTAAATAGTGTGACAATAATTGTATTGAGGACACCTTTTGAGTTTGTATGATCTCTAGTAGACAATAATTATATTCAAACTCACAGTTATGTTTTGTCGTATTGTACACTGACAGTTGTATTAGTAAGTTGTATTTGAATTCTGTACCATGTATCTGGCGACTCAAGATGGGTGATGTATACCTAATTTTGGGGGCGTCACAGTTGGTATCAAAGCTTAGGGATATGATCCCTGGCTAAGATGTGAGAATAGTACTAGGAGGGGAGAGACGGGGAATTCCTTCGCTAGTATGACCTACCTAAGTGTATGTGCTATTTTATTGGTCGGTCAGAATATAGAGATAATATGTTATATGTCAATTAACCTTTTGTTTTGTGGCAGTATCTGAAAATGACATCTGAGAATATTGAGAATGACAATGGAGCACAGACGATCGTTGATTCACCACATATCAATAATCAGGATAATGTGCATCAGGAAGGCGAAAATCCTCATGCAAACAACAACACTGACCAAATGACGAATGATCAAATGTTCAGAGGTTTTATGCAATTCATGCAGCAGCAGGCGAGAGCAACTCCTGTCCAAAACGTAGATGGAAACGCGGGAAACTCTCGGGCGGTCACCGCTAAACAGTTCAAGGAGCTGGGACCACCGGAGTTTAAGGGAGAGCCAAAACCACTTATGGCAGAAATGTGGATAAAGCAGATGACCAAGATATTTGATGTTTTGGGATGCTCCGAGGAGCAAAAGGTTCCCTTTGCCGCCTTTATGTTGCGCGGAGAGGCAGATTACTGGTGGGAATCAGTAAAACGTACTCAACCTGCTGTACTGAAGATATCTTGGGAGAAGTTCCAGGAGCTGTTCAATGATAAATACTTTCCCGAAAGTATTCGCCACATGAAGGAGGTGGAGTTTATTAAGTTGGAACAAAATAATATGACCGTGTCGCAATACGAGGCAAAATTTGCAGAGTTATCACGGTTTGCGTCTCACTTGGTGGATAATGAAGAGAGAATGGCACGAATGTTTTTAAGAGGTTTGAAGCCGGAGATACGTCAACATCTTATTTCTCATAAATTGTGTTTATATTCAGATGTTGTAAATAGGGCTCAGTTAGTGGAGCGCGATAACGAGTCAACTCAACTAAAAGAGAGCAGCCGACAAAATTATAATACCAGCGAGAGTGGTCATCAAAGCGGTGACAACAAGCGTGGAGAGAATCAGCAAGCCAGAGATGGTAACCACTTCGGTGGTAATCAGGGCCAAAACAAGAAGAATGGACATTTCAAGAAGAGGAGATTCAACAATGATGGAAAGACGTCAATACCAGCACCCGTTGTTAAGGAAGGAGAAAGACCACCTATCATATGCTTCAAATGCGGAGGGGAGGGACACATCAGTCCAAATTGCGCGATGCCGTCCAAAGCATGTTATAATTGTGGAAGAGAAGGTCACTTAGCCCGATTTTGTCAGTTTACCAAAGACAAATTCAGCTAGGGTGGAGGCACCAAAGGCCGTCCCAGAAAGGTCAAAGCCGGTAGTGCAAGGGAGAGCGTTTGTTGTGACCTCCTAGAAAGCAAGGAACCCAAATGAGGTCATCACGGGTAAGCTTATCATAAATTCTAACGAAGTCTATACTTTATTTGATACCGGTTCTACCCATTCTTTTATTTCTCCTACTTGCGCTCATCGATTAAATTTAACTCCGGAGAAATTGGACTTTGACTTATCTGTAGAAACTCCGTTGGGAGAAACCTTCATTACATCCACTGTTTATAAGTCTTGTTTGGTTCAAATCGGTACCCTCACATTACCTGTAGATCTTATTTCATTGAAAATACTTGCATTTGACGTGATTCTAGGGATTGATTGGTTAACTACTTATCATGCAAAAATTGATTGTTTCCATAAGGTTGTTAGCTTTCATATTCCTAATCAACCTATTATGCGAATTCAAGCGACCAAACCATTAAAATCAATCACGATCATCTCAAGCCATAAAGCTATTCGTTTATTGATAAACGGATGTCAAGCTTTCTTAGCTCATGTCACAGATTTAAACAAAAATACGTCAGTTTTGAACGATATTTCTATTGTTAATGAATTTCCTGACGTATTCCCCGAAGAACTTCCTGGCCTACCCCCAGAGCGTGAGATTGAATTTGTATCGACCTTGAACCCGGTACAAAACCCATTTCTAAAGCCCCATATCGAATGGCTCCTATTGAACTTCAGGAGTTAAAAACCCAACTGCAAGAATTGTTAGACATTGGCTTTATTCGTCCTAGTACTTCTCCTTGGGGTGCTCCTGTTCTATTCGTGAAGAAGAAAGATGGGAGTATGCGACTTTGTATTGATTATCGGGAGTTGAATCATGTCACCATCAAAAATAGGTATCCATTGCCACGAATTGATGATCTATTTGACCAGTTGCAAGGAGCCAAATTCTTTTCAAAGATCGATCTTCGTTCCGGGTATCACCAATTGAAGATTAGAACCGATGACATTCCAAAGACGGCTTTCAGAACTCGGTACGGGCATTATGAATTCTTAGTCATGTCCTTTGGATTGACTAATGCTCCTGCTGCCTTCATGGATATGATGAACCGAGTATTCAAGGAATATTTGGATCATTTTGTGGTCGTCTTTATTGATGACATCCTTATTTATTCCAAAAGCCGTGAAGATCATGTGCAACACTTGAGGCTGACATTCCAAAAGCTTCGTGAATATAAGCTTTATGCCAAGTTGAAGAAATGTGAGTTCTGGCTTGAGGAAGTAGCATTCCTTGGGCACGTGGTATCAAGTCGTGGAATATCTGTTGACCCAGCAAAGATTGAAGCTATTCAAAGCTGGGAGCAACCTAAATCAGTGACCGAAGTACGTAGCTTTCTCGGTTTAGCTGGTTATTATCGAAGATTCGTGGAAGGATTTTCTCGAATCGCTACTCCATTGACTCAGCTGACTCGAAAAGATACAAAGTTTGGTTGGAGCGAAGAATGTGAGAAGAGTTTTCAAGAACTCAAGAGGAGACTCATTTCAGCACCTGTTCTGACAATAATGTCTGGCTCGGAGGGATTTGTCATCTACAGTGATGCTTCGGGCAAAGGGCTGGGATGTGTTCTCATGCAACATGGAAAAGTCATAGCCTATGCCTCGCGACAACTCAAAGAATATGAGAAGAATTATCCTACTCATGATCTAGAGTTGGCAGCTGTTGTCTTTGCACTTAAAATTTGGAGGCATTACTTGTATGGGGAGAAAGTGGAGATCTTTACGGATCATAAAAGCCTCAAATATTTCTTCACTCAAAAGGAACTCAACATGCGACAACGACGTTGGCTTGAACTGTTGAAAGATTATGATCATACCATCCAATACCATCCTGGAAAAGCAAACGTGGTAGCTGACGCATTGAGTAGAAGATCACATGCAAGTACGAGTGCGATATTGTCAACGCAAGGGCCCATTTTGTGTGACTTGCAAAGGATGGGGATAGAGTTAAAGACTCCAGGGACGCATGTGACGATGGAGAATATATGAGTATAACCGACTTTAATCGATAAAGTTAAAGCTGCTCAAGCTACAGACCTGGAGCTGATGCGTATGAGGAAGAAAGTGCAAGAAGGTGCTATGCCGGAAGCAAGAATCGATGAAGAGGGAATACTTCGAGTCAACTCCAGACTTTGTGTTCCTAACGACCCTGATTTAAAGTATAAAATCATGATGGAGGCGCACAATACACCGTTTGCAATCCATCCTGGGAGTACCAAAATGTATCATGATATTCGTCATACATTTTGGTGGAGCAATATGAAGAGAGAGATAGCATTGTTTATCTCAAGGTGTCTAACTTGTCAACGAGTTAAAGCGGAGCATCAAGTACCAAAAGGTCCATTGCAACCACTTGAAATTCCAGAATGGAAGTGGGAGCACATTACCATGGATTTCGTTACCGGTCTTCCCAAGGTTTCTCAAGGCATAGATGCGATTTGGGTTATTGTTGATAGATTGACCAAGTCTACTCATTTCTTACCAATACGAGAAACATATACACTTGAACGTCTTGCTCGTATGTACATAAACGAGATTGTAAGACTGCATGGTATGCCGGTATCCATAGTTTCTGATCGAGACCCAAGATTTACTTCACGATTTTGGGTTAGTTTGCAAAAAGCTATGGGCACAGACTTACGATTTAGCTCGGCATATCATCCTCAGACGGACGGACAGTCGGAGAGGACTATTCAAACTCTTGAAGATCTATTAAGACTCTGTGTCCTTGATTTCAAGGGAAGTTGGGACAAGTTCTTACCATTGGTGGAGTTTTCCTATAACAACAGTTATCAAGCAAGTATTGGCATGGCTCCATTCGAAGCGTTGTATGGAAGAAAGTGTCGCTCTCCAGTATGCTGGGATGAGGTGGGTGAAGCAACGTTGTTGGGACCGGAGTTGGTACGTATGACTACGGAAAAGATTCAAATGATCCGACAACGTATAAAAACCTCACAAAGTCGACAAAAGAGTTATGTTGATCTTCATCGAAAGGACGTGGAATTCAATATAGGAGATCATGTGTTGTTACGTGTTACTCCATGGAAAGGAGTTACAAGATTTGGAAGGAGAGGAAAACTCAATCCTCGATTCATCGGTCCATTTTTAATCCTCGATCGAATAGGAACTGTGGCCTATAGACTCGCTTTACCGCCAAGTATGTCTCGTGTTCATAACGTTTTTCACATATCCATGTTACGAAAATATGTGAAAGACCCGAACCACATTATTGAGTTAGAACCGGACGAAATAGCGGAAGATCTGACGTATGAAGAGATTCCTGTTCAAATCTTGGATAAGAAGGAACATATTCTACGCTCTAAGGTTATACCTCAAGTCAAAGTTTTGTGGAGAAACCACGATGTTGAGGAAATGACTTGGGAGTTAGAATCTGAAATGAAATCAAGGTATCCTTACCTCTTTGACATACCAGGTACGTACCCTAATTTCGAGGGCGAAATTTCATAAGAAGGGGAGGTTGTAAGACCCCAGTTTTTATAAATAAAGATGAATTTTCATAATTATTATTTTTGAATATTATGGAATAAATTTGATATAATTTTATAGTTGTGGGTAATATTTATAAATTTTGCAAAGTACGCAAGTTGTTATAAAATATTCGTTTGGTCGGGGAATATTCTTTTTGTCGGGGAATATTCGTACGACGGCACAATCATTGGTGGACCCCACAACGGAAGTATTGTCGTAGTTAGAAAACGACAAAATTATCTTTCTATAAAATAACGACGGAGGTGTTACCGTTAAAACTGTTGAACTACTAGGTAGTAAAAGTACAGTAATACGCGTTGTTAGATAGTAGCACACGGTATTGATTATTGATGCTTACGTAAGAAGTCACTCAGCTATACTCAATTATTGCTACAGTAATTGCTGCATCATATCTCTTATATTATTGATTCAATTATTGTCACAGTATCATCTGTATAATATGTTATATTATTTAAACAATAATTGAGACGACAAGTTATAAATGATTAATAATTGTTGAAAGATTAAATATGTGCTGATTAAAATAAAATGATTTCTGGTAATTTTTATTCAATCCTTGATGTATATAAAGAGTCTATTATTAGACGTTTGTGGTAAGTTGAATTATTTATGGGGGGCCATATGTCATCATCTAAGAGTCTTTTTCATAAATAGTAATTACTTTCGTAAATAGTAATTACCGTCGTAAATAGTAATTACCTTCGTAAATAGTAATTACCTTCGTAAATAGTGATTACCTTCGTCAATAGTAATTACCTTCGTAAATAGTAAATACTTTCGTAAATAGTAATAAATCTTCTATAAATAGAGGCCTAGGGCTTCATTATTTTTCACGAATTCGCTCAAGCTATAGAGAGAGAAAGTATAGAGAGAATAAGAGAGAAAGAAGAAGAGTATTCGGTTATTACACTACTGCAGTATTCAATCTCCTAAATAAAGTAAGGGGTGTTAGTCTTTCTTCTTGAAGAGAACTTATTCTATTCTTTGTTATTCTGTTGGAATAACCGGTATACGCGGAATACCCTATACTTGGTGAAATCCTTATGTTATTCCATTCATTATTATTCTGTTGGAATAACCGGTATACGCGGAATACCCTATACTTGGTGACATCCATTTACTATCCTGTCTTTATATTTCTGTTGGAATATCCTGTCTGTGTGTTTTACACCGGACCTGGTTCCATTCTTTATTATTCTGTTGGAATATCCTGTCTGTGTGTTTTACACCGGACCTGGTTCCATTATTTATTATTCTGTTGGAATATCCTGTCTGTGTGTTTTACACCGGACCTGCTTCCATTCTTTATTATTCTGTTGGAACATCCTGTCGGTGTGAATTTCACCTGACCTGGTTCCGTTATTATTATTCTGCTGGAATAACCTGTCTGTGCGGTCTATCGCATGCATGGTGATTTCTTTTGTTATTCCATTCTTTATTATACTCATTTGGATAAAACTTTGACTTCTATACTCCATGAAATTAGTGGAATATCCTTGATATTTGCGCTTCATCCAGTATCCTTTCATAGAAATATTCTTCTGATCATTCTTGAATTTTACACCACAAAACAGTATCGTGTTGACAAATTTGGACGTTAATAATTCCTGGATAAAATAATTCTTGAACTTGTTTTATTGAATTTCTATATCATTGTCATCATCCTCATGTTTATATTTTGTTGAAAGTCATCTGTGGCCTGTAGTGCATAGATGGACTTGGTATGATTATGACCAGGGATTATTCGGTGTAATCATAACCGTAATATTACAAATGATGTAAAAATTAAAAATCCTCATTGGCCCGTAGTGCATTGATGGACAGTTGTTGGCATGATCATGACCATTGATGAATACACAAATATTCTTGGCTGTAGTGCATGAATAATTGTGGTCGTGATACTAAAGAATATCCTTGGCCGTAGTGCGGGGGTGATTCGATGATGTGGAATATTTATTAAGCTGAGTCTCAGCTATAACGATGATGAAAAAACTTTTAAATCATAAAAGATAGTAGATTTTATTTTCTACTTGACTCTTTTAATGGATTGCTGGTTCCGCTGTAGTTAAACTTGATGTTTATTGTATTTTATCAGTTTAACACTGTTGAAGGCTAATGATAATTTATTCTGCATTATCTTAGTCATAATATGTCTTACTGGGCTAGTTGAGCTCACCCTTTCTTTCACTGTTCTCTTCAGGAAATGAGAATATAGCTGGGACGAGTCGGGGAACGGAGTGATGGACCAGAGAATAGTATTAGTAGTCCTCATTATTCTGTTGAATAGTGTGACAATAATTGTATTGAGGACACCTTTTGAGTTTGTATGATCTCTAGTAGACAATAATTGTATTCAAACTCACAGTTATGTTTTGTCATATTGTACACGACAGTTGTATTAGTAAGTTGTATTTGAATTCTGTACCATGTATCTGGCGACTCAAGATGGGTGATGTATACCTAATTTTGGGGGCGTCACATAATATATATACTGAAATATCTTCTACCGATTATTTTGAAAAATGGATAAATGGGGGTCTATAAAATAAGCAAAACCGAATGACTTTTCACGTAGGCATCAATAATTAATACCGTGTGCTACTATGCAACCACGCGTATTACTGTACTTTTACTACCGAGTAGTTAAACAGTATTAACGGTAAAACTTCCGTCGTTATTTTCATAAAAATATTTTTGTCGTTTTCTCAATCCGACAATAATTTTGTTGTGGGGTCCACTAATGATTGAGCCGTTGTACAAATATTCCATGTTAAACCGAATATTCCCCGACCAATCGAATATAATATGACAACTTGCATACTTTGAAAAATTTATAAATACTACCCACAACTATAACATTATATCCAATCCACACCATAATATTAAAAAAAATATTTTGAAAATTTAAATCTTTATTCATAAAATCTGGGGTCTCACAACTTAGCCTTTTACCTCAAAATATTCTCTCTAATAGGTTCTTCTTGAATTCTCCTAGCAAATTCTTAGTTTTACTAATCAATTCAAAAATTACTTATCATGAAACAAAAATATAGATGGTTTAACTATCAGAATACCACAAAATCACCGATCGATTACCTTGTACTCCTCTTGTATGCTTCAGATTTGTAAATTGAAGCTCCGTTTCAGAATTGATGATGATGGAACGGTATGAAATCTTTGTTAGAATTTGATGATTTGATGTTGTGCTACAAGTTTGGTTAGCACAATGAAAATAGAATATGATTTTTTTTCCTTTTCCTTTTTTTTGCAATATATATTTTGACAATAAATTAAAGATAAGTAACTCGCTAGAAAGGCTTAGCTTTGATACCAAATGATAGACTCCACGACACGCTTGCGTGAGGTGGTCGCCTCCCCGATCGTTTCTAGCACAGTTGTTGCGTGAATTGCTTGCAACACCTTAACCCATCGCCTATATGTAGACGGTAATCTTGGTACAATTGCTCGCGTTTGGAATTCTGCATTGAATGGACACCAACTGTGACGCCCCCAAAATTAGGTATACATCACCCATCTTGAGTCGCCAAATACATGGTACAAAATACAAATACAAACTTAATTATACAACTGTCGTGTAACATACTACAATACATAAACTGAGAGTTCTCATAGGAATATTGTCATCTAGACAATATCCATTCTCAAATGAGTCCTCATTATATTTATTGTCACACTATTTAACAAAATAGTGAGGACTACTAATGCTATCTTCTGGATCATCACTCCTTTCTCCGACTCGTCCCAGTTATATTCTCATTTCCTGAAGAGAACAATGAAAGAAAGGGTGAGCTCAACTAGCTCAGTAAGAAATATTATGACTAAGATAATACAGAATAAATTATCAATAGTCTTCAATAATGTTAAACTGATAAAATACAATAGACATCAAGTTTAACTGCAGCGAAATAACCAATCCATTAGAAGAGTCAAGTAGAGAATAAAACCTAATATCTTATATGATTTAAAAATGTTTTCATCAACTTTTATCGCTGAGACTCAGCTTAATAAATAAACCACATCTTCTAATCATCCATGTACTACGAGCCAAAGATATTCATTAAATCATTCACGGTCATTGTGACGCCCTCAAAATAGGTTCATTCCATCCAACCCATTCCGAGTCGCCAAATACATGGTACAGGAACAACTACAACTTTATTAATACATTTGTTGTGAAAAATAATATGACAACATATATACTGTGAGTTTAAATACAATTATTATCTTCTAGACAATATCCATACCCAAATAAATCCTCATCATAATTATCGATACATTATTTTATGAAAATGGTGAGGACTACTAAACAACTCTCTCTAGAACCATCATTTCATACCCCGACTCGTACTCGCTACATTCTCGCCTCCTGAGAAAAAAATGGAACAACAAGGAAAAGGGTGAGCTCAACTAGCCTAGTAAAGAATATTATGACTAAGATGACATAGAACAAATTATTGTTAGTCCTCAACAGGGAATAATCTGATAGAATATAGACAACAAGTTTCAGATCAATATTCGCAGCGAAAATAATAATTCATAGAAGAGTTAAGTAGAGAATGAAATCTACTAGTATCTATGAATTTAAAAGTCCATTATCAATATTTTATCCCTGTAACATCAATTAATATACATCTTGAATCAAATATTCATCTTTTCACTACAGGACAAAGATATTCATCAGTTGGTCATGTTCACCTCAACACATGTTCATCTTTGCACTACGGGCCAAAGATATTCATAAGAAAATCAACCATCTTTGCACTACCGGTCAAAGATATTCAGTAACATCATCATTTAGGACTGAGGATGATGAAAAATATTTATTAAGAAACGAATCCAGTGCAATAAAAGACAAGGATTAAGGATTAAGGATTCGTACTTCAGTTTATTCACGTCCAAAAATACCTCAATAATAATCATAATGGAGTAAAATTCAAGAATGATCAAAACATGGATACAATCAAAGCTAGTATCCATAATAGATATTTTGGACAAAAAAAATTTAACTTTTCTGTGAATAGTGTCGTATTCGTGAATAGTACCGTATACGTGAATAGTGTCGTATACGTGAATAGTAAACCCGACACCAAAAGTTCCAAATTTGATAAAAACTTCAGATCAATATCTTCAGCATAATGATATTGAAAGAATAACATCATTACAGAAAAAAAATAACATCCCTTACCTCGTAAAGACAGTACTTCTTGTTGAAACACTGGATATATGCTATGACGAACTTGTACCGTATAGCAACACTCAAAGTATTAAAATACTCACAATAATACGCTCAATATATCGAGAGAGAAAGAGAGAGAAAACTTCAGTATTCGGTGTAATTTTCAATTCTAACCTAAGCACCTATTTATAGGAAAATGCTTAGAACACCAAAGCAGAAAATTTAATATAATATTAATATATAAATAAAATTTCTACGCCAACCTTAGACTTCTGAATTCAGCCACTTAGCATGTGATTAATGAGGCTCACAACATATAAAAAATATTTTTATTATTAAAAATATTTTAAACTTCAAAAATTAATTATTTCAGAGCTTCGGAACTTCAATAATTCATAATAAATAGCCCTTTTCTCAGAAAATTCGAATCTCACGGATTTTTATAGGAAATTCAATTCTCTACAACTTTACAGAAGAAAGTTTTACCAAATTCCAAACAAAAATTTACCGAAATCCATAAACGGGCGATTTTACAGGTTATAATCAAATTTTAGTCAATAAATGCGGTCCACCGACATGTTTAACATGTTTTAAACATTTATTATAACAAAAATACTCTTCCTCCTAGTATACCCATATATCTCACATTCATTGTAAAAATATCACCATTATTATATTATTAAAATATAATAATATATTTAAATGAATTATTTTATCAGAAAAAGATAAAATATTAATTTTCAACAATTGTCACATTAAAAATTTTCTCCATCTATATCCATATAAAATCAATATTTTCCTCATCATATAAATTAATAATTAATTATTCACAAATAATATTTACAGAATCACAATATTGACAACCAGGCAGTTCTCAGGAAAGAGGGGGCCATCCAGTAAAGATTTCTCCTTACTGGCGCGCAATTAAATAACTTCTCCTTAGACAAAACTTTCTAGACATTGCAAATAATGTTATCTAATAATATTATTCAGATAATATGAATTATTGCTCTGATAATGGAAAATACTGTGTAGTGACAATTATTAAAAAAACAATAATAATAAATATCAACACATCAATTATTGAATCAATAAAATAAAATATTGAACAGTAATTACTATAACAATTATTGAGTAGTGTCTTCTTACGTAAGAATTAATAATTGGTGCAATACTGTGTGCTACTGTATTTTAACCACCGAGTATTTTAACAGTATTAACGATAACAACTACGTCGTCACTTATAAACAACTTATACTTGTCATTTTCTTCATCCAATCGCTTTCTGTTATGGGGCCCACACAAGGCTGCGCCGTCATACTAATATTCCCCGACAGTAAGAATATTCCACAACCAAACGAATATTTCCCGTCAATAATGAATATTTTAAAACCACTTGCTTGTTTGAAATAATTGTGCATTTTACTCATATCTTACCACATTAATCAAATCCATCCTTACTATTTCAAAATAAATAAATAGAGGAAATTTCATTTTATTATTAAAAAGTCGGGGTCTTACAACCTCCCCTCCTTATAAAATTCCATCCTCGAAATTGACGTACGTACCTGTTGTTTTGAAAAGGTGAGGATACCTCGCTTTCATTTCCGTTTTTAACTCCCAGGTCATTTCCTCTATAGCATGGTTTCTCCACAAAACTTTAACTTGTGGTATGACCTTCATGCGTAGTACATGCTCCTTTCTATCCAAGATCTTGACAGGTACCTCCTCGTACATTAAGTCTTCGGCTATCTCGTTCGGTTCTAACTCAATAACGTGGTTCGGGTCTTGCACATATTTACGAAGTACAAATATGTGAAACACATTGTGAACACGAGACATACTCGGAGGTAACGCGAGTCTATAGTCTACATTTCTTACTCGGTCAAGAATCTGAAATGGACCAATAAATCATGGATTGAGCTTTCCTCGTTTTCCAAATCTTGTAACTCCCTTCCATGGTGCTACACCTATACTTGCCTGATAACTGTTGTTGTAGGAGACTTCCACCAATGGTAAATACTTATCCCAACTCCCTTTGAAGTGTAGGACACAGTGTCTTAATAGATCTTCAAGAGTTTGGATAGTCCTCTCTGATTGTCTGTCCGTTTGAGGATGGTATGCCGAACTGAATCGTAAATCCGTGCCCATAGCTTTTTGTAAGCTAACCCAAAAATCTTGAAGTGAATCTTGGGTCACGATCCAAAACTATGGATACTGGCATGCCATGCAACCTCACAATCTCATTTACATACATATTAGCAAGACGTTCAAGGGAATAAGTTTCTCGTATAGGCAAGAAATGTGCAGACTTTGTTTAGTTTATCAACAATAAGCCAAATAACATTTATGCCTTGAGAAACCGTGGGAAGACCCGTAACGAAATCCATGGTAATATGTTCCCACTTCCATTTCGGAATCTCAAGTGGTTGCAATGGACCCTTTGGCACTTGATGCTCTGCCTTCACACGTTGACAAGTTAAACACTTTGAGATAAACTTTGCAATCTCTCTCTTCATATTGTTCCACCAAAATGTATGTCGAAGATCACGATACATTTTGGTACTTTCAGGATGGATTGCAAATGGTGTATTGTGTGCCTCCATCATGATCAAGTACTTCAAATCAGAATCGTTAGGAACACAAAGTCTGGAATGGACTCGAAGTATTCCTTCTTCATCGATTCTTGCTTCTGGAATAACGCCTTCTTGCACCCTCTTCTTCATCTGCATTAGCTTCGGGTCGGTGGCTTGAACAACCTTAACTTTTTCTATTAAAGTTGGCTCTATGCATATACTTGACATCATTGCACTCGTTCCTTCATATGATATTCTACTCAACGCGTCAGCTACCACGTTCACTTTCCAGGATGGTATTGAATAGTGTGGTCGTAATCTTTCAACAACTCGAGCCAACGTCGTTGCCGCATGTTGAGTACTTTTTGGGTGAAGAAATATTTGAGGCTTTTATGGTCTGGAATATATCTCCACTTTCTCCCCGTATAGATAGTGCCTCCATATCTTTAGCGCAAAAACGACTGCTGCCAACTCTAGATCATTAGTAGGATAATTCCTCTCATATTCTTTAAGTTGTCGCGAGGCATAGGCTATGACTTTCCCATGTTGCATGAGAACACATCTTAACCCTTTGCCCGAAGCATCGCTGTAGATAACAAATCCATCCGAACCAGATTGTATTGTCAGAACAGGTGCCAAAATAAGTCTCCTCTTAAGCTCTTGGAAACTCTTCTCGCATTCCTCGCTCCATACGAATTTTGTATCTCTACGAGTCAGCTGAGTTAATGGAATAGCGATTCGAGAAAACCCTTCCACGAATCTCCGATAATAACCAGCTAAGCCCAGAAAACTACGTATTTCGATCACTGACTTAGGTTGCTCTCAACTGTGACTAATATCCCAATCTTGGATAGCACGTCACAATGACACCTATCAGTTTACTACCGCACAAATATAGCGTCCCCAACGGAGAGTCTGGCTTCGGTGCCATTCCACAAAGGAAGTCACCATATAGAGGCTCGGGTACCAACTTTTATAGTTGAGTTTTTAACTCTTGAAGTTCAATAGGAGCTGTGACAACCCGAGAAATTAGAAAATTATTAAAATCTTAAATGATTGATTTAAGGTCAAATAATAGACCTAGACAGAAAATAAGTGTATGTGTTTGATGTTTTCAGGAAGGAATTTTGAGGATTTAAAATTTCTTTTAGTGAATTATTCAGGATTAAGGGTATATGAGTATATGTTCAAGATTACGGTATCAAGTGTACATAATATGGTTAAGGGTCAAGTGTTGACTAGATAAATTATATATGTGTCAAACCCTAATATTATTAGAACGTCAACGTTCATTTATAAAATTATTACGTTTGACAAGAAACCCTAGAAATCGGTTCTGGAAACTATAATTTCAGTTCCGGAAATTCGAAACCCTAATTCGATATTTGAAAACCCTAATTCGAGAAATTATCGGATAATTATAATGCTTAAGTGCTATTAATTATAATATTAATTATGGTAAAGCTTAATTAATTAGCAAAGCCTAATTTCAAAATTTTCAAACCCTAATTATTCTGACAGGAAAACCCTAATTTACAGTTATGAAATTAATTGTTAAATTAGCAATATTTAATTAGGAAATATTAACCTAATTATAATTTAGAGATATTAATTTTCTATTTAGAAAATCTAAATTTAAGATATTAGAAAATTAATTTTTGAAAACCCTAAGGGTTGTAGCAAATGTCTAAAATGCCCTTGTGCATTATTAAGGATAGAAATCAATTATTGCTAGTAAAATGCCCAAAATACCTTTGTGCATTATTTTTGGTATGGAAATTACCTAATTAACCTTGTGAATTATTAAAGCTAGCATGCAATTTATTGTTCAATAATTGAGAGAGGAAATCACGGGTGGAGGAATAATAGGAAAAAGTAGGATGTGATAAGTTGGGTCACGGGTGGAATAAGAAAAGAAAAGAGGGGACAAACGCATATGGGCGGTTAAATTATGGAGAATGAATTATGGGGAAATAATTTATGAGAGACGGTGGAATCTACCACTAATAATTGAGTACCAAACAAACACTGGCTGCTCTCTCTCTATATATAACATGCTAGTATGGGGAGGAGATTATATTTTTATCAGAGAACTCGTTCGGTTCTCTCTCACTATTTTCTATCTTAACTCTCTTCAAGGCAACAATTTCTCCAGATGATTTTTATCCCTGACTCTGTAAACGACCCCATAAGTGCCTTCATCTATTTTGTTAAGCCTCTCAAACTCATCACCTACGAGCTTGGCCTGAACCGATTCGTCGATCTGACCAACGAGGAGTATCGGTCAAGGAACTTGGACGCCAAGATCAAGGATTCCAGGCCCAAGTTGTCTAAGGAGAAGAGTGAACAGTATGCTCCTTTCGTCGGCGAGAGCTTGCTGGAATCTAGGACAGAAGGATCGGGAACAGGAAGAGGAATAGGACGAAGCACATGGGATGGTTTTACCCAAGATGATATAGCCGGAATTGATATTTCGGTTGATTCTTACCATCATTATAAGTGAGAAGCTGCTGCACAGCCATTTCGGGAAGGGTCCTACGACCATCAAAACAGTTCCGGCACGGTAACGTGCTGACCCGCCATCTTCACCGGCCGCCTTCATGTCACCGAGAAGTGTTGCCAGCCGTTCAAGGTGTTTTCACCGGTTAACGAACACCACACAATGCAGATCATAATTAGATTCGCTCTCTCTATCTCCTCGTACTGCTGTACATGCGGAATGATTAAGGGAGTTGAGTTTTCTTCCTTGAAAGCTTGCAAAGCTTCTGATCATTTTGTAAACCCGAAGAGGCCTGAACCATTTGGACTAAGCTTAAATGGTCGTGCTTCATGGAACGACTGACTCTCTTTCTCTCTCTACGCGAACCGGAAATACAAAAAAAAATATGGTAAGGGAGGTAATTATTTATTTAATTATAATATTAAATAAATTATTTGAAAAATAGTTTTAATTCATGAAAAATCATGAAAAATTATTTTATGGTATAAGAAAATATTTTAAGTTATTTTCCATGACTTTTAATATTTTGTGATGAATTTCATTAATAATTTATTATTAATGGTAATTAGTTTATTTAATGAATATATTAAATAAATTATGGAAAAATAGAATTAATGCTTTATAAATCATATAAAAATAATTTAAGTGTTATAAAAATATTCTAAGTTATAAACTATAACTTTTGATATTTTATCATGAAAATATTAATATTTTATTATTAATATCAATTATTGGATAATGATTTTAAGTGTTTAAAAATCATATAGATATGATTTTAAGGTATTAAAAATACCGTGATATATTATAATATTATGTAATGATTTTTATTAATATTTAGTGATAAATATATATTAATGATTAAGGAATTATGTGGTATTTAATTCATTTAAATACGTTATAAATGATCTAAAAATTGAGATAAATGATATTAATTATCTGAAAATTATTTCGAGCTTATGAAAATTATTTAGACTGATAATATGATGGTCTAAGATAATCGCCAAGTGTTTAGACAGAGTTTAATTAAACTTAGACTCGTTAATCATTCGACTAGACCGTCGGGATGATATAATTGTGTCAGTTTCAACTAGGACTGAAATAGTCTGACTTGATGTTATGTCCTATGTGTATAAGAGACTGATAGGATTAAGTGGTAATATGTTTAAGTTATTTTATAACGGTGATGATATTATTCTAATATTGGAGATCTATATTATTAATATTAGGTCTTCAGGAGAAGTGTATTATATTGTGTTACGGTAATCAACGGTTCAGGGAAGTTCTTTTTACTTAAACTCTTTTAAGAGTGGTTTCAGACAGATATGATTATGAATTGTACTCTGTACATCTTGCATGTATAAGTCGGGTATGAAAGGCTGATCACCTTCATTACCAGTTGGTCCAGATATACTATTGTTCCTATTCAATACTTGTTCAGTCAAAACTTTGTTCATGCTAATTCACAAATACATTGTGAAGGATAGCCAGCTTATTATTCAAACTCTTTCCATCATGATATATCTTTACATTGTTTTTAAACTTGCTGGGCAACTTTCATGCTCACCCTTGCTATATCCTGATAAAACATTACAGATAAGGCGAATACGGCCAGATACAGAAAAAGATAATGCCAAGTTCAGCTTAGGATAGAATCCGCAGTTAAGATGTAAAGTATGTTGAAGAATAGTATTGTTATGAGTTAGATAGTTCACGATTGTGTATTAGTTAAGGTTACTCGATCTGGGGAAATGTGTGTAAAGTTTACTGTATAAACAATCTATGTTTATATCTTCCGCAAATTAACAGTTGTAGAGACAGCGAACCGGATCCGCGACTGATTTGGGACCCGGATTCGGGGCTGCTACAGGAGTCATTCGATATGAGATTTTAGAAATGGGTTTTGTACCGAGTTCAAAGTCGATACAAAATTTAATATCACGCTCTGGGAGTAGACCAGGAAATTCTTCAAGAAATACGTCAAAAAATTTACTAACAAAAATTTCATTCAAATCTGACGTATTATTGTTCAAGTCCATAACATGAGCTAAGAAAACTTGACATCTGTTTTTCAATAAACGAATGACTTCATGTCTTAATATGAAAATGTTTGACTTCAATGGTTTGATTGCTTGAATTCGAATAACAGGTTGCTTAGGAATATGAAAACTAGCAACCTTACGAAAGCAATCAATTTTGGCATGATGAGTAGTTAGCCTTAAAATCACATGAAAAGCAAATATCTTTATAGAAATAAGGTCAACAGGTAATGTGATAGTACCAACCTGAATCAAGTAAGATTTCTAAACAATGGATGAAATGAAAGTTTCTCCTAATGGAGTCTCCACAGATAGGTCAAAGTCTAATTGCTCCGTAGTCAAGTTCAAACATTGAACGCAAGCAAAAGAGAAAAAAGAATGGGTAGAACCGGTATCTAATAAGGTATAAACTTCGCAAGAATTTATAATTAACTAAACCGTGCTAACTTCGTTCGGGTTTCTCACATTCTGATCGGTCACGACAAATTCTCTTCCAGGAACCGTTGACTTTGACTTTTCTGGGACAACCTTTTGAGTCATCGTCCCAGCTGAACTAGGTTTCGCTACCATACAATCTCGAGTGATATGTCCTTCCTTTCCATAATTATAGCATACCTTGAACTGTTGTGGGTAGTTTGGACTGATATGTCCCTCTTTTCCTCATTTGTAGCATACAACCGGTTGTCGTTCCCCTCCCTTGGAACCAGTTACTGTTGGTGCTGTCGTTTTCACATTGTTGTTGTTGAATCTCCTCTTTTTAAAATCTCCTCCTAACTAGCTTCTTTTATTTTCATGGCCATGATTACCACCAGAGTGGTTACCATTTTTGTCTGTCTTTTTCTCTCTCCACTGGTTATCGTTGTTTTGTTGACTGCTATCTCCGGTATGATCCTGGTTGTGGTCCCTCAGTTGACCGTAGTCGTTATCTCGCTCTAATAATTGAGCCCTGTTTACAACATCTGAATAGAGAGAAAATTTATGAGAAATGAGATACTGGCGTATGCCGTGTTTCAAACCTCTAAGAAACATCCGCGTCATACGTTCCTCATTCTCCACCAAATGAGGTACAAACCAGGATAACTCTACAAACCTTGCCTCGTACTGGGACACCGTCATGTTGTTTTGTTCTAGTCTAATAAACTCTACCTCCTTCATATGACGAATACTTTCAGGAAAGTACTTGTCATTGACCAGTTTCTGAAACGTCTCCCAAGACATGCTGAGTGCAGCTGGATGGGTACGCTTCACAGATTTCCACCAGTAATCTGCCTCACCACGGAACATAAAGGTGGCGAATGGAACCTTCTGTTCCTCTGTGTATCCCAAGACATCGAATATCTTGGTAATTTGTTTGACCCACGTTTTCGCCTTGATCGAATCCGACTTTCCAAGAAATTCTGGTGGTCCCAACTCTTTGAACTGCTTGGCCGTGACAAATCATGCGTTGTTATCATTTCCACCTGTATTTTGTGCACGAGTCTCCTTCGTCTGATTTTGCATGAACTGCAAAAAGCTTCTAAACATCCCGTCATTCATCATCTGCTCAGTGGCGTTGTTACAGGAGGAACATTGTCGGCCTACTGCACGTTCTCCTCATTGGTGAGTACAAGCGTCTCAACGGTCTCATTTACTCCACTGTTAACATTCTCAGCCGATATTTTCAAATACTACCATAGAACAAGGGTTAATCAAATAGATTAACAAATCACATAATACCTCTATATTATGACCAACCAACAAATAAGCTTAGGTAGGACACACTAGCGAAGGATTTACTCGTCTCTCCCCTCCTAGTTCTATTCCCCGATCTCCGTCAGAGATCATATAACCTGGCTCTGATACCAACTGTGATGCCCCAAAATAGGTCCATTCCATCCAACCCATTCTGAGTCGCCAAATACATGGTACAGAAATAACTACAACTTTATTAATACATTTGTTGTGAAAAAAAATACGACAACATATATATTGTGAGTTTAAATACAATTATTGTCTTCTAGGCAATTTCCATACCCAAATAAATCCTCATCATAATTATTGATACATTATTTTATGAAAATGGTGAGGACTACTAAACAACTCTCTCTAGAACCATCATTCCATACCCCGACTCGTACTCGCTACATTCTCGCCTCCTGAGAAGAAAAATGGAACAACAAGGAAAATGGTGAGCTCAACTAGCCTAGTAAAGAATATTATGAATAAGATAACATAGAACAAATTATCGTTAGTCCTCAACAGGGAATAATCTGATAGAATATAATAGACAACAAGTTTCCGATCAATATTCGCAGCGAAAATAATAATTCATAGAAGAGTTAAGTAAAGAATGAAATCTACTAGTATCTATGAATTTAAAAGTCCATAATCAATATTTTATCCCTGTAACATTAATCAATATACATCTTGAATCAAATATTCATCTTTGCACTACAGGTCAAAGATATTCATCGGTTGGTCATGTTCACATCAACACCTGTTCATCTTTGCAGTACGGGTCAAAGATATTCATAAGAAAATCAACCATCTTTGCACTACCGGTCAAAGATATTCAGTAACATCATCATTTAGGACTGAGGATGATGAAAAATATATTTAAAGAAACGAATCAAGTGAAACAAAAGACAAGGATTAAAGATTAAGGATTAAGGATTCGTACTTCGGTTTATTCACGTCCAAAAATACATCAATAATAATCATAGTGGAGTAAAATTCAAGAATGATCAAAACATGGATACAATTAAAGCTAGTATCCACAATAGATATTTTGGACAAAAACAAAAATTTAATTTTTCTGTGAATAGTGTCGTATTCGTGAATAGTACCGTATACGTGAATAGTGTCGTATACGTGAATAGTAACCCTCACACCAAAAGTTCCAAATTTGATAAAAACTTCAGATCAATATCTCAGCATAATGATATTGAAAGAATAACATCATTACGAAAAAAATAACATCCCTTACCTCGTAAAGACAGTACTTCTGGTTGAAACACTGGATATATGCTATGACAAACTTCTATCGTATAGCAACACTCAAAGTATTAAAATATTCACAATAATACGCTCAATATATCGAGAGAGAAAGAGAGAGAAAACTTCAGTATTCGGTGTAATTTTCAATTCTAACCTAAGCACCCTATTTATAGGAAAATGCTTAGAACATCAAAGCAAAAAATTTAATATAATATTAATATATAAATAAAATTTCTACGCCAACCTTAGACTTCTGAATTCAGCCACTTAGCATGTGATTAATGAGGCTCACAACATATAAAAAACATTTTTATTATTAAAAATATTTTAAACTTCAAATATTAATTATTTCGGAGCTTCGGAACTTCAATAATTCATAATAAATATCCCTTTAGTCAGAAAATTCGAATCTCACAAATTTTTATAGGAAATTCAATTCTCTACAACTTTACAGAAGAAAGTTTTTCCAAATTCCAAACAGAAATTGACCGAAATCCACAAACGGGCGATTTTACAGGCTATAATCAAATTTCAGTCAATAAATGGGGTCCACCGACATGTTTAACATGTTTTAAACATTTATTGTAACAAAAATACTCTTCCTCCTCGTATTAACGGTAACAACTACGTCGTCACTTATAAACAACTTATACTTGTCATTTTCTTCATCCAATCGCTTTCTGTTATGGGGCCCACACAAGGCTGCGCCGTCATACGAATATTCTCCGACAGTAAGAATATTCCACAACCAAACGAATATTCCCCATCAACAATGAATATTTTAAAACCACTTGCTTGTTTGAAATAATTGCGCATTTTACCCATATCTTACCACATTAATCAAATCCATCCTTACTATTTCAAAATAAATAAATAGAGGAAATTTTATTTTATTAATAAAAAGTCAGGATCTTACAGTCATGACTATACCGAATAATTCCTGGTCATAATCATACCAAAAACTGTCCATCAATGCATTACAGGCCACTGATGACTTTTACCACATCACTTATAACATCACAGTTCATGATTATACTGAATAATCCTTGGTCATAATCATACTAAGTTCATCTATGCACGTAAGCCAAAGATGACTTTAAACATAATATAAACGTGAGGACGATGGCAATGTTATAGAAATTGAATAAAACAAGTTCAAGATTTAATTTATCCAGGAATTAATAATATCCAAATTGTCAACATGATATTTCTTTGTAAAGTAAAAGTCAAGAATTCTCAGAAGAATATTTCCATGAAAGATACTGGACGAAGCGCAAATATCAAGGATATTCCACTAATTTCATGGAGTATCGAAGTCAAAACTTTAACTAACTGAGTATAATAAATAATATATGAAACTGTAAATGGATTTTCACCCGCCATGCGGTAATCCACGTATACAGATCATTTCCACCATTTAATAAAGAATGAATACAAAGGATCATTCACCATGCATGTGGCAATCCACATAGATAGGTTATTCCAACAGAATAATAAAGAATGGAATAACAAAAGGATTCACCATGCATGCGATAGAGACCGCATAGACAGGTTATTCCCAACAGAATAATAAATGCGAAATAATAAATATGGAAACAGATCAGGTGAAATTCACACCAACAGGATATTCCGACAGAATAATAAAGAACGGAATAATAAAAGAATTTCACCAATTATACGGTATTTCGCATAAACAGGTTATTCCAACATAATAATAAAGTATGTAATAACAGAAGAAGATCACCAAGTATTGGGTAAACCGCATATACATGTCATTCCACCAAGTATAGGGTAAACCATGCATACAGGTTATTCCAACAGAATAATAAAGAATGGAATAACATAAGGATTTCACCAAGTATAGGGTATGCCGTGTATACAGGTTATGTATAGGGTATGCCACTTTTACAGTTATTCCAACAGAATAATAAAGAATGGAATAGTAGAAGTTCTCTTCATGAATATGAAATAATAACACCCCTTGCCGTAAATGAAACTGGATATAGAAGTAGTGAAGTAGCAGAATAATCTTCTTCTTTCTCTCTATAATTTCTCTCTCTAGAGTTTCAATGAATTCGTAAGAAATAATGAAAGAATGAGCTTGTGACGCCCCCAAATTCAGGTACTTGAAACCCGAACTCGGTGCTTCACGATACCATTTCTATAAGCTGAATAATAAAATAATAATATTACATTCAAACTTAGTTTACATACATCAAAGTTTACTTCCCAGGTACGAGACCTTCAAATATATTCCTTGCAATACTTAAATAGATACCAATACCAACTATAACCATTAACTCATAATGTAAACTCATTCAAACAGCTTTCCTTTCCCCTTGCTCGTGCCTGATCCTTCAGGTTTTTCATACATAACTAAAAATATTTAATTTAAGCAAGGGTGAGCATTTGAGTGCCCAGCAAGTAATATCAATTATATATATAAGTTGAAAGAATATAAGTATTCTCTTTACATAACACTTCTAAAACGAATCGAAAGTTGTGAAGTAATCTGTACTGATAAAAAATTCATATAACAACTCTCTTTCAATTTCTTGAAATTAGGCTCTACCCATGAATAGGGTTTATGAAACATACTATGAACATTCTTTTCATTTTTGAAAAGGTTTAGCAGAAATCCATCCACAAACCGTCATAACTTACGGGCACGGAGGGTGATCAGCCTCGTTGTACCCTGTATTGATCAATACTACTTAACCTGAACGAAATTTATCGCTCACTCTATCCGCCTTGGGCGCAAAAATTTTCCCATATAGGGATGTTCATACATGTCTGGTTCCAAACCCGAAGGTTTTTAATCTTGCTCAACAATAATATGTAATTCAACATATATATATACGGGTAATTGACAAAAGTGTATCAACATGTGAATAAATGCCATGATTATCCAAGTGGGGACACTTGTATAACCATTTAGAAATTAACGAACAAAATATATATCTGCACTAACATGTTGATAATCAAAGAGTACATAATCTGTACAGGAATAGAATAATTCTGAAACTTCTTACTCATGTCCATTGCATAAAGGAGATGCAAAGGTAGGATACTTGCCTAATTCACTGATTATAAGTCTCAACTTAGGTTCTATCTCTTTATATCACAACATATCATTAATCAGATCATTCGTTCGATTAGAACAACATATAATAACATATAGTACTGCCTATTATAGTCAGCACATAACTTAATCACATTATCACACATCTCTAACAGTCATTACATCATAAACGATCATTAATACAGTCAAATATCTAAGTTCAGATCAATTTCTGACAATTGTCGGTGTACCGACAGCTTTATCAGGTAAATACTGAGTCTAAGACTCTTATTCTGTACCTCAACATCTGTAAATATCAGTCATTTTATTTTTAAATGACTTAAAATAATTTTAAAACATTTATAATAATTTATTATGCATTTTCAAACATCAGAATCATAATTAAATAATTTAAACATCAAACAATTCTATTATCATTAATAATTAATTAATATTAAACTATTAATGAAACCATTGCCAAAATATAAAAGTTATTTATAATAATTCATACTATTTTTAAAACATTTATATTACCCTTAAATAATTTTTAAAATAATTAAAATTATTTTTAAATAATTAATATTAATATTTAAATATTAATGTACTATTTATCCAAATATTAAAAGTCATTAATTATAACTTAAAATATTTTTAAATCATTAATATCCTTTTTAAATGATTTTTAAATAAATAAAACTATTTTAAAACTATTTATTAAATAAACTTAATATCACAAATCATTAACTAAATATCATTAATATATAATTATTAATGAAATTATCTTCTCAATATTAAAAGTTATTTTTCAACTTTGTTACTTCACATAACATATTTAACTCATATGTTCGTAACTAAACTATTTTTATGAAAAATACTAAATTAGTCCCAAAAATATTTCTTTTCTAGGATTAAGTATAATATAGTCCCATAATGAATATATATTTTTCTCGGAATTTTTAAAATTCATTTACTATTTTTCAAAAATCAATTTCCAATTAATTCCTTAAGAAATTAGCTACCTCAAGTTTAACCCCAAAAATTCCGAAATCTTGGTAGGGCCTTACACATGTTAACATGAGCTTCCAGTTTAAATTTCATGATCATCGGAGTTTTAGAACTCCGATGATAGCGTTTTTCGTCGGAAAAACCTAAATATTGAAATAGTCATAACTTGCTCATTTTAAGTCAGAATGGGACTCATTTTTGGACAGGAGGTTCTTTATACCATATACTTTCATGTCCCAAAAGGCCTATAATTTTTCTCATAAATTAAGTGGCTAAAAATGCCCTTTTAAAAATAAGATCAGTAGCTTTTTGGTAATTTCCAACTTTTGAGTCCTTTGCCAGAATTAGTCCACACGAAAATCTACAACTCGTTTTCCAGTGATTCGACTTGGAGATGCTACAAAACTCATAGATCTAACTCTAGGACTTGACCACACTAAAAAATTTGAAATATAATAGGAGATATGGTCAATTGAATTTCATGTTACGTTTTTACCAAAATCTGATTTTTCAACCCTTTGTGATTTCTAAAAAACTTTCATTTTTTCATATACTAACCAACATAACTCATTATAACACTTACTAATACTTCATAAACCCATGATTTTTATCAGTCTTATACTTTTATTATGACTTTCATCATAATCCACGTAAACAGATCATTTCCACAATTTAATAAGGAATGGATATAAAGGATCATTCACCATGCATGTGGTAATCCACATAGACATTTTATTCCAACAGAATAATAAAGAATGGAATAACAGAAGAATTCACCATGCATGCGATAGAGACCGCACTAGACAGGTTATTCCCAACAGAATAATAAATGCGGAATAATAAATATGGAACCAGGTCAGGTGAAATTCACACCGACAGGATATTCCGACAGAATAATAAAGAATTGAATAACAACAGACTTCACCAAGTATAGGGTATGCCACTTATGTATAGGGTATGCCGCGTATACAGGTTATTCCAACAGAATAATAAAGAATTGAATAACAAAAGAAGATCACCATGTATAGGGTATGCCGCGTATACAGGTTATTCCAACAGAATAATAAAGAATGGAATAACAGAAGTTCTCTTCATGAATATAAAAGAATAACACCCCTTACCGTAAAAGAAGAATATTCCAACTGATAGGGTGAGGATTTTCTTAAAGAAAACTTATACTATTTTCATCGCTCAAAGTTTCTTAAAACTCTTAAGGAAATATGTTCAAGATTATAGAAGGAGAATTCTCTTGAACTTCTGGTGTAATTTCAATTCTAACTAAGCTTCCTATTTATAGGAAAATAGACTGCATAGTAACTAACTCATGAATGATCCAGATTGATTTACTTTAATCTGATGGTCCATATTTAAAGCAAAATCGTTTAAATAAAATATAATATATTCTATTTATATAAAAAGATTTTTACTATGCAAACACTATGCAGGCACTATGAAAATACTATGCATAATAAAATATAATATATTCTATTTATAGAATAACTTTAATAAAGTATTCTATTTTATATAAAAAGACGTTCTAATTTATTACGTTAATAATAAGAATAAAACAAAACGTCGTCATCATTATAATAATTCATATTATTAATCGACAATAATTGAATCAAACTGAGTGACTTCTCACATAAATATCAATAATCAATACCGTATGCTACTATGCAACAACGCGTATTACTATACTTTTACTACCGAGTAGTTCAACAGTATCAACGGTAAAACTTCCGCCGTTATTTTTAATAAAATATTTTTGTCGTTTTCTCAATCCGACAATAATTCCTTTATGGGGTCCACCAATGATCGTACCATCGTACGGATATTCTCTGACAAAAAAAGAATATTTTCCTGACTAATCGAATATAATATGACAACTTGCATACTTTGAAAAATTTATAAATACTAGCCACAACTATAATATTATATCAAATCCACACCATAATATAAAAAAAATATTTTGAGAAATTTTTTACAATACTGATTTACTATTAAAACTTTAAACAAGCGATCCATATTGATTCACTATTATAACTTTCCACCAGCGGTCCATAATGATTCACTAATATAACTTCAATCAACGGTCTGAAAAATTAGTAAATCTCCTCATGGAATAATATTGTACCAAAATACCCGAATGCACAATAATAGAGTGAATAGTAACTGGGTGAATAGTAACTTATGAATAATAACTCATGAATAGTAACTCTGACACGAAAAGTGTCCCGAATACCCGATTGAATAATATAACCTCCAAACATCAATTATCACAAATAATCCCAACACAATGAAACTATCAAATTCATCTTTAATCAACACGAACTTAATCATCATTAATATATAACTCAGAATATTTAACAACCAGGTTGTTCCCAGGAAAGATGGGGCTTTCCAATAAGGATTTCTCCCTATTGGCGAGCAATTAGATTATCTAACCTCTCCTTGACAGAACTTCTAGACATTGTAAATATTGCAATTTAATAATATGAATAACTTTATTGTCTCAATTATTGATATAATAATATATCATATAATGTAGATGCTACTGTAACAATAATCACATCAATAATATGAGAGATATGATGCAGCAATTACTATAGCAATAATTGAGTATAACTGAGTGACTTCTTCCTTAAGCATCAATAACCAATACCGTGTGCTACTATGCAACCACGCGTATTACTGTACTTTTACTACCGGGTAGTTCAACAGTATCAACGGTAAAACTTCCGTCGTTATTTTATAAAAAGATAATTCTATCATTTTCTTACTACGACAATACTTCTATTGTGGGGTCCACTAATGATTGTGTCGTCGTACGGATATTCCCCAACAAAAAGAATATTCCTCTACCAAATCAAATATTATATAATAACTTGCATACTTTGCAAAATTTATAAATATTACCCACAACTATAACATAATATCAAATTTATTTCATAATATTCAAAAATGATATTCATAGAAAAAGTATCTTTATTCATAAAAGTTGGGGTCTTACACCAACGACACCTTGACCCCTCGCTTATATTGAAGCGGTAATCTCAGTACAATCGACGATTGATGCGGTAGAATACACCACACACAACTATGAATTGTTGTATGATAATTCAAATTGAATCTCAAAGAAATAACTAAGAAAAATACTTAGGAATTCTTTAAAGAACCAAAAATAGAGAATAACCTCACAAATATATTGAATAATGAATAATGTGTTTGATTACATCAACTTGAACCTCTATTTACACTACAAAAAACAGGTCATTGGCGACGAAGTTATTAGCGATGGCCGTATCCCCGTCGAGAATGACCTCAGTAGCGACGGCCAGCCCATCGCCAATGTATCCCATCGAGAATGACCATTCCCGGTCCCAAATTTGGTGGGAATTTTTTCGCGCGCGTGGGAAAAGGTCATAGGCGACCATTGAGTCACATCTTATTGTCATCGAGAATGATTCTATATTTAATCCCTAATAGTCATTTTTCTTTTGTTCTCTTTCTCTCTTTCTCCTGCTCGACTCCTCTGCACCTCGCCGTCACCTCTGCACCTCTGCCGTCACCTCTGCACCATCCCTACCATCGCCGGTCGCCGGCGCCATCAACGTTGTCGTCCACCTCTCCATTTCTCCCACCGACTGGCCTTCCCCTATCTTGTTCCCCTTTCCTTGGCCTGTGACCTACTGCCTCGACTGAGTCCCTCTTGGTTCGGCTGGTTCTCCATTTCTCAGAGAACAATTAGTAAGTTAATTTTTTTTCTTATACTTTAATTTGTAAGTTCCAATTTATTTATTTATGTAGGGTTTAATTGGGTCTTCAATTTTCTTATGTTATAAGGCTTCTATTATTGTCTTTGCTGCTAAGTAGTATATATTCTACCTTTTTGAGCATTATCCATCTCTATTATATGTTAGCTTACAATATATACTAGTGTAGAATTAATTATATGTTAGCAATTTGTAATTTGTGATGTGTAAATTAAAATGGTTCTGTAATTTGTAAATACATCAGTTGCAATTTATGAAGGATATATAGACTCTCTACTGTCTAAATACATCAGCTACAAAAAATTGCTAATTAATTTAGCTCACACGTGGAAACATAAAACTTCTAAATTACTCACACTATATCATGTCATATGTAGCCTATAAGTATTCATGTCTTTATTCGATTATTAGCATGATAACATAGCCCTTGGTATTAACTGCACAGTTAGTACCTCATTATCTCAAATCAGTTCTAACTGTAAACATTTACTCAAACAGTTGGAGAGCATGGTTTTTGGTTTATATGAAACACTCATTTTCTTAACCTTGCTATACTTTTAGAGATTTGATGCCAAATTCTTTTTGTCCCTTTTAGATGAGCCCTTCCCCTATGTCTATCTAATCATTTGCTATTGTATTTTTAGAACTCAATTAAACATAAAACTAAATTGATTTTCAGACATAAGCTTTGTAAGACCCCAACTTTTATGAATAAAAATGAATTTTCTATAAAATATCAATTTTGAATATTATGAAATAATTTGATATAATGTTATAGTTGTGGTTAGTATTTATAAATTCTGCAAAGTATGCAAGTTGTTATCAAGTTGTTATATTATATTCGATTGGTCGGGGAATATTCGTTTTAGCAAGGAATATTCGTACAACGACGCAATCATTAGTAGAACCCACAACAGAATTATTGTCGAATTGAGAAAACGACAAAAATATTTTATTAAAAATAACGACGGAAGTTTTACTGGTAATACTGTTGAACTACTCAGTAGTACAAGTACAGTAATACGCATGGTTGCATAGTAGCACACGGTATTGATTATTGATGCTTATGTGAGAAGTCACTTGGTTTTGTTCAATTATTGCTATAGTAATTGTTGCATAGTATCTCACGTTATTTGATTCAATTATTGTTGATATTTTATATATTATTAAATCAATAATTAAAATGACAGAGTTATTAATATTATAAATTACAATATTAACGATGTCTAGAAGTTCTGCCAAGGAGATGTTTGGTCACCTAATTGCGCGCCAATAGGGAGAAATCCTTATTGGAAAGCCCCCTCTTTCCTGGGAACGACCTGATCGATTAATATTGTGAATTATAATAAAGATGATAAATGTTTTTAAAATTATTAAGGTGATTTTTATGAAGTTTTGCTTATTTTATGGACCCCTATTTACCCATTTTTCAAAATAATCGGTAGAAAATTATTTAAAGGTGGGGCCCACATGTGGGGGCCACATGTGAGGCCCCCGAACCCGGATACTTGAAACCCGAATTCGGTACTTCACGATACTATTTCTATGAGCGGAATAATACTATCAATAATAACAATAATATAAAACTTAACTTAAATTTACATATACATCAGAGTCTTTCTCTCAAGTACGTAACCTTTAAACATTCATTACATGTCATAATATATATAAATATATATATCATAGTCTTCATAATCTAAAAATATTACAATCAGTAGCATAAAAAGTCATTCAGCAACTTTCCCTTTTCCTTTGTTCTTGACAAATCCTTCTGGTCCTTCACACTTAGCTGAAAATATTTAAATTAAGTAAGGATGAGCATTTGAGTGCCCAGCAAGTATTATATACATAGGCTGAAAGAATTTAAATGTTTTCTTTATAATATTCTTCTACAACTAGTCAGTAGTTGTGAAGTAATCTGTACCAATAATATTAACATAACAACACTCTTTCAAATGTTTGAAACTGTGTATTAACTATACATGGGGTTTCTGTGACATACTATGAACATTGTTTTCATTTTCGAAAAGGTTTGAACAGAAATTCATCTGTAAACCGTCATGACTTACGGGCACGGAGGGTGATCAGCCCCGTTGTACCCTGCATTGATCAATACTACATGTATAAGAACGATGTTATCGTTCACTCTGTCCGCCTTGGGCGCATAAAAATTTTCCCATTATCGGGATGTTCATATCAGTCGGGTTTTTATAACAAAGGTCTTATCTTATTCAACAATTATCTATAGTTCAACATATATGTATATCAAAGGTGTATCAACATGCGATTAAATACAATGATTATCCAAGTGGGAACACTTGTATAATCATTTCTAGAAATTAACGAACATAATATATATAACTGAATTATCATATACTAACATGTTGATAATCTATGGGCTTATATAATATAAGTTTAGCAATCTGTACAATAATAACAATAATTCTGAAATTCTCACTTCTGTCCATTGCATATAGAAAATGCAAAGTTAGGATACTTGCCTGATGCGCTGCTTACACTTTGCAACTTAGTTTTATCTTTTATGAAATCACCTAACATTAATCAGATTATTTTACTGATTAGTATAACATAACGTACATATAACACTGCCTATTGTAGTCAGCACATTCCCTATTCACATTATCACACATGTTCAACAATCGTTGACTCATAATCAAACATCAACACCTTCCTAATCACATTTTCATACAACCTTAATAATCATTGAATCACAAATAAACAGTTAACTAACCAATTTATCTAAGTCCAGATCAATTTCAGATCTATGTCGGTCTACCGACAGCTTTTTCAGGTAAATATCGAGTCTAAGACTCTAAACCGTAGTTCAATATCCATTTGGATAACTTAAACATCAATCGCACTATTTTTTATGGCCTTATAATAATTATTAAATAATTATTATCATTTATCAAAAATTTTGAAATATCAGAATCATTATGAAATGATTTAAACAATTCTATTATCATTAATATTTAATTAATATTAAACTATTAATGAAACCATTGCCAAAATATTAAAGTTATGTATAATAACTCAAAATATTTTTAAAGTATATATAATACCCTTAAACGATTTTTAAAACATTTAAAATCATTATTAAATAATTACCATTAATATTTAAATATTAATGAACTATTTATCTAAATATTAAAAGTCAATGATTATAACTTAAAATATTTTTAAATCATTAATATCCTTTTTAAATGATTTTTAAATAATTAAAACCATTTTTAAACTATTTATTTAATATAATTATTAAATAAATTTAATATCATTAATCATTAAATATCATTAATATTAAATTATTAATGAAAATATCCCTTAAATATTAAAATTTATATTTTATAACTTAAAATATCTTTAAACCCTTTATTTCCATTTAAAATGATTTTTATAATATTAAAATCATTTTTAAACTAATTTATTTAATATAATTATTAAATAACTTTAATATCATTAATAATCATTAATTAATTAATTTTACCTTTAAATATTAAAATTTATATTTTATAACTTAAAATATTTTTAAATACCTTATTATTATTTAAAATGATTTTTAATATAATAAAATCATTTTTAATTCATTTATTTAATCCATTTAATAAATAACTTAATTATCATTAATATTAATTTATTAATTAAAATTATCAAATAATATTTCTTAGTAGTCCTCACCATTTTTTGTAAAATAATGTATCAATAATTGTGATGAAGATTTATTTGGGTATGAATATTGTCTAGAAAACAATAATTGTATTTAAACTCACAGTATATATGTTCTCATATTTTTCACAACAAATGTATTAATAAAGTTGTAGTTATTTCTGTACCATGTATTTGGCGACTCAGAATGGGTTGGATGGAATGGACCTATTTTTGGGGCGTCACAGTTGGTATCAGAGCTTAGGGATATGATCTCTGGCGGAGATCGGGGAATAGAACTAGGAGGGGAGAGACGAGTAAATCCTTCGCTAGTGTGTCCTACCTAAGCTTATTTGTTAGTTGGTCAATATATAGGGATATTATGTGATATGTTGATTTCCTTAATTAACCCTTGTTCTATGGCAGTATTTGAGAATGTCGACTGAGAATGTTAACAGTGGAGTAAATGAGACCGTGGTGACGCCTGTACTCACCATGATGAGGAGAATGTACAGCAGGCCGTCAATGTTCCTCCTGTGAACAATGCCACTGATCAGATGATGAATGACGGGATGTTTAGAAGCTTTTTGCAGTTCATGCAAAATCAAACGAGGGAGACTCGTGCACAAAATACAGGTGGAAATGACAGCAATGCGCGGTTTGTTACAGCCAAGCAGTTCAAAGAGTTGGGACCACCAGAATTCCTTGGAAAGCCGGATCCGATTAAGGCAGAAACGTGGGTCAAACAAATTACCAAGATATTCAATGTCTTGAGATGCACGGAGGGACAGAAGGTTCCATTCGCCACCTCTATGTTCCGTGGTGAGGCAAATTACTGGTGGGAATCTGTGAAGCGTACTCATCCAGCTGCACTCAGCATATCTTGGGAGACGTTTCAGAAACTATTCAAAGACAAGTACTTTCCTGAAAGTATTCGTCATATTAAGGAGGTAGAGTTTATTAGACTGGAACAAAATAACATGACGGTGTCCCAGTACGAGGCGAAGTTTGCAGAGTTATCCATGTTTGCACCTCATTTGGTGGAGAATGAGGAACGTATGACACATATGTTTTTGAGAGGTTTGAAACCTGACATACGTCAGTATCTCATTTCTCATAAATTTTCTATCTATTCAGATGTTGTCAACAGGGCTCAATTGTTACAGCGAGATAACGAGTACTTTCAACCAAGGGACCATAACCAGGATCATACTGGTGACAGCAGTTATCAGAACAAAGATAACCAGCGGAGAAAGAAGAATACTGAAAAAGGTGGTAACCACTCTGGTGGTAATCACAGACATGAGAATAGAAGAAGTGAGTCGGGAGGAGATTTTAAAAAGAGGAGATTCAACAACGACCATGTGAAGACATCAGCGCTAGCAACAACTGGTTCCAAGGGAGGAAAACGACCACTGTTATGTGCTATAAATGCGAGAAAGAGGGATATATCAGTCCAAACTGTCCACAATAGTTCAAGGTATATTATAATTGTGGAAAGGAAGGACATATCGCTCGTGATTGTACGGTAGCGAAACCAAGTCCAGCGGGGATGGTGACTCAAAAGGTTGTCCCAGAAAAGTCAAAGTCAACGGTTCCTGGAAGAGCGTTTGTCATGACCGGTCAGAATGCGAGGAACCCGAACGAAGTTAGCACGGGTTAGTTAATTATAAATTCTTGCGAAGTTTATACCTTATTAGATACCGGTTCTACCCATTCTTTTATCTCTCTTGCTTGCGTTCAACGTTTGAACTTTACTACGGAGAAATTAGACTTTGACATATCTGTGGAGACTCCGTTAGGAGAAACTTTCATTTCATCCACTGTTTAGAAATCTTGCTTGATTCAGGTTAGCACTATCACATTACCTGTTGACCTTATTTCTTTAAAGATATTTGCTTTTAATGTGATTTTAAGGTTAACTACTCATTATGCCAAAATTGATTGCTTTCGTAAGGTTGTTAGTTTTCATATTCCTAAGCAACCTGTATTCGAATTCAAGTAACCAAACCATTTGAAGTCAAACACTTTCATATCAAGCCATAAAGTCATTCGTTTATTAAAAAACGGATGTCAAGTTTTCTTAGCTCATGTTATGGACTTGAACAATAATACGTCAGATTTGAATAATATTTTTGTTGTTGATGAAATTCCTGACGTATTTCTTGAAGAATTTCTTGGCCTACTCCCAGAGTGTAATATTGAATTTTGTATCGACTTTGAACCCGGTACAAAACCCATTTCTAAAATCTCATATCGAATGACTCCTATTGAACTTCAATAGTAAAAACCCAACTATAGAAGTTGGTACCTGAGCCTCTATCTGGTGACTTCCTTTGTGGAAAGCACCGAAGCCAGACTCTCCGTAGGGGACATCATATTTGTGCGGTAGTAAACTGATAGGTGCCATTGTGACGTGCTATCCAAGATTGGGATATGAGTCACATTTGAGAGCAACCTAAGTCAGTAATCGAAATACGTAGTTTTTGGGCTTAGCTGATTATTATCGGAGATTCGTGGAAGGTTTTTCTCTAATCGCTACTCCTTTAACTCAGTTAACTCGGAAGGATACAAAATTCGTGTAGACACTCAAAATTTTTTGCACTCCTATGTACTAACATTGCAGGAGGGTAGATTCGTCTTTTGGAGATAACCCTGAAAGATAGCTCACAACAAGTCCGGATACTACCGGAAGTTTTGCTCCAAACCGGAACACAAACCGGGAACATTGGTTTCAAACCCGGAACACACACCGAGCACGTCATTTCCAATCTCGGAGATAACCCCGAGATGTGCGGATCAAAATACCGGCAACAACATCGGAGAGGACAGTCATGTCTCGGCGATGACACCGTGACGTTCAGTTCCAGTCCCAGAGACAACACTGGGAGTAGTAGTCCCATCCATGGCAATAACCCTTAAGAGATGCCGTCGCATTTCCGACTGATAACTCTGAAATTGCTTGTTGTAACCACATGCAATCAGCTTTAATCACAGATGACGATGAGGCATACAAATCAGCAGTCCAATCTCAGCAGTAACTCTAAGCAACGTCTGTTTTCCGCTTAAACCGACGATAACTCCTGTGAGGAGTCACCAACGTCATCTCACAATGTCAACAAGATGATATCGCAGCATACTAACCAGTAGTCCAATCTCAGCTATAACCCTGAGCAACGTCTACTTTCAGCTCAACCCGACGATAACACCGACAAAGAGTCAAACATCATCTTGTTCGTCCGATAAATGGCACATCGTCTCAACAATTCAGACGTATATACATACCACAAATGTCCTGAATAACCGAGGAATGACAATCCCGAGTGACTATTACGTATGGCAGTACTTTGAAGACCATGGGCATGGTCCCCACTTCACGAATTTGTACAACCTCTAATCCATGTCATTACGTAACTCTCAACACCAGTTGTCTGAAGAAGTACAGATACGCTTCGTTTGGATGCTAGGATTAAAGTTCTGCAATTTCGACTGGACATTACAGTACGCGAGTGCACGTACTACGAGATGACGGGACCCGACAGGCCTGGGCCCACCACGCCCAGCCGCAGGTAGACCTGTGGCTGTCACAAGTAGACCTGCGGCCATCAGTCTTTAAATTTGAGGCTTGGGGTCAGCCATTTCAAGAGAGGAGAGAGAGAAAAAGGCGAGGAAGCCCTGTCCGTTTAGCTCTGCATACACACCTTTTGAGAGTTTTCTCTTCTTTAAACACTAGTGAGCTTATATATAGATACTTTTTATCTATCAAAAGCTGAGTGTTCATACATCCAAAGTCAAAGAAGTCTACTTTGGCAGTCAACTGTAAGCCTTCTTGTGTTTAGAAAGCTTCTTTCTTCCATTATTACACATTGTTGCACACATTGAGAGTCGTGTGAGTGTGTTTGCCCTGACTTCTGTCCGTAGTTTTCATTTCTGTCTGTATATATATATATATATATATATATAAATATATGTATATATTTCTTATATACGGACTAACATTATCGAGTTATGCCCCAATTGAGCCTAAACTTCGGTTTGGAGCGTTTATTTGCTTTATATATATATATATATATATATATATATATATATATATATATATACACACTTATATATGTATAATTGTTGTCGGACATATCCGATGAGCCTGGATTCATATCCGGTGCGTTTATTGCTTATATATATACATATACATATATAAGTATATATATATATATATATATATATATATATATATATATATATATATATATATATATATTGTCCCGCCTGGAGTTCACTTCGTGGCGGTGATTGCTTTTTACTGCTTTCTTTACATTTTGTCCCGCCTGGAGTTCACTTCGTGGCGGTGATAGCATTTATTACTTTATTCACTTTCCTGATCCCCCATGGAGAATAATTCGTGGTGGCTGATTATGTCCATATAAATATATATATATATATATATATATATATATCGCTTTTATATATATATTTGCTTGCTGTTTGATTCCCCATGGAGAATGATTCGTGGTGGATATCATATCAGTATATATATATATATATATATATATATATATATATATATATATATTTACAGCTTTTATATATATAACTGCTTACTGTTTTCCCTATCAATTGCAGTATTTTGTGAGTCTAGGAATCATGTGATCTTACAGATTCAGAATGATGAATCTAGATTCGGTTCCCATGATGGACATTTTTCAGTTGTAATCAGCTTGTATATTATGTTGTTGTACATTATTTTTCACACAGATGCTTCGCATCTCGAAAATAAAAGCAAACAAGCCGGTCACCTAATAAAAATGGAAGTATAAAAAGGTCTCAATTCCTATTGAGCACAGGGTTTGAAAAACCTCTTTTATGAAACTTCATTGCTATATCTTGTGGTTAAAATTGAATTTTCTTAATTAAAATTCAAACCCTTGTATATAGGTGCGAACAAGGCCTCACACTACTTTCATATAATTGCACATTGATCCATACACACTGTGACAACCCGATATTTTCTAAATAAATAAAACTGAAATTTTGCGTATAATTTTTTTTTATTTAAGGATGAGGATTTGTACAAGATATTGTGTATATATATTTATGGGGTAAATATAAAATATATTTATTACATGAATAATTGTAAATGATTCATTGTTTATTATCAAATATAATTTTATAATAATTAATTCCATATTGGAAATGTTTATATCAATTATTTTCTATGAAAATATAATCTTATATTATTTAAATAATATAAGAAATGATTTTAGAATAACTATAATGATTATTTCATTATATGAATTTGTTCCGGATGTTAAATTAAATATTTTAACTTAATTAAGAATGTTATTTATGCAAGATAAATCAGATATGGAATCCAAACCCTAATTCTGGGTTTTGATTAAGGAATGAGAATAATAATATTATATTGTTATTTTTCAGTGTTGTAGATAAGTATGGTTATGCGTGTAATGTTAATGTGTGGAACAGTTTTATTATATTACGACCAAACCCTAATAATATTTTATAAACCTTATCTCTGGTTATGGAATGAGGAATGATAATAATAATATAATATTAATTATATTTTTATTTTTCAGTGCTATAAATATGTGCCGTATGCACGTGTTGAGGATGATTGGTCAATTATGGTGTTTAATTTCAAAACCCTAATGTTAATTGGTTAAACCCTAGTTTTCTGTGGAAAACCATAATTTGAAAATAAATTGTGAGTTAAGACTGTTATATGACGATGTTATATGATATAAGTTATGTGTTATTTAATATTTTGCTAATTATAGAAAACCCTAACTTTAAATGTAAACCCTAATTATATTTGATTTTCTAATAATTAGAAACCCTAATCCGGAAATCTAAACCGGAGGTTTGATCAGTCAGAAACAGTGTTACTATGATTAATATCAGGTATGATAGACTTTAATTACTAATTAGGGTGAATCTAATTAGTAAATTAAAACCCTAAAATCTAGAACCCTAATTTAATTCCTAGAAAACCCTAATTATTTTATAGAAACCCTAATTCTTGGTACGATAAACCCTAATTGCTTTATTAGCAAAGTTAATTGTGATTAAGGGTAATAAACCCTAATATTCATGTATAAGATAATTACAAACATAAATTAGTTAACAAAATTATTTTTCAAAATTTTAGAAACTAAAAGTTATTTATTTTTATTTATTTAATTTTTGTGCAAACCCTAAATTGGAAATCCAAGTTGCTTTATATTTGAGAATTAAAACCTAAGGGTCCCTAAATTCTAGATTGCTCAAAACCTAAACCCTAACAAACCCTAAACTCTAAGGCAAATTCTAGAAATATAAGGAATTGTCCAAAATACCCTTTTAAGCATTAAAGAGGCTAGAATAGGTTTTGACATTTAGGGGAAGTTGGTGACCAAACCCAACAACCCCATGTGATGATATTTGACAGCAACATGCCTTGTAAATCAGATTCATGCATCACAACACATTATATAAATAGATTTGGAGAGAGAGAAATTCTTTTTGTTAGCTTAAAATTTTCCAAACACTCAACATTTTCTCTCAAGCTCCCCGCCTACGAAATTTTCTTCATAAATCAGTCCTAATCAAAGCCCCACGTTCATCATAATCAAATCAGAAGCTAGAAATCAAAAATAAAGCCTAAAGAGGTATAAAACCCTAGTTTAATTTCTGTCCAAAAGTTGTTGTTAGATCTTGTGTTTTGTTGTTAGAATATGTTGTTTATGGTGTCTTATGATGATCTGGGTTACTAGATGATAGATCCATAACATCTAGAAGCTCAGATTTGAAGATATATGAAATCTGGAAATTTTGTTCTTGAGATCTGACAGCTTCTTTGAGAGCTCAGATCTTCTTTATGTTATGTGTTATGATCATTTTTATTGCTGGATATTGTAGTCTTGCATTTCCTCTACCGGATCTGACCAAAAACAAGTCCAGAATCACAACACACACTGAGTTATTCACGGTCAAACATAGCCACTCGGTTCTGACATTGAAATTCTGGGTTTGTATGAAGAACATGAAGAACACCTATAGCGACGGTTCTGTCGCTATAGGTGGTCTTTAGCGACAGATTTAATTATAATTTCCGGAAATTAATAAAAAAAATTGATAAAAATGGTTTTTAATTATTAAAAATACATAACAAATCATGAAAAATTATTTTAAAGTCTGAAAAATAGTTTTTGACTATTTTGGGTATATTTCGAAAATATTTAATATTTTTGGAATATAAATAGTATTTATTTATTTAATTACAATATTAGAAAAATTATTTAAAAATAGTTTTAATTCATGAAAAATCATGAAAAATTATATTATTGTGTTAGAAAATAATTTTGAGTTATTTTTGATAACTTTTAATATTTTGTGATAATTTTCATTAATAAATTACTATTAATGATAGTTAAGTTATTTATTAAATGAATTAAATAAATGAATTAAAAATAATTTTATTATATTAAAAATCATTTTAAATAAGAATAAGGTATCTAAGAATATTTTAAGTTATAAAATATAACTTTTACTATTTAATGGTTAATTTCATTAATTAGCGATTAATAATGATATTAAAGTTATTTAATAATTATATTAAATAAATTAGTTTAAAAATAATTTTAATATTATAATAATCATTTTAAATGAAAATAAAGTGTTTAAAGATATTTTAAGTTATAAACTATAACTTTTAATATTTAAAGGATAATTTCATTAATAATTTAATATTAATGATATTAAGTTTATTTAATAATTATATTAAATAAATAGTTTTAAAATGGTTTTATTTATTTAAAAATCATTACAAAGGGATATAAATGAATTAAAAATATTTTAAGTTATAATTAATGACTTATAATATTTAGATAATAGTTCATTAATATTTAAATATTAATGGTAATTATTTAATAATGATTTTAGATGTTTTAAAAATCATTGAAGGGTAATATAAGTACTTTAAAAATATTTTAAGTTATTATAAATGACTTTAATGTTTTGGCAATGGTTTCATTAATAGTTTAATATTAATTAAATATTAATGATAATAGAATTGTTTGATATTTAAATCATTTAATAATGATTCTAATATTTCAAAAATTATGGTAAATGGTAATAATTATTTTATAATTATTATAAGGACATGAAAAATAATACGATTGTTGTTTAAGTTATCTATTTGGATATTGAAATACAGAATAGAGTCTCAGACTCGATAATTATCTGATATGACTGTCGATACGCCGACATGTTTTAGAAATTAATCTGAACTTAGATAATTTAATTAGTTAACTGTTTATTTGTGATTCAATGGTTGTTAAAGTTGTGTGACAATGTGATTAGGAATGTGTTGATATTTATTTGTGATGTCATGATTGTAGAACATGTGTGATAAGATGATTAGGTTATGGGCTGACTGCGAAATGCAGTACTATATGTATTATTATATTGTTCTAATCGAACGAATGATTTGATTAATGATAGGTTGTGATAGAAAAGTGTAGAACTAAGTTGAGAATTATAAGCAGCGCATCAGGCAAGTATCCTTACTTTGCATTTTTTTTATGCAATGGACAGAAGTGAGAAGTTCAGAATTATTATTATTAATGTACAGATTTTTAAATCTATATTATATACACCCTTTGATTATCAACATGTTAGTATATGATAATTCGGATATATATTCTGTTCGTTAATTTCTAGAAATGATTATACAAGTGTTCCCACTTGGATAATCATTGTATTTAGTAACATGTTGATAAACCTTTGTTATACATATATGTTGAATTAAAGATTATTGTTGGATAAAATAAAACCTTTTGTCTGGAACCCTGACAAATATGAACATCCCGTTCACGGGAAAACTTTTATGCGCCCAAGGCAGATCCAGTAATTGATAACATCGTTCTTGTAATGTAGTATTGATCAATACAGGGCACAACGGGCTGATCACCCCCGTGTCCGTAAGTTATGACGGTTTGCAGATGAAGTTCTGCTAAACCTTTTCAAAAATAAAAACAATGTTCATAGAATGTCACTTATACTTTATTTATAGCCAATACGTAGTTTCAAAAATTTGAAAGAGGGTTGTTATGTTATTAATATCGGTTCAGAATACTTCACAACTATTGACTTGTTGTAAATAGATATTATAAAGAAAACATTTAAACTTTTTCAACTTATATATATATATATATATATAATACTTGCTGGGCACTCAAATGCTCATCCTTGCTTAATTTAAATGTTTTCAGATAAGTGTGAACAATCAGAAGGATCGGTCAAGAACAAGTAAAAAGGAAAGCAAACGGATTAGGTTTACGGTGTCATATAAGTAAAGGTTGCGTACTTGGGATTAAACTCTGATAAAGGTAAGATTAGTTTGTAAATTACATTATTGTTATTATTATTAGTAATATTTCCGCTCATAGAAATGGTATCGTGAAGTACCGAGTTCGGGTTTCAAGTATCCGGGTTCGGGGACTTCACACACACACACACATTCATATAACAGTTTCTTTGAAAAGTGGCGGTCACCGTGGCAACACGGATGTCGGGGGGTGCCTAACACCTTCCCTCCGCATAATCAAGCCCCCGAACCTTTAATGAATCTCGGTTTCACAGACCCGTTTAGCAGTGTAAAAACACTGGGTCAATGTGCAAACCTTTTCGGTTGTGTTAGTGCAACCAGTTAAAAACACCAACTGGCGACTCTTAAAGTCAAATCTTCGACAATACACATGTCAGACCTTTTTCACTTATTTTTTCAAACAAATCTCATATTAATATGAGAACACCAAAGAACAAGTAACGAAAAGGGTCAAATAAAAATCCCGACGTCGACAGGTGGCGACTCCGCTGGGGACTCCAGTAAGAGGGCTTAACTCGCTATTACAAGCTTTTCAAAATTGTTATATGCTTGTGTGTGATTGTTGCATTTACATTTTTGATAAATGTGTACGAATGCATCTTACCTGCTGCACTACTAAATATCTGTCTGTAATATTAGTGCTTCGAACATATTAGTGCTTCGCACATGTCATCATTTTGCATGAACGGTGAGACGCGTTGTATGTGAATGTATGTTGTGTGGTCCCTCCGTTAGGAGGATATCCTATTGGTGTTTGATTACTGGACCCGAGGGAAGAATTGTTCCTCGGGGCTCAAGAAAGGCACCACCTAGATTTGCTCCAGTTGAAAGACCGGAATAAACCTCCCGTTGAGTAGATTGCGATGATCTGGGAACCTTTATTGCCAAAAAGCCGCAAGAGAAACCCTAGGATATGTCAACCTCTGATAAACCAAACGCGGAGGAAAGTCTCTTCATTCTTCCCGTTTTTAAATTACCTGTAAAAGCATTTACTTGTAATTTTATTCCAGGTTCATATATAATGGAAGATATGAAGAATACCCGTGCATAACATGTTATCAATTAACTAAACCAGTTTTGCAGGACAAATTCCTAACACGGATATGTTATGATAATATTTACATTTTACTAAGACTAAACTACGTAAGTCTTTTTGTAGGGAAACAATTGGGCCGGTTACCCGTTCCAAGTCTAAAAAGCATCCAACCTACAGCCAATAATGTCTTCCTCTGAACAGTCTAATCCTGTATCCCGGGAAGAGTTTGATGGATTGAGCAAACAGATCACAGACTTGGGTGTCCTATTAAGGGAATTACACCAGTCTACTCAGGGTATAAAATTGCCCACACATACAGAATCCTCTGTACAAGGGGGAGGTCAAGATCTGGAAAAAAAATTTCCAGAGCGTCAGGTGGATACCACCATCAAAGACCCTAAAAGCACCCATCATAAATTAGATCAAGACACCGGTGATATAAGGAAGAAGGTTCTTCAAATGGAGGAAACCTTCCGTACTCTTAAAGGGATTGGAACACATGGCAGTATTTCATATACAGACCTTTGTATATTTCCTGGCGTGCACTACCCAGAGAAATTCAAAACCACTAATTTTGAAAAATATGACGGATTAGGGGATCTTTACACACATTTAAAGGTGTTCATTGGAGAGCTCGGATCTTACGCTGAGGATGAAAAGCTCAGAATGCAGCTGTTTCAGAAAAGTCTGACTAGAGAAGCTCGTTCATGGTATACTAGACTAGATAACTTTAAGATCCATAGCTGGGAAGAGCTGGCTCACGCCTTTCTCACTCAATACAGTTTTCAGTCTCAAATGGCTCTTGACCAGTATCAAATTACCAAAGTCAAGAAACAGTCTAATGAGTCATTCAGAGAATATGCTCAAAGGTGGAGGCACCTTACTGCACAAGTTATTCCTGCCATGACAGAGACAGAGATGGTCATGACCTTCATAGATATACAGGAAACCCCTTTGTATGAAAGAGTCCTAGCTGGTATTGGCAAGCCATTTTCTGAGATGATTAAGTACGGTGAGATGGCTGAGATGGGGTTAAGATCCGGCAAAATCCAAGACCTCGCTGCTCTTAAAGTTGTTGCTGATCACATCCAGTCCGAATCTTATGGAAACAACCCCCAAAGGGTTCATAAGAAGAAAGAAGAGGATGTTTCCTTGATACTACAAGGACAGAAAGGCAAGCCAAGCATGCCTATGCAGAGGAAAAACTACTCCTCTTTTTCAGCACAATCTTCAAACCCTCCATTGCCAAAAATGGAGAAGTAAAGCGATTTCGAACATTCACACCCTTAGGGGATTCGCTCGAAAATATTTTGACTCTTCTGACCACTCAGAAGAAAATCACACATCTTATTCCACCAGCCAACCCTACTGGTAAGGGTTTCAATGCTAATAAGAAATGTGCATATCATGCTGGGGCACCCGAACATGACACTCAAGACTGTTGGGCCTTGAAGCACAAGATCCAAGACCTGATCGACAATGGTGAGATCATGGTCACAAAACCCGATCAACCCCACGTACAAGACAACCCTCTCCCTCAATACAAAGAGGAAGAAGTTCATATGATCAGTTGGAACGCTGGACATGGTTCCAATTCAACTGGTGAATCATCCCAACCCATAAAAGACGGTGTTGACAAATGGGATTATGCAAAGTTCCAATTCACCATGGAATAAAAGATAAAGTCTCTTCATAAATCAGTTGAGCAATTGGAAGAGCTGATGACCCACCAACATCAAGCCACACATCAATTAATCAAGCAGGAGCATGCTTATCCCCTTCCATTTGTTATGAATGCTCCTTCAACACCTTCAGGAAGCAAAGCTATGGAGGATAAGGTTGCGAAATGAGCAAGTGCTAAAGCCCGTCGAGATTTTGCTAATAAAAGGGAATTTACCTATCTGGGCCAATCTATGGAGGAAATACTTCAATTATTGATCAATGAAGGAAGGATCACACTCCTTCTCCCTCCAATCAATCCCCACTCAAGGCGGTTCAATCCTGATGAAATGTGTTAATATCATTCATATTCTCGTGGTCACAGCACAGAGGGATGCTGGGCACTCCGCCACCTTATTCAAAATCTTATTGATAGCGGTATTCTGCAAGTGACAGATGATTATACCGTGCAACTTAAGGATGAGAATACATCTCCCACTCAATGGAAGGGATTAGTAGCGATCATATCCGAAGAGGGTGATGAGACTGTTAAGACATTTCCCATACGACCAGTTCAACTCAAAGGAGTTTACAATCCTTTGAAAGTGGCCGCACCAGAGCCAATTATTTTGCCTTGCAGAATACAACATCTTGTTGTCAGCTTACACAAAGTGCCATGGAATTATGGAGAAGCTGAAGGATCTGCATCTCATACTGCTGCTGCGGTAGCAAAAGAGAATCCATTGTACCTTCCTCAACGGGTTATCAAGCCTATTTGCGAAGCAAAGGGGAAATTGTCCGCGGAGAAGATTGAGAAATTCCTCCATACTATGGGACACAATGAAGCCAAAGTGGTTTTAAGCTTACGTGAAGCTCCACACCAGATATCAATTCTGGACTTGGTTTTCTCTTCCGAAGATCATCAGAAAGTCTTACTAAAGGTTTTAGAAGAAGCCTACCTACCAAAATCAGTGGATGTGGAAAAATTTCAACATTTGATTGATTACATTTTCAATAACAATGTGATATCCTTCACTGATGATGACATACCTCCCGAAGGGACTGGTCACTACAAACCACTACACATTGTTGTGTTGTCTTCTAGGTATATGCTTGCAAGAGTATTGATAGATGGAGGTTCATCTCTAAATATCTGTCCTTATGCCACCTTGATGAAGATGAATATCAATCCCAATGGACTTCAAAGTAGTCACACGATCATAAGAGCTTTTGATGGATCTCGACAAAATTCTGTTGGGAAGATTGAGTTGCCAATTGAGATTGGTCCCTACAAATTCAACGCATCCTTCCATATCCTCAAGATTGAGTCAGGATACAATCTGTTATTGGGGGGACCATGGATGCACATGGCTGGAGCTGTTCCCTCCACCTTACATCAACAACTCAAGTACATTATCAATAATAGTTTAGTCACTATTAATGCTAAGCCAGACGGTCCTAAACCAGGAGCTCTACCAATTATCAGCTTCAATTCAGAGGTTGAGTCTGCTAGTTTTCACACCTTGGAAGTGAGTAATACTCAGTACCATTCTATTGGAGCACCACTCCCAGTACCCAAGATTTCTGACGAGGTTATGTCTGCCACTCAAGAAATGATGTTATTGGGCTACCAACCTGGACAAGGGCTTGGTAAGGATCAGCAGGGTATTACACACCCTATACAATTGTCCAGTCAGATCGGTACAGCCGAACTCGGCTATTCTGCTAATTCCAAGCACAGGAATCCTTACAAGCATAAACAGATTCCTCAACTTCCCGCCGGACGGCGATCTCCAATACCTTTACCACATGAGTTAATACAATCTCTAGTGAAGGTTCCAGCCAAGACTATGGCTATGCTGTTTCCAAAACCAGTGCCCATCAAAGCTAAAAAGGTGCTGACTCCTGATCCCGAGGTGAAAGAGAAGGAGCGAAAGCGTAAACATGACCTTGCCTTAATGATGGCAGGCATTCGCGTCATTGTTCATACAAGCAGATACACTCCAGACGATGATTGCCCAGATGTCATGGTTATCATTCAGGAGGAGAAGGGCATTAACAATCCTTCTATCACTGCAGTCCTTCATGACTTTGCCCACGACAATTGGAGCTCTACTCCGTGCATTAGTCGACGAGGGTAAAATGGGCAGAAAATCCCTCTGCCCGGTAGATAACTTTTAATTGTTTGCTTTCCTTTACAGCACTAGCAGTTATTTTATCACGTACATGCTAACAATTTTGTATGATCGAACAGTTGCATATATTAAGTGAAAGCATATTTTGTTTCAGGACTCTGAATTTAGATGTGCATGTTCTTGCTGATAAGGTGCCTTCTCTCCACCAGGGCTGTAACTTTGATGCAAATTTGGACTCAGACTTGATGGAAATATAAGAGGACATTGAGACACCTCAAGAGATCAAGGAATGGGTCGCCAACAAACCCAAACCCAATCTCGATCAAACCACTCCCGTCAATCTTGGAATCTTAGACAACCCTAAGCTAATCCAAATTGGTTCAGACCTTTCCACAAATCAACGGAATGACATGGTTGCGTTATTAACCCGAGTTCCAGGATGTGTTTGCATGGTCCTATGAAGACATGGTGGGATTGTCCACTGACATCGTGATCCATCGCTTTCCCATCAAAGAAGGATTTAAGCCAGTCAGGCAGAAGCTCAGGCGATTGAAACCCGAGTAGAGTTTAAAAGTTAAAGAAGAAATTATGAAACAATTTCAAGCTGGCATCATCATGGTGTCTACATATCCGGAATGGATATCCAACATCGTGCTCGTACCTAAACCCGGGGGAAAGGTGCGAGTCTGCGTGGATTATCGGATTTGAACAAAGATTGCATAAAAGATAGCTTTCCCGTACCATTTATCCACATTCTCATTGATAATACGGCTCAGTATGACATGCACTCCTTTGCCGACTGCTTCGCGGGGTACCATCAAATTATGGTCGCTGAGGAAGATCGTGAGAAAACTGCTTTCATCATGCCTTGGGGAACCTTTTGCTATAGACGGTTGTCATTTGGCCTTATTAATGCTGGGGCAACATACCAATGAGCTATGATGGCTCTTTTTCATGATCTAATACACAAGGAGATAGAGATCTATGTGAATGACATTATTGTCAAATCCCAGAAGGAGGGTGACCATGTAGATCATCTCAGAAGGATGTTCCACAGGTTGCGTAAGTACAACTTGAAGTTGAACCCCGCTAAGTGTGCCTTTGGTGTTAAGTCAGGCAAGTTGCTAGGTTTCCTAGTCAGCCACAAAGGAATTGAACTGGACCCTGCTAAGATCCAGGCCATTAAGGAAATGCCCATTCCTCAGACAGAGAAGGAAATACGGGGATTTTTGGGAAGAATCAACTTCATAAGCCGATTCATTTCTCAACTCACAGCAACCTGTGAGCCAATCTTTAAATTGTTAAGGAAGAACTCCTCCATGAAGTGGAATGATGAGTGCCAGAAAGCTTTCCTTACCATTAAAAAGCAGCTAGTTAACGCTCCTGTTTTGGTACCTCCCAGGGATGATGTTCCCCTGTTCATGTACCTGTCCATAAGTGACAATGCCATGGGTTGTATGCTGGGGCAAAAAGATAATAGAGGCCGAGAACGAGCAATCTATTACCTCGACAAAAGATTTAGCATTAGTGAACACAAGTACACTCTAATCGAGAAGACTTGTTGTGCTTTGGCATGGGCCTCCATGAGATTACAACATTATCTTCATGGTCACACAACCCATCTCATATCTCGCCCTGATCCTCTTAAGTATGTGTTCAGCAAGCCCATACTGAATTATCGGCTGTCCAGATGGTAGTTGATCCTCCAATAATTTGACATTGTCTACATGACCCAAAAGTCTGTTAAAGGTCAAGGAATTGCGGATCAACTAGCCGTCGCACCTACAGGGGATTACCAACATTTGGAAACATATTTTCCTGATGAAGGGGTGATGACGAACCAGTTAACACATCAGTACGATACATCCCGACTTTGGAAAATGTATTTTGATGGAGCTGTCAATTCAGAAGGCTCCGAAGCTGGAGCAGTTTTAACATCTTGCACGGGGGAGCAGTATCCCATCGCCGTCAAATTGCATTTTGTCAACACCATCAACACAGCTGAGTATGAAGGTTGTATCATGGGACTCAAGCTTGCCCATTCAATGGGTATCAGTCGTTTAACTGTCTTTGGGGATTCCAAATTGGTAATCAAGCAATCCACAGGAATCTATCAAACCAAAGAATTACATCTGTTTCCTTACCATCGACAAGTTCTACAGATGGTTTTGGAGTTCGAAGAAATCTCCTTTCTACACATTCCTCGTAACAGGAATGATTTTGCAGATGCATTAGCAATGTTGGCCTCCTTGGTTTACATACCTGACAAGGAATACATGCTAAACAACAAGATTGCTATGCATAAAACCCCAGTTTACGGGAATTATGTTGGAGAAGTATCGGATGAGTTACCTCCCATCCATGACCCTTGGTATCAAAACATCAAGGAGTATTTGTGTGATGGATCTACACCCTCCGAGGCGAGCCAAACTGAGAAAAGGTGGATTCATCGATTTGCTATGAAATTCTATCTGAGCGGAGATGCACTCTGCAAAAGAGATGTGGGATTAGGTCTCCTCAGATGTCAGGAAAAGGACCAAGCTCAGAGGCTCATGAATGAGATCCATGGTGGAGTATACGGCCCCCATATGAGTGGATCCATACTTGTCAAGAAAATTCTCCGCACAGGACATTATTGGCTTACACTCAAGGCTGACTGTGATGACCACGTCAAGAGGTGCTATCAATGCCAAATCCATGGGAATGTTATCCACGCCCCTCCAAGGAAACTCCACAATATGAGTTCGCCATGGCCCTTCTCAATGTGAGGAATGGACGTGATCGGGCCCATCGAGCCCAAAGCTAGTAATGGACATCGATTTATATTCACAATGATCGACTACTTCACCAAATGGGTCGAAGCAGCCTCCTTCCCCAAGGTTACTCAAGAAGTCATCATTGCCTTCATTAGAAACAATATTGTTTGTCGATATGGGCAACCCGAGGTTATTGTGTCAGACAATGCTAAGAACCTCAACAACAAAATGATGGAGGAGTTATGCAGGAAATTCCACATCAAACATCTCAACTCTGTCATCTACCGACCAAAGATGAACGGTGCCGTTGAAGCTGCTAATAAAAACATCAAGAAGATCATGCAGAAAATGTCCGCCAATCACAAAGGATGGTCTGACCTCTTACCCCTAACTTTATTAGCATATAGAACTTCAATGCGTGTTTCCACCGGGGCAACCCCCTACTCACTAGTCTATGGGATGGAAGTAGTGCTCCCCATAGAAGTGGAAATGGAATCCCTCAGGTCATTGATGGATGCTCAGTTGGATGAAGACCAATGGATACAAGACAGGTATCACCAATTATCTCTGATAGATGAAAGGTGCGAATCGCGTCTATCTTCTATGGTCAGTTATATCAACAAAGGATCGTACAATCCTAAAATAGAAAGGTCCGACTACGGCAATTCAAACAACACGACTTGGTTTTGAAGAAGAATCATTGACAACCAAGATCAGTCTAAGGGAAAATTCGCTCCTAACTGGGAAGGCCCATTTGTTGTCAAGGAAGTCTTGACAGGAGTTGCTCTTAGATTGCAAGAAATGGATGGTGATGAATTTCCGCAGCTTATTAATTCGGACACCGTGAAACGTTACTATGTCTGAAGTTGCCATCAAACGAACATCCTGGTTTTGATCATCAAATCACTAGTCATTCCAGTTAAACCCTTTCATACACTTTGCCCCTCAGGGAAGCATATAATTCCAACCAGCAACCTGGTTATTTGCAGTTCCTCCTAAAAACGAGGGTAAACTTTTTACACTCCTTTGCAGTTTATCCTGAACACGGGAATAAACTTTTCACACTCCTTTGCAGTTTATCCTGAACACATGAATAAACTTTTCACACTCCTTTGCAGTTTACCCTGAACACGAGAATAAACTTTTCACACTTCTTTGCAGTTTATCCTGAACATGGGGATAAACTTTTCACAACTCTCTGCAGTTTATCCTGAACATGGGATTAAACTTTCTTTTCACCGCAGTCTATCTGGCCTATGGGATTTACATCTATTCCCCACAGCTTAACCTATACACGGGATCAAGATCTTCCCCGCAGATTACCCTGCACGTGGGACCCCCACTTTTCAGTTATTCATTCTGAGGGGCGAAATACGTCGACCTGATCTCCCTGATGATGGGGGTACGTAGGCAACCATATTCTATATGGCCCGGTCGCAATAAACAAAAACAAGAAAAACATTTCTACCCTTTTCTTCAAAAAACAACAAAAATAACAAAAAAATACTTCCACGCCCTTCTGCTTTTTGTATTCAGCGTTGAGTGTGACGCCCCCAAAATTAGGTATACATCACCCATCTTAAGTCGCCAAATACATGGTACAAAATTCAAATACAACTTAATTATACAACAGTCGTGTAAGATACGACAAGATACATACTGTGAGTTTTAACTTGAATATTGTCGTCTAGATAGTATTCAAACACAAATAAGTCCTCAATACATTTATTGTCACACTATCTAACAGAATAGTGAGGACTACTAATGCTATCATCTGGACTGTCACTCCGTTCCCCGACTCGTCCCTGCTACATTCTCATTTCCTGAAGAGAACAGTGAAAGAAAGGGTGAGCTCAACTAGCCCGGCAAGAAATATTATGACTAAGATAATGCAGAATAAATTATCATTAGTCTCCAACAATGTTAAACTGATAAAATACAATAGACATCAAGTTTAACTACAGCGGAACAAGCAATCCATTAAAAGAGTCAAGTAGAGAATAAAATCTACTATCTTTTATGATTTAAAAAGTTTTTCATCACTTTTATCGCTGAAACTCAGCTTAATAAATAATCCACATCATCCCTGCACTACGGCCAAGGATATTTGTGTATTCATCAATGGTTATGATCATGCCAACAACTGTCCATCAATGCACTACGGGCCAATGAGGACTTTTACCACATCATTTGTAACATTACGGTCATGATTATACCGAATAATCCCTGGTCATAATCATACCAAGTCCATTTATGCACTACAGGCCACAGATGACTTTCAACATAATATAAACATGAGGATGATGACAATGATATATAAATTCAATAAAATAAGTTTTTCCAGGAACTAATAACGTCCCAATTGTCAACAAGATATTGTTTTGTGTAAAATTCAAGAATCCTCAGAAGAATATTTCCATGAAACGATACTGGATGAAGCACAAATATCAAGGATATTCCACTAATTTCATGGAGTATAGAAGTCAAAACTTTAACCAACTGAGTATAATAAAGAATAGAATAACAACAGAAATCACCATGAATGCGGAACTTCGCATAGACAGGTTATTCCAACTGAATAATAAAGAATGGTATAACAACAAAAATCACCATGCATGCTGTACTTCGCATAGACAAGTTATTCCAACAGAATAATAAAGAATGGAATAACAACAGAAATCACCATGCATGCAGTACTTCACATAGACAGGTTATTCCAACAGAATAATAAATACGAAATAATAAGTAATGGAACCAGGTCAAGTGAAATTCACACCAACAGGATATTCCGACAGAATATAAAATGACAGAATAATAAAAGGATTTCACTAAGTATGCGATACTTCGCATAAACAGGTTATTCCAACATAATAATAAAGAATGGAATAACAGAAGAAGATCACCAAGTATTGGGTGAACCGTATATACAGGTCATTCCACCAAGTATAGGGTAAATCGCGCATACATGTTATTTTAACAGAATAATTAATGCGGAATAATAAATATGGAACCAGGTCAGGTGAAATTCACACCGACAGGATATTCCGACAAAATAATAAATGACAGAATAATAAAAAGATTTCACCAAGTGTGCGGTACTTCGCAAAAATAGGTTATTCCAATATAATAATAAAGAATGGAATAACAGAAGAAGATCACCAAGTATTGGGCGAACCGCATATACAGGTCATTCCACCAAGTATAGGTTAAACCGCGCATACAGGTTATTCCAACAGAATAATAAAGAATTGAATAACATAAGGATTTCACCAAGTATAGGGTATGCCACATATACAGGTTATGTATAGGGTATGCCACTTTTACAGGTTATTCCAACAGAATAATAAAGAATGGAATAACAGAAGTTCTCTTCAAGAAGAAATAATAACACCCCTTACCGTAAAAGATACTGGATATCGAAGTAGTGAAGTAGCAGAGTTTCTTCTTTCTCTCTATAATTTTCTCTCTATAATTTTCTGTCTCTAGAGTTTCAGTGAATTCGTAAGAAAATAATGAAGGAATGAGCTTCTATTTATAGAAGAATGGAATGAATAGTAACTTATTCATGAACGATCTAGATCGATTTACTTTTAAACGAACGATCCAGATCAATTTATTATTAAAACTTAAAACAACGATCCATACTGATTTACTATTAAAACTTTAAACCAGCGACCCATATTGATTCACTATTATAACTTTTCACCAGTGGTCCATATTAATTCATTTAACCAACGGTTTGAAAAATTACAACATCTCCTCATGAAATAATATTGTACCCAAATACCCGAATGTACAATACTAGGGTGAATAGTAACTCGTGAATAGTAACTCGTGAATAGTAACTCATGAATAGTAACTCGTGAATAGTAACTCGTGAATAGTAACTCATGAATATTAACTCGTGAATAGTATCTCGTGTATAGTAACTCATAAATAGTAACTCCGACACAAAAAGTGTCCCAAATACTCTCCAGACCTCAATTATTGATTTAACAATATAACAATTAATGCAGATGATACTGTGACAATAATCGAATCAATAATATGAGAGATATGATGCAACAATTACTGTAGCAATAATGCAGTGTAACTGAGTGACTTATCACGTAAGCATCAATAACTAATACCGTGTGCTACTATGCAACCACGCGTATTACTGTACTTTTACTACCGGGTAGTTCAACATTATCAACGGTAACTTCCGTCGTTATTTTATAAAAAGATGATTTTGTCATGTTCTCAATCCGACAATAATTTCGTTGTGGGCTCTATCAATGATTGCGCCGTTGTACGAATATTCGCTCCTAAAACGAATATTCCATAACCAATCGAATAATTATAAGACAGCTTGCGTACTTTACAGAATTTATAAATACTACCCACAACTATAATATTATTTCAAATTCACACCTTAATATTAAAAAATATATTTCAAGAAATTTAAATATTTATTTATAAAATCTGGGGTCTCACAATCTCCCCTTCTTATGGAATTTCTCCATCAAAATTTACGTACGTACCTGGTATGATAAAGAGGTGAGGATACCTTGAATACCTTTATCGTTGAAAACATTAAATTCATCTTTACAATCCGGTCAAAGATATGTAACTGTAAAACCAATAATGCTGAGACTCAGCTTAATAGTATCACGACCACGAATTATCTATGCATTACGGGCCAAGGATATTCGTGTTTTCAATTACGGTCATGATTATACCAAATAATCCCTGGTCATAATCATACCAAGTCCATCTATGCACTACGGCCAAAGATGACTTTTACCATATCCATGAATTAATATTTCATTGTTAAGACTCAGCTCAATAATTAATCCACATCGTAGAATCATCCCTGCATTACAGGCCAAGGATATTCTTTAGTATCACGACCATGAATTATCCATGCACTACGGGCCAAGGATATTCGTGTTTTCAATTACGGTCATGATTATACCGAATAATCCCTGGTCATAATCATACCAAGTCCATCTATGCACTACGGCCAAAGATGACTTTTACCACATTCATGAATTAATATTTCATTTCTGAGACTCAGCTCAATAAATAATCCACATTGTCGAATCATCCCTGCACTACAGGCCAAGGATATTCTTTAGTATCATGACCACGAATTATCCATGCACTACGTGCCAAAGATAATCCTGTTTTCAATTACGGTCATGATTTTACCGAACAATCCCTGGTCATAATCATACCAAGTCCATCTATGCACGTAAGCCACAGATGACTTTCAACACAATATAAGCATGAGGATAATGATATAAAGAATCAATCAAATGAGATAAAGGATAAATATTAAACATTTATAATATAATTTATTCAGGGTTCAAGAATATCCCAATGTTATCAATCACTTAATAATCTCATAATCTAATATCATTAATATTATAACCATATTTTAATCACTTCTTAAACTTATAAACAATTTATTTCCATTGTTTACGCTTTACCATATAATGCATTTAATTATTCAAAAAAAAATGCCATACTCATAAGATATCATCACCAATGATTAAATCTCTCATCAACAAAAATATGCATATGCCTTATATAGGATTCCCTAGCCATAAAATCTTATTTTCAAATTTTGTTACTTCACATAACATATTTAACTCATTTACTCATAACTAGATCATTTTCATGAAAAATACCAAATCAGTTCCAAAAATATTTCTTTTCTGAGATTTAGCATAATATAGTCCCATAATGAAAATGTATTTTTCTCAGAATTTTTAAAATTCATTTACTATTTTTTAAAAATCAATTTCTAATTAATTCCTTAAGAAATTAGCTACCTCAAGATTAACTCCAGAAATTCTTAAATCTTGGCAAGATCTTACACATGTTAACGTGAGCCTCCAGTTTAAATATCATGGTCATTGGAGCTATAGAACTCTGGTTATAGCATTTTTTGTCGGAAAAACCTAAATATTGAAATGGTCATAACTTGCTCATTTTAAGTCGGAATGAGCTCATTTTTGGATAGGATGTTCCTTATACCATATAATTTAATGTCCCAAAAGGCCAGAATTTTTCTCATAATTTAAGTGGCCGAAACAGCCCCTTAAAGTTTCTGGGCAGTAGCATTTTCAAAATTTGCAGCTTTTGCCTCCTTTGCTAAAATCAGTCCACACAAAAATCTACAACCCCTTTTCCAGTGATTCCACTTGGAGATGCTACAAAACTCATTGATCTAACTCTAGGACTTAACTACACTCAAAAATTCGAAATATAATAGGAGATATGGTCAATTGAATTTCATGTTACGTTTTTACCAAAATCTGATTTTTCAACCCTTTGTGATTTCTAAGAAACTTTCATGTTTTCACATAATAACAAACATAACTCATCATAACACTTACTAATACATCATATACCCATGATTTACATCAGTCCAATACTTTTGTTATGACTCTCCTCATAATCAACGTAAACAGATCCTTTTAGTTGATGAAATATTTGAAGGTTTTAGAAATGGATTTTATATTGGGGTCAATACAAAATTCGATTTCACGCTCTAAGGGTAGGCTAAGAAGTTTTCAAGAATACATCAAGAAATTTATTAACGATATAAATATTATTCAAAACTGTGACCCACATCCAAGACTTGGATAATACGTCACATTGATACCAAATGTGACTTTTATCCCTTAACCTGGATAGCACCTTACAATGATACCTATCAACTTGCTATCTTCATTCACGATGTCGCCTACAGAAAGTCTAGCTTTAGTACATTCCACACAAGGAAGTCAACAACGAAAGGATCGGGGCTCTTTACTTATGGCTTGATATGACAATGATTGACTTTAGTGGTTTGGTTGCTTGAATTCGCATAACAGGTTGGTTAGGAGTATGAAAGCTAACAACCTTATAAAAAGCATGATGAGTATTTAACCAATCGTTTCCAAAAATCACATCAATGCAAGTATTTTCAAAGAGATAAGATCGACAGGTCGTGAAGGTGTCGATTTGGAATCAAACAAGATTTATAAATAGTGGAGGTAACGAAGGCTCCTACTAACGAAGTTTCAACCAATAAGTCAAAGTCTAACTTCTCCGGAGTTAAATTTAAATTTTGAACGCAAGCAAGAGAGATAAGAGAATAGGTAGAACCGATATCTTATAGACTTCTTAATTAACTAACCGTGATAACTTCGTTCGGGTTACTCGCTTTTTGAGAAGTCACGAAAAACGCTCTCCCTTGCACTGCCGGTTTTGACTTTTCTGGAATGGTCTTTGGTACCTCCTTCCCAGCTGGACTTGTCTTCGGTGAACAAAAAAATTAGGCCAGATGACCTTCTCTTCCACAATTATAACACATTTTAGATGGCATCGCACAGTTGGGACTGATGTGTCCCGCCCCTCTGTATTTGAAACATATGATAGGTGGTCTTTTTCCTTCCTTAACAACGGGTGCTGGTGTTGACGTCTTTCCATCATTGTTGAATTTTCTCTTCTTGAAATGTCCATTCTTATTATTTTTGCCATGATTACCACCGAAGTGGTTACCATTTCTGCCATGTTGATTCCCTTCATGCTTATTATCACCGCTTCGATGACTGCTATCACTGGTATTATCATTTTATCAGCTGCTCTCTTTTGGTTGGGTTAACTCACTATCGCGCTCCAATAACTGTAGCAATAATGCAGTGTGACAATAATCGAATCAATAATATGAGAGATATGATGCAGCAATTACTGTAGCAATAATGCAGTGTAACTAAGTGACTTATAATGTAAACATCAATAACCAATATCGTGTGCTACTATGCAACCACGCATATTACTGTACTTTTACTACTGGGTAGTTCAACAGTATCAACGGTAACTTCCGTCGTTATTTTATAAAAAGATAATTTTTTCATGTTCTCAATCCGACAATAATTCCATTGTGGGGTCTACCAATGATTGCGCCGTTGTACGACTATTCTCTGCTAAAACGAATATTCCCCAACCAATCGAATAATTATAAGACAACTTGCGTACTTTGCAGAATTTATAAATACTACCCACAACTATAATATTATTTCAAATTCACACCTTAATATTAAAAAAATATTTTAAGAAATTTAAATCTTTATTTATAAAATCTGGGGTCTCACATTGAGCCTCTTACACCAGGTTCGAACTACGCAGACTTGATCTCCTCTTCAATAGGAGTACGTAGGCAACCATTCATGGTGCAGTCTGACCCCTACCATAACAAGCATACTTGTCACACCGTACTGGGATCAACTTTCAAATTTCCCCACTTCATCAGTTTCAGATCAAAGGGATGGAATTAGCCAGCCTCTTTTCATGAATAGAAGATACGGTGACCATCTAAGCTGCGATCGTGCCTCAAAGAGTAATACCAAACCATAAGAGATGGAATTAACTAGGCTTCTCAAGAATATAAGTACTGGAGACCATCTGTGGAGCGGTCAATCTCAGAAAGGAAGAAACTATCATCCTCTCCACCTTTCCATACAGATACCAGTCCCAAGACAGCAAAGATGGTAGGGATTTTCAGAAATCATTGATTCGTTCTGAGAGATCTTGTGATGTCTCAATGTACATCTATCAAGGATAAGTTCAGAATGCATTAAGATCAAAGGCCCTGAAGAGACAGGCAAATATCAAGCAAGTATCGAGGCATAACTAAAAGGAAAGTGAATCAACATATATTTCCCTGCCATATATAATACTGTTTGATATATACATCTGTGATGTACATGACAAAAATGGCTAAACTAGTCTGTGCAGGAAAATATAAAGCTATCTATGGATCTGTATGTATGCGGACTATCAGACCCAACATAGCATCCCTCTCTAAAGATGGAGGTAATGCTGCAAGCTCTTGCCCAAGGGTATCTACACGATCTAGAAGATCTGAGGCCAACTGCATGGTGGCATAATGTCCATCAATATAAGCACTCATGTTGGCAAAAGTGACAGCCATCTCGGATCGCACTGAAATACTATCCTAAATGGCCACATCCCTAGCAGATAAGGCGGCATCCCGCTCCATAATCATGGCATCCCGGTCCGACCTAGCCTCATCCCTCTCTAACAGAGCGGTGTTTCTCCCATCAAGAGTTGTCAACATCGCAGCTCTAGCCTGATCTCTCTCATAGGTCATCAGATGTAAGCTCTGCTCCAAATGATATGCTGAATACTGAGTAACAGCAGCACTCGGAGTAGGAGAATCTAGTACAAATGCTGGCAGCCCAGCAGTTAACTCAACGGTGGGAATGACAGTCTCCTCTATAGGCTCCTCATCGTCATAATCAGTCTCCTGTACTGTGGATACTGCCGCAGCCAATGCAATCTCTGTCTCTATCCAAGCGGAATACTCTGCAGAACTACCTAGATGATTGACAAAAAACTCAGACTCTCGCTGATCCCAACAGGCATACAACCTGGATCTGTCCTCCGCTGATAACCGGTGTGACGTGAAGCGCTGACTCACAGCCCCCTCGTATGGATGGAAGTCCTGAAACTGGTCAAACTGACACATCACGGCCAGTGGGTGGTAGGTAATCATGCCCCTCAAACCTGCCAGAGGGAGATAATCCATGCCCGGAGCATGAGTAATAAAGCTGTAGGGTGAGACGAGCCCTGAACAAGGTAGTATGCCAAACGGATCTCCAATCTCTGCCAGAAAATCCGACCAAGATGCAGTATCTGTACACTCCATGGGCTGAAAGGAGTATGACATGGCTACCTCATGGGCGAAACAAAACCTATGGCATCTGAAGGTGCCAATCGGTCGCAAGTGTGACATGAACCACACGTACAACATGACCGAACTGCCTGTAAAAAATCTTGTCGGATAAGTACAACAGTATGTAGCCGACCTCAAGGTCTCTACGATGATCATCGGAATGATGGTATGACCCTCCCTGGGAGCTCTCACTGCCACGATGACGCCAATGTCCAGCTCATCCATGTACCGCGGCATGAAAGCATATGACAATACGCACAAAAGAAGTACATCTACATGGGCTGAACGCCAATGATCCTTCGGTGTGGTGAAATCCTCGAAATGTCGTGTATAACTATCCTCAGAGCCGAACCTGTCAATCAGGAAACGCTGGGATATCGTGTGGCCGAATGTGATCTCATCCTGCACCACTCTGCACCTCAAACCTGTGAGAGTCATGAACTGTCTACTCATGTCTCCCATCACCGTATGCACGCAAGGTCTGTCCAAAGGCAGCATCGTCAAACGTGTGTACTCCTCTAAAGTAGGAGTCATCTCACATGTCCTTAAGCAGAACACCTATCTATCTGATATCCAATGCTCTAGCATGATCTCTATAAATCCTGGAGGAACCTGAAACATCAGTAGGGTCATAGTATGCTGCAACAGATCATCAACAATCACCATGTTTGATGGTGATATACTACCATACCATGCTCGAATACCAACTACCACCGCAGATGGTGGGGTATGATCAATATGACTAACTGTCGAGGAAGACATCTGTGCATGCCGTGTCATAAGACCATCCAGGGGTCAATGCTGAACATCTCTGGATATACATACATATGCATAACAATAATATGCATGATATAATAGATGGCAATATGATATAGGGAATGAAAATGTACATGCATTCTTAAGTATATAATCATCTAATACATCTCTGTACAACTAAAATACAGGGAAATGAGGCGAAGCTACCCAACAACTAACAAGAGGCCTATCAAAAGAGATAGTAAAAACTACATCAGAAGAAGTTAATAGTGTCAATGTCAACATCATCGATGCTATCTACCTGATGTAACTCCTCCTGAGTCACTGGATCTCTGTCTACGGGGATGTCAGGCCTATACAAAGGAGGATCTGCATCGGCAAAACCAAATGGGTCACCTGAAGGGCCAGCTCCACTGCTGGAAGAATCAAAAGTATCTGCCTCTGAAGGATCTCTGCCCAAGTGTCGAATGAAAAGATGTGATCGATCCAGCTGACGAGTCAATCTCTCAATCTGTGTCATATGAGTCGGATCTCTGACACAAGCTAGCAAATCTGTCATCATCACGGATCCTGGAACCATATCCCCCATGAATTATGTGGCGCGGGTCTGAGCTCCAATGGTACGAGGGATCAACCAATGCTGAAACGTCTTCTGAGAATAGGGGCCCTCTGACAATGTGAAACTGTCAATCCCCATCAATGGGATGTCAACGACGGGTGACTGTGAGACAGGCCAATAACGCCTGGCAGGAGGCAAGATCGGCATACGAATCTCTCCTGTGGTGCTCCTAATTGCACGCTCTCCTAAATAGAGCTCTCATCCTCTATCGGTCAAAAGAGGAATCTTGCAGGTGGATATGAAGTACTCTACTCCAGTCAGGTACCCATCCTCAAAGCCAACTCCCAAATGCTCTCCAGAGTAGGGAATCCACGTGATGAAATTAGATGTCAATATCTCCAGCTGCAGGCGACAATGACTGAAACCCTCAGTAACAGGAACCTCTGCTAGTATGGAATGATGCCATCTCCATCCTCGTGGGTAGGTATCTAAACCTAACACACTCATATGACGCAAACAAGGGAGCCTCTCATAAGCCCAGAACTGCCAATACAAAGGCAAACATCTGCTGTCAGTCAGCACTCTTAACCTGTACATGGAAAAAGACAAGAGAAACACTCACCAGCAGAAACGGGTAAAATCCTAACCACGCCTCGGTCAAGCCCTGCGATCGCATGCGCATCCCCCTGAGGAAATATACAAAGGTATAGGAACCCCAGTCATACTCTCCCATACGGTCCACGTGTCGAGTGGCGCTAATCAGAGCGAAAGATACCGTAGAAGAGTTATCTGCTATAAAGCAGCCCCTAATGATCATCAGGAACAATCGCCACAGAATGCAATCTTTGACTCTCACATCAGCTGGTATGGGCTCACTCAACAGCCCACCCATGGCATCTATGCTCAATGGACCTGTCCTAACAGTCCTTCCCTTGAGCGCTTCCGCTGGAACTCCTAATAAGGATCTGACGGAAGTATGGGTAATATCTGCAGTGCAAGGCACCGGCTCCCCTCCAAACACCATGCCTGTGATAAACCGCCAATCCATCGACGTCATCATCACCTCACAGTCCAGCAAATGAAGTAACTGAGTCTGGTGGAACAAATAATATGATATTCCAATATCAATTGGTTACAAAACGACAACCATCTTGATATCCCACATAATATGATTTTATTATTATTTAATCTAATATAATCATCTTACATTAAAATCCGAATTTCTCGGTCGTTACACAATACCAAAAAGCTCAGCTTTCACCAACCATGCTCGGCAATACCCCACAACGGTCCGATGCCGTCATTTGCATGAACATCCCCGGCGGGGGTTACAACGCAGAACCACGAATCATCTGAACATCCCCGGCGGGGGGTTACAACGCAGAAGCATGGAGCATCTGACCATCCCCGGCGGGGGTCACCACGCAATGCAACCATTGAAACACACATCAATAAAGGTCAAGCAACCTTGACATCATTTCAACCGATGACAAGTAAATCCATTGGAGCAACCTTCCTCAGTAAGGTCGACGACACAGTACAACCAGTGATACACACATCATTGAAAATCAGGTAACCCTGATAATAGACAACTGTTGGCAGTAACTCCGATAGTGTGAGGGAACATGTCATACACATCCCCAGAACAAACGCAGTTCTATCCCAACAGATCTCTTGCACATGAGAGGTACTTCTATGGAGTATAGGTCGGTGTCTAGGGTTCAAGACTTTGGTGTTAGTCCAAACGTCAGCATCCTCGAGAACTTGGATCGCATGTCCAAGTTGTCGTTGATTATCATCCCAACAGGAATTCCTGACAATCATTCATGCATTCTGCATACATTTGCATCATGTTGTTGTACATGGCATCATGATAGTCTTGCTTGCATTTCAAGTGTCTAGGATTCTTTATCCTATCCATGCATTGCATTGCATGAATATGATAAAGAGGGGCATATGTAGACACTCAAAATTTTCTGTACTCCTATGTACTAACATTGCAGGAGGGTAGATTCATCTTTTGGAGATAACCCTGAAAGACAGCTCACAACAAGTCCGGATACTACCGGAAGTTTTGCTCCAAACCAGAACACAAACCGGGAGCATTGGTTTCAAACTCGGAACATACACCGAGCACTTCATTTCCAATCTCAGAGATAACCCCGAGATGTGCGGATCAAAAGACCTGGCAACAACACCGGAGAGGACAGTCCTATCTCGGCGATGACACTGTGACGTTCAGTTCCAGTCCCAGAGACAACACTGGGAGTAGAAGTCCCATTTCCGGTGATAACTCCAGAATTGGTTGTTGTAACCACATGCAATCAGTTTTAATCATAGATGACGATGAGGCATACAAATCAGCAGTTCAATCTCAGCAGTAACTCTGAGCAACGTCTGCTTTTCGCTTAAACCAGCGATAACCCCGGTGAGGAGTCACCAATGTCATCTCACAATGTTAACAAGATGATATCGTAGCATACCAACCAGTAGTCCAATCTCAGCTATAACCCTGAGCAACGTCTACTTTCAGCTCAACCCTAGTAATAACACCGGTAAAGAGTCAAACATCATCTTGTTCGTCCGACAAATGGCATGTCGTCTCAACATTTCAGACGTACATACATACCATAAATGTCCTGAATAACCGAGGAATGACAATCCCGAGTGACTATTACGTATGGCAGTACTTTGGATAGAATTTGAAGCTTGAAGACCATGGGTATGGTCCCCTCTTCACAACTTCGTACAACCTCTAATCCATGTTATTACGTAACTCTCAACACCAGTTGTCTGAAGAAGTACAGATACGCTTAGTTTGGACGCTAGGATTGAAGTTCTGCAAGTTCAACTGGACATTACAGTACGCGAGTGCACGTACTACGAGACGACAGGACCCGACAGGCCTGGGCCCACCACGCCCAGCCGCAGGTAGACCTAAGGCCATCAGTCTATAAATATGAGGCTTGGGGTCAGCCATTTTAAGAGATGAGAGAGAGAAAAAGGCGAGGAAGCCCTGTCCGTTTAGCTCACATACACACCTTTTGAGAGTTTTCTCTTCTTTAAACACTAGTGAGCTTATATATAGATACTTTTTATCTGTCAAAAGCTGAGTGTTCATACATCCAAAGTTAAAGAAGTTTACTTTGGCAGTCAACTGTAAGCCTTCTTGTGTTTATAAAGCTTCTTTCTTCCATTATTACACGCTGTTGAACATATTGAGAGTCGTGTGAGTGTGTTTGCCCAGACTTCTGTCCGTGGTTTTCATTTCTATCTGTATATATATATATATATAAATATATGTATATATTTCTTATATACGGACTAACATTATCGAGTTATGCCTCGATTGAGCCTAGACTTCGGTCTGGAGCGTTTATTTGCTTTCGTATATATATATATACTTATATATATGAACTGTGGTTAGACTCTGTCTGATGAGCCTGGATTCACATCCGGAGCGTTTAATTGCTTTTATATATATATATATAAATATATATATAGAATAAAGATCAGGTCCGGACTCCCGGACGGGAGAAAATCCGGACCTGAAAAAAATTTTTTTTTTTTTTTTTTTTTTTGTAGAACAACTAAAAAAAAAAAAAAAATTTATGGAAGTGAAATTTTTCAATAATACAGTGTTTTGGGTGTGTTTTTAACACCCACACCAACCAATGTATGTACAGTCTGCCCAGACTGTACAGACATGTTTTGTTATAGGCATCCAAATCACGCCCAAAACACTGTATAATGTAAAAATTCCAATTCCATAAATTTTTTTTTTTTTTTTTTAGTAGTTTCAAAAAAAAAAAAAACAAAAAAAAAAAAAAAAAAAAAAAGGTCCGGATTTTACACCTGTCCGGGAGTCCGGACAGGATCCGGACCCTATATATATATATATATATATATATATATATATATATATATATATATATATATATATATATACACTTATATATGTATAATTGTTGTTAGATTCATATATATATATATGAATCTAGGCTCATCGGATATGTCCAACAACAATTATACATATATAAGTATATATATATATATATATATATATATATATATATATGTACATATATATATATATATATATATTTACATTTCGTCCCGCCTGGAGTTTACTTCGTGGCGGTGATTGCTTTTTACAGCTTTCTTTACATTTTGTCCCGCCTGGAGTTCACTTCGTGGCAGTGATAGCATTTATTGCTTTATTCACTTTCCTGATCCCCCATGGAGAATAATTCGTGGTGGCTGATCATGTCCATATATATATATATATATCACTTTTATATATATATATTTGCTTGCTGTTTGATTCCCAATGGAGAATGATTCGTGGTTGATATCATATCAGTATATATATATATATATATTCACAGCTTATATATATATATATATATATAACTGCTTACTATTTTCCCTATCAATTGCAGTATTTTGTGAGCCTAGGAATCATGTGATCTTACAGATTCAGAATGATGAATCTAGATTCGGTTCCCGTGATGGACATTTTTCAGTTGTAATCAGCTTGTATATTATGTTGATGTCCATTATTTTTCGTACAAATGCTTCGCATCTCTAAAATAAAAGCAAACAGGTCGGTCACCTACTAAAAATGGAAGTATGAAAAGGTCTCAATTCCTATTGAGAACAGGGTTTGAAAAACCTTTTTTATAAAACTTCATTGCTATATCTTGTGGTTAAAATTGAATTTTCCTAAACGAGGTCTCGCACTACTTTTATATAATTGCACATTGATCCACACACACACACAAATATTCATATAACAATTTCTTTGAAAAGTGGCGGTCACCGTGGCAACACGGATGTCGGGGGGTGCCTAACACCTTCCCTCCGCATAATCAAGCCCCCGAACCCATAATGAATCTCGGTTTCACAGACCCATTTAGCAGTGTCAAAACACTGGGTCAATGTGCAACCCTTTTCGGTTGCGTTGGTGCAACCAGTTAAAAATACCAATTGGCGACTCTTAAAGTCAAATCGTCGACATTATACATGTCGGACCTTTTTCACTTATTTTTTCAAACAAATCTCACATTAACATGAGAACACCAAAGAACAAGTAACGAAAAGGGACAAATAAAAATCCTGACGTCAACAATTCGTTTGGAGTGAAGAATACGAGAAGAGTTTCCAAGAGCTTAAGAGGAGACTTATTTCGGCACCTGTTCTAACAATACCATCCTGGAAAAGCAAATGTGGTAGCTGACGCATTGAGTATAAGATCATACACAGGAACGAATGCGATGTTATTAACACAAAGGCCCATTTTGTGTGATTCACAAAAGATGAAGATAGAATTCAAGACTCCGGGGACCTATGCAATGATTTCAAGTATACGTATAGAACCAACTTTAATCAAAAAAGTTAAAGTTGCTCAATCCATAGACCCGGAGCTGATGCGGATGAAGAAGAAAGTGCAAGAAGGTGCTATTCCAGAAGCAAGAATCGATGAAGAAGGAATACTTCGAGTCCATTCCAGACTTTGTGTTCCTAACGATTCTGATTTGAAGTACAAAATCATGATGGAGACACACAATACATCATTTGCAATCCATCCTGGAAGTACCAAAATGTATCGTGATCTTCGACATACATTTTGGTGGAACAATATGAAGAGAGAGATCGCGGAGTTTATCTCGAGGTGTTTAACTTATCAACGTGTAAAGGTGGAGCATCAAGTGCCAAAGGGTCCATTGCAACCACTTGAGATTTTGAAATGGAAGTGGGAACATATTACCATGGATTTCGTTACGGGTCTTCCCACGGTTTCTCAAGGCATAAATGCTATTTGGGTTATTGTTGATAAATTAATCAAGTCTGCTCATTTCTTGCCTATACGAGAAACTTATTCCCTTGAACGTCTAGCTCGTATGTACGTAAATGAGATTGTGAGGTTTCATGGCATTCCAGTATCCATAGTTTCGGATCGTGACCCAAGATTCACTTCAAGATTTTGGGTTAGCTTGCAAAAAGCTATGGGAATGGATTTACGATTTAGTTCGGCATATCATTCTCAAACGGACGGACAATCAGAGAGGACTATCCAAACTCTTGAAGATCTATTAAGACTCCGTGTCCTAGACTTCAAAGGGAGTTGGGATAAGTATTTACCATTGGTGGAAGTCTACTACAACAATAGTTATCAGGCAAGTATAGATGTAGCTCCATTCGAAGCATTATATGGATGAAAGTGTCGCTCTCCAATATGTTGGGATGAGGTAGGTGAAGAAATATTGTTGGGACCCGAGTTGGTATTTATGACTACGGAAAAGATCCAAATGATTCGATAATGTATACAAACGACACAGGATCAACAAAAGAGTTATGCGGATCTTCATCGAAATAACATGGAATTTAGTATTGGGGATCACGTATTGTTGCATATAGCTCCATGGAAGGGAGTTACAAGATTTGGAAAATGAGGTAAGCTCAATCCACGATTTATTGGTTCATTTCAGATTCTTGACCGAGTAGGAAATGTAGCCTATAGACTCGTGTTACTTCCAAGTATGTCTCGTGTTCACAATGTGTTTCACATATCTGTACTTCGTAAATATGTGAAAGACTCGAACCACGTTATTGAGTTAGAACCGGATGAGATAGTCGAAGACTTAACGTACGAAGAGGTACCTATCAAGATCTTGGATAGAAAGGAGCATGTCCTACGCACGAAGGTCATACCACAAGTTAAAGTTTTGTGGGAGGAACCATGCTATAGACGAAATGACCTGGGAGTTAGAAACAGAAATGAAAGCGAGGTATCCTCACCTTTTCGAAATATCAGGTACGTACGTAAATTTCGGGGATGAAATTTCATAAGGAGGAGAGATTGTAAGACCCCAAATTTTATGAAATAAAAGTATTCAATTTTCTTATAATTACTATTAATGAGTTACTATTCACGAGTACTATTCATGAAGCATGATAAAAAAATTGTAAGAAGGCATTACTCAATAATTGTTACAGTAATTACTGTTCAATATTTTAATTTATTAATTCAATAATTGCTACGTTGATATTTTATATTATTGTTGTTTCAATAATTGTCACGGCATAGTATTTCCCATTATCGGATCAATAATTCATATTATTTGGATAATATTATTAGATAACATTATTGACAATGTCTAGAAAGTTCTGTCAAGGAGAGGTTTGGTCATCTAATTGCGCGCCAGTAAGGAGAAATCCTTTTTGGAAAGCCCCCACTTTCCTGGGAACTGCCTGGTTGTCAATATTGTGATTCTGTAATATTATTTGTGAATAATTAATTATTGATTTATATGATGAGAAAAATATTAATTTTATGTGGATATAGATGGAGAAAATTTTTAATGTGACAATTGTTAAAAATTAATATTTTATCTTTTCTGATAAAATAATTCATTTAAATATATTATTTTAATAATATAATAATGGTGATATTTTTACAGTGAATGTGGGATATATGAGTATATGAGGAAGAGGAATATTTTTGTTACTAAAATTGTTTAAAACATGTTAAACATGTTTGTAGACCCCATTTCGGTCAATTTCTGTTTGGAATTTGGAAAAACTTTCTTTTGCAAAGTTGTAGCGAATTGAATTTACTATAAAAAGTCGCGAGATTTGAATTTTCTGATAAAAGGGCTATTTATTATGAATTATTGAAGTTCTGAAGCTCCAAAATAATTAATTTTTAGAAGTTTAAAATATTTTAAATAAAAAAATGTTTTTTTTTATTATGGTGTGTTTCACATGTGTGTGGAATGGCTGAATTCAGATCCTAGAATGTGTGCGTAGGAATTTATATATAATATATTAATATTATATTAAATTTTCTATTTCGGTGTTCTAAGTATTTTCCTATAAATAGGGTGCTTAGGTTAGAATTGAAAATTACACCAAAATTTAAAGTTTTCTCTCTTTCTCTCTCTATAATATCGAGCGTACTTTGTGAGTATTTTAGTACTTTGAGTATTGTTATACGGTGCAAGTTCTTTTCAGCACTATATCCAGTATTCCAGTCAGAAGTACTATTCTTTCTGAGGTAAGGGATGTTATTTTCTTTTGTAAATGATATTATTTCTTCAATATCATTATGCCAAAATATTGATCTGAAGTTTTTATAAAATTTGGAACTTTTTGGTGTCGAGGTTACTATTCACGTATATGGCACTATTCAGGAATACGACACTATTCACAGAAAAACTAAATTCTTGTTTTTGTCCAAAATATCTATTATGGATACTAGCTTTGATTGTATCCATGTTTTGATCATTCTTGAATTTTACTCCACTATGATTATTATTGAGGTATTTTTTGACGTTAATAAACCGAATTACGAATCCTTAATCCTTAATCCTTGTCTTTTGTTTCACTGGATTCGTTTCTTTAAAAATATTTTTCATCATCCTCAGTCCTAAATGATGATGTTACTGAATATCTTTGACCTGTAGTGCAAAGATGGTTGATTTTCTTATGAATATCTTTGGCCCGTAGTGCAAAGATGAACAGGTGTTGAGGTGAACATGACCAACTGATGAATATCTTTGGCCTGTAGTGCAAACATGGATATTTGATTCAAGATGTATATTGATTGATGTTACATGGATAAAATATTGATGATGGACTTTTAAATTCATAGATACTAATAGATTTCATTCTCTACGTAACTCTTCTATGAATTATTATTTCCGCTGCGAATATTGATCTGAAATTTGTTGTCTATTATATTCTATCCGATTTTTTCCTGTTGAGGACTAACGATAATTTGATCTATATTATCTTAGTCATAATATTCTTTACTGGGCTAGTTGAGCTCACCCTTTTCCTTGTTGTTTCATTTTTCTTCTCAGGAGGCGAGAATGTAGCGAGTACGAGTCGGGGTGTGAAATAATGGTTCTAGAAAGTTGTCTTAGTAGTCCTCACCATTTTTGTAAAATAATATATCAATAATTGTGATGAGGATTTATTTGGGTATGGATATTGTCTAGAAGACAATAATTGTATTTAAAGTCACAGTATATATGTTGTCGTATTTTTTCACAACAAATGTATTAATAAAGTTGTAGTTGTTTCTGTACCATGTATTTGGTGACTCAGAACTTGACGCCCCCAAAATTAGGTATACATCACCCATCTTGAGTCACCAGATACATGGTACAAAATACAACTACAGACTTAATTATACAACAGTTGTGTAAGATACGACAAAATATATACAATGAGTTTTAACTCAAATATTATCATCTAGACAGTATCAACACAAATAAGTCCTCAATACATTTATTGTCACACTATCTAACAGAATAGTGAGGACTACTAATGCTATCATCTGGACTGTCACTCCCTTCCCTGACTCGTCCCCGCTACATTCTCATTTCCTGAAGAGAACGGTGAAAGAAAGGGTGAGCTCAACTAGCCCAGTAAGAAATATTATGACTAAGATAATGCAGAATAAATTATCATTAGTCTTCAACAGTATAACAACTGATAAAATATAATAGACAACAAGTTTTAGATCAAAAATTGCAGCGGAAATAAGCAATCCATTAAAAGAGTCAAGTAGAGAATAAAATCTACTATCTTTTATGATTTAAAAAGTTTTTCATCACTTTTATCGCTAAAACTCAGCTTAATAAATAAACCACATCTTCTAATCATCCCTGTATTACGGGCCAAGCATATTCATTAAATCACCAATGGTCATGATTATATCGTAAAATCCCTTGTCATAATCATACCAAAAACTGTCCATCAATGCACTACAGGCCACTGAAGACTTTTACCACACCACTTATAACATCACAGTACATGATCATACCGAATGATCTCTGGTCATAATCATACTAAGTCCATCTATGCACGTAAGCCAAAGATGACTTTCAACATAATATAAACATGAGGATGATGACAATGTTATAGGAATTCAATTAAACAAGTTCAAGAATTAATTTATCCAGGAACTAATAATATCCAAATTGTCAACATGATATTTCTTTGTAAAATAAAAGTCAAGAATGCTCAGAAGAATATTTTCAAGAAAAGATATTGGATGAAGCACAAATATCAAGGATATTCCATTAATTTCATGGAGTATAGAAGTCAAAACTTAAACCAACTAAGTATAATAAAGAATGGAATAACAACAGAAATCACCATGCATGCGGTACTTCGCATAGACAGGTTATTCCAACAAAATAATCAAGAATGGAATAACAACAAAAATCACCATGCATGCGGTACTTCGCATAGATAGGTTATTCCAACAGAATAATAAATACAAAATAATAAATAATGGAACCAGGTAAGGTGAAATTCACACCGACAGGATATTCCGACAGAAATATAAATGACGGAATAATAACAGAGTTTCACCAAATATGCGGTACTTCGCATAAACCGGTTATTCCAACATAATCATAAAGAATGGAATAACAGAAGAAGATCACCAAGTATTGGGTGAACCGCATATACTGGTCATTCCACCAAGTATAGGGTAAACCGCGCATACAGGTTATTCCAACAGAATAATAAAGAATGAAATAACATAAGGATATCACCAAGTATAGGGTGAACCGCTTATACTGGTCATTCCACCAAGTATAGGGTAAACCGTGCATACAGGTTATTCCAACAGAATAATAAAGAATGGAATAACATAAGGATATCACCAAGTATATGGTATGTCGCGTATACAGGTTATTCCAACAGAATAATAAAGAATCGAATAACGGAATGTATTTCACCAAGTATAGGGTATGTCGCGTATACAGGTCATGTATAGGGTATGCCACTTTTATAGGTTATTCCAACAGAATAATAAAGAATGGAAAAACAAAATTCTCTTCAAGAAGAAAGAATAACACCCCTTACCGTAAAAGAACTGAATATAGAAGTAGTGAAGCAACAGAATACTTTCTTCTTTCTCTCTATAATTTTCTCTCTATAGATTCTCTCTATAATTTCTCTCTCTAGAGTTTCAATGAATTCGTAAGAAAATAATGAAAGAATGAGCTTCTATTTATAGAAAAATGGAATGCATAGTAACTAATCCATGAACGGTCCAGATTTATTTACTTTAATCTAACGGTCCATATTTAAAGCAAAATCTTTTAAATAAAATATAATATATTCTATTTATATAAAAAGATTTTTACTATGCAAACACTATACAGACACTATGCAAACACTATGCATAATAAAATATAATATATTCTATTTATAGAATAACTTTAATAAAGTATTCTGTTTTATATAAAAAGATGTTTCTGTTTTATTACAAATAAAACAAAACGTCATTATCGATGTTCCCCTCCCACCAACATGTCATTATCACTATAATAATTAAAACAAAACATCATTATCGCTATAATAATTTATATTAATAGTCGACTATAATTGAGTCCAACTGAGCGACTTCTTACATAAATATCAATAATCAATATCGTGTGCTACTATGCAACAACGCGTATTACTGTACTTTTACTACCGAGTAGTTCAACAGTTTTAACGGTAAAACCTCCGTCATTATTTTCATAAAATATTTTGTTCGGGTGAATAGTAACTCGTGAATAGTACTCCGACACAAAAAGTGTCCCAAATACTCGAGTGAACAATACTAGAGTGAATAGTAATTTCAGTGAATAGTAACCCATGAATATTAACTCGTGAATAGTAACCGGGTATTTTATGACAACTTGTCTACTTTGAAAATTTTTTCAAATATGACCCTTAACTTTAAACTTTTATCAATTTAACTATTCACGAAAATAGAAAAATTGAACACTTTTATTTCATAAAATTCAGGGTCTCACAATCTCCCCTCCTTATGGAATTTCGCCCTCGAAATTAGGGTACGTACCTAGTATGATAAAGAGGTGAAGATACCTTGAATACCTTTATCGTTGAAAACATTAAATTCATCTTTGCAATCCTGCCAAAGATATTCATTAACAATTCATCTTTGCACTACAGGCCAAAGATATACAACTGTAAAACCAATAATGTTGAGACTCAGCTTAATAGTATCACGACCACGAATTATCCATGCACTACGGGTCAAGGATAATCGTGTTTTCAATTACAGTCATGATTATACTGAACAATCCCTGATCATAATCATACCAAGTCCATCTATGCACGTAAGCCACAGATGACTTTGAACACATCCATGAATTAATATTTCATTGCTGAGACTCAGCTCAATAATTAATCCACATCGTCAAATCATCCCTGCACTACAGGCCAAGGATATTCTTTAGTATCACGACCACGAATTATCCATGCACTACGTGCCAAAGATAATCGTGTTTTCAATTACGGTTATGATTATACCGAACAATCCCTGGTCGTAATCATACCAAGTTCATCTATGCACGTAAGCCACAGATGACTTTGAACACATCCATGAATTAATATTTCATTACTGAGACTCAGCTCAATAATTAATCCACATCGTTGAATCATCCCTGCACTACAGGCCAAGGATATTCATTAGTATCACGACCACGAATTATCCATGCACTACGTGCCAAAGATAATCGTGTTTTCAATTACGGTCATGATTATACCGAACAATCCCTGGTCATAATCATACCAAGTCCATCTATGCACGTAAGCCACAGATGACTTTCAACACAATATAAGCATGAGTATAATGATATAAAGAATCAATCAAATGAGATAAAGGATAAATATTAAACATTTATAATATAATTTATCCAGAGTTCATGAATATCCCAATGTTATCAATCACTTAATAATCTCATAATCTAATATCATTAATATTATAACAATATTTTAATCACTTCTTAAACTTATAAACAATTTATTTCAATTATTTACGCTTTACCATATAATGCATTTAATCATTTAAAAATGTCATACTCATAAGATATCATCACCAATGATCAAATCCCTCATCAAAAAAATATGCATATACTCTATATAGGATTCTCTAGCCATAAAATCCTATTTTCCAATTTTGTTACTTCATATAACATATTTAACTCATTTACTCACAACTAGATTATTTTCATGAAAAATACCAAATCAGTTCCAAAAATATTTCTTTTCTGGGATTTAGCATAATATAGTCCCATAATGAAAATATATTTTTTCAGAATTTTTAAAATTCATTTACTATTTTTCAAAAATCAATTTCTAATTAATTCCTTAAGAAATTAGCTACCTCAAGTTTAACTCCAAAAATTCCCAAATCTTGGAAGAATCTTACACATGTTAATGTGAGCTTCCAGTTTAAATTTCATGGTAATCGGAGTTATAAAACTCTTGTTATAGCGTTTTTCGTAGGAAAAGCTTAAATATTGAAATAGTCATAACTTGCTCATTTTAAGTCAGAATGAGCTCATTTTTGGACAGGAGGTTTTTTATACCATATAATTTCATGTCCCAAAAAGGCCAGAATTTTTCTCATAAATTAAGTGGCCGAAAATGCCCTTTTAAAAATAAGATCAGTAGCTTTTTGGTAATTTCCATCTTTTGACTCCTTTGCCAAAATTTGTCCACACGAAAATCTACAACTCCTTTTCTAATGTTTCCACTTGGAGATACTACAAAACTCATAGATCTAACTCTAGGACTTGACCACACTAAAAACTTCAAAATATAATTGGAGATATGGTCAATTGAATTTCATGTTACGTTTTTACCAAAATCTGACTTTTCAACCCTTTATGATTTCTAAGAAACTTTCATGTTTTCTCATAATAACCAACATAACTTATCATAACACTTACTAATACTTCATATACCCATGATTTTCATCAGTCCAATACTTTTATTATGACTCTCCTCATAATCAACGTAAACCCGATCCTTTTAGTTGATCAAATATTTGAGGGTTTAAGAAATGGGTTTTTGTACTAGGGTCAATACAAAATTCGATTTCACGCTCTAGGGTAGGCTAGGAAGTCTTCAAGAATACGTCAAGAAATTTATTAATGATATAAATATCATTCAAAACTATTACTCTCATCCAAGACTTGGATAGCACATGAAATGAAGGTTTCTCCTAACAGAATTTCAACCGATAGGTCAAAGTCTAACTTTTCTAGAGTCAAATTTAATTGTTGAACGCAAGCAAAAGAGATAAAAGAATGGGTAGAACCGATATATAATAAGGTATAGACTTCGCAAGAATTTATAATTAACTAACCCGTGCTAACTTCGTTCGGTTTACTCGCTTTTTGAGAAGTCATAAAAAACGCTATTTCTAAAATCAACGACTTTGTTTTGTCCGTATCCGCTTTTGGTGCCACCGTCCCAGCTGGACTTGACTTTGGTCCACGACAAAATCGGCTAAATGACCTTCTCTTCTTGTAATTTCCACTTCTATTATCTTTGCCATGATTACCACCGAAGTGGTTACCATTCTTGGCATGATAATTTTCCTCACGATGGTTATCATTGTTTCGCTAGCCGTTGCCACCAGTATGATTACTATCGTGTTGTTGGTCGTTAGCTTTTGGTTGAGCTGACTCATTATCGTGCTCCAATAATTAAGCCCTATTCACAACATCTGAATACAAATACTGTCACAAAATAAGGATTAATTGACATATCACATATTATCCCTATACTCTGACCGACCAATTAAATTACCAATTAAACTTAGATAGGTCATACTAGCGAAGGAATTCCCCGTCTCTCCCCTTCTAGTTCTTGTCTCACACCTCATCCAGGTATCATATCGCTAATCTTTAATACCAACTGTGACTTCTATCCCTTAACCAGGATAGCACCTCACAATGATACCTACCAACTTGCCACCGTTACTCACGGCGTCCCCTACGAAAAGTCTGGCTTCGGTGCATCCCAAGACTTGGAAGTCACCATATAAAGGCTCAGGGCTCTTTTCTTTGGCTTTGATATCAACTGTGACGCCCCCCAAAATTAGGTATACGTCACCCATCTTGGGTCGCCACTTACATGGCACATAAATCAAATACAAACTTAATGATACAACAGTCGTGTAAAATACGACAAAACATAAACTGAGAGTTTTAATAAGAATATTGTCATTTAGACAGTATTCAAACACAATAGAGTCCTCATTACATTTATTATCACACTATTTCACAGAATAGTGAGGACTACTAATACACCATCTAGGACCATCACTCTGTTCCCCGACTAGTCCCTGCTACGTTCTCATTTCCTGAAGAGAACAATGAAAGCAAAGGGTGAGCTCAACTAGCCCAGTAAGAAATATTATGACTAAGATATGCATAATAAATTATACTTAGCCTTCAACAGTATAACAGCTGATAGAATATAATAGACAACAAGTTTTAGATCAAAAACTGCAGCGAAAATAAGCTATCCATTAGAAGAATCAAATAGAGAATAAAATCTACTATCTTTTATGATTTAACAAGTTTTTTTATCACTTTTATCGCTGAAATTCAGCTTTATAAATAAACCACATCTTCTAATCATCCTTGTATTACGGGCCAAGGATATTCATTAAATCACCAATGGTCATGATTATACCGAAAAATCCCTGGTCATAATCATACCAAAAATTATCCATCAATGCACTACAGGCCACTGAAGACTTTTACCACACCACTTATAACATCACAGTTCATGATTATACAGAATGATCCATGGTCATAATCATACTAAGTCCATCTATGCACGTAAGCCAAAGATGACTTTCAACATAATATAAACATGAGGTTGATGACAATGTTATAGGAATTCAATTAAAAAAGTTCAAGAATTAATTTATCCAGGAACTAATAATATCCAAATTGTCAACATGATATTTCTTTGTAAAATAAAAGTCAAGAATGCTCAGAAGAATATTTCCATGAAAAGATACTGGATGAAGCGCAAATATCAAGGATATTCCATGAATTTCAAGGAGTATAGAAGTCAAAACTTTAACAAACTAAGTATAATAAAGAATGGAATAACAACAGAAATCACCATGCATGCGGTACTTCGCATAGACAGGTTATTCTAATAAAATAATAAATAATGGAACCAGGTCAGGTGAAATTCACACCGACAGGATATTCCGACAGAATATTAAATGCGGAATAATAAATAATGGAACCAAGTCGGGTGAAATTCACACCGACAGGATATTTCGACAGAATATTAAATGCGGAATAATAAAATGGAACCAAGTCTGGCGTATAGCACAGACAGGATATTCCAACAGAAATATAAAAATGGAATAGTAAAATGGAACCAGGTCCGGCGTATAGCACAGCCAGAATATTCTGACAAAAATATAAATGACGGAATAATAATAGAGTTTCACCAAGTATGCGGCACTTCGCATAAACCGGTTATTCCAACATAATCATAAAGAATGGAATAACAGAAGAAGATAACCAAGTATTGGGTGAACCGCATATACTGGTCATTCCACCAAGTATAGGGTAAACCGCGCATACAGGTTATTCCAACAAAATAATAATGAATGAAATAACATAAGGATATCACCAAGTATAAGGTGAACAGTATATACTGGTCATTCCACCAAGTATAGGGTAAACCGCGCATATAGGTTATTCCAACAGAATAATAATAAAGAATGGAATATAATAAGGATATCACCAAGTATATGGTATGCCAATTTTAGAAGTTATTCTAACAGAATAATAAAGAATGAAATAACAGAAGTTCTCTTCAAGAAGAAAGAATAACACCCTTACCGTAAAAGAACTGAATATAGAAGTAGTGAAGTAGCAGAATACTCTTCTTCTTTCTCTCTATAATTTTATCTCTATAGCTTCTCTCTATAATTTCTCTCTCTAGAGTTTCAATGAATTTGTAAGAAAATAATGAAGGAATGAGCTTCTATTTATAGGAAAATGGAATGCATAGTAACTAATTCATGAACGGTCTAGATCGATTTACTTTAATCTGACGGTCCATATTTAAAGCAAATTTTTTTTAAATAAAATATAATATATTCTATTTATATAAAAATATTTTACTATGCAAACACTATACAACACTATGCAAAACACTATGCAATACTATGCATAATAAAATATAATATATTCTATTTATAGAATAACTTTAATAAAGTATTTTGTTTTATATAAAAAGATGTTTCTGTTTTATTATGAATAAAACAAAATGTCATTATCGATGTTCCCCTCCCACTAACATGTCATTATCACTATAATAATTAAAACAAAACGTCAATATCCCTATAATAATTCATATTAATAATAGACAATAATTGAGTCAAACTGAGCGACTTCTTACATAAATATCAATAATCAATATCGTGTGCTACTATGCAACAACGCGTATTACTGTACTTTTACTACCCAGTAGTTCAACAGTTTTAACGGTAAAACCTCCGTCGTTATTTTCATAAAATATTTTGTTCGGATGAATAGTAACTCCGACACAAAAAGTGTCTCAAATACTCGAGTGAATAATACTAGAGTGAATAGTAATTTCGGTGAATAGTAACCCATAAATAGTAACTCGTGAATAGTAACCGGGTATTTTATAACAACTTGTCTACTTTGAAACATTTTCAAATATGACCCTTAACTTTAAACTTTTATCAATTTAACTATTCAACAAAATAGAAAAATTGAACACTTTTATTTCATAAAATTTGGGGTCTCACACAATCCATTAAAAGAGTTAAGTAGAGAATAAAATCTACTATCTTTTAAGATTTAAAAAGTTTTTCATCACTTTTATCGCTTGAACTCAGCTTAATAAATAATCCACATCATTGAATCACCCCTGCACTACGGCCAAGGATATTCTTTAGTATCACGACCACAAATTATCCATGCACTAAGGGCCAAGGATATTCTTGTATTCATCAATGGTCCAGATTATGCCATAAAACAATTCATCTTTGCTCCATTGGCCGAAGAGAATCCATAGCCATGATCATACCAAAAACTGTCCATCAATGCATTACGGGCCAATGAGGATTTTTTTCTACATCATTTGTAACATTACGGTTATGTTTATACCGAATAATCACTGGTCATAATCACACCAAGTCCATCTATGCACTACAGGCCACAGATGACTTTTACCACATCATTTATAACATTACGGTCATGATTATACCGAATAATCCCTGATCATAATCATACCAAGTCCATCTATGCTCTACATGCCACAGATGACTTTCAACAAAATATAAACATCAGAATGATGACAATGATATAAGAATTCAATATAATAAGTTTAAGAATTAATTTGTCCAGGTACCAATAACGTCCAAATTGTCAACAAGATGCTGTTTTGTGGTGTAAAATTCAAGAATGCTCAGACGAATATTTCCATGAGATGATACTGGATGAAGCGTAAATATCAAGGATATTCCACTAATTTCAAGGAGTATAGTAGTCAAAACTTTAACCAACTGAGTATAATAAAGAATGGAATAACAACAAAAATCACCATGCATGCGGTACTTCGCATAGACATGTTATTCCAATAGAATAATAAAGAATGGAATAACAACAGAAATCACCATGCATGCGGTACTTCGCATAGACAGGTTATTCCAACAGAATAATAAATACGAAATAATAAGTAATGGAACCAGGTCAGGTGAAATTCACACCGACGGGATATTCTGACAGAATATAAAATGCGGAATAATAAATATTGGAACCAGGTCAGGTGAAATTCACACCGACAGGATATTCCGACAGAATATTAAATGCGGAATAATAAATATTGGAACCAGGTCAGGTGAAATTCACACCGACAGGATATTCCGACAGAATATAAATGGCGGAATAATATTAGGATTTCACCAAGTACAGGGTATGCCGCTTATACAGGTTATGTATAGGGTATGCCGCGTATACAGGTTATTCCAACAGAATATAAAGAATGGAATAACATAAGGATTTCACCGAGTAAAGGGTATGTCGCTTATACAGGTTATGTATAGGGTATGCCGCATACATGTTATTCTAACAGAATATAAAGAATATAATAACATAAGGATTTCACCAAGTAAAGGGTATGTCGCTTATACATGTTATGTATAGGGTATGCCGCGTATACAGGTTATTCCAATAGAATAATAAAGGATGGAATAACAGAAGTTCTCTTCATGAATAAGAAAGAATAACACCCCTTACCGTAAAAGAAACTGGGTAAAGGAGTAGTGAGGTAGTAAACTTCTCTTCTTCTTTAGATTTTCTCTCTACAATTTCTCCGTACAAAATCTCTCTATAATAACCGCTCTAAAGCTTTGGTGAATTGGTGAGAAATGAAGAAGAATGAGCTTCTATTTATAGAAAAACATAGTTTCGATAATTGCACATTTTGGGGCTCGGAAAATTACAGTACAATACCTCCAACTTTTATTTCATTTTTAATTCAGTCATCCAAGTATTGTCAAACATACACCAAGCCCGCTAATAGTAAATCATGTGAATCAATAATAAATTCATGTGACTCAATAGTAAATCATGTGATAAAATTAATTACAGTATAGTACTTCCATCTATACCTCTATTTTTAACTTAGTCATGCAAGTATTATAAGTCTTGCACAAACTCCCCTAATAGTAACAAGAATGTGAGTCAATAGTATCACATGTGAACAAATAGTTATAATCATGAGAATTAGTAGCAATTAATTGCTCATTTATCCGATAAATTACCCAATTTATCAATATAGCCCTCAGACATCAAATATTATCGAAATAAATATCGATTTTTACTAACACAAACCATTCCAACATAATGAAACCATTTTTATCAAAAATATAAATTTTGAAATTTTGAAGTTTGACTTTTCCCGAAAAAGGCAACTGTTGACTTTTTGACCAAATAATGAATTCCGGAAAATTTTATGTTTATAGACTATTTTTACTAATTTTGACGTTCCGGACTTAAATATCACGTCCGTGTCTCCAAATTCAACTCTGAACACTACTACAATTCTTAATAACATTCATCATTAATATCATAACTCATAATTTTTATCAACCAGGTCGTTCTCAGGAAAGAGGGGGCCTTCCGGGAAGGATCTCTCCTCACTGGCGCGCAATTACCTAACGTCTCCTTGACAGAATTTATAGACATTATAAATATTGCAATTTAATAATATGAATAACTTTGTCGTCTCAATTATTGATTTAATAAGATAACATATTATGCAGATGATACTATGACAATAATCGAATCAATAATATAAGAGATATGATGCAGCAATTACTGTAGTAATAATTGGGTAAAACTGAGTGACTTATTACGTAAGCATCAATAATCAATACCGTGTGCTACTATGCAACCACGCGTATTACTGTACTTTTACTACCGGGTAGTTCAACAGTTTTAACGGTAAAACCTCCGCCGTTATTTTCATAAAATATTTTTATCGTTTACTAACTACGACAGTACTTCCGTTGTGGGGTCCACCAATGATTATTCCGTCGTACGAATATTCCCCGACAAAAAGAATATTCCCCGACCAAACGAATATTATATAACAACATGCATACTTTGCAAAATTTATAAATATTACCCACAACTATAATATTATATCAAATCCACACCATAATATTAAAAAATTATTTCGAGAAAATTAAATATTTATTCATAAAATTTGGGGTCTCACAATCTCCCTCCTTATGAAATTTCGCCCGTCAAAATTTACGTACGTACCTGGTATGCTGAAGGGACGAGGATACCTTGACTTCATTTCAAATTCTCACTCTTAAGGTATAACCTTTGAGTGTTGAATACGATTCTTCTTATCCAAGATTTTAACAAGTACATCTTCATACATTAAATTATCCGCTATCTCGTCCGGTTCTAAATCAATAATGTGGTTTGAGTTGTCCACATATTTACGTAACATCGATACGTTATAAACGTTATAAACATGCGATATTTTTGGCGATAAAACGAGTCTATAGGCCATAATTCCTACTCGATCAAGGATTTCAAATGAGCCAATTAAATCGAGGGTTGAGATTTCCTCTCTTCATCGATTCTTGCTTCTAGAATAACGCCCTCTTGAACCTTCTTCTTCACATTCATCAGCTCTGAGTATGTAGCTTGAGCGACATCGATTCTACTCGTATATTCGCTATCTTTACGTAGGTCTTGAGAGTCTTTAACTCTATCTTCATCATTTGTAAGTTATACGAAATGGGTTTTTGTGTTAACAACATCGCACTCGTAAATTCATACGATCTTCTACTCAGCGCGTCACCTACCACGTTCGCCCTTCCCCAATGATATTGAATGGTACGATCATAATCTTCAACAGCTCGAGCCAACGCCTTTAGCGCATGTTACGTTCATTTTAGTTGAAGAAATACTTGAGGGATTTAGAAATGGGTTTTGTACTGGGGTTAATACAAAATTCGATTTCACGCTCTAGGGGTAGGCTAAGAAGTCTTCAGGAATACGTCAAGAAATTTACTAACGAAAGAAATATCATTCAAAACTTTGACCTTCATCCAATACTTGGATAGTACGTCACATTGATACCAACCGTGACTTCTATCCCTTAACCTGGATAGCACCTCACAATGATACCTATCAACTTGCCATCTTCATTCACGATGTCGCCTATAGAAAGTCTGGCTTCGGTGCATTCCACACAAGGAAGTCAACAATGAAAGGATCGGGGCTCTTTACTTATGGCTTGATATGATAATGATTTACTTTAGTGGTTTGGTTGTTTGAATTCGTATAACAGGTTGGTTAGGAATATGAAAGCTAACAACCTTACGAAAAGCATGATGAGTAGTTAACCAATCGTTTCCAAAAATCACATCAATGCAAGTATTTTCAAAGAGATAAGATCGAAAGGTAACGTGAAAGTGTTTATTTGAATCAAACAAGATTTATAAATAGTAGAGATAACGAAGGCTCCTATTAACGAAGTTTCAACCAATAAGTCAAAGTCTAACTTCTCCGTAATCAAATTTAAACGTTGAACCCAAGCAAGAGAAATAAAATAATGGGTAGAATTGGTATCTTATAAGGTATACACTTCGCAAGAATTTATAATTAACTAACCCGTACTAACTTCGTTCGGGTTACTCGCTTTTTGAGAAGTCACGAAAAACACTCTTCCTGAAACCACCGACTTTGTTTTGTCCGTATCTGCCTTTGGTGCCACCGTCCCAGCTGGACTTAACTTTGGTGCACGACAAAATCGGGCTAGGTGACCTTCTCTTCCACAATTATAACATGCCTTGGACGTCATCGCGCAGTTTGGACTGATATGTCCCTCCCCTCCGAATTTGAAATATATAATAGGTGGTCGTTCTCCTTCCTTAACAACGGGTGCTGGTGCTGACGTCTTTCCATCATTATTGAATTTTTGCTTCTTAAAATGTTCATTCTTATTGTTTTGGCCATGATTACCACCGAAGTGGTTACCATTTCTGGCATGTTGATTCCCTTCACGCTTATTGTCACCGCTTCGATGACTGTTATCACTGGTATTATCATTTTGCCGGCTGCTCTCTTTTGGTTGGGTTGACTCATTATCGCGCTCCAATAACTGAGCCCTATTAACAACATCTGAATACAAACATAGTTTATGAGAGATAAGATATTGACGTATCTCGGGTTTCAAACCTCTTAGAAACATTCGCGTCATTCTCTCCTCATTATCAACCAAATGGGACGCAAACCATGACAACTCGATAAACTTGGCTTCGTACTGCGACACGGTCATGTTATTTTGCTCTAGCTTGATGAACTCTATCTCTTTTATGTGACGAATACTTTCGGGAAAGTACTTGTCGTTGAACAACTCTTGGAACTTCTCCCAAGACATCTTTAGTGCGTCAGGCTGGGTACATTTTATAGATTCCCACCAGTAATCTGCCTCTTCATGCAACATAAAGGTGGCAAAGGGAACTTTTTGTTCCTCAGAGTATTCCAAGATATCAAATATCTTGGTAATCTGCTTTATCCACGTCTCCGCCTTAAGTAGTTTTGGCTCTCCAATAAACTCTGGTGGTCCCAGTTACTTGAACTGCTTAGCGATGACCGTCTGAGAGTTGCCAGTGTTTCCACCTGCATTTTGGACAGGAGCTGCTCTTGCCTGATGTTGCATGAATTGCATAAAGCCTCTGAACGTTCCATCGTTCATCATTTGGTCAGTGTTGTTGTCTACCTGAGGATTGTCACATTTTTGATGCACATTATCAAGATTATTGATCTGTGGAGACTCAATGGTCTGCTGTGCTCCATTGCTATTCTAAACATTCTCAGATGTCATTTTCAAATACTGCCACAAAAAAAGGGTTAAATAACATATCACATATTATCCCTATACTTTGACCGACCAATTAAATACCAAATAAACTTAGGTAGGTCATACTAGCGAAGCAATTCTCAGTCTCTCCCCTCCAAGTTCTTGTCTCACATTTTAGCCAGGGATCATATCCCTAAGCTTTGATACCAACTTTGACGCCCCCAAAATTAGGTATACATCACCCATCTTGGTTCGCCACTTACATGAAACAAAATACAAATACAGATTTAATTATACAACAGTAGTGTAAAATACGACAAAACATAAACTGAGAGTTTCAATAAGAATATTGTCATCTAGACAGTATTCAAACACAATAGAGTCCTCATTACTTTTATTATCACACTATTTCACAGAATAGTGAGGACTACTAATACACCATCTAGGACCATCACTCTGTTCCCCGACTAGTCCCTGCTACGTTCTCATTTCCTGAAGAGAACAATGAAAGCAAAGGGTGAGCTCAACTAGCTCAGTAAGAAATATTATGACTAAGATAATGCATAATAAATTATCCTTAGCCTTCAACAGTATAACAACTGATAGAATATAATAGACAACAAGTTTTAGATCAAAACTGCAGCGGAAATAAGCAATCCATTAAAAGAGTCAAGTAGAGAATAAAATCTACTATCTTTTAAGATTTAAAAAGTTTTTCATCACTTTTATTGTAATAACCTGAGATTTTTTATATAAAATAAACAAGAAATTTTTCATATAATTTTTTTTAATTTATTTAATGATGAGAATAAGCGTCTAGTAATGTGAACGATAAATGCGAATGTATTTATTACTTGAAAAATTAGAAATAATTTTGGAATTATTAATTACTACAAATTATATTTTATGGTAATTAATTTCTGTAAGCCAGAATATTTTTATAATTATTTTCCATGAAAACATGATTGGAAATAATATATGAAGTGACAATTAGAATTATATAATAAATATTTTATTATATAAATTGTTCAGAATATTTAAGTTAATTATTTTAACTTGATTATTGATGATGTGTACAAAGAATAAGTCAGATATGGAATCCAAACCCTGAATTGGGATTGTGATCAAGAGATGAGAATAATAATATTATATTATTTATATAATGATTTTACAGTACCATAAATATGTACTGTATATATGCGGACAGATAATATTGAGCAATGACGGTCAATTAGGTCATAGCATATTACCATGCTGTGAAACCCTAATTATTAAACTCAATTATGAGAAATGACTGAGTGGTGACTGTGTATATGAAGTTACCGTGTATAAGAATGTCGGTAATTAGAAGAAACCCTAACTACTAATCTTTACGCCGATAATTAAGACAAACCCTAATTATTATAACCTTAATCGGTTAAAGTTAGAAATCGAAACGACTGTGTTAGTAATAAACACAGATAATTAGAAAACCCTAATGGTCAATTAGAAACCCTAATTGATGACGTTAAGAAACCCTAATTATAGAACCCTAAATTTTAAATCGAAAACCCTAATTTTAAATTACTGGGTTTAATTTCGATGTTATTGTATAAATGTTTTAATTTACCAAAGGATGAAAATTAATTGGTAAATGATAAGAATTACCATCTAGTGATTAAATATTACATTTAATTTCCATGTACAAAATTGCCCTTGAAATTATATGGGAAATTACAAAAATACCCTTTTTGTCCATTTTAGTGTATTATTAGTAGCATTGTTGATGGAATCTTCAATTATGCTAGCTAATCAATGGCTTCTAGAATTACCTCATGCTACTATGCTATTACACCATCAATTATCAGCCGTTACATGATTGAATTCAATCAATTCTATAAATTAAGGTGAGAATTAAGCTTAAATTGTACACTAAAATTTTCCAAAGCTTCTAGCTATACTCTCTCAAGCTCATAGCTACAAAATTATCTTGCCCATACACTCTTAAACAAAGCCCAACCATCACCCATAACAAATCAGAAGCAAGAATCAAGAATTTTTGGCAAAAAGGGTATAAGAACACTAAACCTAGAAATCCTTTGATTCGATGTTAATTATTGCAATTGATTATTTAAAGTTGTGTAATAGGGAGTCAGTTAATGTTATAAGTTGATAAATCACAGACCCATAACATCAAAGTACACGAATTTGAAGATTTAAGAAATTTGGAAAATTTCATTTCTGTGATTTTTTGTCAAATGTCAGAGCTTATAGATCTTTGATCGATTATGAATTTTTGTTGTTTTTACATTGTTATGTGTAGCTTGTTATGTGGTCTTTAATCTGCAAAAAGAATCAAGTCCATATCATGTATAGATTAGAAGTTATAGATGGTCAAACATGGTTGACCGATCATGAGAAACTATTTTTGGGCAGTCTGTAATGGGGGCCTTCTCGTCCACTTTTTATGCTTTAAAAGGTCTGGTCTTTTGATATGTTGTATTACACTGAATAAGCTTTCCATAGACTCTAAAACGGACTAAATCGGAATAAATCCAACATCGGAGGAGAGAGTTATGACATTTCAAAGTAGTAGTGTCAAAACTGTCCAACAAGTGCGTTGCAGTCCACTTGAACGTAATTTCTGGGCTTATGTGTTCCGAATTTGGAAACAAGTCAATAGGGAAGAGTTGTAGTCTCGGAATATAGCTTCACGTGGGCTCAAGAATCGTCTAAAAATGATTTAAAACAAAAGAGTTATGAATGTTTTAGCGAAAGAGGGTAAATCTGGGAAATAGATAAAAACGGTTGCGAGTGGACATTTTTGGGGTCTGTTTTAGGCTTCCTAAGAGGTCCAAAATTACTGGGTTATATTTTTTTAAAAATACTCTGGTATACCATGTATAACATATCCAAAGTTGGGATTTTTTTGATAAATGAGCAAGGCGTGAGAAAATCGCAAAGTGAGCTATTGAAAAATTAGTTTAAACCAAGTCCCACATCAACTAAATTGAGAACTTCTGTGACGCCCCCAAAATAGGTATACATAACCCATTCTGAGTTGCCAAATACATGGTACAGAAATAACTATAACTTTATTAATACATTTGTTATGAAAAAAATACGACAACATATATATTATGAGTTTAAATACAATTATTGTCTTCTAGACAATATCCATACTCAAATAAATCCTCATCACAATTATTGATACATTATTTTACAAAAATGGTGAGGACTACTAAGACAACTTTCTAGAACCATTATTTCACACCCCGACTCGTACTCGCTACATTCTCGCCTCCTGAGAAGAAAAATGGAACAACAAGGAAAAGGGTGAGCTCAACTAGCCCAGTAAAGAATATTATGACTAAGATAATATAGAACAAATTATCGTTAGTCCTCAAAAGGGAAAAATCTGATATAATATAATATACAACAAATTTCAGATCAATATTCGCAGCGAAAAATAATAATTCATAGAATAGTTACGTAGAGAATGAAATCTACTAGTATCTATGAATTTAAAAGTCCATCATCAGTATTTTTATCCCTGTAACATCAATAAATACACATCTGGAATCAAATATTCATCTTTTCACTACAGACCAAAGATATTCATCAGTTGGTCATGTTCACCTCAATACCTGTTCATCTTTGCACTACGGACCAAAGATATTCATAAGAAAATCAACCATCTTTGTACTACAGGTCAAAGATATTCAGTAACATCATCATTTAGGACTGAGGATGATGAAAAATATTTTTAAAGAAACGAATGCAGTAAAACAAAAGACAAGGATTAAGGATTCGTACTTTTTTTTATTCATGTCCAAAAATACCTCAATAATAATCATAGTGGAGCAAAATTCAAGAATGATCAAAACATGGATACAATCAAAGCTAGTATCCATAATAGATATTTTGGACAAAAACAAAAATTTAGTTTTTCTGTTAGTAGTGTCGTATTCGTGAATAGTACCGTATACGTGAATAGTGTCGTATACGTGAATAGTAACCCTGACACCAAAAAGTTCTAAATTTGATAAAATCTTTAGATCAATATTTTGACATAATGATATTGTAAGAATAACATCATTACGGAAGAAAAATAACATCTCTTACTTCAGAAAAAATAGTACTTCTGACTGTAATACTGGATATAGTGCTGAAAGAACTTGCAACGTATAGAAATACTCAAAGTACTAAAATACTCACAAAATACGCTCGATATTATAGAGAGGGAAAGAGAGAAAACTTCAGTTTCTGGTATAATTTTCAATTCTAACCTAAGTACCCTATTTATAGGAAAATGCTTAGAACACCAAAGCAGAAAAATTAATAAAATATTAATATATAATTATTAAATTCTTATGCACACTTTTTATCAGCTGAATTCAGCATTCAACACAAGTAGCCCACCTCAAAAACTTTTAAAAAAGATTTTTATTATTTAACATAATTAAAACTTCAAAAATTAACTATTTCGGAGCTTCAGAACTTCAATAATTCATAATAAATAGCCATTTTGTCAGAAAATTCGAATTTCGCGACTTCTTATAGGAAATTCAATTCTCTACAACTTTGCAGAAGAAATTTTTCCAAATTCCAAATAAAAATTGACCGAAATCCACAAATGGACGATTTTATAGGCTATAATCAAATTTCAGTCAATAAATGGGGTCCACCGACATGTTTAACATGTTTTAAATATTTATTGTAACAAAAATACTCTTCCTCCTCGTATACTCATATATCCCACATTCATTGTAAAAATATCACCATTATTATATTATTAAAATATAATAATATATTTAAATAAATCATTTTATCAAGAAAAGATAAAATATTAATTTTCAACAATTGTCACATTAAAAATTTTCTCCATCTATATCCACATAAAATCAATATTTTCCTCATCATATGAATCAATAATTAATTATTCACAAATAATATTACAGAATCACAATATTGACAACCAGACAGTTCCCCAGGAAAGAAGGGGCCTTCCGGTAAAGATTTTTCCTTACTGGCTGCGCAATTAAATAACCTGTCCTTAGACAGAACTTTCTAGACATTGCCAATAATGTTATCTAATAATATTATTCAGATAATATGAACTATTGCTCCGATAATGGAAAATATTGTGTAGTGACAATTATTAAAACAACAGTAATAATAAATAACAGCACAACAATTATTGAATCAATAAAATAAAATATTGAACAGTAATTACTATAAAAATTATTGAGTAGTGACTTCTTACGTAAGAATCAATAATTGGTGCAATACCGTGTGCTACTGTGCAACAATGTGTATTATTGTGTTTTAACCACCGGGTATTCCAACAGTATTAACGGTAACAACTACGCCGTTATTTATAAACAACTTATATTTGTCATTTTCTTGCATCCAATCGCTTTCCGTTATGGGGCCCACACAAGGCTACGCCGTCTTACGAATATTCCCCGACAGTAAGAATATTCTACGACCAAACAAATATTCCCCGATAAAATGAATATTTTATAACCACTTGTTTATTTAAAATATTTGCACATTTTACCTATAACTAACCACATTAATCAAATCAACCCTTACTATTTCAAAATAATAAATAGAGAAAATTCCATTTTTATTTAAAAAAATCTGGGGTCTTACAACCTCCCCTCCTTACGAAATTTCATCCTCGAAATTGACGTATGTACTTGGTGTTTCGAAAAGGTGAAGATACCTCGCTTTCATTTCTGTTTCCAACTCCTAGGTCATTTCTTCAATAGCATGGTTCTTCCACAAAACCTTAACTTGTGGTATGACCTTTATGCGTAGGACAAACTCCTTCCTATCCAAGATCTTGACAGGTACCTCCTCGTACGTTAAGTCTTCAGCTATCTTGTCTGGTTCTAACTCAATGATGTTGTTCGGGTCGTCCACATATTTACGTAACATCGGTACGTGAAAAAATGTTATAAACACGCGACATACTTGGTAGTAAAGCGAGTCTATAGGCCACAGTTCCTACTCGATCGAGGATTTTAAATGGATTAATAAATCGAAGGTTTGAGATTTACTCACATCACCGATTCTCGCTTTTGAAATAACAACTTCTTGCACCTCCTTCTTCAAATTCATCAGCTCCGGTGTGTAGCTTGAACAACTTTAACTTTCTTGATTAAATTCGATTATACTTGTATATCATCACGTGGGTATCTAGATTTTTCATCTCCAACTCTATTATTTGTACGTTATGTGAAATGAGTCATTGACAATATCGTACTCGTATACGATCTTCTACTCAACACGTCAGCTACCACGTTCGTTTTTTCATGATGGTATGGTCAGAATATATGCCGAAATGAATCAACTCTTGAGTTCTTCGAAGCTCTTACCACATTCCTTGCTCCTTTCGAATTTTGCATCTCTACGAGTCAGCTGTGTTAATGGAGTAGCGATTCAAGAATATCCTTTCACGAATCTCTGATAGTAATCAACTAAGCCCAAAAACTACGTATTTCGATTACTGACTTAGGTTGCTCTCAATCGTGAGTCATATCCCAATCTTGGATAACACGTCACAACGGCACCTATCAGCTTACTACAACACGAATATGACGTCCCCTATAGAGAGTCTGGCTTCAGTGCATTCCACAAAGAAGTCACCAGATAGAGGCTCGAATACCAACTTCTATAGTTGGGTTTTTAACTCCTGAAGTTCAATAGGAGCCATTCGATATGAGATTTTAGAAATGGGTTTTGTACCGGGTTCAAAGTCAATACAAAATTCAATATCACACTCTGGGAGTAAGCCAAGAAATTCTTCAGGAAATACGTCAGTAAAATCAATAACAACAAGAATATTATTCAAATCTGACGTGTCTTTATTCAAATCCATAACATGGACTAAGAAAACTTGACATCCAGTTTTTCAATAAACGAATGACTTCATGGCTTGATATGAAAATGTTTGACTACAATGGTTTGATTTCTTGAATTCGAATAACAGGTTGCTTAGGAATATGAAAACTAACAACCTTACGAAAGTAATCAATTTCGGTATGATGTGTAGTTAACCTTAAAATTACATCAAAAACAAATATCTTTATAGAAATAAGCTTAACAGGTAATGTGATAGTGCCAACCTGAATCAAGCAAGATTTCTAAATAGTGGATGAAATGAAAGTTTCTCCTAACGGAGTCTCCACAGATAGGTCAAAGTCTAATTTCTCCGTAGTCAAGTTCAAACGTTGAACGCAAGCAAGAGAGATAAAAGAATGGGTAGAACCGGTAGTTAATAAGGTATAAACTTCGCAAGAATTTATAATTAACTAACCCGTGCTAACTTCATTCAGGTTCCTCTCATTCTGACCAGTCACAACAAACGCTCTTTTAGGAAACGTTGACTTTTACTTTTCCGTATCCGCCTCTGGTGCCAACGTCTCAACTGGACTTGATTTCGCTATAGGACAAAATCGAGCTATTGTGACAATCTTTTCCACAACTAAAACATATCTTGGAAGGCTTTGAACAGTTTGACCTTATATGTCCCTCCTCTCCGCATTTGTAGCTTCTAACTGGCGATCGTTCTTTTCCCTTAAAATTTGTTGCTGGTGCTGATGCTGCTGCCGACGTCTTCCCGTCATCGTTAAATCTTCTCTTCTTAGATTAGACATCTCTTTCCATAATATCAACGCGTCGTGCGACTTTTACCCATGCATCACTCATTCTCACTCGTTCAGTTTTTTCTTCTTTCAGCTCAGATTCCAGCTTTATCATCTTATACTCTGCCAAAGAGTGCTTCTGTTCAAGCATCACATATCGGGTAACACAAGCTTGAATCGTTGCATCCTTTTGCTCCACGACTGCCTGTAATTCTTTAGCCTGCTCTTCTAACTCATGAATACGATTTTGCAATTCTATATTTTAATCATAAAATACCTCTAATAAACTCTCCTCAGGTACCTCTTCTTCCTCTTCTTCCTCACTCTCAGTTGTTACCTCTACGACTATCTCGGGTGCAACTATAAATTATTCACTCACCACATGGGTATCTCTAATTCCTTCTTCGCCTGACATCACATTATCATGGTTGGCGATTAGAGGTGTCTCCACGATCTCATTCACTCCATTGTTAACGTTCTGAGCAGCCATTCTTTAAAAACTATCATAAAACAAGGGTTAATTAAATAAATTAACATATCACATAATATCCCTATACTGTGACCAACCAACAAATAAGCTTAGGTAGGACACACTAGCGAATGATTTACTCGTCTCTCCCCTCCTAGTTCTATTCCCCGATGTCCGCCAGAGATCATATCCCTAAGCTCTGATACCAACTGTGACTCTTGTCCCAACCGTGGACAGCACCTCACAATGGTACCTATCAGTTTGCCACTGCAGAACGGCGTACCCTACGGAGAGTCTGGCGCTGGTGCATCCCCATCAACAGGAAGTCACAAGATAGAGGATCGGAGCTCTTTACTTATGGCTCTGATACCAACTGTGATGCCCCCAAAATAGGTATACATCACCCATTCTGAGTCGCCAAATACATGGTACAGAAACAACTACAACTTTATTAATACATTTGTTGTGAAAAAAATACGACAACATATATACTATGAGTTTAAATACAATTATTGTCTTCTAGACAATATCCATACCCAAATAAATCCTCATCACAATTATTGATACATTATTTTACAAAAATGGTGAGGACTACTAAGACAACTTTCTAGAACCATCATTCCACACCCCGACTCGTACTCGCTACATTCTCGCCTCCTGAGAAGAAAAATGGAACAACAAGGAAAAAGGGTGAACTCAAGTAGCCCAGTAAAGAATATTATGACTAAGATAATATAGAACAAATTATCGTTAGTCCTCAACAGGAAAAAATCTAATATAATATAATATACAACAAATTTCATATCAATATTCGCAGCGAAAAATAATAATTCATAGAATAGTTACGTAGAGAATGAAATCTACTAGTATCTATGAATTTAAAAGTCCATCATCAGTATTTTTATCCCTGTAACATCAATCAATACACATCTGGAATCAAATATTTATCTTTGCGCTACAGGCCAAAGATATTCATCAGTTGGTTATGTTCACCTCAACACCTGTTCATCTTTGCACTACGGGCCAAAGATATTCGTAAGAAAATCAACCATCTTTGCACTAAAGGTCAAAGATATTCAGTAACATCATCATTTAGGACTGAGGATGATGAAAAATATTTTTAAAGAAACGAATCCAGTGAAACAAAAGACAAGGATTAAGGATTCGTACTTTTTTTTATCCATGTTCAAAAATACCTCAATAATAATCATAGTGGAGTAAAATTCAAGAATGATCAAAACATGGATACAATCAAAGCTAGTATCCATAATAGATATTTTGGATAAAAACAAAAATTTAGTTTTTCTTCGAGTAGTGTTGTATTCGTGAATAGTGTCGTATACGTGAATAGTGTCGTATACGTGAATAGTAACTCTGACACCAAAAAGTTCTAAATTTGATAAAATCTTCAGATCAATATTTTGGCATAATGATATTGAAAGAATAACATCATTACAGAAGAAAAATAACATCCCTTACTTCAGAAAAAATAGTACTTCTGACTGGAATACTGGATATATTGCTGAAAGAACTTGCACCGTATAGAAATACTCAAAGTACTAAAATACTCACAAAATATGCTCGATATTATAGAGAGAGAAAGAGAGAAAACTTCAGTTTCTGGTATAATTTTCAATTCTAACCTAAGCACCCTATTTATAGGAAAATGCTTAGAATACCAAAGTAAAAAATTTAATAAAATATTAATATATAATTATTAAATTCTTATGCACACTTTTTATTAGCTGAATTCATCATTCAACACAAGTAGCCCACCTCACAAAACTTTTAAAAAACGTTTTTCTTATTTAACATAAATAAAACTTCAAAAATTAACTATTTCGGAGCTTCAGAACTTCAATAATTCATAATAAGTAGCCCTTTTGTTAGAAAATTTGAATCTCGCGAATTTTTATAGCTAATTCAATTCTCTACAACTTTGCAGAAGAAAGTTTTTCCAAATTCCAAACAAAAATTGACCGAAATTGAAAAACGAACGATTTTATAGGATATAATCAAATTTCAGTCAATAAATGGGGTCCACTTAATGTTTAACATGTTTTAAACATTTATTGTAACAAAATACTCTTCCTCATCGTATACTCATATATCCCACATTCATTGTAAAAATATCACCATTATTATATTATTAAAATATAATAATATATTTAAATGAATTATTTTATCAAAAAAAGATAAAATATTAATTTTCAACAATTGTCACATTAAAAATTTTCTCCATCTATATCCACATAAAATCAATATTTTCCCTCATCATATGAATCAATAATTAATTATTCACAAATAATATTACAGAATCACAATATTGACAACCAGGCAGTTCCCAAGAAAGAGGGGGTCTTTCGGTAAAGATTTCTCATTACTGGTGCGCAATTAAATAACTTCTCCTTAGACAGAACTTTCTAGACATTGCCAATAATGTTATCTAATAATATTATTTAGATAATATGAACTATTGCTCTGATAATAGAAAATATTGTGTAGTGACAATTATTGAAACAACAGTAATAATAAATAACAACACAACAATTATTGAATCAATAAAATAAAATATTGAACAATAATTACTATAACAATTATTGAGTAGTGCCTTCTTACATAAGAATCAATAATTGGTGCAATACCGTGTGCTACTGTGCAACAACGCGTATTACTATGTTTTAACCACTGGGTATTCCAACAGTATTAACGGTAACAACTACGCCTTTATTTATAAACAACTTATTTTTGTCATTTTCTTCATCCAATCTCTTTCCGTTATGGGGCCCACACAAGGCTGCGTTGTCTTACGAATATTCCCCGACAGTAAGAATATTCTACAACCAAACGAATATTCCCCGATAAAATGAATATTTTTTAACCACTTGCTTATTTAAAATATTTGCGCATTTTACCCATAACTAACCACATTAATCAAATCAACCCTTACTATTTCAAAATAATAAATAGAGAAAATTCCATTTTTATTTGAAAAAAATTTGGGGTCTTACAACCTCCTCTCCTTATGAAATTTCATCCTCGAAATTGACGTACGTACCTAGTGTTTCGAAAAGGTAAAGATACCTCGCTTTCATTTTCGTATCCAACTCCTAGGTCATTTCTTCAATAACATGGTTTTTCCACAAAACCTTAACTTGTGGTATGACCTTTACGCGCAGGGCATACTCCTTCCTATCCAAGATCTTGACAGGTACCTTCTCGTACGTTAAGTCTTCAGCTATCTTGTCTGGTTCTAACTCAATGATGTTGTTCGGGTCGTCCACATATTTACGTAACATCGGTACGTGAAAAAAATGTTATAAACACGCGACATACTTGGTAGTAAAGCGAGTCTATTGGCCACAGTTCCTACTCGATCGAGGATTTCAAATGGATTAATAAATCGAAGGTTTGAGATTTCCTCACATCACCGATTCTCGCTTTTGAAATAACAACTTCTTGCACCTCCTTCTTCAAATTCATCAGCTTCGGTGTGTAGCTTGAACAGCTTTAACTTTCTCGATTAAAGTCGATTATACTTGTATATCATCACGTGGGTACCTAGAGTTTTCATCTCCATCTCTATTATTTGTAAGTTATACGAAATGAGTCATTGACAATATCGTACTCGTATACGAACTTCTACTCAACACGTCAGTTACCATGTTCGCTTTTTTCAGGATGGTATGGTCAGAATATGTGCCGAAATGAATCTGCTCTTGAGTTCTTCGAAGCTCTTCCCACATTCCTTGCTCCATTCGAATTTTGTATCTCTACGAGTCAGCTGTGTTAATGGAGTAGCGATTCAAGAAAATCCTTTCACGAATCTTTGATAGTAATCAACTAAGCCCAAAAACTACGTATTTCGATTACTGACTTAGGTTGCTCTCAACTGTGACTCATATCCCAATCTTGGATAGCACGTCACAACGTCACCTATCAGCTTACTACAGCACGAATATGACGTCCCCTATGGAGAGTCTGGCTTCAGTGCATTCCACAAAGAAGTCACCAGATAGAGGCTCGAATACCAACTTCTATAGTTGGGTTTTTAACTCCTGAAGTTTAATAGGAGCCATTCGATATGAGATTTTAGAAATGGGTTTTGTATCGGGTTCAAAATAAATACAAAATTTAATATCACACTCTGGGAGAAAGCCAAGAAATTCTTCAGGAAATACGTCAGGAAAATCAATAACAACAAGAATATTATTCAAATCTGACGTGTCTTTATTCAAATCCATAACATGGACTAAGAAAACTTGACATCCGTTTTTCAATAAACGAATGACTTCATGGCTTGATATGAAAATGTTTGACTACAATGGTTTGATTTCTTGAATTCGAATAACAGGTTGCTTAAGAATATAAAAACTAACAACCTTACGAAAGTAATCAATTTCGGCATAATGAGTAGTTAACCTTAAAATTACATCAAAAACAAATATCTTTATAGAAATAAGGTTAACAGGTAATGTGATAGTGCCAACCTGAATCAAGCAACATTTCGAAACAGTGGATGAAATGAAAGTTTCTCCTAACGGAGTCTCCACAGATAGGTCAAAGTCTAATTTCTCCGTAGTCAAGTTCAAACGTTGAACGCAAGCAAGAGAGATAAAAGAATGGGTAGAACCGGTAGCTAATAAGGTATAAACTTTGCAAGAATTTATAATTAACTAACCCGTGCTAACTTTGTTCAGGTTCCTCGCATTCTGACCAGTCATAACAAACGCCCTTTCAGGAACCGTTGACTTTGACTTTTCCGTATCCGCCTCTGGTGCCAACGTCTCAACTGGACTTGATTTCGTTATAGGACAAAATCGAGCTATGTGACCGTCTTTTCCATAACTAAAACATACCTTGGAAGGCTTTGAACAGTTTGACCTTATATGTCCCTCCTCTCCGCATTTGTAGCATCTAACTGGCGATCGTTCTTTTCCCTTAAAATTTGTTGCTGGTGCTGATGCTGCTGCCGACGTCTTCCCGTCATCGTTAAATCTTCTCTTCTTAGATTGGACATCTCTTTCCATAATATCAACGCGTCGTGCGGCTTTTACCCATGCATCACTCATTCTCACTCGTTCAGTTATTTCTTCTTTTAGCTCAGATTCCAGCTTTATCATCTTATACTCTGCCAAAGAGTGCTTCTGTTCAAGCATCACATATCGGGAAACACAAGCTTGAATCATTGCATCCTTTTGCTCCACGACTGCCTGCAATTCTTCAGCCTGCTCTTCTAACTCATGAATACGATTTTGCAATTCTACATTTTGATCAAAAAATACCTCTAATAAACTCTCCTCAGGTACCTTTTCTTCCTCTTCTTCCTCACTCTCAGCTGTTACCTCTATGACTATCTCGGGTGCAACTATCAATTCTTCACTCACCACATGGATATCTCTAATTCCTTCTTCTCCTGACATCACATTATCCTGGTTGGCGATTAGAGGTGTCTCCACGATCTCATTCACTCCATTGTTAACGTTCTCAGCAGCCATTCTTTAAAAACTATCATAAAACAAGGGTTAATTGAATAAATTAACATATCACATAATATCCCTATACTCTGACCAACCAACAAATAAGCTTAGGTAGGACACACTAGCGAAGGATTTACTCGTCTCTCCCCTCCTAGTTTTATTCCCCGATCTCCACCAGAGATCATATCCCTAAGCTCTGATACCAACTGTGACTCTTGTCCCAACCGTGGACAGCACCTCACAATGATACCTATCAGTTTGCAACCGCAGAACGGCATACCCTACGGAGAGTCTGGCTTCGGTGCATCCCCATCAACAGGAAGTCACCAGATAGAGGATCGGGGCTCTTTACTTATGGCTCTGATACCAACTGCTGACGCCCCCAAAATAGGTATACATCACCCATTCTGAGTCGCCAAATACATGGTCCAGAAACAACTACAACTTTATTAATGCATTTGTTGTGAAAAAAATACGGCAACATATATACTATGAGTTTAAATACAATTATTGTCTTCTAGACAATATCCATACCCAAATAAATCCTCATCACAATTATTGATACATTATTTTACAAAAATGGTGAGGACTACTAAGACAACTTTCTAGAACCATCAATCCACACCCCGACTCGTACTCGCTACATTCTCGCCTCCTGAGAAGAAAAATGGAACAACAAAGAAAAGGGTGAGCTCAACTAGCTCAGTAAAGAATATTATGACTAAGATAATATAGAACAAATTATCGTTAGTCCTCAACAAGGAAAAATCTGATATAATATAATATACAACAAATTTCAGATCAATATTCGCAGCGGAAAATAATAATTCATAGAATAGTTACGTAAAGAATGAAATCCACTAGTATTTAAAAGTCCATCATCAGTATTTTTATCCCTGTAACATCAATCAATACACATCTGGAATCAAATATTCATCTTTGCACTACAGGCCAAAGATATTCATCAGTTGGTCATGTTCACCTCAACACCTGTTCATCTTTTCACTACGGGCCAAAGATATTCATAAGAAAATCAACCATCTTTGCACTAAAGGTCAAAGATATTCAGTAACATCATCATTTAGGACTGAGGATGATGAAAAATATTTTTAAAGAAACGAATCCAGTGAAACAAAAGACAAGGATTAAGGATTAAGGATTCATACTTTTTTTTATTCATGTCCAAAAATACCTCAATAATAATCATAGTAGAGTAAAATTCAAGAATGATCAAAACATGGATACAATCAAAGCTAGTATCCATAATAGATATTTTGGACAAAAACAAAAATTTAGTTTTTCTGCAAGTAGTGCCATATTTGTAAATAGTGTCGTATACGTGAATAGTGCCGTATACGTGAATAGTAACCCCGACACCAAAAAGTTCCAAATTTGATAAAATCTTCAGATCAATATTTTGGCATAATGATATTGAAAGAATAACATCATTACGGAAGAAAAATAACATCTATTACCTCAGAAAAAATTGTACTTCTGACTGGAATACTGGATATAGTGCTGAAAGAACTTGCACCGTATAGAAATACTCAAAGTACTAAAATACTCACAAAATATGCTCGATATTATAGAGAGAGAAAGAGAGAAAACTTCAGTTTCTGGTATAATTTTCAATTCTAACCTAAGTACCCTATTTATAGGAAAATGCTTAGAACACCAAAGTAGAAAATTTAATAAAATATTAATATATAATTATTAAATTCTCACGCACACTTTTTATTAGCTGAATTCAGTATTCAACACAAGTAGCCCACCTCAAAAAACTTTTAAAAAACATTTTTCTTATTTAACATAATTAAAATTTCAAAAATTAACTATTTCGGAGCTTCAGAACTTCAATAATTCACAATAAATAGCCCTTTTGTTAGAAAATTTGAATCTCGCATCTTTTTATAGAAAATTCAATTCTCTACAACTTTGCAGAAGAAAGTTTTTCCAAATTTCAAACAAAAATTGACAGAAATTCACAAACGGACGATTTTATAGGATATAATCAAATTTCAATCAATAAATGGGGTCCACCGACATGTTTAACATGTTTTAAATATTTATTATAACAAAAATACTATTCCTCCTCGTATACTCATATATCCCACATTCATTGTAAAAATATCACCATTATTATATTATTAAAATATAATAATATATTTAAATGAATTATTTTATCAAAAAAAGATAAAATATTAATTTTCAACAATTGTCACATTAAAAATTTTCTCCATCTATATCCACATAAAATCAATATTTTCCTCATCATATTAATCAATAATTAATTATTCACAAATAATATTACAGAATCACAATATTGACAACCATGCAGTTCCCAAGAAAGAGGGGTCTTCTGGTAAAGATTTCTCCTTACTGGCACGCAATTAAATAACTTCTTCTTAGACAGAACTTTCTAGACATTGCCAATAATGTTATCTAATAATATTATTTAGATAATATGAACTATTGCTCTGATAATAGAAAATATTGTGTAGTGAGAATTATTGAAACAACAGTAATAATAAATAACAACACAGCAATTATTGAATCAATAAAATAAAATATTGAACAATAATTACTATAACAATTATTGAGTAGTGCCTTCTTATGTAAGAATCAATAATTGGTGCAATACCGTGTGCTACTGTGTAACAACGCGTATTACTGTGTTTTAACCACTGTGTATTCCAACAGTATTAACGGTAACAACTACGCCTTTATTTATAAATAACTTATATTTGTCATTTTCTTCATCCAATCGCTTTCCGTTATGGGGACCACACAAGGCTGCGCCGTCTTATGAATATTCCCCGACAGTAAAAATATTCTACGACCAAACGAATATTCCCCGATAAAATGAATATTTTATAACCACTTGCTTATTTGAAATATTTGTGCATTTTACCCATAACTAATAACATTAATCAAATCAACCCTTACTAATTCAAAATAATAAATAGTGAAAATAATATTTTTATTTAAAAAAAATCTGAGGTCTTACAACTTCACCATTTTCTAAACCTATAAATAGAAGGGCTTGGTCTTTGTTTCATTCACCAACAATAAGGCCTCCAACTTTTGAGAATGACTTTGTTGTGAGAGGACTTTTTATAAAGATCTCTTTAGTTAAATTTTGGCGTGGAAGTGCGTATTCAGTTTGTGGAATTCGTATTTTCGGGTATGTTTCTTATATAATTTTTGTAATGTTATTATTTTCAATATTGTATTTAGTTGTTAGTTAAAATTTGAATTTTTGAAGTTTAGTTAGTTTTGTTAATAAACTAGTTAGTTTACTATGTTTATTTTGGCTTGGAATTGATTATGTAAATGTGTTATTTGTGATGACTTTTAATATTTTGGGATGAATTTCATTAATTAAGTATTATTAATGATATTAAAGTTATTTATTGATTATATTAAATAATTAGTTTAAAAATGATTTTATTATTTTAAAAATCATTTGAAATGAAAATAAAGTGTTTAAAGATATTTTGAGTTATAAAATATAACTTTTAATATTTAGAAGATAATTTCATTAATAATTATATATTAATGATATTTACTTAATGATTTGTGATATTAAGTTTATTTAATAAATAGTTTAAAAAAAGTTTTATTTATTTAAAAATCATTTAACAAGGATATTAAGGATTTAAAAATATTTGAAGTTATAATTAATAACTTTTAATATTTGGATAAATAGTACATTCATATTTAAATATTAATGGTAATTATTTAAAAATGATTTTAATTGTTTTAAAAATCATTTAAGGGTAAAATAAATGTTTTAAAAATAGTTTGAGTTATTATAAATAACTTTTATATTTTGGCAATGGTTTTATTAATAGTTTAATATTAATTAATTATTAATGATAATAGAATTGTTTGATGTTTAAATCATTTAATTATGATTCCGATATTTGAAAATGCATGATAAATTATTATAAATGTTTTAAAATTATTTTAAGTCATTTAAAAATAAAATATCTGGTACTCACAGATGTTGAGGTACAGAAGTCTTAGACTCGATAATTACCCGATAAAGCCGTCGGTACACCGACAATTGTCAGAAATTGACCCGAACTTAGATATTTGATTGTATTAATGATCGTTTACGATGTAATGACTATTTAAGATGTGTGATAATGTGATTAGACTATGTGCTGACTGTAATAGACAGTACTATGTGTTATGATATATTGTTCTAATCGAACGAATGATCTAATTATTGATAGGTTGTGATAAAAGAGATAGAATCTAAATTGAGATTTGTAATCAACAAATCAGACAAGTATCCTACCTTTGCATTTCCTTTATGCAATGGACATGAGTAAGAATATTTCAAAATTATTCTATTCCTGTACAGATTATGTACGCTTTGATTATCAACATGTTAGCTCAGATATATATTCTGTTCGGTAATTTCTAAATGGTTATACAAGTGTCCCCACTTGGATAATCATGACATTTATTCAGATGTTGATACACCTTTGTCAATTACCCATATATATATATATATATATATATATATATATATATATATGTTAAATTACATATTATTGTTGAGCAAGATTAAAAACCTTCGAGTTTGGAACCAGGCATGTATGAACATCCCTATATGGGAAAATTATTGTGCCCAAGGCGGATAGAGTGAGCGATGAATTTCGTTCAGGTTATGCAGTATTGATCAATATATATATATATATATATATATATATATATATATATATGTGTGTGTGTGTGTGTGTGTGTGTTAACTTACATATTATTGTTAAGCAAGATTAAAAACCTTCGAGTTTGGAACCAGGCATGTATGAACATCCTTATATGGGAAAATTATTGCGCCCAAGCGGATATAGTGAGCGATAAATTTCGTTCAGGTTATGCAGTATTGATCAATACAGGGTACAACGGGGCTGATCTCCCTTCGTGCCCGTAAGTTATGACGGTTTGCTGATGGATTTCTACTAAACCTTTTCAAAAATGAAAAAGAATGTTCATAGCATGTTTCTTAAACCCTATTCATGGGTAAAGCCAAATTTCAAGAATTTGCAAGAGAGTTGTTATGTGAATTTTTTATCAGTACAGATTACTTCACAACTTTCAATTCGTTGTAGAACTGTTATGTAAAGAGAATACTTATATTCTTTCAGCTTATATATTTAATTGCAATTACTTGTTGGGCACTCAAATGCTCACCCTTGATTAAATTAAATGTTTTCAGTTATGTATGAGCAACCTGAAGGCTCAGGCACGAACAAGGGGAAAGGAAAGCTGTTCGAATGAGTTTATTTTATGAGTTAATGGTTATAGTTAGTATTGGTATCTATTCAAGTATTGTCTGGTATTTTAAAGAATGTATTTGAAGGTCTCTTACCTGGGAAGTAAACTTTGATGTATGTAAATAAAGTTTGAATGTATTATTATTCAGCTTATAGAAATGGTATCGTGAAGCACCGAGTTCGGGTTTCAAGCACCCGGATTTGGGGGCATCACAGGTTGGTATCAAAGCCATAAGAATGAATTTGCAAAGAGCCCTGAGCCTTTATTCGGTGACATCCCTTTAAGGGGAGGCACCGAAGCCAGACTTTCCGTAGGGGAAGCTGAGCGAGTCAGTGGCAAGTTGATAGGTACCCTTGTGAGGTGTTATGGTTGGAAGCACCATGAGTGTCACAAGTTGGTATCAAGGCTGTAGGTTATAAACGTTAGGAATGAGAAACCTAGGTTATAACTTTAGTAGAATGGAGAACAAAAGTTAAGATAGATATTCAGTGAACCGAGAGACGAAGTACTCTGGTGAGAAGTTATAGGATATGATGAGTCGAAGAGATCTATCAAGTTTTAGTCGTACTAAATAAAATATTCCTTCATTTTATCGATGAATATATTTTATTTCAGTACTAATGTTGTCTCGTTTATTATGGTCATAGGATGGATGACGAAAGTCAAGATAATAATTCCTTGACCCAAGAGATGATGAACTCTAGTGAGGAATACACAGACAGTGAGATGATAAGAGATTTGATAGTTAGGAACGATGACTTAAGGGTTAAAGCTGAGCAAGTGGAGGCACAGAATCGTACTCTCCAGATTTCAGAACAGCAGTACAAGGACGCTGCTCACCGAACACAGATGGAGTTAGCTGAGTTACGAGGGAGGTTGGAGCAGAGATAGATACAGATAGGACAGTTGAAGGTTGAGATAGAAGCCAAAGACACAAGGATATATACCTTAAAGTAGGCTTTAAACATTGCCTTTATGCGATTCGACACGAAGTGGATGGAGCTGCCTTTCGGCAGAGATATATAGGCGTTGATGTGTTTATAGAGATGAATTGAATAAATTCATCGTCAAACAAAATATAAAACTCTTGATTGCTGTGTATATATACTATATGCTAATCAGGATAATTTATGTGTGTAGATGTCTGGTGGAAAAGGCTTGTTGTGTACGTATGACTTGAAGAAGGATCGGATCCGTACCCCTGAGCTAATATCGAAGCCAATAGCGAAAATAGAAGCTCAAAAGGAGACAAATCAAATGAGGTAGTATCAGATCCGGAAATGGTGAAAATGATAGATAGTGATTCAGACACTAAAGTTAAAGTTGCTCAAGCATCAACAGAGGTGCAGGATCTGGAGAACATGGTTTCTTCACTAGAAAGGTTATGGGAGATAGAAAAGTTGCTACGTCAGGCATTAATAGAAACAATGGAAGAACATAAGAAGCTTAAGATCCAAATTGATCAGATAGGAGACTCAAGCAACACTTCGTGTGCAGCTCCGAGAGATAAGGGAAAAAGAAAAATAGAAGACTGTGACTTAGAAAGACCCAGTAAGGAGAGAAGGAGAATGAATGATTGTGATCCTGATAGTAACCAAGGAAAAAGCAACTGAATAAAAAGGTGTGTAAAATGTAACAAGAAGCATGAAGGCGTGTGCAGAAAAGGGACAAATATTTGTTACAATTGCGGACATAAGGGACATTTCTCTCCTCATTGTCTCAATCTGAGGCAGTATGTCTGTTTTATCTGTGGAATGGAAGGTCATCGAACGAAGAGTCGTCCAAGAAAAAGCCTTAAGATATGTTTAGTAGGTATAATAAGTGTGATAAGTATGTTTGTGTAATGAAATATTTGAAATTTTATGTTGGTCAAGTTTGTAAATCCCGACTGTTGTAGTCACAAAGAGATAGCTGATGTTTAAAGCAATATGTGTTATGGTATGTTAAGTGCTATGAATATGAGTCTATGTTGGATTAATGAAGTAAGTTGTTATAAAGATAACAGATATTTATCTGAATATTGGATAATATAGTAAACCAAGTTTCAAAATTTAATATTTTGGAATACATAATTATTTGAGTAGAAAATTTTGTGTTATAAGTCGAACGTATACGATATGGCTTAGAATGTAAGAAAATGAGGTAAAGAAAAAGTTTGTGTGCTATGTGTGAGGGCAGAAGAGACATATCTCTTCCAATTGTCCAAATTCAAGAATGTGTAGCGAATGTTTTATTTGTGAATCAATGGAGTATAAGGTGAAAGATTATTAAAGAAGGAGAAGTGAAATAAGGAATGCGAATACGAGAAATGACAGCAAGATATAGACGACAATGAAACCAATTTCAACAAACAACCCAACTCCGAGGGTTTTCAACATGACGGTCCAGGATACGGTGGCAGCTGGAAACAGAACTCCAGGTGCTATTTGAATAACTTATATATCTTATATGATTTTTCTGCATATATAGTAGATTATTTTTATAAAGAAAATTTGAGTCCTTTTAGAAATCAAATTTTTGCTTAATCGGGTAGACGAGTGTTATGAAGAATAATTAAAGATCAGTTCAATCAAGTATGATTGAGATCTACGTACAATGATTATATGCTATGGACCCTTCTGCATATGAGTTTTTAAAGTGGTGATTCCGGGGACGAAATCCTTATAAGGGAGGGTGAATGTAATAACCCGAGATTTTCTATATAAAATAAATAAGAATTTTTGCATATAAATTATTTGTTTATTTATTTAATGACGAGAATAAGTGTCTAATAATGTGAACGATAAATGAGAATATATTTATTACTTGAAAAATTAGAAATAATTTTGGAATTATTAATTACTACAAATTATATTGTTATGATAATTAATTTCTGTAAGCCGGAATATTGTTATTAATTATTTTCCATGAAAATATGATTGGAAATAATATATGAAGTGACAATTAGAAATATATAATAAATATTTTATTATATAAATTGTTTATAATATTTAAGTTAATTATTTTAACTTGATTATTGATGATGTGTACAAAGAATAAGTCAGATATGGAATCCAAACCCTGAATTGGGATTGTTATCAAGAGATGAGAATAATAATATTATATTATTTATATAATGATTTTACAGTACCATAAATATGTACTGTGTATATGCGGACAGATAATATTGAGCAATAACGGTCAATTAGGTCATAACATATTACCGTGTTGTGAAACCCTAATTATTAAACTCAGATATAAGAAATGACTGAGTGGTGACTGTGTATATTAGGTTACTGTGTATAAGAATGTCGGTAATTAGAAGAAACCCTAATTACTATCTTTACGCCGATAATTAGGACAAACCCTAATTATTATAACCTTAATCAGTTAATAGTTAGAAACTAAAACGACTGTGTTAGTAACACACACAGATAATTAGAGAACCCTAATGGTCAATTAAAAACCCTAATTGATGACGTTAAGAAACCCTAATTATAGAACCCTAAATTTTAATTGTAAAACCCTAATTTTAAATTACCGAGTTTAATTTCGATGTTATTGTATAAATGTTTTAATTTACCAAAAGGATGGAAATTAATTAGTGAATGATAAGAATTACTATCTAGTAATTAAATATTACATTTAATTGCCATGTACAAAATTGACCTTGAAATTATAGGGGAAATTATCAAAATACACTTTTTGTCCATTTTAGTGTATTATTAGTAGCATTGTTGATGGAATCTTCAATTATGCTAGTTAATCAATGGCATCTAGAATTCCCTCATGCTACTATGCTATTACACCAGCAATTATCAGCCATTACATGATTGAATTCTATCAATTCTATAAATTAAGGTAAGAATTAAGCTTAAATTGTACACTAAAATTTTCCAAAGCTTCTAGCTATACTCTCTCAAGCTCTTAGCTACAAAATTATCTAGCCCATACACTCTAAAACAAAGCCCAACCATCACCCATAACAAATCAGAAGCAAGAATCAAGAATTTTTTGCAAAAATGGTATAAGAACACTAAACCTAGAAATCCTTTGATTCGATGTTAATTGTTGCAATTGATTGTTTAAAGTTGTGTAATATGGAGTCAATTAATGTTCTAAGTTGATAAATCACAGACCCATAACATCAAAGTACACGAATTTGAAGATTTAAGAAATCTGGAAAATTTTATTTCTGTAATTTTTCGTCAAATGTCAAAGCTTATAGATCTTTGATCGATCATGAATTTTTGTTGTTTTTAAGTTTTTATGTGTAGCTTGTTATGTGGTCTTTAATCTGCAAAAAGAATCAAGTCCATATCATGTATAGATTAGAAGTTATAGATGGTCAAACATGGTTGACCAATCATGAGAAACTGTTTTTGGGCAGTCTGTAATGGGGGAATTCTTGTCCACTTTTTGTGCTTTAAAAGGTCTGGGATTTTGATATGTTGTAGTACACTGAATAAGCTTTCCATAGACTCCAAAACGGACTAAATTCGACATCGGAGGAGAGAGTTATGACATTTCGCGCGGGCTCAAGAATCGTCTAAAAATATTTTAAAACGAAAGAGTTATGACTGTTTTAGCGAAAGAGGGTAAATCTGAGAAATAGATAAAAACGGTTGCGAGTGGACATTTTTGGGGTCTGTTTTAGGCTTTCTAAGAGGTCCAAAATTACTAGGTTATTTTTTTTAAAAATACTCTGGTATACCATGTATAACATATCCAAAGTTGGGATTTTTTTGATAAATGAACATGGCGTGAGAAAATCGCAAACTGAGCTATTGAAAAATTAGTTTAAACCGAGTCTCACATCGACTAAATTGAGAACTTCACTATTTTCTTAACCTATAAATAGAAGGGCTTGACCTTTGTTTCATTCACCAAAAATAAGGCCTCCAATTTTTGAGAATAACTTTGTTGTGGGAGGACTTTTTATAAAGATCTCCTTAGTTAAATTTTGCTGTGGAAGTGCGTATTCAGTTTGTGGAATTCGTATTTTCGGGTATGTTTCTTATTTAATTTTTGTAATGTTATTATTTTAAATATTGTATTTAGTTGTTAGTTAAAGTTTGAATTTTTGAATTTAGTTAGTTTTGTTAATAAACTAGTTAATTTACTATGTTTATTTTGGCTTGGAATTGATTATGTAAATGAGTTATTTGTGATGACTTTTAATATTTTGGGATAAATTTTATTAATTAAGTATTATTAATGATATTAAAGTTATTTATTGATTATATTAAATAATTAGTTTTAAAATGATTTTATTATTTTAAAAATCATTTTAAATGAAAATAAAGTGTTTAAAGATATTTTGAGTTATAAAATATAACTTTTAATATTTAGAAGATAATTTCATTAATAATTATATATTAATGATATTTAGTTAATGATTTGTGATATTAAGTTTATTTAATAAATAGTTTAAAAATGGTTTTATTTATTTAAAAATCATTTAAAAAGGATATTAAGAATTTAAAAATATTTGAAGTTATAATTAATGACTTTTAATATTTAGATAAACAGTTCATTAATATTTAAATATTAATGGTAATTATTTAAAAATGATTTTAATTGTTTTAAAAATCATTTAAGGGTAAAATAAATGTTTTAAAAATAGTTTGAGTTATTATAAATAACTTTTATATTTTGGCAATGGTTTCATTAATAGTTTAGTATTAATTAATTATTAATGATAATAAATTGTTTAATGTTTAAATCATTTAATTATGATTCCGATTTTTGAAAATGCATGATAAATTATTATAAATGTTTTAAAATTATTTTAAGTTATTTAAAAATAAAATGACTGGTACTCACTGATGTTGAGATACAGAATAAGAGTCTTAGACTCGATAATTACCCAATAAAGCTTTCGGTACACCGACAATTGTCAGAAATTGACCCAAACTTAGATATTTGACTGTATTAATGATCTTTTACGATGTAATAACTGTTAGAGATGTGTGATAATGTGATTAGACTATGTGCTGACTGTAATAGACAGTACTATGTGTTATGATATATTGTTCTAATCGAACGAATGATCTGATTATTGATAGGTTGTGATAAAAGAGATAAAATCTAAATTGAAATTTGTAATCAGCAAATCAGGCAAGTATCCTACCTTTGCATTTCCTTTATGTAATGGACATGAGTAAGAATATTTCAGAATTATTCTATTCCTGTACAGATTATATACGCTTTGATTATCAACGTTTTAGCTCAGATATATATTCTGTTCGTTAATTTCTAAATGGTTATACAAGTGTCCCCACTTGGATAATCATGGCATTTATTCACATGTTGATACATCTTTGTCAATTACCCGTATATATATATATATATATGTTGAATTACATATTATTGTTGAGCAAGATTAAAACCCTTTGGGTTTGGAACCAGGCATGTATGAACATCCCTATATGGGAAAATTTTTGTTCCCAAGGCGAATAGAGTGAGCGATGAATTTCGTTCAGGTTATGAAGTATTGATCAATACAGGGTACAACGGGGCTGATCACCCTCCGTGTCCTTAAGTTATGACGGTTTGTGGATGTATTTCTGCTAAACCTTTTCGAAAATGAAAAAGAATGTTCATAGTATGTTTCTTAAACCCTATTCATGGGTAGAGCCAAATTTCAAGAATTTGCAAGAAGTTGTTATGTGAATTTTTTATCAGTACAGATTACTTCACAACTTTCAATTCGTTGTAGAAGTGTTATGTAAAGAGAATACTTATGTTCTTTCAGCTTATATATATAATTGATATTACTTGCTGGGCACTCAAATGCTCACCCTTGCTTAAATTAAATGTTTTCAGTTATGTATGAGCAACCTGAAGGCTCAGGCACGAACAAGGGGAAAGGAAAGCTGTTCGAATGGGTTTATTTTATGAGTTAATGGTTATAGTTAGTATTGGTATCTATTCAAGTATTGTCATGTATTGTAAAGAATGTATTTGAAGGTCTCGTACCTGGGAAGTAAACTTTAATGTATGTAAATAAAGTTTTAATGTATTATTATTCAGCATATAGAACTGGTATCGTGAAGCACCGAGTTCGGGTTTCAAGTACCCGGATTTGGAGGCGCCACATTTATCGCTAGGACTCAACTTAATAAATAATCCGCATCATCGAATCACCCCTGCACTACGGCCAAGGATATTCTTTAGTATCACGACCACAAATTATTCATGCACTACGGGCCAAGGATATTCGGGTATTTATAAATGGTTTTGATCATGCCATAAAACAATTCATCTTTGCTCCATTGGGCAAAGAGAATTCATAGCCATGATCATACCAAAAACAGTCCATCAATGCATTATGGGCCAATTAGGATTTTTTTCCACATCATTTGTAACATTACGGTTATGATTATACCGAATAATCCCTGGTCATAATCACACCAAGTCCATCTATGCACTACAGGCCACATATGACTTTTACCACATCATTTATAACATTACGGTCATGATTATACCGAATAATCTCTGGTCATAATCATACCAAGTCCATCTATGCTCTAAAGGCCATAGATGACTTTCAACAAAATATAAACATAAGGATGATGACAATGATATAAGAATTCAATAAAACAAGTTCAGGAGTTAATTTATCCAGTAACAATAACATCCAAATTATCAACAAGATACTGTTTTGTGGTGTAAAATTCAAGAATACTCAGACGAATATTTCCATGAGATGATACTGGATGAAGCGCAAATATCAAGGATATTCCACTAATTTCATGGAGTATAGAAGTCAAACTTTAACCAACTGAGTATAATAAAGAATTGAATAACAAAAGAAATCACCATGCATGCAGTACTTCGCATAGACAAGTTATTCCAACAGAATAATAAAGAATGGAATAACAACAGAAATCATCATGCATGCGGTACTTCGCATAGACAGGTTATTCCAACAGAATAATAAATACGAAATAATAAGTAATGGAACCAGGTCAGGTGAAATTCACACCGACATGATATTCCAACATAATATAAAATGCGGAATAATAAATATTGGAACCAGTTCAGGTGAAATTCACACAGACAGGTTATTCAGACAGAATATTAAATGCGGAATAATAAATATTGGAACCAGGTCAGGTGAAATTCACACCGACAGGATATTTCGACATAATATAAATGACAGAATAATATAAGGATTTCACCAAGTACAGGGTATGCCGCTTATACAGGTTATGTATAGGGTATGCCGCGTATACAGATTATTCCAACAGAATATAAAGAATGGAATAACATAAAGATTTCACCAAGTAAAGGGTATGCCGCTTATATAGGTTATGTATAGGGTATGCCGCGTATACAGGTTATTCCAACAGAATATAAAGAATGGAATAACATAAGGATTTCACCAAGTAAAGGGTATGCCACTTATACATGTTATATATAGGGTATGCCGCGTATACAGGTTATTCTAACAGAATAATAAAAAATGGAATAACAGAAGTTCTCTTCATGAATAAGAAAGAATAACATCCTTTACCGTAAAAGAAATTGGGTAAAGGAGTAGTGAGGTAGTAAACTTCTCTTCTTCTTTAGATTTTCTCTCTACAATTTCTCCCTACAATATCTCTCTATAATAACTGCTCTAAAGCTTTGGTGAATTGGTGAGAAATGAAGAAGAATGAGCTTCTATTTATAGAAAAACATAGTTTCGATAATTGCGCGTTTTGGGGCTCGGAAAATTACAGTACAATACCTCCAACTTTTATTTCATTTTTAATTCAGTCATCCAAGTATTATCAAACATACACCAACTCTCCTAATAGTAAATCATGTGAATCAATAATAAATTCAGGTGACTCAATAGTAAATTATGTGATAAAATTAATTACAGTATAGTACCTCCATCTATACCTCTATTTTTAACTTAGTCATTCAAGTATTATTGTAAGACCCCAAATTTTATGAAATAAAAGTATTCAATTTTTCTTATATTTACAATTCAGTAAATGGTTAAATTGATAAAAGGTTAAAGTTAAGGGTGATATATGAATTTTTTTCAAAATAAGCAAGTGGTTATAAAATACTCATTGTTGTCGGGGAATATTCGTTTGGTCGTAGAATATTCTTTCAGTCGGGGAATATTCGTACGACGGCGCAGCCATGTGTGGGCCCCATAACAGAAAGCGATTGGAGGAAGAAAACGATAAATTAAAGTTTTTTTATAAATAACGGCGTATTTGTTACCGTTAATACTGTTGGAATACCCGGTGGGTAAAGTAAAGTAATACGCGTTGTTGCACAGTAGCACACGGTATTGCACCAATTATTGATTCTTACGTAAGAAGACACTACTCAATAATTGTTACAGTAATTACTGTTCAGTATTTTATTTTATTGGTTCAATAATTGCTGCGTTGATATTTTATATTGCTGTTGTTGTCATTACACAGTATTTTTCATTATCGAAGCAATAATTCATATTATCTGAATAATATTATTAGATAACATTATTGACAATGTCTAGAAAGTTCTGTCTAAGGAGAGGTTTGGTCACCTAATTGCGCGCCAGTAAGGAGAAATTCTTATTGGAAAGCCCCCTCTTTCCTGGGAACTGCCTGGTTGTCAATATTGTGATTCTGTAATATCATTTGTGAATAATTAATTATTGATTCATATGATGAGGAAAATATTGATTTTATGTGGATATAGATGGAGAAAATTTTTAATGTGACAATTGTTGAAAATTAATATTTTATCTTTTTCTGATAAAATAATTCATTTAAATATATTATTTTAATAATATATTAACGGTGATATTTTTATAATGAATGTGGGATATATGAGTATATGAGGAGGAAGAGTATTTTTGTGGCATTAAATGTTTAACACATATTTTGTGTGTCGGTAGACCTATTTATTGACTGAAAATGTGATTATAGCCTGTAAAATCGTCCGTTTGTGGATTTCGGTCAATTTCTGTTTGGAATTTGGAAAAACTTCCTTCTACAAAGTTGTAGAGAATTGAATTTCCTATAAAAAGTCGCGAGATTCGAATTTTCTGGCAAAAGGGCTATTTATTGTGAATTATTGAAGTTTCGAAGCTCCAAAATAATTGATTTTTGAAAGTTTAAAATTATTTAAATTAGAAAAACGTTTTTATTACTTTTCTAGAAGGTTTGCATGTGTTTATTTAGCTGAAATCAGATTTCTAGAGGCGTAGGAATCTTGATTTATATATATATTAATTAATTAAATTTTCTGCTTTGGTGTTCTAAGCAATTTCCTATAAATAGGTGCTTAGGTTAGAATTGAAAATCACACCAGAAACTAAAGTTTTCTCTCTCTATATTATCGAGCGTATTCTTGTGAGTATTTTGAGTATACTTTGAGTATTGCTATACGGTGCAAGTTCGTTCAGTGTTATTCCAGTCAGAGATACTGCTCTTTTGAGGTAAGGGATAATAAGGGATTTTAAGGGTTATTATTTCGAAATTCTTCTGAACCTTCAAAAATTCTGGAAAAATTTGAAATGATATTTTGATGAGTTTTGTAGATTATGTCCAAAAATGGTGATTGTTGGATGTATAGATTAAGAGTTATGGATTTTATGAGAAAAGACTATTTTTAAAAGTAATCGCTTATAACTCCTTGTGGTTAACTCCAAAATTGATGAAATTTTTATTGGGAGTACATCTATATGATATCAGTATACCCTGTGAATTTCGGAATTTTTGGATAAAAGTACAATTTATGATAAATGTTTAAATATTCGGTGGTTTTGGCCATGTGAAAAATAGTAAATGACTTTTAAAAATTCTGAGAAAAATATATGTTCAATATAGGACTATATTCTGCTAAATCCCAGAAAAGAAATATTTTTGGAACTGATTTACTATTTTTCATGAAAATATTCTAGTAAATGAATTAAATATGTTATGTGAAGTAAGAAAATTGGAAAATATGATTTTATGGCTTGAGAATTATATATGAGGTATATGCAGATTTTTGATGAGGGTTTTGGTTATTGGTGATGAAATCTTATGAGTTTGGCATTTAAAATGATTAAATGCATTATTTAGTAAAGTGTAAACAATTAAAATAAATTGTTTATAAGCTTAAATAAATATTATTCTTTCAATATCATTATACCGAAATATTGGTATAGATTTTATTGTGGAATTTCTACCTTTTTGAGTCGGGTTTACTATTCATGAGTTACTATTCACGAGTTACTATTCATGACAAAATTGGTTTCTTTTTCTAACCAAATTATAGTTGATTTATGAATATTACTCTGGAGATTAAAACTTTATATTGATTATATTGATTTTATTATCATATATAACATTTTTATAACCCTGATGTTGAAATTCTCTTTCACTGGAGTGTAAAGATGGGTAGATTATTGGTATGATCATGACTAGGGTTCTCTTTGGCCAGTAGTGAAAAGTTGAATTGTGACTGGTATGATCATGACCATTGAATTTATAATTGAATATCTTTAGCTTAAGTGCAAAGGTGAATTGATCAACATATATGGTTATAATTATGGTTTATATAAATTCTGAAATGATTATGTATTTCTTTGAGATATGAATATCTTTGGCCTGTAGTGCAAATATGACTTGTTGATGAATATCTTTGGCCTGTAGTGCAAAGATGACTTGTTGATGAATATCTTTGGCCTGTAGTGCAAAGATGACTTGTTGATGTATATCTTTGGCCGTAGTGCAAAAATGAAATTATTAGTATGATTATGAACATGAACTGTGATTTGGTATAACCATGAGCTTTGATGTTTCAGGTGATAAAAATTATCTTTGTCATGGATGAGAAAAGGAATTTAGAACAACAATTACGATTATGAGTTATATATGTGATTGTGGACAGGAATTGTTGATTGATGTTATAGGGATAAAACATTGTTGGTGGACTTTTAACATGGAGAAGATAATAGACTCTATAGTCTATTTGACTCTTCTAATGGATTGCTCGTTCCGCTGCAACTATGGTTGAAATTTTTTATCATCTACCATATGTTCTAAATCTCTGATTTATTATTGATGAAGGCTATTGATAATTTAATTATCTTTAGTCATGACATTCTTTACTGAGCTAGTTGTGCTCACCCTTTTGCTTTACAATTCCTTACAGGTAATACGAGTGTAGCTGGGTCGAGCGGGGGAATAACAAGGGAATAGAACGGTGGTCTATAGATGTTGAGGGTGAGGTGAATTTAACTTGGAAGGGTGTTTTGCCACTGTCATACAAGATGTCTAATGACATATCACCTCGTGTCATCATAAGACATGGATGTGCTCATCCACTTGCTGAGTATATCTACCAGCACTATCTATATAATCTTGGAGTCTATTTGGAATATAACTCTCAATTAGAGACAGTGGAGATAATGATATATCAAGAGAAGACTCGCCATTGGGAAGAATATGATAGTAATCTTCTCGTTTTTCTTTGGGGTCTATTGGGTCAACCAAGGATAATTCTGTGGCCATATGATATCTATAATAACCTAGACGCATGGCCTCCCATGTACGAAGGTTTCCTTGAGCACTTCCCAAAGATTTTAGTTTCTAAAACAGTTTTTGACTATACCTTTATGTAAGGTGTCACTGTGAGGTGCTGTCCACGGTTGGAACATGAGGGTCACATTTGATATATATTTGTATACAAACTCACAGTATATGTGTTGTTGTATTTTGCACGACAATTGTTGTAATAAAGATGTAGTTGTTTTCTGTACCATGTATTTGGCGACTCAAAATGGGTTGGATGGAATGGACCTATTTTGGGGTTGTCACAGTTGGTATCAGAGCTTAGGGATATGATCTCTGGCGGAGATCGGGGAATAGAACTAGGAGGGGAGAGATAAGTAAATCCTTCGCTAGTGTGTCCTACCTAAGCTTATTTGTTGGTCAGTCATAATATCGGGATATTATGTGATATGTTAATTTGTTCAATTAACCCTTGTTTTGAAGCTGTATTCTAGAATGATATCTGAAATACAGGAGATGAGCATTGGAGAAATTATGATGACAGGGAAGATGGAATCTGAAATGAAAGCAAGGTATTCTCAACTCTTTGAAATACCAGGTACGTAAATTTCGGGGACGAAATTTCATAAGGAGGGGAGATTGTAAGACCCCAAATTTTATGAAATAAAAGTATTCAATTTTTCTTATATTTACAATTCAGTAAATGGTTAAATTGATAAAAGGTTAAAGTTAAGGGTGATATATGAATTTTTTTCAAAATAAGCAAGTGGTTATAAAATACTCATTGTTGTCGGGGAATATTCGTTTGGTCGTAGAATATTCTTTCAGTCGGGGAATATTCGTACGACGGCGCAGCCATGTGTGGGCCCCATAACAGAAAGCGATTGGAGGAAGAAAACGATAAATTAAAGTTTTTTTATAAATAACGGCGTATTTGTTACCGTTAATACTGTTGGAATACCCGGTGGGTAAAGTAAAGTAATACGCGTTGTTGCACAGTAGCACACGGTATTGCACCAATTATTGATTCTTACGTAAGAAGACACTACTCAATAATTGTTACAGTAATTACTGTTCAGTATTTTATTTTATTGGTTCAATAATTGCTGCGTTGATATTTTATATTGCTGTTGTTGTCATTACACAGTATTTTTCATTATCGAAGCAATAATTCATATTATCTGAATAATATTATTAGATAACATTATTGACAATGTCTAGAAAGTTCTGTCTAAGGAGAGGTTTGGTCACCTAATTGCGCGCCAGTAAGGAGAAATTCTTATTGGAAAGCCCCCTCTTTCCTGGGAACTGCCTGGTTGTCAATATTGTGATTCTGTAATATCATTTGTGAATAATTAATTATTGATTCATATGATGAGGAAAATATTGATTTTATGTGGATATAGATGGAGAAAATTTTTAATGTGACAATTGTTGAAAATTAATATTTTATCTTTTTCTGATAAAATAATTCATTTAAATATATTATTTTAATAATATATTAACGGTGATATTTTTATAATGAATGTGGGATATATGAGTATATGAGGAGGAAGAGTATTTTTGTGGCATTAAATGTTTAACACATATTTTGTGTGTCGGTAGACCTATTTATTGACTGAAAATGTGATTATAGCCTGTAAAATCGCCCGTTTGTGGATTTCGGTCAATTTCTGTTTGGAATTTGGAAAAACTTCCTTCTACAAAGTTGTAGAGAATTGAATTTCCTATAAAAAGTCGCGAGATTCGAATTTTCTGGCAAAAGGGCTATTTATTGTGAATTATTGAAGTTTCGAAGCTCCAAAATAATTGATTTTTGAAAGTTTAAAATTATTTAAATTAGAAAAACGTTTTTATTACTTTTCTAGAAGGTTTGCATGTGTTTATTTAGCTGAAATCAGATTTCTAGAGGCGTAGGAATCTTGATTTATATATATATTAATTAATTAAATTTTCTGCTTTGGTGTTCTAAGCAATTTCCTATAAATAGGTGCTTAGGTTAGAATTGAAAATCACACCAGAAACTGAAGTTTTCTCTCTCTATATTATCGAGCGTATTCTTGTGAGTATTTTGAGTATACTTTGAGTATTGCTATACGGTGCAAGTTCGTTCAGTGTTATTCCAGTCAGAGATACTGCTCTTTTGAGGTAAGGGATAATAAGGGATTTTAAGGGTTATTATTTCGAAATTCTTCTGAACCTTCAAAAATTCTGGAAAAATTTGAAATGATATTTTGATGAGTTTTGTAGATTATGTCCAAAAATGGTGATTGTTGGATGTATATATTAAGAGTTATGGATTTTATGAGAAAAGACTATTTTTAAAAGTAATCGCTTATAACTCCTTGTGGTTAACTCCAAAATTGATGAAATTTTTATTGGGAGTACATCTATATGATATCAGTATACCCTGTGAATTTCGGAATTTTTGGATAAAAGTACAATTTATGATAAATGTTTAAATATTCGGTGGTTTTGGCCATGTGAAAAATAGTAAATGACTTTTAAAAATTCTGAGAAAAATATATGTTCAATATAGGACTATATTCTGCTAAATCCCAGAAAAGAAATATTTTTGGAACTGATTTACTATTTTTCATGAAAATATTCTAGTAAATGAATTAAATATGTTATGTGAAGTAAGAAAATTGGAAAATATGATTTTATGGCTTGAGAATTATATATGAGGTATATGCAGATTTTTGATGAGGGTTTTGGTTATTGGTGATGAAATCTTATGAGTTTGGCATTTAAAATGATTAAATGCATTATTTAGTAAAGTGTAAACAATTAAAATAAATTGTTTATAAGCTTAAATAAATATTATTCTTTCAATATCATTATACCGAAATATTGGTATAGATTTTATTGTGGAATTTCTACCTTTTTGAGTCGGGTTTACTATTCATGAGTTACTATTCACGAGTTACTATTCACGAGTTACTATTCATGACAAAATTGGTTTCTTTTTCTAACCAAATTATAGTTGATTTATGAATATTACTCTGGAGATTAAAACTTTATATTGATTATATTGATTTTATTATCATATATAACATTTTTATAACCCTGATGTTGAAATTCTCTTTCACTGGAGTGTAAAGATGGGTAGATTATTGGTATGATCATGACTAGGGTTCTCTTTGGCCAGTAGTGAAAAGTTGAATTGTGACTGGTATGATCATGACCATTGAATTTATAATTGAATATCTTTAGCTTAAGTGCAAAGGTGAATTGATCAACATATATAGTTATAATTATGGTTTATATAAATTCTGAAATGATTATGTATTTCTTTGAGATATGAATATCTTTGGCCTGTAGTGCAAAGATGACTTGTTGATGAATATCTTTGGCCTGTAGTGCAAAGATGACTTGTTGATGAATATCTTTGGCCTGTAGTGCAAAGATGACTTGTTGATGTATATCTTTGGCCGTAGTGCAAAGATGAAATTATTAGTATGATTATGAACATGAACTGTGATTTGGTATAACCATGAGCTTTGATGTTTCAGGTGATAAAAATTATCTTTGTCATGGATGAGAAAAGGAATTTAGAACAACAATTACGATTATGAGTTATATATGTGATTGTGGACAGGAATTGTTGATTGATGTTATAGGGATAAAACATTGTTGGTGGACTTTTAACATGGAGAAGATAATAGACTCTATAGTCTATTTGACTCTTCTAATGGATTGCTCGTTCCGCTGCAACTATGGTTGAAATTTTTTATCATCTACCATATGTTCTAAATCTCTGATTTATTATTGATGAAGGCTATTGATAATTTAATTATCTTTAGTCATGACATTCTTTACTGAGCTAGTTGTGCTCACCCTTTTGCTTTACAATTCCTTACAGGTAATACGAGTGTAGCTGGGTCGAGCGGGGGAATAACAAGGGAATAGAACGGTGGTCTATAGATGTTGAGGGTGAGGTGAATTTAACTTGGAAGGGTGTTTTGCCACTGTCATACAAGATGTCTAATGACATATCACCTCGTGTCATCATAAGACATGGATGTGCTCATCCACTTGCTGAGTATATCTACCAGCACTATCTATATAATCTTGGAGTCTATTTGGAATATAACTCTCAATTAGAGACAGTGGAGATAATGATATATCAAGAGAAGACTCGCCATTGGGAAGAATATGATAGTAATCTTCTCGTTTTTCTTTGGGGTCTATTGGGTCAACCAAGGATAATTCTGTGGCCATATGATATCTATAATAACCTAGACGCATGGCCTCCCATGTACGAAGGTTTCCTTGAGCACTTCCCAAAGATTTTAGTTTCTAAAACAGTTTTTGACTATACCTTTATGTAAGGTGTCACTGTGAGGTGCTGTCCACGGTTGGAACATGAGGGTCACATTTGATATATATTTGTATACAAACTCACAGTATATGTGTTGTTGTATTTTGCACGACAATTGTTGTAATAAAGATGTAGTTGTTTTCTGTACCATGTATTTGGCGACTCAAAATGGGTTGGATGGAATGGACCTATTTTGGGGTTGTCACAATTATCAATCTTGCACCAACTCCCCTAATAGTAACAAGAATGTGAATCAATAGTATCACATATGAACAAATAGTTATAATCATGTGAATTAGTAGCAATTAATTACTCATTTATCCGATAAATTACCCGATTTATCAATATAGCCCTTAGGCATCCAATATTATCGAAATAAGTTTCGATTTTCACTAACACAAACCATTTCAACATAATGAAACCATTTTTATCAAAAATATAAATTTTGAAATTTTGAAGTTTGACTTTTCCCAAAAAAGTCAACTGTTGACTTTTTGACCAAATAGTGAATTCCGAAAAATTTTGTGTTTATAGACTATTTTTACTAATTTCGACGTTCCGGACTCAAATATCACGTCTGTGTCTCCAAATTCAACTCCAAACACAACTTTAATTCTTAATAACATTCATCATTAATATCATAACTTACAATATTTATCAACCAGGTCGTTCCCAGGAAAGAGGGGGGCCTTCCAGTAAGGATCTCTCCTCACTGGCGCGCAATTACCTAACGTCTCCTTAACAGAACTTCTAGACATTGTAAATATTGAAATTTAATAATATGAATAACTTTGTCGTCTCAATTATTGATTTAATAAGATAACATATTATTCAGATGATACTGTGACAATAATCGAATCAATAATATAAGAGATATGATGCAGCAATTACTGTAGCAATAATTGAATAAAACTGAATGACTTATCACATAACCATCAATAATCAATACCGTGTGCTACTGTGAAACCACGCGTATTACTGTACTTTTACTAACGGGTAGTTCAACAGTTTTAACGGTAAAACCCCCGCCGTTATTTTCATAAAATATTTGTGTCGTTTACTAACTATGACAGTACTTCCGTTGTGGGGTCCACCAATGATTATGTCGTCGTACGAATATTCCTCGACAAAAAGAATATTCCCCGGCCAAACGAATATTATATAACAACGTGCATACTTTGCAAAATTTATAAATATTATCCACAACTATAATATTATATCAAATCCACACCATAATATTAAAAAATTATTTCGAGAAAATTAAATATTTATTCATAAAATCTGGGGTCTCACAGGTAGGGTGGGGTGGGGTGGGGTAGGGAGGGTAGGTGGGTAGGGTAAGGTGGGGTGGGGGTAGGTTAGAGTAGGGTGTGGGGATGGTTGGGGTGGGTGGGGTAGGGCAGGGGTAGTGTGGGTTGGTGGGTGGGGTGGGGTGGGGGTAGGTGGGTAGGGGTGGGGTAGGATAGGATAATGTGGGGTAGGGTGGGTGGGTTGGGTGGGGTGGGGTGGGGTGGGTGGGTTGGGTAGGGGTAGGTTGGGTGAGAGTGTGGTAATGGGGTGTATCATTGTATAACAGTATAATAGTGACTCAACGGAGAAATAAATTAGGAAATAAATTGCACAGTTTAAAGTGTTATATAAATATGGGTCGAAAAATAGTTAACCGGTTCAGAACCATAACCGACTTGAATAAATATGGGTCCAAACTATAACCGACCTGAATAAATAAAAATGGTTAACCAACCCATTTGGTTTCAGTTAATATGGTTTGACCCAACAATTAACTAACTATATTGTCAGGTCTAGTTATTGCATTAATTACATTTATACTTGGACTCAGTATATAGTTGTTTCCTCTTAATTTTTAGCTGAAGAAACCTTGTTGTTGTCTATTTTTAATGGTCTGTTTAGTGTTTACACATGGATCTGAGTTGCCCTTTAGGTGGTACTATTCATTCAATAATGTCAATGCCTCATACAAAATTAGGTTTCTCTTTCTTCTGCTTAAGTGAAAGTAATCACGCCTTTAATCAAGGTCACTCTCGCTATTCATTATTAACATCATTTCCCCAAACAAAATGAAGTTTCTCTTTCGTCTGCATTCGGTGATACATAAACATTTCTTTTATTTTCTTGGGACAACGAACAAGATGAAGTATAATATATATTTTTTAGTTTAAATATTATAATCAAGGATTAATGATGAACATTCTCGCAACGTTTTTGTTCTGACCTTCTAGCCACGTGTTATTTCTTGAGTGGACTTTACATTCTGCACGAGCAAGACAGACCAACTAGCTAGTTCTTGGGAGACTTAACAAAAAAAGCAAACAATAACTTTTACTTTGGAATGTCTAATAAGTGTTTCCAGGAGAATGTTAATGGAGTTGTCTATTGTAATATGGCAAGTGGTAACTGTCACCAGTGTTAGTGTTGATCCAACGATGCGTTTAATGAACAAATTTGTGTCTGTGTTTGTAGTATATTAGTATGTTTAAAACTGACAAAAAGTTTCCATCATGCATGAAGGGGGGAGGGGGAGGGGGAGGGGGAGGAACCCATACACGTGATAAGGAAGATATTATTTCATCATGTAAACAAACCATTTGTTGAAAATTATACTTACTTAGAGATTTGCTATTTTATTGGATTTGCTTGGGATGGATAGCAAGCTTCATTGTCTTCTATGTTGACTACTAGTCATTGCTTTAACATGGAATCACGGTGTTAATGCCAAGATCTTTCCACGCGCCTCAATCACGTAACACACGTCTGTATCCTGCACAGTAAACACGATCAACACCAAAAGCTTGACAGCTTCGACCGTCGGGGGATAGCTTAGGCGTGAGAGTCAGTACAGGTGTTCACAAGGGTTAACAATGGAGGATATATCTCTAGTGTATTGAGAGAGACAGAATTATCAGTTGAAAGTGTGTGTACGTACCTCTTTTCTGAAGACTTCCTTGTTAGGTTATACTCTCTTGCCCGGTTTACCGTGCCATCCACTACCGTCTGACATAGACCCCTGATCTGATGGTTCCTGCTGAGTGTGTATAGTTCACCCACTACCTATGACCTCTGTTTTCTATCGCCGGCCGTCGTCGGATCCCATCCACATTAATACATGGCAGTAGTGACAGTCAACCATCATGCAATTTCATCATTACCGGTCAAAGAAGGAGATATTAAAATATCTAATGGATCTACTCACTGACCCGATCCAATTCGGCATGAATTACTCAAGGATAATACAAAGATTGGGCCAAATAACTTTAAGACCCAATGGACTAATCAAATAATTAAGTCCAACCCATTCGGCCCAATAGGAGAAAAACCATGACCCAAGAATGAGGAACTCGTCACAGCTCATCGAAGCTTGGCGATACAACTTGGTGAAGTACAGACGAAGGCTTAGGATGACAAGGAGGCACATAAGGCCAAGCGTCATAAACTTCATCACAAGATAAAAGCGCTCGAGGGACTAGGCCCTCTTCTGACTGAAGAGTTGTGTAAGCAGATACAAGCGGACTATCGGACCTCTGATGAGTTAATTGCTGAAATTCTAAAGGTTTATTCAGAAGGGTACGAAGACTGTCGGGAACGAGGTAAGGAGAAGTTGGCTGCAACTCAATTGGATCCAGCCCTTCTCGACTCCGATGGTGAAGGTGGTGCCTGAATGTCTTTTCTCTTTTTTAATGTTAGGATTTGTGGAAAAAAACTTTTATTTTCTATGTATGTAATCGTTTGATTATTAATGAAATTTTAACTTTTCCTTCGCATGACTTTCGAGTATTTCGTTTCTTGTCAATAATTCAGCATCAATTAATCTGTATGAACTTAACTTTGATTGTGAATCAGATAAGGCATATAACAGTTAAGTTAAGAAATGAAGTGAACTAAATTCAATGAACTGAACTGAATGAACCAAACTCTACACTTGAACAAAATAAAGTAATGTATACTTATCATTTTCGAAGTGTGAGACAGGTCATGTGTAAGGTGAATTCGGCTGATCCTCCTTGCACCATCAAGATCTTGTTTACCGATCGGGGTAGAACAAGTATATAAGGACATTTGTTTACCACTCGGGGTAGAACAATTTTATAAGGGCCATGGAATTTGTTTACCACTCGCGGTATAACAAATTCATAAGGACACTCCTGACAAAAAGGCTACCATCGAATGGTCAGCAAGTCCGACCATACCTCCTTACTTCGGTGCATATTGATTTACCACTCGCAGTAAAAGCAATATTAAAAGGACCATGGAATTTGTCTACCACGCAGGGTATAACAAACCCATAAGGACACTCCTGCCGAAAAGGCTACCATCGAATGGTCAGCGAGTCCACCCCGTCTTCCTTACACCGATGAAGTTTGCCTACCCTGAAGGGCCTGACAAATTCATAAGGACCACCTGTCAAAAAGGCTACCATCAAATGGTCAGCGAGTCCCCCCCCCCCCCGTCCTCCTTACACCATTGTGAACTTAGGACCAATAGGAAGAAGATCAATTTTGAAAAAGTGAATCTTTTATTGATGATGAACAACTATGTACAAACTTCCGATAAACTGACTCGACCTCTTCTGGAAATATTTTCAGAGTCTGTTAGCATGCCAGGTGTTCTTGATCTCGGATCCGTCTAATGCCTTTAGTCGGTAAGTTCCTGGCTTTGGTACTTCAATCACCTCATAGTGTCCTTCCCAATTTAGCATCAGTTTTCCCATGTTTTGAGGCGTGGACGCTTCGACTTCTCTGAGGATGAAGTCCCCCACTTCAAATCTGCGAAGCTTAACCCCCTTGTTGTAGTGTTTGGAAACTCTCCTCTGGTAGGCTGCTAACTTGATCAAAGCCACTTCTCTGACTTCTTCTAACAGATCCAAGTTAACCTTTAGTCCTTCATCGTTGTAGATCTCTTTAAACTGACTAACCTGAAGACTTGGAGATCCAATTTCGACTGCGACTAAGGCATCAGTACCATAGACCAATCTGAAAGGTGAATCCCCTGTTGTAGTCCTCGGTATAGTCTGGTAAGCCCATAATACACTGGGTAGCTCCTCTAGCCATCTTCCTTTTGCTTCGTCTAGTCTGCGCTTGATCCCATTTAGCAGCGTTCTGTTTGTCACCTCAACTTGTCCATTCGACTGTGGATGAGCCACCGATGTCTTCTTGTGCTGAACCCCTAGCTCTTTCAAAAATCCTTCAAATTTTGATCCCACGAACTGGTGTCCGTTGTCCGATATCACTACTTTAGGAATTCTAAAACAAAACACTACGGACTCCTTCATGAACTTCAAACACTCTTGCTCTGTTATCAACCGAAGTGGCTTCGCTTCTACCCATTTGGTCATGTAATCGATAGCAACTATGACGAAACTGACTTATCCTTTAGCTTTCAGCAATGGACCCAGTATATCTACCCCCCAGATAGCAAAGGGTATAGGAGATAAGATCGAGTATAGCTCTTCTGGTGGCTGATGTGGGATCAGACTGTTAAGCTGACACTTCTCACACTTCTTCAAATACTCTGTAGCTTCCTTGAAGATCGTAGGCCAGTAGTACCCCTGACGAAGTACTTTGTAAGCTAGTGACTTAGTAGCCATATGGTTGCCGCAAATACCCTCATGAACTTCCCGAAGAGCATACTCAGCCTCAAACGGAACCTGACACTTTAATAATGGCGACGAAAATGCCTTTCGATAAAGATCCCCATCAATAAGAACGAATTTAGTACTCTTGTACTTGATCTTCTTTGCCAGCATCTGATTTGAAGGAAGGACGCCATCTGCCAGATATTCGATGTAGGGAGTCATCCAATAGTTAGACCGCTCGATACACATCACCGCTTCATGCTGGATACTCGGCTACTGCAAAACCTCCAGATATACAGACCCATTGAAAACGATAGTATCTGTAGTGGCCAGCTTCAACAATGCATTGGCAATGGAATTGTTGTTATTCTCTATGCCCTGAAACTCATAAGAGACAAAGTACTGAAGCCGGTCTTTTAACTCTGTCAGATACTTGATCATCCTTGTCCCACGAGCTTCATAATCTCCTAACAATTGCTTGACGACCAGCTGAGAGTCACTGTAAATGATTAGCTTTTGAACTTCTAGACTCTTTGCCAGTTAAACTGCTGCCAACACTGCTTCATACTTGGCTTCGTTGTTCGTTGCTCTAAACCCGAATCGGATGGCCTGCTGTACCCTGAATCCCTCCGGACTCTTCAGAATGATCCCTGCCCCACTGACATCCATAGTAGAAGACCCATCTACATATAGCGTCCATGCACTCAGACCATGCTGAAGAACTGCAACCGCTCGATCGGACGTCTCAGCTTCTGGCAGCTCAGCATTTGCTTCAGAAAACAAGCATTCTACCATGAAATCGGCCAAGACTTGACCTTTGATAGCAGTTCAGGGATGATATTCAATGAAAAATTGGGAGAGCTCCATAGTCCATGCTGCTAATCTCTCCGAGACCTCTAGCTTGCCAATAACCTTCTTCAGTGGTTGATCCGTGTAGACGACTAGGAGCCGACCTTAAAAATATTGCCGAAGCTTTCGACTAGCAATTATCAAAGCAAAGGCAAATTTTTCAATATTTGGATACCTTGTTCAGCATCTCTTAGGATGTGACTGACATAATAAACCGGATGCTCCTTCCCACTGACCTCCCGAACTAGCACTGCTCCAACTGCCAACAAACTAGCTGTAAGATATAAATACAAAGTCTTTGTCAGAGCAGGCTTCACCAATAGAGGAGCCAAAGACAATTATGTCTTAATGCCTTGAAAAGGCCTCTTCACACTCCGAAGTCCACTGGAACGTCTTCGCATTTGTTGGTCCCTTCAACGTGTCAAAGAATGACAAGCATCTCTCTGTAGATTTGGATATGAACCTCCTCAAAGCTGTAATCCTACCAGTCAGACGTTGGACGTCTTTGAACGACTGAGGAGTCTTCATGTCAAGAATAGCCTGGATCTTCTCTGGATTGGCCTCAATACCCCTCTGACTGACCAGATAACCCAGGAACTTCCCTGCACCGAGCCCGAAGGTACACTTTGTTGGATTGAGCCTAAGCTTGTGATGACGGACAATTTGAAAGCATTCCTCCAAATCATCCAAGTGCATCTGAACATGCATGCTCTTCACGATCATATCATCCACATACACCTCCATATTCCTCCCCAGCTACCTCTCGAAGATGAAGTTCATCATTCTCTGGTAAGTGGCTCCAGCATTTATTAGGCCAAAGGTCATCTTCTTATAGGTATACACCGAACGGTGTGTAATGAATGTTGTCTTCGAAATGTCCTCCTTTCACATAGATATTTGATGATAACCTGAAAAAGCATCCATAAAGTTTAATAATGTATACCCCGAAGTGGCATCGATGAACTGATCGATATGGGGTAGAGAATAGAAGTCCTTCGAGCATGCTTTATTCAGGTCCGTGTAGTCGATGCAAACTCGCCATTTCTTGTTCTGCTTATGCACCAACACTACATTTGCTATCCACTCCGGATAGTCGATCTCGAAGATGAAGTCAACATCTATCAACTTCATAATCTCCTCATCAATGATCCTCTGACACTCTGGTGCAAAGATCCTCCCTTTTTTGCCAAACTGGCTTCTTCGATGGATCTACATCTAGTCTGTGCTCGGCGATCTTTTGACTGGTCCCAGGCATGTCTTATGGCTCCCATGCAAAAATGTCCACATAACAGCGAAGAGGTTCCATAAGGTTTGTCCGGAGAGATTCCGACAGACCCAAACCAATCTTTACCGTTTTGTCTTTCTTTCCGAGGACCAGCTCGATCTCCTCTGTTTCCCCTGCAAGAACAACCAAAGGCTCCGAATTGCTTTCAGTGAAGGGCTCGATCTCAATTGCCATGGTTTGTTTCTATTTGCTGACCCCTACTCCTGAGGACATAACAGCATTCCGATAATAGCGCTGGGTTAGATCCAAGTCCCCCGCCACCTCTCCAACTCCGTGTGTTGTAGGGAACTTGATCTTGAAGTGAGGGATGAAAGTCACAACTTGGAGAGCTGTCAGTGTAGGTCTTCCTAGTATGGCATTGTAAGCCGAATCTACATGTACAACATAAAACTTACAGGTTATTTCTACCTGCTGAGGAGCTGTGCCGAAGACCACTGGGAGTTCAATAGTGCTTGTAACTTTGATTGGATCATTGCTGAAGCCATATAAGGGAGCCTCCTGCCTGACCTCCATTTTTTGCCCATCAAGATACATCCTCTGATAAGAATGGGAATACAGAATATCCACAGAAGACCCGTTATCTATCATCATACGTTTCACATCCACCGAGCCTACTTGTGTAGTGATTACCAATGCTCCTTCATGAGGTTCGATGGGCTCCGAAGGGTAATCTGCGTCGGTAAAAGATATAACAGTCCTTGGAAATGGTCTGTCGGTCTTCAGGGGAGCACCCACCACGGACATAATCGAATCCAGATATCCCCTCCTCTTCTTCCCTACCAACTTTCCTGTTGTCCCATCGGTTATTACATCAACGACGTGCCTCGGTGGTGGTGTTAGAGCATTTTGGACGGGTGGAACCGTTTGAACCGTCTGGACAGTACGGTCGACATTACGCTAATCTTGTTGATCCCTCCCGTCCACATACTGAACCAACAAACCGCTTTTAACCTTCTTCTCAATGAAGTCCTTCAAATTGCAACACTCATTAGTGTCGTGACCTGCGGCTTGATGATAGCCACAATATTTATGAGCGTTGCCCTGTCCTGGCTTTAAATTATCATGAGGTGGCTCGAAGAAAGGCTGGTTTCTGATTTGATCCAAAATCATCGACCTATCCATATTCAGTTTGGTGTAAACCTTGTTCACCTTCTGGGTGGGAACAGGTGGACGACTACTTCCCTGTCGCCATGCGTTGTTGTACTTATTCAAACTACCCTCTGTTTGATCATTATAACCTCTTCCTTCTTCTGATTGCCTTTAGCTTTAGGAGCATCAGTCTCCTTTATTCGGTCCGAAGAAGGGCGTTTCAGGCTATTCATAGCCTCCTCCACTACGATATAGCCTTCTGCTTTGTCAAAAGCTTCTGCCAAGCTCTTCGGATGGTGGAACATCAACTTCTTCACCAACTTTTTGGACTTCACCAAATCTAGCCCGTTCTGAAACAACCCTACAGCCTGAAGATCATTGAGGTTGGACACCTGACCAACCACTTCCCTGAACCTCTTCACATCAGTACTTAAGGACTCGTTGGTGAACTGTCGGACCTGTGCCAAAGAACCTGTAGGCTTTCCTCTTCTCTGGTTGCTCCCAAAATGAGCATAAAACTTGTCGTAGAGATCTGTCCATGAAGATTCTGAATCTGCCGGCAAAGTTCCCATCAACTGCCTCACGTCCTTTCTTAATGTCGTGATGAACGTATGACACTTAGCAGCATCAGTGAAATCATAATAATCCATCAGTCGGTCGAACGCCTGGCTTTGGTCATAAGGGTCTCCAGACTCATCGTAACTTTTTATGCGAGGCAACTTCTTGGTGATGCCTGCCTTCTCCTTAAGAATGTCCGAGGAAAAATGGGATGCCTTCTTTCCTGAAGTGTCCTTCACCTGTTGCACCTCAGTTAACTGCTTCCTGAGCTCCTTTAATTCCTTCACCAGGAAATCCACACCTTCTGGCTGTGGTGAGACTTCCTTCTCCTGATTAACCTTATACTTCTGAGTGGATTGACCTTCTCTATCCGACCCCACTGCCTTTGTTGGACTTCTGGATCTACTCCGTTGTGTAACTCTATCCTCATGATGAGAATATTCACGTTGATGCTCCCTCGTTCTGGTTGCTGCCACGACCTCCCTTGACCTGCTCATTTGTCTATCATCGTCTCGACGCTGAGAACCAACGACCATAAAGTGCCTTCTTCGAGGCTACGAGAGTTCTGCTCCTTGATCTCCTTCGGTTATGAGAACAATCTCGAGACACATGTATAGAGTGCTCCGGCTCTTTCCCCTCTCGATGTTGTATCTCCTTATGCTTACTTCGTCTTTCGAATTGAACATGACTGGACGCTTCGTCTCTTAACTCAGCCACCCGAAGCATCTGTTCCTCTATATCTTCTATTTGTTTTAAAAGAACCTCTAAGGCTTTATCTGCTTCATCTGCCATCATTGCTAACTTGACAGCTCTATCCTCCTGACCACTTTGATGATGAGTCCTGGTTGGTGAACCTTCTGTCCGCCTTCGACCATGATCACGCTCTTTATCTGCATCAAAGACCAGCCTCCGTCTGGCTCCACCATGAGTCTTCGGACGAGGACCCCCTGATTCGTGCTTGGAGGCCGTACTTTCATTAGCACTTTTGGAAGGACCCAAACGATCCTTCACTTAAACATGAGGCAACGATGAGCTCACAGCCACCGCCTGCCCCTCTGGCGTACTATCTCTACTCCTCACCATCTTCCGAATTAGGTTAAATGAATGTGATTGAAAACTCAATGACACTAGAACTGCCCTCCTTCTAGCGCCAATGTTAACGCCAAGATCTTTCCACGCGCCTCAATCACATAACACGCGTCTGTATCCTACACAGTAAACACGATCAACACCAAAAGCTTGACAGCTTCGACCGTCGGGGGATAGCTCAGGTGTGAGAGTCAGTACAGGTGTTCACAATGGTTAACAATGGAGAATATATCTCTATTGTATTGAGAGAGATAGAATTATCAGTTGAAAGTGTGTGTACGTACCTCTTTTCTGAAGACTTCCTTGCTAGGTTATACTCTCTTTCCCGGTTTACCGTGCCACCCACTACCGTCTGACACAGCCCCCTAATCTGATGGTTCCTGCCGGGTGTGTACAGTTCACCCACTACCTCTGACCTCTGTTTTCTACCGCCGGCCGTCGCCAGATCCCATCCACATTAATGCATGGCAGTAGTGACAGTCAACCATCATGCCTTTTCATCATTACCGGTCAAAGAAGGAGATATTAAAATATTTAATGGATCCACTCACTGACCTGATCCAATTCGGTATGGATTACTCAAGGATAATACAAAGATTGGGCCCAATAACTTTAAAACCCAATGGACTAATCAAATAAGTAAGTCCAACCCATTCGGCCCAATAGGAGAAATACCATGACCCAACACACGGGATGCTACTTTTGGTTTGACTTGTTCTTCTAGATTTTAGGACCATATATAATGTTATGATCAACAAACTTTTCATGTTTTGTTACATTTGCTTCTTGTAGTGGCTATTTAAATGTTTATCTATATCTGCTCTACAGGAGAAATTGATGAACAAATAACTGTAACACCTGACTATACCCAGCCTTTTCCTTTCAAGTTGACATGACACCTCTAATTCCGAGTTCAACAAGTAACATTTCTTTTATATATTGAGATACCTTTACAAGAAGAAAGAACGATTGTTTAACAAGATGCTTTAACTTGCGAAAATATACCAAACAAACGTCATATGCACAAGTATTGGTCTTCCCTCTGTCGACATCTGTTTGATTATTTCCACATATTAGAACATGTGGTTTACATTATAAACCAAGAATTCAAGTAGTATCAGCCATCGGGACTGATGTAGCAGTGGAGGACATGGGCGGTTCTACCCTAGGGGCAGGAGGGTCACCTGCCCCCACTGAATTTTTAGTCCATTCATGTGTAATATGTTTGTGCCTCTTTGGCTCCTTCCCTTTCCCCATAGTACACACTCCCATCACCACCTTCTTTTTGTATAAGTGATTTTTTAAAATAATTATGATTGAATAATGTTAGAGACACAAACTATTCTACAAATATTTTATAAACTGTTGATGTGACATACTCCACCTCAGCATATTGTGTGGGGTCGAAGACTATATTGACACAATTTGTTAATCAATATGTTGAGGTGGAGTATGCCACATCAGCAGTTTGTAAAATGTTTGTAAAATAATTTGTGTCTGTAGCATTACTCATTATGATTTTGTACTACTTTGCTTATTTCTCTCTTGGCTCAAAAAGTAAGTACTCTCTTCTACTTTCTTTTCTTTTTTAACTAATATCCTATAAAGTTTTTTAGTTGTAGAAAAAAAGTGAGAAATTTTTTTTGACTTGAAATACACTCATTTTTTTAATATTTTTTTCTAATTAAAATTCAAAAACACCACTGTTCTTAAAAAAATTCTCTTCTATTACAAAATTGACATTATCTCTTTTTGTTTTCATTCGCTTCCTTTTCTTTTATCGCCAAATTAAAACTCAAAGACAAAGACAAGGTGTTAAAACTCCAAGACTATTCACTTAGTTTTCTTTATCGAGTGTGGCTTTATCCTACACTTTTGGATTTGTCACATTTATACTATATTGGGTTTTTAATAAAAAAAAATTGTTGATTAAAAAAATCTTTCTAAAACGAGATTCCTTTTCTTTTTTCGCAATCAATCAACAAGTTTTTGGCGCCGTTGCCGGGGAATTAATTTAATAATTATTTACCAATATTAATTTCAATCAAATTAGTCTTAATTTAAACATTTTTATTTTTATTTTTAATTCTCTTTCTATATTTCTCTCTTTTCAGGTACCATGGATGACTTTGTGTATCAATGGCCATACACGAACATGACTCAACCAGAGAGGATATCAAGTTTGGAAGAAGCCTTAGAAAAATTCATTAGAGCTTCTGACAAAAAGAACGAGGAACAAGATAAGAAAATGAATCAAGTAGAGCTGAATTTGCAAAGCCAAGGGGCATTGATCAAGAATCTGGAAAATCAAGTGGAACAGATAGCACATGCGTTGAACAACCGTCCTCAATACACCTGGCCCTATGACACAGATTCCGAGACTGATGGTGAGCCCGAGCCAAATCTACAACTGGATGAGCCACGAGATGAAAAAGAGGAGACAAGTGGGGATAATGACAACAAGGTCGGTGAAGAACTAATTGTGAGAACTAATGATGATGAGCCAATGTTATTTATGCCTCAAGTGCCTTCTCCTCCACAGTTCAAGAGTTCGGTTAGATTTGCAAAACCTTGTCCGATTGGTAGTCATGTCGTCGGCAATACTCTCTGTAACGTAAGAGTTAGTACAGTTGTGGAGTCATGGTGGGATGAAAAAGAGATGATAGAAGAAGATTCCATTATGTATATTAAGCTTCAATGCCCTAATCTGATCATCGACATAATGGAGGAAACACCTAGTGGTTTGTCGTTCTTAATGGGGATCCTATCTACAAAGAGCATGCTAGGTGACCTCAATTCAAGGGTTTTTGCAAATGGGAACCTACCAAAAGCTATATTATTTCCGATGGATGGAGGGTTCCTCAATTTTCGTAGGGGAATTGGATAGAGAATTGAAGAAGTCAGGCTGAGACTATAAAACAAGCGCTTATTGGGAGGCAACCCAAGTTTAATTTTTATTTTTTATTTTTAGTTTTTATTAGGTTTTATATTAGTAGTTTTGAATTTGCATTTATTTAGGATTTAATAAAATTGCTTCTATCATGGTTTTACAGGTTATTCAAGTCAAATTCAAGTGTGGTGCCCAATTTGTTCCATGTGATTATCCTATTCTCCAAACTTAGCGGACAAGGAGGAAGATTGTTATATTTTTAGGGAAGTCCTCTGCTTTAATTTTTTCTATTTCAGTCATTGAGGACAATGTCTAGTTTAAGTTTGGGGGCATTTTAGTGTCGTATTGCATATAGTTAGTTATTTACATTGTAAGTTCGTTATGTTTTCGTGTTATATACATTTAGTTTTTGTATTCTGTTTTTTTTGTTTAAAAATTTTTTTTTTAAAAAAAATCGCAAAAATAGTAGTTAGTTTACTATGTTTGTTGCAGTTAGTTTATATTTGCATGATTCCAACTGTTAGATAGTAAAAGTCTATTTTGGCCAATGATGAGACTGGACTTAAGTAGATAAGTATAGTATTGAATATTCAGGCTTTGATGTGATTTCTTATTATGAATTGAATCTTTTCCTGTTTGAAACTGGTATAATTAAGGTTAGCACGTTAATAACAGCTATGTTGACTGATTAAGTTTAAATTGATACATAATGGATTTCTTAAGGATAATACTAGTGTGAAGGAATGAAAGACATGAATAGGCGGAGATGGCTAAATTTTGATAAAAACTTAAGTTTGGGGGGAAATTTTGGGGTATATAAGCTTTAAAAAAAAACATGTTGAGTCTTGTGGTGGGTTGAGGAGAAACACTCCCCATAAACACAAGCGTGAGATGGAGCGTAAAACGCACTCACCAACCATCAATCAAAAATAAAAAGAGAAAAAGAAAAAAAAAATTACCGTGGCTAGTTTTGTTTCGAGGCCCTTGTTACTTGAGTAAGTACGCCCGAAGGGGTATCTTAAAACCTAGCGCCCTAAGGTCTCATATGGTCTGGGAGTCGTTGGTCGAAAACTCGCTAAGGGGTGACACTGTTAGCCTAATGGAATGAGACATTGCACAGTCATGGTTAAAAAAAAAAGCAATAAAACGGGAAAAGAGCAAAAAGCCCCCGTAATGAAAAGTAAAGCATAAGTATCCCAGATTGGACTCTTGAACTTGGTGGATGTTTGACTTTAGTTGGATCTAGCTTGTTCGTGAATTTTGTGAGTTTTCACTGTATGATGCCTTCGAAGATATCTATTATGTCTTAAATTTGATTTTATATCAGTTAACATTGTTGTGGAGCACACACGCACTATATCAGTGATAACAGTCTAAGATTTGATGATTGATTGGGAAATTACTGATTTGTTTTAATATGATGTATTATCATGTTTACTTGATTTCTCTAAGGCCGGTTGAATAGACTTGTTTCTGTCATTATTGTTGGATTCGTAGGCATATAGATTAGTTTCATTACATTGCATTACATAACATTTTTGTGTTTTTGCTTGAGGGCAAGCAAAGGTTTAAGTTTGGGGGTATTTGATGAGTGAGTTTTATACACATAAATTAGATACATCCGGGCTTAATTTATTGTTGTTCTCAAGTCTTTTAGGATGTTTTTATGTGTTTGTGTCTATTCATGCATGTTTTATATTGTTTTGTAGGAATTGTGACAAAAGTTGCATGGATCGACGTTCGGGGTGGCTAGATGCGCGTTTTCGGCTTGCCATTTACACAGCAGTTACTTCAGAGCCGATTTGACTATAGCTCCTGACATTATTTCGAAACACTTCAAGAATGAAAGTTGTGGATCTACTTCTCCTCTTTCCGGATCATCTTGAATCATCTAAATCGGAGTTCGGACGAAGAAGTTATGGCCATTTTCCCAAAGGACGTCGGAGCAGAAAATGTTAGACTTTGGGCCAGCGCCGGGGCGCTCGTTTTTGGCTTGATACCAGCGCCGGGGCGCTGGGGGGCAGAATCCCAGCGCCGTGCCCAGCACCGGGGCGCTGGGGAAGGGTCTGGTGCGGGCCTGGACGCGTTTTGGACGAATTTTGACACCTTTTTGACTCCAAATTGGATTAGGATTGTTCCTAAACTCAAAATTAGACTTGTAATCTATAAATACATGATGTAAGGCATAAAATAAGGAGAGATTACATAGCTTAGCTTGGAGATTACATAGCTTAGCTTAGAGATTACATAACTTAGATTAGAACATAACCCTAGTTCTTATTAGTTTTGGAGATTGAAGCAACTTGGAGAACATTGAAGATCAAGAGCAAGAGCAAGAGGGGAGCATCAAATTTGCTGACAACAGATTCTATTCTCTTCTCTCATCTTACTTTTATCTTTTAATGTCTATTCAATTGTGGATTCTTGGTTTTCATTCATTAATTATGAACTAACTCTTTTATTGAGATTTCAATTGAACTTTTTATGGCTATGAATTAGTTATTCATTATATTCCAGTTATTTATGTTAAAGTGAGTTGTTTATCTTGTCTTGTGCATATTGTTTAATTATCTGATCAGTAATTACCTTGTTATTCTAGAAGGAATTGGAAGAGGAATTCTAGGGTTAGAACTGGGCATGATATCATGTGACTTAGTTATTTGCAAAGTGAATAATTGGGTTTGTGAATTGAATGGAAATATCTGTTCACCGCATGTAACACATAAGGAATTGGGATTGGAAGGAGTTTAATTCAATTGTTTTGCATAGGAATATAGCAAGATTAATCTGGATTAAATAGAAGACAATTGATCACTTGGAAAAGGGCTTTTGACATTTGAGAATTCCTGTTAACAATTCAGTAGACATAATAATTGGGATAATTGGATAATTGGTTTATAGTTCATAATTGGGGATATTGGAGTCTTAGCCTTTATTTATTTGAATTCATTTATAAAGTAACCTAGTTTTAATTAGTTAATTTAGTTTTCTTAATTAGAAAATTCACAATTTGCTATTGTTTAAATAAAATTGATTTGATTAGAAGTTAGTAATTGGTGATTTTTATTAAATAATTCCTCGTGGGAACGATACTTTTCTTATCACTTTATTACTTGTTGACCGTGTATACTTGCACGTATTCATTGATTGCGAAATCGATCAACAGGGCAGGAGGGGCACCTGCCCCCACTGAATTTTTAGTCCATTCATGTGTAATATGTTTGTGCCTCTTTGGCTCCTTCCATTTCCCCATAGTACACACTCCCATCACCACCTTCTTTTTGTATAAGTGATTTTTTAAAATAATTATGATTGAATAATGTTAGAGACACAAACTATTCTACAAATATTTTATAAACTGTTGATGTGACATACTCCACCTCAGCATATTGTGTGGGGTCGAAGACTATATTGACACAATTTGTTAATCAATATGTTGAGGTGGAGTATGCCACATCAGCAGTTTGTAAAATGTTTGTAAAATAATTTGTGTCTGTAGCATTACTCATTATGATTTTGTACTACTTTGCTTATTTCTCTCTTGGCTCAAAAAGTAAGTACTCTCTTCTACTTTCTTTTCTTTTTTAACTAATATCCTATAAAGTTTTTTAGTTGTAGAAAAAAAGTGAGAAATTTTTTTTGACTTGAAATACACTCATTTTTTTAATATTTTTTTCTAATTAAAATTCAAAAACACCACTGTTCTTAAAAAAATTCTCTTCTATTACAAAATTGACATTATCTCTTTTTGTTTTCATTCGCTTCCTTTTCTTTTATCGCCAAATTAAAACTCAAAGACAAAGACAAGGTGTTAAAACTCCAAGACTATTCACTTAGTTTTCTTTATCGAGTGTGGCTTTATCCTACACTTTTGGATTTGTCACATTTATACTATATTGGGTTTTTAATAAAAAAAATTGTTGATTAAAAAAATCTTTCTAAAACGAGATTCACTTGAGGAACCAGATTCTCCTGTTGCAGATAAAGATTCTAGTGAAGCTTTAGGAATCTCAGTAGTTGCTAAAACGAGTGAAAAAGTTTCTAGCAAGGTAGATACTAGTCCTATGCAAGGTCAGTCCAGACGTTCAAGACCTGTTAGGAAGAGTAAGTTGCCTCCTGTAAAAAATGAGGAACTTTGTTAACTAAACCAAATATATTCTAGATTATTCCAGAAACATCCTAATTAATATTAATACATGAATTTGTGATATCTAAGTACATGAATGTATTTGAATTATCTTGGAACATGTAATGGTTAGATTCATATACATGAATGTGGTCATATTAATGTGGTTCTAGAAATGTCCTATGAGTCCTATATATAGCTTGTAGTTGAATCATTTTAATCAATTGAAATCAAAAGAGTTCTTATATTCTTTAAAGCTATATTTCACTCCCTCCCTAAAATATATTCTCTTCCTAATCTTCCATCAAGTGGCATCAGAGCCAGGTTAAAAAACAGAGCATCCGGAGTCTCATTTAGCAACTAACAAAGTAAGCAGCCTGCTAAAAGTAAATAGCTTAGTTCTTAATCTGATGTCAAAAAAAAATCCAAAGTAAGGTTAGCAAGTGGTCCCATCATAATAACCTATGCACCAAGTTTGTTTATGGTTTCAGTTTAACTCAAGAGGCTTTTCACGTGGGCCATATGTCACAAAGCTGACGAATTGTATGGTTGCATGGTTAACAGAAGATTTGGTAATAAAGAAATTACCTTGTCAGTTTTTCAAATAAGCATTCGATCAGCCTCATCCAACACGAGGTATTTTTTGTTAATTTTTTTTTAAAAAAGCAACAGGGTAATGGCAAATTCAAACAATCTAGTCTCTCTAATTACTCGCTTTAACGGAGAAGATTTTGATTATTGGAGCCATAATATGAAAGTATTATTGAAGTCCTTTAAGTTGTGGAGTATTGTAGAAGATGGTTATGATGAACTAGAAACTGAAGAGGGTTTGTCACAAGCCCAGAAAAATAGTTTGAATGAGAAAAGGGAGAAGGATAACAAGGCACTTTTCCAAATTTATCAAGCAATTGAAAGGCCAATTTTTGATAGAATTTCGAAGGCAGAAACTTCAAAAGAAGCTTGGAATATTTTGCAATCAATATATAAGGGTGAAGAAAAGGTAAAAAAGGTACGACTCCAATCTGTGCGTTTAGAATTTGAGAAGTTGAAAATGCTAGAAAATGAGACTATTGTTGATTATTTTTCAAAAGTTACTTCAATTGTTAACCAAATGGCAACTAATAGAGAAGTTTTGCAAGATCAAAAAGTTGTTGAGAAAATTCTTCGAAGCTTACCACAAAAGTTTTATTTTATCGTGGTAGCTATCGAAGAGTCCAAAGATGTGTCAAAATTATCTTTGAATGATTTGCAGGCTTCTTTAAAGGCACACGAGTTTCGTGTTAATCAAAGAAATCCATCTTCTCATGATCAAGCTCTCAAGTCTGAACTTACGGGAGGCCGAGGAGCTCCCCGAGGTCGCGGTCGTGGAGGAGGTCATGGATGTGGAAGAGGTGGCTTCCAAGCAAACAGAGGTAGAGGCTCTAATTTTTTGTGGCAATGGAAGAGGATCACAAGGTAACACTAATAATTTTAAGGAAGAGTCATTTGAGTATTCTAACAATTCTCAAAGAGGAAGAGGTCGTGTTATTAATCAAAGAGGGAGAAAAGGATATATTAAATGTTTTCATTGTCATAGGCCCGATCATAAAATCAGTGAATGTTAGTTTACACCATCTAACAAAAAAGAATCGGGATTGGTGCACGAAAATGAATCAGTTGAGAAAGATTGTTCAGAGTCATTATTAATTTCTTGTCAAGAAAATAATAATCATGTTTGGTATTTGGATAGTGGTGCCAGCAAACATATGACAGGGAATAAGGATTTATTTTCTACCCTGGTGGAGTCAAATTTTGGGCAAATCAAAATAGGAGATGCTAGAGCCTATACAATTAATGGAGTTGGAGAAGTTACTTTCAAAACAAAATCTGGAAAATTTGAAAAAATGTCAGATGTTTATTTTGTTCCAGGCATTAAAAGCAATTTGCTAAGTACTGGACAACTTTTGAGAAAAGGGTTTGATATATTTTTTTCATGATAAATTATGTACTCTGTCAAAAAATAATCAGATTGTGGCAAACATTAGCTTGGCGGAGAATAATTTATTTCCACTTCCTCTCCAAGTGGAAAATTTTCATTGTTTCGCTGGTTTTAATGAAGAAGTTTCCATGTTGTGGCATGACAGGTATGGTCATTTAAATTTCGACAGCCTAAAATTGTTAGCAGTGAAAGGAATGGTGAATGGATTACCCAAGATTAATAAAACGGATGAGACTTGTGAAGCATGCTAGTTGGGAAAGTTGCACCGTAATCCGTTACCCTCAAAATCTTCTTGGGGGGCAAGGCAGCCACTTGAACTTGTTCATTCAGACCTGTGTGGACCTATGACAGTGTCATCTTTTGGAGGTAATAGATACTTCATTTCTTTTATTGATGATTACACAAGAAAAGTGTCGACTTATTTTCTTCATGAAAAATCTGAAAGTTTTCAAGCTTTTAAAATTTTTAAAGTAGAAGTTGAAAAATTTTCTGGTTTTCACATAAAGACTTTGAGAACCGATCGAGGGTCAGAGTATCTTTCAAATGATTTTCAGCATTTTGTAAAGATAATGGCATAAGGCATGAATTGACAGTTCGCTATACACCGCAACAAAATGGTGTTTGCGAAAGGAAAAATCGTACAATCATGGATATGGTTAGATGCATGCTGAAAAGAAAAAGGTTGCCACGCCAATTTTGGGCAGAAGTTGTTTCTTGTGCTGTTTACTTGATCAATAGGTCACCAACAAAAATTTTAAAAAATTGTACTCCTCATGAAGCTTGGTATGGGAGAAAACCAAGTGTCCAACACTTGAAGATTTTTGGAAGCGTATCTTTTGGTCATGTACCAAATGCAGTAAGGACAAAACTTGATGACAAGGCAGGAAAATGTATTTTTGTTGGATATAGTGAAAGGTCAAAAGCCTACAAACTGTAAAATGCAAAAATAAAGAAAATTGTCATTAGCAGGGATGTAAACTTTGATGAAAAATCTTTTTTCAATGATGCTGACATAAACACTGCAGATGAAGTACCATTGCTCGTGGAGGATTTGGAAGGTTGTAGTAGTATGCCAAGTGAAGATGATCCATCCTTAAATCCAATTGATGTTCCATCATCCTCAACAGGAGCGTTTTCTGATAGCAGCCCAGAAGCAATCAAGATAAGATCTTTACAGGAGATTTATGATACTACAGAGCCAGTAGATGCAGGAGCTATTTTATTTGCTTTCTATGTAGGAGAAGATCCAATCTCCCATGAGGATGCAACAAAAGAAGAAAAATGGAAACAATCTATGAAGGAAGAAATTATGGCTATCGAAAGGAATGACACATGGGAGCTCGTCAGTTTACCACCAAATAAAAGACCCATTGGAGTTAAATGGATTTTTAAGACAAAGTTAAATTCAGATGGCTCCATCAATAAGTACAAAGTGAGGCTCGTTGCAAAGGGGTATGCACAAAAGGAAGGAGAAGATTTTAATGAGGTATTTGCACCTGTTTCAAGACTTGATACTGTTCGTTTAATTATATCACTTCCTGCTCAAAATAATTGGAAGTTGTTCTAAATGGATGTCAAATCGGCATTTTTAAATGGGTTTCTTGAGGAAGAGATCTATGTTGATCAGCCACCCGGTTTCGTGAAGAAAAGTGAAGAAGAGAAAGTTTACAAGTTAAAGAAGGCTTTATATGGTTTGAAGCAGTCACCAAGGGCTTGGTATAGCCGCATTAATTCTAACTTTGAGAAGAATGGTTTTCAAAAATGTCTTCAGGAGCATACTTTATACATCAAAATTGATTCTTCAAAAGGAAGATTTATGGTGGTAAGTCTCTATGTTGATGATCTCATTTTTACTGGAAATGATATGGAGATGCTTAATGATTTCAAAGCTTCAATGAAACAAGAGTTTGACATGACTGATTTGGGAGAATTACATCATTTTTTGGGCATTGAAGTTAGTCAGTCCAGTAAGGGAATTTTTATTTCTCAAGGGAGATATGCAAGGGAAATTTTGAAAAAGTTCAAGATGGAGAATGCTAATTCTGTTTCAACTCCATGTGTTACTGGGCTTAAGTTAAGCAAGAAAGGTGAAGGAAAGCTTGTGGATCCAACTATTTACAGGAGGTTAGTTGGAAATTTGATTTATTTAACTACCACAAGACCAGATTTAATGTTTGTTGTTAGTATGATTAGCAGGTTCATGGAGAAACCTCACTCAGAACATTGGGAGGCAGCAAAACGAATTTTGAGATATGTGAAAGGTACAGTTGATTATGGAAATTTTTATTTAGCTGGTGTTCTAGTTAGTCTTACTGGATTCACAAACAGTGATTTTGGAGGTAGCATTGATGATAGCAAAAGTACTTCAGGTTATGTTTTTAATATAGGAAGCGTAGCTATTTCTTGGAGTTCAAAGAAACAACTAATTGTTACTCTTTCAACAACTGAAGCTGAATATATTGCGACTGCTCATGTTGGATGTCATCTAGTTTGGTTAGAAGGAATTTTGAAGTATCTCAACCAAAAACAAAAAGCTAATCCAACTTTGTTTTGTGATAATACTTCAACAATTTCAGTTACCAAAAATCCAGTTCTTCATGGAAAGACAAAGCATATTCGCATTCGATATCATTTCTTAAGGGAAGTTGTGAATGATGGAATTATTAATATCAAGTATTGTAAATCTGAGGAACAGGTTGCTGACATTTAACAAAGCCGGTTTCTGGAGAAGTATTCAAGAAGCAAATCGATAAGCTCGGAGTGAAGAATAAATTTGGTTTAAGGGAGGCCTTGTTAACTAAACCAAATATATTCTAGATTATTCAAGAAACATCCTAATAAATATTAGTACATGAATTTGTGATATCTAAGTACATGAATATTTTTGAATTATCTTGGAACATGTAATGGTTAGATTCATGTACATGAATGTAGTCATATTAATGTGGTTCTAGAAATGTCCTATGAGTCCTATATATAGCTTGTAGTTGAATCATTTTAATCAAGTGAAATCAAAAGAGTTCTTATATTCTCTAAAGCTATATTTCACTTTCTCCCTAAAATATATTCTCTTCCTAATCTTCCATCAAACTGGTTCCTGGTGCAACTTTTAATGGAAAAATAAGAACAATTCAACCTTTTGGTGCTTTTGTTAACTTTGGAGCTTTCACAGATGGCATGGTGCATGTTTCCCAGTTGAGCGATAGCTTTGTGAAGGATGTTGGAACAGTGGTTTCTATTGGACAAGAAGTGAAGGTAAGGTTAGTGGAGGCAAACACTGAGAAAGGACGAATATCTCTTGTTATGCGTGAGAGTGATGATGTTAGTAAGCTACAACAATCCCCTGGTGACACTGAGAAAACAAGACCTCCAAGAAGGAATACTCTAAATTCCAACCAAAGGAGAGATGACAAGAAAACCTCGAAGTTTGTGAAGGGACGGGACGAATATCTCTTACTATGCGTGAGAGTGATGATGTTATGTTTCTTATGCCAAACAAAAGCGAATGAAGGAAAAAATCAAAAATATTGATTTTGAGTGAATGCGGACTTGGGATAGTTCTATGTGAAATCATATAACCATTGAAAGAGATATTTTCTAATGCCAAAACAAAGCAAAATGACTTTGTAAACAACAACATAAGAAAATCATAAATTCAGAATTGCCAATTTCTAAAGGAAAAATATGTCTTATATATCTGCATAGTATATTCCACCAAATCATCATTGAAAGGTACAAACTTGGGCTTACCCTGGTGTATCTATAATAGCCTTCGAACCAGGAGTAGCTACACACTAGGGAACTTTAGATGATGCTTCTAAGATAGTTCTCTAGTTACATACAGCCCATAAGTGTTATATACAACTCATAAGTGGAAGGATGCGCTTTAAAGGATCAAATTCCAAGACAATGCTTGTAAGAACTAAATAACAAAGAGTTGCAGGAATGCATATATAACCCATAATGTCAGATCATCTGAGCTTGTATTCACCATGTTAGAGATCAAAGAAATTGAATGGGAATAACTCTTCAAGGAAGCACACAAGCAAATTTAAACCTTTAAAACAACCAAAAATCATACAGATAATAAAAGTAGTTAACACGTTACTAATTATATATATTACTAAACCAATTTTATCCAAAAACGAAGACAGCCACCACATAACAACATAAAACAAATCCAAAAGAAAAGCTACTGAAAAGCTGGCAGAAAGTTGGAAACCAAGGCAAGGGCTCTACAATGTTTTCAGCAACTCAGATATGATAAAGCAAATGACTAAATAATGACTCATACAACTGCATACTTGTTAGACATCACTGAAACTATTGGTAGCTAACAATACAGAATCAAATCCTTAACTTAATCGCTTAAAATCTCACCTATATTTACAACAGAATATGGAAATGGAAGAAGGTTTCTTCGTCTAGACATGTTCAATCTCTATTCACCTTTATAAATGTAGCCTAAAATCTAAGTACTATAAATGTGTGCATAATGTCATGTAGTCGGTCGTACAAAAATATGATAAAATATAACCAACCATTGAAAAATTCAAACCAAAAGTAAAACTCAATAGCATCCTTAAACAGTTTGACCTTACTTTGTCCTAAAACTACAATCATACTGCAATACTGTATAGTAGAATTCTCAACAGAATTTGATGTTTGAGCATAATTACAGAAAAAAAAATCACAGTAGAGGCACAATTATGGTACTGTTTATTAAGTTGAAAGTATACTTTTGATCTCTATAAGGGGGGGGGGGGGGAGAAAGTAACGGGACGAATTGTTGAGTTGTGATTCTAAGTACAAAATTCTTTTAAGAGGGAAAAGATATAACAACCGAGATTTTGTAAATTAATTTTAATATTTATTGGATTGAATAAATATTTAAACCTTTAAAACAACTAAAAAGCATACAGATAATAAAAGCAGTTAAAACGTTACTAATTATATATATTACTGAACCAATTTTATCCTAAAACGAAGACAGCCACCACAAAACAACATAAAACAAATCCAAAAGAAAAGCTACAGAAAAGCTGGCAGAAAGTTGGAAACCAAGGCGAGGGCTCTACAATGTTTTCAGCAACTCAGATATGATAAAGCAAATGAGTAAAATAATGACTCATACAACTGCATACTTGTTAGACATCACTGAAACTATTGGTAGCTAACAATACAGAATCAAATCCTCAACTTAAACGCTTAAAATCTCACCTATATTTACAACAGAATATGGAAATGGAAGAAGGTTTCTTCGTCTAGACATGTTCAATCTTTATTCACCTTTACAAATGTAGCCTGAAATCTAAGTACTATAAATGTGTGCATAATGTCATGTAGTCAGTCGTACAAAAATATGATAAAACATAACCAACCATTGAAAAATTCAAACCAAAAGTAAAACTCAATAGCATCCTTAAACAGTTTGACCTTACTTTGTCCTAAAACTACAATCATACTATAATACTGTATAATAGAATTCTCAACAGAATTTGATGTTTGAGCATAATCGCAAAAACCAAAATCACAGTAGAGGCACAATTATGGTACTGTTTATTAAGTTGAAAGTATACTTTTGATCTCTATAAGGGGGGGGGGGGGAGAAAGTAACGGGACGAATTGTTGAGTTGTGATTCTAAGTACAAAATTCTTTTAAGAGGGAAAAGATATAACAACCGAGATTTTGTAAATTAATTTTAATATTTATTGGATTGAATAAATATTTTTTGATGAATTAATTATTAGATTAAATAATTAATTGATGAAATTGTGATATATTAATTTAATTATATGTGTTATATTTATTAAATTAATGTGGAGAATTTTATTATTCGATGTATATATTTATGTGAGCTTATTGAATTAAAAGAAATATTTAATAAGCCTAATGCTATTTTAGTTAATTTAATTATTAATTAGAGATTTAATAATTTGACATTATTATTAAAGGAGAAATTTAATAATGTGACTATGTGAATTAATGAGAAATTATTATATTTTATTTAAAATAAATTAAATAAGATATTGATTTATTTTTTATAAAGGAGTGTGACATGATTTAAACTATATTATAAAGGTTTTATTAAATTAAATTGGGTATAAGCCTTTAAGGCTAGCCAAACGAGGCCTTAAGGGGAGTTGGGGGCAGTTAAACCACGTATGGAGTAACTGACCTCAACTCTGCGCATAAAGGACCAGTTCATTTTATGTTTACATATTCTTCATTTAGAATTAATTTGAGAGTCAGAGAGATTTCAGAGAGAATTTAGAGAAATTGTGAGAGAAACTCTGTGATTGAAGTACTATCTAAAAGAGAAATTGTCATCCTCACTCACATTACGCTTGGGTAATCTCTTCAACCCAATTCCTATTTTACGTCTTTTAAAGTTTTCATGAATATGGCTCTTAAGTCTTTTATAAAGTCTCTGTAGTTGGACAGGGTAATAATTATGTGAATATATATAGTAATATTGTGACGCCCCCAAAATAGGTATACATCACCCATCTTGAGTCACCAAATACATGGTACAGAATAAAAATACAATCTTAAATATACAACAAAAGCTATGAGTTTTAATATAAAAATTGTCTTCTAGACAATATTCACTCTCAGAATAAGTCCTCATTACAATTATTATCACACTATTTCATAGAATAGTGAGGACTACTAATACTATCATCTGGACCATCACTCCGTCCCCCGACTAGTCCTTGCTACGTTCTCATTTCCTGAAGAGAACAGTGAAAGAAAGGGTGAGCTCAACTAGCTCAGTAAGAAATATTATGACTAAGATTGTGATGCCCCCAAAATAGGTCCATTCCACCCGACCCATTCTGAGTCGCCAAATATATGGTACAGAAACAACTACAACTTTATTAATACATTTGTCGTGCAAAATACAACAACATATATACTGTGAGTTTAATTACAAATATTGTCTTCTAGAAAATATCCACACGCAAACAAATCCTCATTATTGATACACTATTTACAGAATAGTGAGGACTACTAAAACAGCTATCTAGAACCATCACTCCACACCCCAACTAGTTCCTGCTATAATCTCGCTTTCTAAGAAGAAAAATGGAACAAAAGGAAAGGGTGAGCTCAACTAGCCCAGTAAAGAATATTATGACTAAGATAATATACAACAAATTATCGTTAGTCTTCAACAGGGAAAAATCTGATAAAATATAATAGATAACAAGTTTTAGATCAACAAATGCAGCGGAAACAGGAATCCATTAGAAGAGTCACGTAGAGAATGAATTCTACTGTCTTCTAAGATTTAAAAGTCCATCATCAATATTTTATCCCTGTAACAACAATTACTATACATCTTTAATCATCTTTGCACTACAAGCCAAAGATATTCATTTGTATCACCAGTTGGTCATGTTTATCTCAACACCTATTCATCTTTACACTACGGACCAAAGAGATTCATCAGTTTAATCATTAATCTTTGCACTACAGGCCAAAGATATTCATCAAGTATCACCATTAAGGACCGAGGATGATGAAAAAAAATTTAAGAACGAATCTAGTGAGATAGAAGGACAAATATTAGGGATTCGTACAACAGTTTGTCCAAGATCAATAATATTTCATAACAACTGATTTTGAAGCACAACTCAAAAATAACGATCAAAACATGGATACAATCAAAAATAGTAGCCAAAATAGATATTTTGGACAAAAAGAAGAAATTTCATTTTTCGATGAATAGTGTCATATTCGTGAATAATGTCGTATACGTGAATAGTGCCGTACACGTGAATAGTAACTCCGACACCAAAAGATAGAAATTTCACAAAAACATCATCACGCTTCGTGAATAGTACTCATGAATAGTAACTCGTAAATAGTAACTCTGACATAAAAAAGTTCCAAATTGATAAAAAGTTCAGAACAATATTTCGGCATAATGATATTGAAGAAGATAATATCATTTAAGAAGAAACAACATCCCTTTACCTCAAAATAACTGTACTTCTGACTGAATTTCGGTATAGTGCTGACAGAAACTCGCACCGTATAGCAACACTCAAAGTATACTCACAAGAATACGCTCGATAATATAGAGAGAGAAAGAGAGAAAACTTGTTTCTGGTGTGATTTTCAATTCTAACTTAGTCCTCTATTTATAGGAAAATGCTAGAACGCCAAAGGAGACTAAAGTAATAAAATATCATTTTCTTTTTCTTATTCCACACCAACCTTCACCAACCAATTTTGAAAGCCATCAACCATCTTTAAACAAAAATAGCAGCCCACATGTGTATTCCACACCAACCAAAAAGTGGGTCACACCCATAAATTAATAAAAAATCATTTTATTCTCCGAAACTTCAACAATTCATAGAAAATAGCTCGGTTATCAGAAAATTCAAAACTCGCGCCTTTCCATAGAAAATTCCATTATCTAGAACTTTACAGAAGGAAGTTTTTCCAAATTCCAAACAGAAATTGACCGAAATCCACAAACAGGCGATTTTACAGTCTATAATAAATTTTCGATCCAGAATTGTGTCCACCGACAGACAAAATATGTGTTAAACATTTAATGCCACAAAAATACTCTTCCTCCTCATATACTCATATATCCCATATTCATTGTAAAAATATCACCGTTAATATATTATTAAAATAATATATTTAAATAAATTATTTTATCAGAAAAAGATAAAATATTAATTTTCAACAATTGTCACATTAAAAATTTTCTCCATCTATATCCACATAAAATGAATATTTTCTTTATCATAATAATCAATAATTAATTATTCAAAAATAATATTACAGAATCACAGTAGTGACAACCAGGTCGTTCCCAGGATAGAGGGGGCTTTCCAATAAGGATTTCTCCTTACTGGCGCGCAATTAGGTGACCAAACCTCTCCTTAGACAGAACTTTCTAGACATTGCCAATAATGTTATCTGATAATATTATTCAAATAATATGAATTAATGATCTGATAATGGAAAATATTGTGCAGTGACAATTAGTAAAACAACAGTAATATAAAATATCAACACAACAATTATTGAATCAATAAAATAAAATACTGAACAGTAACTACTGTAAAAATTATTGAGTAGTGCCTTCTTAAGTAAGAATCAATAATTGGTGCAATACCGTGTGCTACTGTGAAAAAATGTGTATTACTGTATTTTAACCACCGGGTATTCCAACAGTATTAACGGTAACAACTGCGCCGTTATTTATAAACAACTTATACTTGTCGTTTTCTTCATCCAATCGCTTTCCGTTATGGGGCCCACACAAGGCTGCGCCGTCGTACGAATATTCCCCGACAGTACGAATATTCTACGAGCAAACAAATATTCCCCGATAATAATGAATATTTTATAACCACTTGCTTATTTTGAAATATTTGCGGATTTTACCCATAACTAACCACATTAATCAAATTAACCCTTACTATATCAAAATAATAAATAAAGGAAATTCTTTTTTATTTAAAAAATTTTGGGGTCTTACAAAGATAATGCAGGATAAATTATCATTAGCCTTCAACAATGTTAAACTGATAAAATACAATAGACAACAAGTTTAACTGCAGCGGAATAAGCAATCCATTAAAATAGTTAAGTAGAGAATAAAATCTACTATCTTTTATGATTTAAAAAGTTTTTCATCACTTTTATCGCTGAGACTCCACTTAATAAATAAACCACATCATCCCTGCACTACGGCCAAGGATATTAATTAGTATCACGACCACAAATTATCCATGCACTACATGCCAAGGATATTTGTGTATTCATTAATGGTCATGATCATGCCAACAACTGTCCATCAATGCACTACGGGCCAATGAGAACTTTTACCACATCATTTGTAACATTACGGTCATGATTATACCGAATAATCCATGGTCATAATCATACCAAGTCCATCTATGTACTACATGCCACATATGACTTTCAAAAATATAAACATGAGGATGATGACAATGATATAAAAATTCAATAAAAAAAGTTAAAGAATTAGTTTATCTAGGAACTAATAACGTCCAAATTGTCAACATGATACTTCTTTGAAAAGTAAATTTAAGAATTCTCAGAAGAATATTTTCATGAAACGATACTGGATGAAGCGCAAATATCAAGGATATATATTCCACTAATTTCATGGAGTATAGAAGTCAAAACTTTAACCAACTGAGTATAATAAAGAATGGAATGACAACATAAATCACCATGCATGCGGTACTTTGCATAGACAGGTTATTCCAACAGAATAATAAATACAAAATAATAAATAATAGAACCAGGTCAGGTGAAATTTACACCGACAGGATATTCCGACAGAATATTAAATGTGGAATAATAAATAATGAAACCAGGTCAGATGAAATTCACACCGACAGGTTATTCCGACATAATATTAAATGCAAAATAATAAATAATGAAACCAGGTCAGGTAAAATTCATACCAACGGGATATTCCGACATAATATTAAATGCGGAATAATAAATAATGGAACCAGGTCAGGTAAAATTCACACCGACAGGATATTCTGACAGAATAATAAAGAACGAAATAATAAAAAAAAATCTCCAAGTATAGGGTATGTCGCGTATACTGGTTATTCTAACAGAATAAATACGAATGGAATAACATAATGATTTGACCAAGTATAGGGTATGCCGCATATATATGTTATGTATAGGGTATGCATCGTATACAAGTTATTCTAATAGAATAATAAAGAATTGAATAATAGAAGTTCTCTTCATGAATAAGAAAGAATAACACCCCTTACGGTACAACAAATAATATCCATTACCTTAGAAGAAGTTGGATACTGGAGTAGTGAAGTAGTGAAGTAGCAGAAAACTCTTTTTCTTTCTCTCTATAGATTTTCTCTCTATAGCTTCTATCTATAATTTCTCTCTATAATTTCTCTCTCCAGAGTTTCAGTGAATTTGTAAGAAATAATGAAGGAATGAGCTTCTATTTATAGAAGAATGGAATGAATAGTAACTAATTTATAAACGGTCTAGATCGATTTACTTTTAAACGGACGGTCCATATTAAAATTAAAGCAACGGTCCATACTGATTCACTATTAAAACTTTTAAACAAGCGATCCATATTGATTCACTATTATAACTTTTTCACCAGCGGTCCATATTGATTTACTATTACAACTTTCCACCAGCGGTCCATATTGATTCACTATTATAACTTCAATCAACGGTCTGAAAAATTAGCACATCTCCTCATGGAATAATATTATACCCAAATACCCGAATGCACAATACTAGAGTGAATAGTAACCAGGTGAATAGTAACTTATGAATAGTAACTCATGAATAGCAACTCGTGAATAGTAACTCCTGAATAGTAACCCGTGAATAGTAATTCATGAATAGTAATTCGTGAATAGTAACTCATAAATAGTAACTCGTGAATAATAACTCTGACACAAAAAGTGTTCTGAATACCCGATTGATCAATATAACCTCCAGACATCAATTATTATTGAAATAAATGTCAATTTTTACTAACACAAATAATCTCAACACAATGAAACTATCAAATTCATCTTTAATCAACACAAACTTATCCATCATTAATATCATAACTCACAATATTTAACAACCAAGTTATTCCTAGGAAAGAGGGGGCTTTCCGATAAGGATTTCTCCCTATTGATCCGCAATTAGATTATCTAACCTCTCCTTGACAGAACTTCTAGACAATATAAATATTGCAATTTAATAATATGAATAAGCTTTGTCATCTCAATTATTGATTTAATAATATAACATATAATGTAGATGATACTGTGATAATAATCGAATCAATAATATGAGAGATATGATGCAACAATTACTGTAGCAATAATTGAGTATAACTGAGTGACTTATCACGTAAGCATCAATAATCAATACCATGTGCTATTATGCAACCACATGTATTACTGTACTTTTACTACCGGGTAGTTCAACAGTATCAACGGTAAAACTTCTGCCGTTATTTTATAAAAAGATAATTATGTCATTTTCTAAATACGAAAATACTTTCGTCGTGGGGTCCACCAATGATTGTGCCATCGTACGGATATTCCCTGACAAAAAGAATATTCCCCGACCAATCGAATATTTTATAACAACTTTCATACTTTGCAAAATTTATAAATATTACCCACAACTATAATATTATCTCAAATTTACACCATAATATTAAAAAATATTTTGAGAAATTTAAATCTTTATTTATAAAATCTAAGGTCTCACAATCTCCCCTCCTTAAGAAATTTTGCCCTCAAAATTTACGTACGTACCTGGTATACCGAAGAGGTGAGGATACCTTGACTTCATTTCAGATTCTAATTCTTGAGGTATAACCTCTGAGTGTTGAATACGATACTTCTTATCCAAGATTTTAACAGGTACATCTTCATACGTTAAATTATCCGCTATCTCATCTTGTTCTATTTCAATAATGTGGTTCGAGTCTTTCACATATTTACGTAACATCGATAGGTTAAAAATGTTATGAAAACGCGACATACTTGGCAGTAAAATGAGTCTATAGGCCATAGTTCCTACTCGATCAAGGATTTCAAATGGGCCAATAAAATCGAGGGTTGTGATAATGCATTCATGAACCTTCTTCTTCACATTCATCAAATTCGGGTGTGTAGCTTGAGCGGCTTTAACTTTATCGATTAAAGTCAATTTTTCTCGTATATTCGTAAACTTCATGTGGGTCCCTAGAGTCTTTAACTCTATCTTCATCACTTGTAGGTTATACAAAATGAGTCTTTGTGTTAACAACATCGCACTCGTAAATGCATATGACCTTCTATTCAATGCGTCAACTACCACATTCGCTCTTCCACAATAATATTGAATGGTATGATCGTAATCTTCAACAGCTCGAGCCAACGTCTTTGGCGCATTATACGTTCGTTTTGGTTGAAGAAATATTTAAGCGTTTTGTACCAGGGTCAATACAAAATTCGATTTCACGCTCTAGGGGTAGGCTAGGAAGTCTTCATGAATACATCAGGAAATCTATTAACGATAGAAATATCATTCAAAACTGTGACCCTCATCCAAGACTTGGATAGTACATCACATTGATACCAACTGTGACTTCTATCCCTTAACTTGGATAGCACCTCACAATGATACCTATCAACTTGCCATCTTCATTCATGATATCGCCTACAGAAAGTCTGGCTTTGGTGCATTCTACACAAGGAAGTCAACAACGAAAGGATTGAGGCTCTTTACTTATGGCTTGATATAACAGTAATTAACTTTAGTGGTTTGGTTTCTTGAATTCGCATAACAAGTTGGTTATGAATATAAAAGCTAACAACCTTACGAAAAGCATGATGAGTATTTAACCAATCAATTCTTAAAATCACAATAAAGGAAAGTTTTTTCAAAGAGATAAGATCGACAGGTAACGTGAAAATGTCGATTTAAATCAACAAGATTTATAAACAGTGGAGGTAACAAAGGCTCTTACTGACGAAGTTTCAACCAATAAGTCAAAGTTTAAATTCTCTGGAGTCAAATTTAAACATATAACGTAAGCAAGAGAGATAAAAGAATAGGTAGAATCGGTATCGATTAAGGTGTTGACTTCGCAAGCATTTATGATTTACTTACCCATGATAACTTTGTTCGGGTTACTCACTTTTTGAGAAGTCGCGAAAAATGCTCTCCCTGAAACCACTGACTTTGTTTTGTCCGTATCCGCTTTTGGTGCCACCGTCCCAGATGGACTTGACTTTGGTGCAAGACAAAATCGAGCTAAATGACCTTCTCTTCTTGAAATTTCCACTTCTATTATCTTGGCCATGATTACCACTGAAGTAGTTACCATTCTTGGCATGATAATTTCCCTAACGATGGTCATCATTGTTCCAATGGCCATTGCCACCGGTACGATTATTATCGTATTGTTGGTCGTTACCTTTTTCTTGAGCTGAATCATCGGTCTCATGTGCTTCATTGCTTATCTCAGCATTTTTGGATGCCATTTTCAAATACTTTCATAAAACAAGGGTTTAGTAACATATCACATATTATCCCTATACTCTGACTGACCAATTAAATACCAAATAAACTTAGGTAGGTCATACTAGCGAAGGAATTCCCCATCTCTCCCCTCCTAGTTCTTATCTCACATCTCAGTCAGAGATCATATCCCTAAGTTTTGATACCAACTGTGACGCCCCCAAAATAGGTATACATCACCCATCTTGAGTTGCCAAATACATTGTACAAAATACAAATACAATCTTAAATATACAACATAAGCTGTGAGTTTTAATAGAAATATTGTCTTCTAGACAATATCCACTCTCAGAATAAGTCCTCATTATAATTATTATCACACTATTTTATAGAATAGTGAGGACTACTAATGCTATCATCTGGACCATCACTCCGTCCCCCGACTAGTCCCTGCTACGTTCTCATTTCCTGAAGAGAACAGTGAAAGAAAGGCTGAGCTCAACTAGCCCAGTAAGAAATATTATGACTAAGATAATGCAGGATAAATTATCATTAGCCTTCAACAATGTTAAACTGATAAAATACAATAGACAACAAGTTTAATTGCAGTGGAATAAGCAATCCATTAAAATAGTCAAGTAGAGAATAAAATCTACTATCTTTTATGATTTAAAAAGTTTTTCATCACTTTTATCGCTGAGACTCATTCCAACAAAATAATAAAGACGGAACCAGGTCCGGTGTAAAACACACAGATAGGATATTTCAACAGAATATTAAATGCTGAATAATAAATAATGGAACCAGGTCAGGTGAAATTCACACCGACATGATATTCCGACAGAATAATAAAGAACGAAATAATAAAAGAATTCACCAAGTATAGGGTATGACGCGTATACCGGTTATTCCAACAGAATAAATAAGAATGGAATAATATAAGGATTTCACCAAGTATAGGATATGCCGCGTATACAGGTTATGTATAGGGTATGCCTGGTATACCGGTTATTCCAACAGAATAATAAAGAATAGAATAACAGAAGTTCTCTTAATGAAAAAGAAAGAATAACACCCCTTATGGTACAACAAATAATATCCCTTACCTTAGAAGAAGTTGGATACTGGAGTAGTGAAGTAGTGAAGTAGCAGAATACTCTTCTTTTTTCTCTCTATAGATTTTCTCTCTATAGCTTCTATCTATAATTCTCTTTATAATTTCTCTCTCTAGAGTTTCAGTGAATTTGTAAGAAATAATGAAGGAATGAGCTTCTATTTATAGAAGAATGGAATAAATAGTAACTAATTCATGAATGGTCCAGATCAATTTACTTTTAAACGAACGGTCCATATTAAAACTTAATGCAACGGTCCATACTGATTCACTTTTAAAACTTTTAACCCAATGGTCCATATTGATTCACTATTATAACTTTTCCACCAGCGGTCCATATTGATTTACTATTATAACTTTCCACCAGCGGTCCATATTGATTCATTATTATAACTTCAACCAACGGTCTGAAAAATTAGCACATCTCCTCATGGAATAATATTGTACCCACATACCCGAATGCAAAATACTAGAGTAAATAGTAACTGAGTGAATAGTAACTCATGAATAGTAACTCATGAATAGTAACGCATGAATAGTAACTCGTGAATACTAACTCATGAATAGTAACTCTGACACAAAAAGTGTTCCGAATACCCGATTGATCAATATAACCTCCAGACATCAATTATTATCGAAATAAATATCGATTTCTACTAACACAAATAATCTCAACACAATGAAACTATCAAATTCATCTTTAATTAACACGAACTTATCCATCATTAATATCATAACTCACAATATTTAACAACCAGGTTGTTCCCAGGAAAGAGGGGGTTTTCGATAAGGATTTCCCCTTATTGGCGCACAATTAGATTATCTAACCTCTCCTTGACAGAACTTCTAGACATTGTAAATATTGCAATTTAATAATATAAATAACTTTGTCGTCTCAATTATTGATTTAGTAATTTAACATATAATGTAGATGATACTGTGACAATAATCGAATCAATAATATGAGAGATATGATGCAACAATTACTGTAGCAATAATTGAGTATAACTGAGTAACTTATCACGCAAGCATCAATAATCAATACCGTGTACTACTTTGCAACCACACGTATTACTGTACTTTTACTACCGGGTAATTTAACAGTATCAACGGTAAAACTTCTACCGTTATTTTATGAAAAGATAATTCTGTCATTTTCTAAATACAACAATACTTCGTCGTGGGGTCCACCAATGATTGTGCCGTCATATAGATATTCCCCGACCAATCGAATATTTTATAACAACTTGCATACTTTGCAAAATTTTTAAATACTACCCACAACTATAATATTATCTCAAATTCACACCATAATAATAAAAAATATTTCAAAAAATTTAAATCTTTATTTATAAAATCTGGGATCTCATAAATATAGCATCATAACATGTTTTAATATATATTTTATATGATTCCATATCATTAGTTTCATAAAATTTCACAATATATGATTATAGAGTATGTGATATGGCCATATAGCCCTTATACATAAAATTAATATGTCAAATATAAATTGTTCTGCAAACATTCACATTGGTATATGATTATTCATGCTAAAATGAAGTAAACAAAACTTGAATGGATGGATTTAGGTGTTATAACGAATTCGTGGCGTTGAATTTTATGATTTCTATTCAAAACCTTCAAGAACAGTGAAATTTACATATTTTAATTCTGTAATTATGTGTTTTAATGGGTTAAAATCACTTTATAAATGTTAGGTAATGATTATGTATGAATTCTAGCATTTGGGTATGTTAAATTGGTGAAATTAATGATCATGTAATGTTTATTTTGCTGAACTCTGTGTTCTTCGCGAACTGAGAATCAAAATCTGGAGTTTCTGTAGTAACCTCGAATCCGGGCCCCAAATCGCCGCGGATTCGGTACACTAATCATTCTATAACTAATTGCGGAAGATATAAACATATATTGTTTATACAATACATTATACACTATTCCCAAAGGTCGAGTAAACTTAACTTAATACACATTTCATAAAATATCTATTACACAACAATATTTATCAAATACGTTATTACAAACTAGCTGCACTTTATATCCCAAGCTGAACTTGGCTTTAATCGTTTCCTGTATCCGAACGTATTCGCCTTATCTGCAATGTTTTATCATCATATAGCAAGGGTGAGCAAGAAAGTTGCCCAGCAAGTTTTTATACAATAATATAACGATATATCATGATTGAAGAGTATGAATAAAGGGCTTGCTATAATTCATCAATATAATTGAGAACTAGTACGAACAAATTTTAACTGAACAAATATTATACATTAACAAACATTTCTGAACCAACTGGTAATGAAGATGATCAGCCTTTCATACCTGACTTATACATGCAAGATGTACATAGTACAAATTTCATGGCAATCAGCAATGATTAACCATAAGCTTGAAAAAACTACTCTTATTAGAGTTAAGTAAAAGAAACTTGCCTGAACCGTTGATTACCGCAACGCAATTTATAACGCATTATCTCGAAGACCTAATATTAGTAATATAGATCTCCAATATTAGAATAATATCATCACAGTATAATACTGTTATATTTATATCCATAGAATAACCTAAACACATTACCACATAACCATATCAGTCTATAATTCACATAAGACTTAGTATCAGTTAGACTATTAAGTTTGAGTTGAAACTGACACAATTTTAACATCCCGATGGTCTAGTCGGTCAACACTCAAGTTTAAGTTCAGTTAAACTCTGCTTAAGTACTTAACCATGTCATAGAATCACATTTATATGATTTAACACTCGCTTTTTCATTTCATAAGTTATTCGTTAACACCTAGTAAGTTAAGTACTAATTCAGCAATCTGGATTCTAAATCTAACAACCAAATTTTTAATTCATCAACCTAAATTCACCAATCCATCAATCTAAACCTCAATCCAACAAACCGATTTCAACAAAATTTTCAATTCAGCAAACTGTTTTTCAATCCAGCAAACCGTATTCTATATCTGTATCACGAAAATACCAAATCAGTTTATTATTTTTCTATCCTTAGTCCAAACATATATACACATATTTCATCCACAAATATTATTTTTCCATAATTTTCCAACTTCCTTTGATATTTTTCAAAAATTAATACTAGTGTGTAGCTTAAGAAATTAGCTACCTCGTGCTTAACTCCAAACATTCCCATCTCTTGGTATAACCTTATATATGTTAACGTGATGCTCCATTTTAAATTTCGTGGCAATCGGAGTTGTAGAACTCCGTTTATAGCGATTTCCGTCGGAAAATCACAAAAATTGTAATGGTCATAACCTGGTCGTTTTAACTCGGAATTAGCTCATTTTTGGACACGAGCTACATAATACCATATATTTTCATTTCCCAAAAGCCTGGAATTTTTCTCATTAAATAAATGTCCGAAACAGCCCCCGGAAAATTTTGGGCAGCAACTTTTTATCATTTGGCAGTTTTGGAGTCCTTTACCAAAACTTGAATAAAATGAAATCTATAACTCCGATTAATTATCCGTCAATTTTTTTGGGTTCCTATCTTTCCGATATATAGTTTTCATATATCACAATTCATATTTGGACATGTTAAGCTCCCGGAAGTGACTGTTCGAAACTGTCCTTCTAACAATTTTCTTAACTTTGAGTAGTTTGGGAAAAATTCCATAACTTGCTCATTTTTCAACCTATTTGAGTAATTCGAAAGGGATTTTATCCCTAACACATATTTCTAGCTCCACAAACTGACCATACTCGAAAATGCAAAGTAGAATGAGAAATAAGATCATTTCCATATCATGCTTGATTTCTCCAAAAATTTTGTTTTTCGCAGTTTTGATCGTGCTTCTTCCAAACGTCATAACTACTTCATCCGGAGTCGGAATTTAGTCCGTTCCAGAGTCTATGGAAAGCTTATTTACTGTACTACAACATATCACAAGTCCAAAATTTTTAGAGCTCCCTAACAAATCCGGAATTTTCCTTTTAGAGACAGCAGTCCACTAGATTTTTTTTTCTTTAAGGTTTGAAAACTGTTTTGCTTTTCTTGTTTTGATTAAACTTTTAATACTCAAAATAGTTAGATCTAAGCATAACACACCATTTAACAAGTAGATCTATAGTTCTCATGTTCAAGATCATAAACTTCATGGTTCAAAATAACCAAAAATCAAATATACATAAACTAGTTAGGATTTTATACCTTTTGTGATAATCCTCTTGATTTTGATTTCTGATCCGCATGATTTGTTATTGATGTGTTTTTACACGATCCTAACTTGGTTTCTCACAATTTCACACTCCAAGATCCGAAATATAGAGAGATATGGGACTTGGTTGTTTTGCAAAATAAAATTGAGCTTTTTTTTCTCTTTCTAGTCTTTTAAATTGATAAAATGTATCTATACATTGCAAGGTGGCATGCTAGATATAAAAGTCACATGCCAAGGTAGGTTTAGGTTTAGGGTTGGTGAACAACCAAAGGTAATGCAAGATTTGCACTCCAACTTAATTAAATACAAGAGGGTCATTTTGGACTTTTCCTTTTATTTCTAGAATTTCCATTTGACCCAATATCTTCCAATATCTCTTAGATTGTTTGAAATCTTGGTGAAATAAGGTGGCTTCTTTATGCATTTGACACCTAGCATTCTTGTACATATCTTTACAAATTGTGACTCAATTTATTACATGTCACCCTCTCTTTTCTTCCCTTCCATAACCGGCCATGTAGCATTACTAGATCCCACTAATTCTTGCTCTTTCTCTCCGACACTAACCACTAAAGCTTTGCTTGCAAGAATGTCCATAAGTATTGGCAAAATAATAAGATGACACATAAGAGGAGTAGGTGGGAGTTGGTGGATAGTTGGTGGAGAGTTGGTGGAAGAGTTGGTAACCAACTTTAGACAAATAAAATACCAAAATAAATCTTAGTCACATGCTCAATCTTTCCTCCTTTTTCCTTCTCTATCCACCGACCATGTAAATCAATCATAGTCCAACACTTTTACTAATATCAGATGTCCATCATGCCCTTCCTTCAATTCGGCTTATCAATAACAATATTCGAGCTACTCAATTAATGTATTGCTTGGGCCTCTAACTAATTTCATTGGCCAACACTTGGGCTATAAAATATATAATCCAATACCTTAAATTCTTATCCAACCCAAATAATTTAATTAGGGTTTTTACTTCCTCAATTATAACACAAATCCTTACTCATGCACACTTATCTCCTTAACCCAATTAGACTTGCTATAATTAGGTTATAAAATTAATCATTTGAGATATATAAAATAAATCTCCTAGAATTAGTAAGTATCCTAAATACCACAATTCTCTTTTTCCATAACCCTTAAGTTATTAAATCCTTCATTCCTAATATATAATTTGGGTTACACTAGTTTCTTTTGTTTGTTTATATAATAAACAAATATAAACCATCACAGAATGTTCATATTCCTTACACACAACTTTTTAACCCTTAGGGTTTAATACTCCGTATTAGGATTCCCAAATTAAGGTTTAAATTCTCGATACTGAAATTAGGGTTTCTGAACATATCGCTAGAGTTTTCTAACTTAATCATCATATTCATATCATGAATTTAGGGTTTCGGATTCCCGGAACAGAAACTAGGGTTTCCAGAACCGATTTCTAGAGTTTCTTATTAGACGTTAGAGTTTCCTGACTGAACGTTGTCGCTCTTAATATAAACTTAGGGTTTGTGAGAGATATAATTTATCTGATCAACCCATGACCCTTAACCACATTTAGTACACATACATATTCACATAAATCCTTAATCCTGAATAATTCACCTACATCCTTCACCGAATTTTGAAATCCTCAAAATTCAATCCCAATAACATCAAACTCATACACTCATTTTCTGTCTAGGTCTATTATTTGACCTTAAATTAATCATTTAAGATTTTCATAAATTGTCTAATTTCTCGGGTTGTCACATTCACCCCTCCTTCTAAGAATATCGTCCCCGAAATTCACCTTACACCTTACACCGTGCACCTTACACCATTCACACATAATTCCCACGCTACCCAATACACCACTCACAAGGGTAAAAATTTTAAAATTGTGCTGAGGAATCGTATAGACTGTTTATTTTTTATTTTCGCAAAGGTTTTATAGAAATTCATCCGCAAACCGTCATTATTTACGGACACAAAGGGTGATTAGCCTGATATGCCCTGTACTGGCCAAGTACTCATTTTATCTGTTTTCCATCACTGCCAGAGGCACAAAAATTTTACCTCAGTCTTATTTGATTCCACTGCAAAACAATTTGATTTGGGAAATTTCTTTCAATAAAACATTTTTGAGAATGACGTCATGATGCCGCACTGTATTTAACAGTCCGTTGAGGATTTCGTCATTTTGTGACTTTGTTATACTACATCATACTGTAGTAGGCTGGCGATCCTTAGATCACATCCAACACCAAGTAATTCTGCATTGATAACTCCAACATTTTTTTTATCATCTCTGTACCAGGTCACATGGTACATAAGTGATAAATAAAAACAATTTTTTTTAAAAGGCACATAGTGCGTATTTAGCTTGATGTCAAAAATTGAGGTTTAGCAAAGTTAGGGGTTTAGGAATACCTAAATCTCCACTAATGATCATATGCTTAACAATCTATCTGTTCCTATAATCCTTAACACTCCATTCACACACAACTATACCCAGTTCATAAAACCATACTTATGAGTTCATAACCTGACCACAATTATATGAGATTACGAACTTACCCTAGTCTGACCTTTGGCGTCCGTTCGTTGAGGGGCTCATAAACATTTCATATAACTATAAGTCAAGAATGTCACATAAGTATGAGTTCTAAGAACTCGTACTTAATCCTATATTCTCTACCTATGACCTATTTATCTATATATAATAACTAGCATGACACAACATTTCAATTATTACCAATGCCACCAACTAAGTAATTTTTACACCAAGTACAATTCCCCGCCCATACAAGGAATCATACAACTCAGTTGCTGACACGAGTCCTCATTGAAATCCCCACCTAATCTTAACCCCCTTTTTCAATACGAATTTCATTTAATCCGTATTCATAATCCATAACTCTTTCATGAGTTTTCATAGTACAATTTCATAGTACAACTGATACACAGCATCTTGCTGTAAACTTTTCAATCATAAGATTGATTCTTTCTGACTGTCATAACCTTATCAGATCATGGGGTGATCTTATCATATATATTACGATTCAATTCCATGACTTGATCGTTTTGTTTTACGATCTCCTATTCCTGCACTTTCAGTCTTTTAGACTCGATCTATTCACCATTACTGTTCAAATTTATTATCAGAGTTAGGGAACTATGTGCTTTACACTCGCCGAGATTCATCTTTGAATCTTACCGACGAACTAAATCTATGCGAGTTAGATCTTATCCTAATCACTGCGGTTATTGGTCTCAGGTATTTCTACCTAAGCTTCATAACCAACAACTTTGATACCAACTGTAGTAACCCCGAATTCGGGCCCCAAATCGCCGCGGATTCGGTACACTAATCATTCTATAACTAATTGCGGAAGATATAAACATAAATTGTTTATACAATACATTACACACTATTCCCCAAGGTCGAGTAACCTTAACTTAATACACATTTCATAAAATATCTATTACACAACAATATTTATCAAATACGTTATTACAAACTAGCTGCACTTTATATCCCAAGCTGAACTTGACTTTAATCGTTTCCTGTATCCGAACGCATTCGCCTTATCTGCAATGTTTTATCATCATATAGCAAGGGTGAGCATGAAAGTTGCCCAGCAAGTTTTTATACAATAATATAACGATATATCATGATTGAAGAGTATGAATAAAGGGCATGCTATAATTCATCAATATAATTGAGAACTAGCACGAACAAATTTTTGACTGAACAAATATTATACATGAACAAATATTTCTGAACCAACTGGTAATGAATGTGATCAGCCTTTCATACCTGACTTATACATGCAAGATGTACATAGTACAAATTTCATGGCAATCAACAATGATTAACCATAAGCTTGAAAAAACTACTCTTATTAGAGTTAAGTAAAAGAAACTTGCCTGAACCGTTGATTACCGCAACGCAATTTATAACGCATTATCTCAAAGACCTAATATTAGTAATATAGATCTCCAATATTAGAATAATATCATCACAGTATAATACTGTTATATTTATATCCACAGAATAACACATTACCACATAACCATATCAGTCTATAATTCACATAAGACTTAGTATCAGTTAGACTATTAAGTTTGAGTTGAAACTGACACAATTTTAACATCCCGATGGTCTAGTCGGTCAACACTCGAGTTTAAGTTTAGTTAAACTCTGCTTAAGCACTTAACCATGCCATAGAATCACATTTATATGATTTAACACTCGCTTTTTCATTTCATAAGTTATTCGTTAACACCTAGTAAGTTAAATACTAATTCAGCAATCTGGATTCTAACTCTAACAACCAAATTTTTAATTCATTAACCTGAATTCACCAATCCATCAATCTAAGCCTCAATCCAACAAACCGATTTCAACAAAATTTTCAATTCAGCAAACTGTTTTTCAATCCAGCAAACCGTATTCTATATCTGTATCACAAAAATACCAAATCAGTTTATTATTTTTCTATCCTTAGTCCAAACATATATACACATATTTCATCCACAAAAATTATTTTTCCATAATTTTCCAACTTCCTTTGATATTTTTCAAAAATTAATACTAGTGCGTAGCTTAAGAAATTAGCTACCTCGTGCTTAACTCCAAACATTCCCATCTCTTGGGATAACCTTATATATGTTAACGTGATGCTCCATTTTAAATTTCGTGGCAATCGGAGTTGTAGAACTCCGTTTATAGCGATTTCCGTCGGAAAATCACAAAAATTGTAATGGTCATAACTTGGTCGTTTTAACTCGGAATTAGCTCATTTTTGGACACGAGCTACATAATACCATATATTTTCATTTCCCAAAAGCCTGGAATTTTTCTCATTAAATAAATGTCCGAAACATCCCCCGGAAAATTTTGGGCAGCAACTTTTTATCATTTGGCAGTTTTGGAGTCCTTTACCAAAACTTGAATAAAATGAAATCTATAACTCCGATTAATTATCCGTCAATTTTTTTGGGTTCCTATCTTTCCGATATACAGTTTTCATATATCACAATTCATATTTGGACATGTTAAGCTCCCGGAAGTGACTGTTCGAAACTGTCCTTCTAACAATTTTCTTAACTTTGAGTAGTTTGGGAAAAATTCCATAACTTGCTCATTTTTCAACCTATTTGAGTAATTCGAAAGGGATTTTATCCCTAACACATATTTCTAGCTCCACAAACTGACCATACTCGAAAATGCAAAGTAGAATGAGAGATAAGATCATTTCCATATCATGCTTGATTTCTCCAAAAATTTTGTTTTTCGCAGTTTTGATCGTGCTTCTTCCAAACGTCATAACTACTTCATCCGGAGTCGGAATTTAGTCCGTTCCAGAGTCTATGGAAAGCTTATTTACTGTACTACAACATATCACAAGTCCAAAATTTTTAGAGCTCCCTAACAAATCCGGAATTTTCCTTTTAGAGACAGCAGTCCACTAGATTTTTTTTTCTTTAAGGTTTGAAAACTGTTTTGCTTTTCTTGTTTTGATTAAACTTTTAATACTCAAAATAGTTAGATCTAAGCATAACACACCATTTAACAAGTAGATCTATAGTTCTCATGTTCAAGATCATAAACTTCATGGTTCAAAATAACCAAAAATCAAATATACATAAACTAGTTAGGATTTTATACCTTTTGTGATAATCCTCTTGATTTTGATTTCTGATCCGCATGATCTGTTATTGATGTGTTTTTACACGATCCTAACTTGGTTTCTCACAATTTCACACTCCAAGATCCGAAATATAGAGAGAGATGGGACTTGGTTGTTTTGCAAAATAAAATTGAGCTTTTTTTTCTCTTTCTAGTCTTTTAAATTGATAAAATGTATCTATACATTGCAAGGTGGCATGCTAGATATAAAAGTCACATGCCAAGGTAGGTTTAGGTTTAGGGTTGGTGAACAACCAAAGGTAATGCAAGATTTGCACTCCAACTTAATTAAATACAAGAGGGTCATTTTGGACTTTTCCTTTTATTTCTAGAATTTCCATTTGACCCAATATCTTCCAATATCTCTTAGATTGTTTGAAAACTTGGTGAAATAAGGTGGCTTCTTTATGCATTTGACACCTAGCATTCTTGTACATATCTTTACAAATTGTGGCTCAATTTATTACATGTCACCCTCTCTTTTCTTCCCTTCCATAACCGGCCATGTAGCATTACTAGATCCCACTAATTCTTGCTCTTTCTCTCCGACACTAACCACTAAAGCTTTGCTTGCAAGAATGTCCATAAGTATTGGCAAAATAATAAGATGACACATAAGAGGAGTAGGTGGGAGTTGGTGGATAGTTGGTGGAGAGTTGGTGGAAGAGTTGGTAACCAACTTTAGACAAATAAAATACCAAAATAAATCTTAGTCACATGCTCAATCTTTCCTCCTTTTTCCTTCTCTATCCACCGACCATGTAAATCAATCATAGTCCAACACTTTTACTAATATCAGATGTCCATCGTGCCGTTCCTTCAATTCGGCTTATCAATAACAATATTCGAGCTACTCAATTAATGTATTGCTTGGGCCTCTAACTAATTTCATTGGCCAACACTTGGGCTATAAAATATATATAATCCAATACCTTAAATTCTTATCCAACCCAAATAATTTAATTAGGGTTTTTACTTCCTCAATTATAACACAAATCCTTACTCATGCACACTTATCTCCTTAACCCAATTAGACTTGCTATAATTAGGTTATAAAATTAATCATTTGAGATATATAAAATAAATCTCCTAGAATTAGTAAGTATCCTAAATACCACAATTCTCTTTTTCCATAACCCTTAAGTTATTAAATCCTTCATTCCTAATATATAATTTGGGTTACACTAGTTTCTTTTGTTTGTTTATATAATAAACAAATATAAACCATCACAGAATGTTCATATTCCTTACACACAACTTTTTAACCCTTAGGGTTTAATACTCCGTATTAGGATTCCCAAATTAGGGTTTAAATTCTCGATACTGAAATTAGGGTTTCTGAACATATCGCTAGAGTTTTCTAACTTAATCATCATATTCATATCATGAATTTAGGGTTTCGGATTCCCGGAACAGAAACTAGGGTTTCCAGAACCGATTTCTAGAGTTTCTTATTAGACGTTAGAGTTTCCTGACTGAACGTTGTCGCTCTTAATATAAACTTAGGGTTTGTGACAGATATAATTTATCTGATCAACCCATGACCCTTAACCACATTTAGTACACATACATATTCACATAAATCCTTAATCCTGAATAATTCACCTACATCCTTCACCGAATTTTGAAATCCTCAAAATTCAATCCCAATAACATCAAACTCATACACTCATTTTCTGTCTAGGTCTATTATTTGACCTTAAATCAATCATTTAAGATTTTCATAAATTGTCTAATTTCTCGGGTTGTCACATTCACCCCTCCTTCTAAGAATATCGTCCCCGAAATTCACCTTACACCTTACACCGTGCACCTTACACCATTCACACATAATTCCCACGCTACCCAATACACCACTCACAAGGGTAAAAATTTTAAAATTGTGCTGAGGAATCGTATAGACTGTTTATTTTTTATTTTCGCAAAGGTTTTATGGAAATTCATCCGCAAACCGTCATTATTTACGGACAGAAAGGGTGATTAGCCTGATATGCCCTGTACTGGCCAAGTACTCATTTTATCTGTTTTCCATCACTGCCAGAGGCACAAAAATTTTACCTCAGTCTTATTTGATTCCACTGCAAAACAATTTGATTTGGGAAATTTCTTTCAATAAAACATTTTTGAGAATGACGTCATGATGCCGCACTGTATTTAACAGTCCGTTGAGGATTTCGTCATTTTGTGACTTTGTTATACTACATCATACTGTAGTAGGCTGGCGATCCTTAGATCACATCCAACACCAAGTAATTCTGCATTGATAACTCCAACATTTTTTTTATCATCTCTGTACCAGGTCACATGGTACATAAGTGATAAATAAAAACAATTTTTTTTAAAAGGCACATAGTGCGTATTTAGCTTGATGTCAAAAATTGAGGTTTAGCAAAGTTAGGGGTTTAGGAATACCTAAATCTCCACTAATGATCATATGCTTAACAATCTATTTGTTCCTATAATCCTTAACACTCCATTCACACACAACTATACCCAGTTCATAAAACCATACTTATGAGTTCATAACCTGACCACAATTATATGAGATTACGAACTTACCCTAGTCTGACCTTTGGCGTCCGTTCGTTGAGGGGCTCATAAACATTTCATATAACTATAAGTCAAGAATGTCACATAAGTATGAGTTCTAAGAACTCGTACTTAATCCTATATTCTCTACCTATGACCTATTTATCTATATATAATAACTAGCGTGACACAACATTTCAATTATTACCAATGCCACCAACTAAGTAATTTTTACACCAAGTACAATTCCCCGCCCATACAAGGAATCATACAACTCAGTTGCTGACACGAGTCCTCATTGAAATCCCCACCTAATCTTAACCCCCTTTTTCAATACGAATTTCATTTAATCCGTATTCATAATCCATAACTCTTTCATGAGTTTTCATAGTACAATTTCATAGTACAACTAATACACAGCATCTTGCTGTAAACTTTTCAATCATAAGATTGATTCTTTATGACTGTCATAACCTTATCAGATCATGGGGTGATCTTATCATATATATTACGATTCAATTCCATGACTTGATCGTTTTGTTTTACGATCTCCTATTCCTGCACTTTCAGTCTTTTAGACTCGATCTATTCACCATTACTGTTCAAATTTATTATCAGAGTTAGGGAACTATGTGCTTTACACTCGCCGAGATTCATCTTTGAATCTTACCGACGAACTAAATCTATGCGAGTTAGATCTTATCCTAATCACTGCGGTTATTGGTCTCAGGTATTTCTACCTAAGCTTCATAACCAACAACTTTGATACCAACTGTAGTAACCCCGAATTCGGGCCCCAAATCGCCGCGGATTCGGTACACTAATCATTCTATAACTAATTGCGGAAGATATAAACATAAATTGTTTATACAATACATTACACACTATTCCCCAAGGTCGAGTAACCTTAACTTAATACACATTTCATAAAATATCTATTACACAACAATATTTATCAAATACGTTATTACAAACTAGCTGCACTTTATATCCCAAGCTGAACTTGACTTTAATCGTTTCCTATATCCGAACGCATTCGCCTTATCTGCAATGTTTTATCATCATATAGCAAGGGTGAGCATGAAAGTTGCCCAGCAAGTTTTTATACAATAATATAACGATATATCATGATTGAAGAGTATGAATAAAGGGCATGCTATAATTCATCAATATAATTGAGAACTAGCACGAACAAATTTTTGACTGAACAAATATTATACATGAACAAACATTTCTGAACCAACTGGTAATGAATGTGATCAGCCTTTCATACCTGACTTATACATGCAAGATGTACATAGTACAAATTTCATGGCAATCAACAATGATTAACCATAAGCTTGAAAAAACTACTCTTATTAGAGTTAAGTAAAAGAAACTTGCCTGAACCGTTGATTACCGCAACGCAATTTATAACGCATTATCTCAAAGACCTAATATTAGTAATATAGATCTCCAATATTAGAATAATATCATCACAGTATAATACTGTTATATTTATATCCACAGAATAACCTAAACACATTACCACATAACCATATCAGTCTATAATTCACATAAGACTTAGTATCAGTTAGACTATTAAGTTTGAGTTGAAACTGACACAATTTTAACATCCCGATGGTCTAGTCGGTCAACACTCGAGTTTAAGTTTAGTTAAACTCTGCTTAAGCACTTAACCATGCCATAGAATCACATTTATATGATTTAACACTCGCTTTTTCATTTCATAAGTTATTCGTTAACACCTAGTAAGTTAAATACTAATTCAGCAATCTGGATTCTAACTCTAACAACCAAATTTTTAATTCATTAACCGGAATTCACCAATCCATCAATCTAAGCCTCAATCCAACAAACCGATTTCAACAAAATTTTCAATTCAGCAAACTGTTTTTCAATCCAGCAAACCGTATTCTATATCTGTATCACAAAAATACCAAATCAGTTTATTATTTTTCTATCCTTAGTCCAAACATATATACACATATTTCATCCACAAAAATTATTTTTCCATAATTTTCCAACTTCCTTTGATATTTTTCAAAAATTAATACTAGTGCGTAGCTTAAGAAATTAGCTACCTCGTGCTTAACTCCAAACATTCCCATCTCTTGGGATAACCTTATATATGTTAACGTGATGCTCCATTTTAAATTTCGTGGCAATCGGAGTTGTAGAACTCCGTTTATAGCGATTTCCGTCGGAAAATCACAAAAATTGTAATGGTCATAACTTGGTCGTTTTAACTCGAAATTAGCTCATTTTTGGACACAAGATACATAATACCATATATTTTCATTTTCCAAAATCCTGGAATTTTTCTCATTAAATAAATGTCCGAAACAGCCCCCGGAAAATTTTGGGCAGCAACTTTTTGTCATTTGACAGTTTTGGAGTCCTTTACCAAAACTTGAATAAAATGAAATCTATAACTCCGATTAATGATCCGTCAATTTTTATGGGTTCCTATCTTTCTGATATACAGTTTTCATATATCACAATCCATATTTGGACATGTTAAGCTCCCAGAATTTAACCCGGAAGTGACTGTTCAAAACTGTCCTTCTAACAATTTTCTAAACTTTGAGTAGTTTGGGAAAAATTCCATAACTTGCTCATTTTTCAACCTATGTGAGTAATTCGAAAGGGATTTTATCCCTAACACGTATTTCTAGCTCCACAAACTGACCATACTCGAAAATGCAAAGTAGAATGAGAGATAAGATCATTTCCATATCATGCTTGGTTTCTCCAAAAATTTTGTTTTTCGCAGTTTTGATCGTGCTTCTTCCAAACGTCATAACTACTTCATCCGGAGTCGGAATTTAGTCCGTTCCAGAGTCTATGGAAAGCTTATTTACTGTACTACAACATATCACAAGTCCAAAATTTTTAGAGCTCCCTAACAAATCCGGAATTTTCCTTTTAGAGACAGCAGTCCACTAGATTTTTTTTTTCTTTAAGGTTTGAAAACTGTTTTGCTTTTCTTGTTTTGATTAAACTTTTAATACTCAAAATAGTTAGATCTAAGCATAACACACCATTTAACAAGTAGATCTATAGTTCTCATGTTCAAGATCATAAACTTCATGGTTCAAAATAACCAAAAATCAAATATACATAAACTAGTTAGGATTTTATACCTTTTGTGATAATCCTCTTGATTTTGATTTCTGATCCGCATGATCTGTTATTGATGTGTTTTTATACGATCCTAACTTGGTTTCTCACAATTTCACACTCCAAGATCCGAAATATAGAGAGAGATGGGACTTGGTTGTTTTGCAAAATAAAATTGAGCTTTTTTTTCTCTTTCTAGTCTTTTAAATTGATAAAATGTATCTATACATTGCAAGGTGGCATGCTAGATATAAAAGTCACATGCCAAGGTAGGTTTAGGTTTAGGGTTGGTGAACAACCAAAGGTAATGCAAGATTTGCACTCCAACTTAATTAAATACAAGAGGGTCATTTTGGACTTTTCCTTTTATTTCTAGAATTTCCATTTGACCCAATATCTTCCAATATCTCTTAGATTGTTTGAAATCTTGGTGAAATAAGGTGGCTTCTTTATGCATTTGACACCTAGCATTCTTGTACATATCTTTACAAATTGTGGCTCAATTTATTACATGTCACCCTCTCTTTTCTTCCCTTCCATAACCGGCCATGTAGCATTACTAGATCCCACTAATTCTTGCTCTTTCTCTCCGACACTAACCACTAAAGCTTTGCTTGCAAGAATGTCCATAAGTATTGGCAAAATAATAAGATGACACATAAGAGGAGTAGGTGGGAGTTGGTGGATAGTTGGTGGAGAGTTGGTGGAAGAGTTGGTAACCAACTTTAGACAAATAAAATACCAAAATAAATCTTAGTCACATGCTCAATCTTTCCTCCTTTTTCCCTCTCTATCCACCGACCATGTAAATCAATCATAGTCCAACACTTTTACTAATATCAGATGTCCATCATGCCCTTCCTTCAATTCGGCTTATCAATAACAATATTCGACCTACTCAATTAATGTATTGCTTGGGCCTCTAACTAATTTCATTGGCCAACACTTGGGCTATAAAATATATATAATACAATACCTTAAATTCTTATCCAACCCAAATAATTTAATTAGGGTTTTTACTTCCTCAATTATAACACAAATCCTTACTCATGCACACTTATCTCCTTAACCCAATTAGACTTGCTATAATTAGGTTATAAAATTAATCATTTGAGATATATAAAATAAATCTCCTAGAATTAGTAAGTATCCTAAATACCACAATTCTCTTTTTCCATAACCCTTAAGTTATTAAATCCTTCATTCCTAATATATAATTTGGGTTACACTAGTTTCTTTTGTTTGTTTATATAATAAACAAATATAAACCATCACAGAATGTTCATATTCCTTACACACAACTTTTTAACCCTTAGGGTTTAATACTCCGTATTAGGATTCCCAAATTAGGGTTTAAATTCTCGATACTGAAATTAGGGTTTCTGAACATATCGCTAGAGTTTTCTAACTTAATCACCATATTCATATCATGAATTTAGGGTTTCGAATTCCCGAAATAGAAACTAGGGTTTCCAGAACCGATTTCTAGAGTTTCTTATTAGACGTTAGGGTTTGCTGACTGAACGTTGTCGCTCTTAATATAAACTTAGGGTTTTCACAGATATAATTTATCTGATCAACCCATGACCCTTAACCACATTTAGTACACATACATATTCACATAAATCCTTAATCCTGAATAATTCACCTATATCCTTCACCGAATTTTGAAATCCTCAAAATTCAATCCCAATAACATCAAACGCATACACTCATTTTCTGTCTAGGTCTATTATTTGACCTTAAATCAATCATTTAAGATTTTCATAAATTGTCTAATTTCTCGGGTTGTCACAGTTTCGCGCTGCGACGCCAACTCCAGAACTGAAGTCCCGCGCCGCAGCGCCAAGTCTCCAGCCGCAGCGTCAAGACATAGTACAACAGTGGCGCCGCAGCGCCACTTAGCAGAATGGCCCAGAAATGAGTTTTTAAAATGTTTATGTCTAGCAATGTGTTATTAACCTAATCTAATGAACATAAAAACTTGTTAGATATATAATAAGGTGTTAAAATAAATTCTTAACACGTCCATAACACAATTACGTGTGAATTGAACGATTGATTGCATAGTTAGCTTATTGTTCGTGAAGTCTTTGTAAGACCCCAACTTATTATAAATAAAATTAGAATTTTCAATATTCATTATTCTAAATTAACAAGGTATTAATTTGATATAATGCTTTGAATCTGGGTGAAATGTAAAATTTTGCAAAATAAGCAAATAGTTATAAAATATTCATTTTATCGGGAAATATTCGTTTGGTCGTAGAATATTCTTTTTATCGGGTGTGAAACCCCAGATTTTATGAATAAAGATTTAATTTTCTCGAAATAAACTTTTTATATTATGGTGTGGATTTGTTATAATGTTATAGTTGTGGGTAATAATTATAAATTTTGCAAAGTATACAAGTTGTCATATTATATTCGATTGGTCGAGAAATATTCTTTTTGTCAGAAATATCCGTACGAAGGTACAATCATTGGTGGACCCCACAACGGAATTATTGTCGGATTGAGAAAATGACAAAAATATTTTTATGAAAATAACAGCGGAAGTTTTACCGTTAAAACTGTTGAACTACTCGGTAGTAAAAGTACAGTAATACGCGTGGTTGCATAGTAGCACACGGTATTGATTATTGATGCTTATGTGAGAAAACACTCAGTTTTTTTTAATTATTGCTACAGTAGTTGTTGCATAGTATCTCACATTATTTGATTCAATTATTGTTGATTTATACGTTTTGTTTTATTAGTATTATTAACGTAATAAAACAGAAACATCTTTTTATATAAAACAGAATACTTTATTAAAGTTATTCTATAAATAGAATATATTATATTTTATTATGCATAGTGTTTGCATAGTGCCTGCATAATGTTTGTATAGTAAAAATCTTTTTATATAAATAGAATATATTACATTTTATTTAAAATATTTTGTTTCAAATATGGACCGTCAGATTAAAGTAAATCAATCTGGACCGTTCATGAGTTAGTTACTATGCAGTCCATTCTTCTATAAATAGAAGCTCATTCCTTCATTATTTCTTACAAATTCACTGAAACTCTAGAGAGAAAATTATAGAGAAACTATAGAAAAGTATTCTGCTACTTCCCTACTCTTATATTCAGTTTCTTTTGCGGTAAGGGATATTATTCTTTTATATTTATGAAGAGAACTCATGTTATTCCATTTCTTATTTTTCTGTTGGAATAACCTGTATAAGCGGGCAACCCTATACTTGGTGACATTCTTCTATTATTCTGTCTTTATTATTCTGTTGGAATATCCTGTCTGTGCTATATGTCGGACCTTGTTCCGTTTTAATTATTCATTCATTCTGTTGGAATATCCTGTCTGTGGTATACGTCGGACCTGGTTCTTTTTAATTATTCAGTTATTCTGTTGGAATATTCTGTCTGTGCTATACACCGAACCTGGTTTCGTTTTAATTATTTATTATTCTGTTGGAACATCCTGTCAGTGTGAATTTCACCTGACCTGGTTCCATTATTATTATTCTGTTGGAATAACATGTTTATGCAAAGTACCGCAGGCATGGTAATTTCTTTTGTTATTCCATTCTTTATTATACTCGGTTGGTTAAAGTTTTAACTTCTATATTCCATGAAATTAGTGGAATATCCTTGATATTTGCGCTTCATCCAATATCTTTTCATGGAAATATTCTTCTGAGCATTCTTGAATTTTACACCACAAAATAATATCTTGTTGACAATTGGAACGTTATTGGTTCCTGGACAAATTAATTATTGAAGTTGTTTTATTGAATTCTTATATCATTGTCATCATCCTCATGTTTATATTCTGTTGAAAGTCATCTGTGGCCTGTAGTGCATAGATGGACTTGGTATGATTATGACCAGGGATTATTCGGTATAATCATGACCGTAATGTTACAAATGATGTGGAAAAAGTCCTCATTGGCCCGTAGTGCATTGATGGACAGTTTTTGGTATGATTATGGCTATGGATTCTCTTCGACCAAGGGAGCAAAGATAAATTATTTTATAGCATGATCAGGACCGTTGATGAAAACACAATTATCTTTGTCCCGTAGTGCATGGATAATTCGTGGTCGTCATACTAAAGATTTACATCCTTGGCCTGTAGTGCAGGGATAATTTAATGATGTGGATTATTTATTGAGCTGAGTCTCAGTGATAAAAGTGATGAAAAACTTTTTAAATCATAAAAGATAGTAGATTTTATTCTCTACTTGACTCTTTTAATGGATTGCTTATTTCCGCTGCAGTTTTTGATCTTAAACTTGTTGTCTATTATATTCTATCAGTTGATATATTGTTGAAGAATAAGGATAATTTATTCTGTATTATCTTAGTCATAATATTTCTTACTAGGCTAGTTGAGCTCACCGTTTCTTTCACCGTTCTCTTCAGGAAATGAGAATGTAGCTGGGACAAGTCGGGGAACGGTGTGATTGTCCAGATGATAGTATTAGCTAGTAGTCCTCACTATTCTGTTAAATAGTGTGACAATAAATGTAATAAGGACTTATTTGTGTTTGAATACTGTCTAGAAGATAATATTCGAGTTAAAACTCAAAGTATGTATTTTGTCGTACTTTACACGACTGTTGTATAATTAAGTTGTATTTATATTCAGTACCATGTAAGTGGCGACTCAAGATGGGTGATGTATACCTAATTTTGGGGGCGTCACAGTTGGTATCAAAGCTTAGGGATATGATCCCTGGCTAAGATGTGAGATAAGAACTAGGAGGGGAGAGACGGGGAATTCCTTTGCTAGTATGACCTACCTAAGTTTATTTGGTATTTAATTGGTCGGTCAGAGTATAGGGATAATATGTGATATGTCAATTAACCCATGTTTTGTGACAGTGTTTGTATTCAGATGTTGTGAATAGGACTCAGTTATTGGAGCGCGATAATGAGTCAGCTCAACCAAAAGGTAACTACCAACAACACGATAATAATCATACCGGTGGCAACGGCCATTGGAACAATGATAACCATCGTAGGGGAAATTATCATGCCAAGAATGGTAACCACTTCGGTGGTAATCATGGCCAAGATAATAGAAGTGGAAATTTCCAGAAGAGAAGGTCATTTAGCTTGATTTTATCGTGCACCAAAGTCAAGTCCAGCTGGGACGGTGGCACCAAAGGCAGATACGAACAAAACAAAGTCGGTGGTTTCAAGGAGAGCGTTTTTTGTGACTTCTCAAAAAGCGAGTAACCCGAACGAAGTTATCACGGGTAAGTAAATCATAAACGCTTGTGAAGGCTATACCATATTAGATACCGATTCTACCCATTATTTTATCTCTCTTGCTTGCGTTCAACGTTTAAATTTGACTCTAGAGAAGTTAGACTTTGACTTATTGGTTGAAACTTTGTTAATAGGAGCCTTCGTTACCTCCACTATTTATAAATCTTGTTTGATTCAAATAAACACTTTCACGTTACCTGTCGATCTTATCTCTTTGAAAATACTTGCATTGATGTAATTTTTGGGAACGATTGGTTAACTACTCATCATGCTTTTCGTAAGGTGGTTAGATTTCATATTCCTAACTAACCTATTATGTGAATTCAAGAAACCAAACCACTAAAGACAATCATTGTCATATCAAGCCATAAATAAAGAGCTCCGATCCTTTCGTTGTTGACTTCCTTGTGTGGAATGTACCGAAGCCAGACTTTCTGTAGGCGACGTCGTGAATGACGATGGCAAGTTGATAGGAATCAATGTAACGTACTATCCAAGTCATGGAGGAGCGTCACAGTTTTGAATGATATTTTTATTGTTAATAAAATTCCTGACGTATTCTTGAAGACTTCCTAGCTTACCCCTAGAGCGTGAAATCGAATTTTGTATTGACCCCGGTACAAAATGCATTTCTAAAACCCTCAAATATTTCTTCAACTAAAATGAATGTAACATTCATCAAAGGCGTTGGCTCGAGATGTTGAAGATTACGATCATACCATTCAATATCATCGTTGAAGAGCGAATGTGGTAGCTAACGTGTTGAGTAGAAGATCGTATGCGTTTACAAGTGTGATGTTGTTAACACAAAGACCCATTTCGTATAACTTACAAATGATGAAGATAAAGTTAAAGACTCAAGGGACCCACATGAAGATAATGAATATACGAGTAGAATCAACTTTAATCGATAAAGTTAAAGTCGTGCAAGCTACAGACCCAGAGCTGATGAATACTAAGAAGAAGGTTTAAGAGGGCGTTATTTTAAAAGCAAGTGTTGCTGAAGAGAGGTAATCTCAACCCTCGATTTAATTGGCCCATTTAAAATCCTCGATCGAGTAGGAACTGTGTCCTATAGACTCATTTTACCGCCAAAAATGTCGCGTGTTCATAACGTTTTTAAAGTATCGATGTTACGTAAATATTTGGATGACCCGAACCACATTATTAATTTAGAACCGGACGAGATAGCGGATGATTTAACGTTTGAGGAGATATGTGTTAAAATCTTGGATAAGAAGAATCGTATTCAACACTCAAAGGTTATACCTCAAGAGTTAGAATCTGAAATGAAGTCAAGGTATCCTCACCTGTTCGGCATATCAGGTACGTACGTAAATTTCGAGAGCAAAATTCTATAAAGAGGGGAGATTGTGAAACTCCAGATTTTATGAATAAAGATTTAATTTTCTCGAAATAAATTTTTTACACTATGGTGTGGATTTGATATAATGTTATAGTTGTGGGTAATAATTATAAATTTTGCAAAGTATGTAAGTTGTCATATTATATTCGATTGGTCGAGAAATATTCTTTTTGACAGAAATATCCGTACAACGGTACAATCATTGGTGGACCCTACAACAAAATTATTGTCGGATTGAGAAAACGACAAAAATATTTTTATGAAAATAACGGCGGAAGTTTTACCGTTAAAACTGTTGAACTACTTGGTAGTAAAAGTACAGTAATACGCGTGGTTGCATAGTAGCACACGGTATTGATTATTGATGCTTATGTGAGAAAACACTAAGTTTTGTTTAATTATTGCTACAGTAGTTGTTGCATAGTATCTCACATTATTTGATTCAATTATTGTTGATTTATACGTTTTGTTTTATTAGTATTATTAACGTAATAAAACAGAAACATCTTTTTATATAAAACAGAATACTTTATTAAAGTTATTCTATAAATAGAATATATTATATTTTATTATGCATAGTGTTTGCATAGTGTCTGCATAGTGTTTGCATAGTAAAAATCTTTTTATATAAATAGAATATATTATATTTTATTTAAAAGATTTTGCTTTAAATATGGACCGTCAGATTAAAGTAAATCAATCTGGATCGTTCATGAGTTAGTTACTATGCAGTCCATTCTTCTATAAATAGAAGCTCATTCCTTCATTATTTCTTATAAATTCACTGAAACTCTAGAGAGAAAATTATAGAGAAACTATAGAAAAGTATTCTGCTACTTTCCTACTCTTATATTCAGTTTCTTTTACGGTAAGGGACATTATTATTTTGTATTCATGAAGAGAACTCATATTATTCCATTTCTTATTATTCTGTTGAAATAACCTGTATAAGTGGGCAACCCTATACTTGGTGACATTCTTCTATTATTCTATTGGAATATCATGTCTGTGCTATACGCCGGACCTGGTTCCGTTTTAATTATTCATTCATTCTGTTGGAATATCCTGTCTGTGCTATACGTCGGACCTGGTTCCGTTTTAATTATTCATTCTGTTGGAATATCTTGTTGACAATTGGATCGTTATTGGTTCCTGGACAAATTAATTATTGAAGTTGTTTTATTGAATTCTTATATCATTGTCATTATCCTCATGTTTATATTATGTTGAAAGTCATTTGTGGCCTGTAGTGCATAGATGGACTTGGTATGATTATGACCAGGGATTATTCGGTATAATTATGACCGTAATATTACAAATTATGTGGAAAAAGTCCTCATTGGCCCGTAGTGCATTGATGGACAGTTTTTGATATGATTATGGCTATGGATTTTCTTCGGCCAAGGGAGCAAAGATGAATTATTTTATAGCATGATCAGGATCGGACCGTTGATGAAAACACAATTATCTTTGTCCCGTAGTGCATGGATAATTTGTGGTCGTGATACTAAAGATTTACATCCTTGGCCTGTAGTGCAGGGATGATTTAATGATGTGAATTATTTATTGAGCTGAGTCTCAGCGATAAAAGTGATGAAATTTTTTTAAATCATAAAAGATAGTAGATTTTATTCTCTACTTGACTCTTTTAATGGATTGCTTATTTTCGCTGCAGTTTTTGATCTTAAACTTGTTGTCTATTATATTCTATCAGTTGTTATACTGTTGAAGGCTAAGAATAATTTATTCTGTATTATTTTTGTCATAATATTTCTTACTGGGCTAGTTGAGCTCACCCTTTCTTTCATCGTTCTCTTCAGGAAATGAGAACGTAGCTGGGACAAGTAGGGGAACGGAGTGATTGTCCAGATAATAGTATTTTACGTAAGAAGGCACTACTCAATAATTGTTACAGTAGTAACTGTTCAATATTTTATTTTATTGATTCAATAATTGCTGCGTTGATAGTTTATATTATTATTGTTTCAATAATTGTCACTGCATAGTATTTTCCATTATCAGATCAATAATTTATATTATTTGAATAATATTATTAGATAGCATTATTGGAAATGTCTATAAAGTCCTGTCAATGAGAGGTTTGGTCACCTAATTGCGCGCCAGTAAGGAGAAATCCTTATTGGAAAGCCCCCTCATTCCTGGGAACTGCCTGGTTGTCATAATTGTGATTATGTAATATTATTCATGAATAATTAATTATTGATTTATATGATAAGGAAATATTTATTTGATGTGGATATAAATGATGGATTTATTTATTTTATGTGGTTATAAATAAAGGAATTAATGATGAGGTGTTTTATCAGTATTTTGTCGGAAGGGAAGTATTAAAAAGCACCCGTTTATGGATTTCAGATATTTTCTGTTTGGAATTTGGAAAAACTCAAAGCTACAAAGTTGTAGAGAATTCAATTTCAAGCAGAATAGACATAAAATTCATATTTTTCTGATAAATAGACCATTTTCTATGAATTATTGAAGATTTAAAAAATAAAATGATTTTTATTAATTTATGGGTAGGACCCACTTGTGTTGAATACACATGGGCTGCTGATTTTGTTCAAAGATGGATGGTCTTGAATTTCAAACCTATCATGCGTAGGAGAAAAGGAAAGAAAATATTATATTTTATTATTTTAGTCTCCTATGGCGTTCTAACATTTTCCTATAAATAGACGCTTAGGTTAGAATTGAAAATTACACCAGAAACAAGTTTTCTTTCTCTGTAGATTATCGAGCGTATTTTTGTGAGTATTTATATACTTTGAGAGTTGTTGTTCGGTACAAGTTTCCTTCGACTTTCTATCCGATATTCTGATCAGAAGTACCGTTATTTTGAGGTAAGGGATGTTATTTTCTTCATATATGATATTATTTCTTCAATATCATTAGGCCGAAGTATTGATCTGAACTTTTAATCAAATTTAGAACTTTTTGTGTCGGAGTTACTATTCATGTATACGGTACTATTCATGTATACGATACTATTCACAAATACGACACTATTCACCGAAAAATGAAAATTTCTTCTTTTTGTCCAAGATGTCTATTATGGTTACTATCTTTGATTGTATCCGTATTTTGGTCTTTATTTTTGAATTCTGCTTTAAAATTGGTTATTATGAAGTATTATTGATCTTGGATAAACTGTTATACGAATCCCTAATATTTGTCCTTCTGTCTCACTGGATTTGTAATAACCCGAGATTTTCTATATAAAATAAATAAGAAATTTTGCGTATAAATTTTTTATTTATTTATTTAATGACGAGAATAAGTGTCTAGTAACGTGAACGATAAATACGAATATATTTATTACTTGAAAAATTAGAAATAATTTTAGAATAATTAATTACCACAAATTATATTGTTATGGTAATTAATTTCTGTAAGCCAAAATGTTTTTATTAATTATGAAAACATGATTGGAAATAATATATAAAGTGATAATTAGAATTATGTAATAAATATTTTATTATATGATTTGTTCAGAATATTTAAGTTAATTATTTTAACTTGATTATTGATGTTGTGTACGAAAGAGAATTCAGATATGAGATCCAAACCCTGTATTGGGATTATGATCAAGAGATGAGAATAATAATATTATATTATTGATGTAATGATTTTTACAGTACCATAATTATGTACTGTGTATGTGCGGACAGATAATATTAAGCAATGACGGTCAATTAGGTCATAGCATATTACCGTGCTGTGAAACCCTAATTATTAAACTCAGTTATGAAATATGACTGAGTAGTGACTGTGTTATATGAAGTTACTGTGTATAAGATGTCGGTAATTAGAAAAAACCCTAATTACTATCTTTATGCCGATAATTAGGACAAACCCTAATTATTATAACCTTAACCGGTTAAAGTTAGAGATCGTAATGACTGTGTAAGAACACACACAGACAATTAGAGAACCCTAATGGTCAATTAGAAACCCTAATTGATGACGTTAAGAAACCCTAATTATAGAACCCTAAATTTTTTTATAAAAACCCTAATTTAAATTACCGGGTTTAATTACGATGTTATTGTATAAATGTTTTAATTTACCAAATGATAGAAATTAATTGGTAAATGATAAGAATTACAATCTAGTGATTAAATATTACATTTAATTGCTATGTATAAGAATGTCCATGAAATTATATGTGAAATTACCAAAATGCCCTTTTTAGCTTATTAGTGTATTATTACTTACATTGTTGATGGAATCTTGCAACAATAATGCCCAACATGCTTACCCTACCATTTTATAAGCTAGCAATCAATTGATTCATTCAATTCTAGCATCCAAGGCATTTAATTGTCCTATAAATAGATTAAAGAGGGTTAACATTATTTTGCACACTAAAATTTTCCAAAGCTTCTAGCTATACTCTCTCATGCTCTTAGCTACAAAATTATCGTGCCCATACACTCTTAAACAAAGCCCAACCATCACCCATAACAAATCAGAAGCAAGAATCAAGAATTTTTGGCATAAAAGGTATAAGAACACTAAACCTAGAAATCCTTTGATTCGATGTTATTTGTTGCAATTAATTGTTTAAATTTGTATAATAGGATGTTAATTGATGATATGGGTTGATAAATCTAAGACCCATAACATTAAAGTACACGAATTTGAAGATTTAAGAAATCTAGAAAATTTCATTTCTGTGATTTTTCGTCAAATGTCAGAGCTTATAGATCTTTGATCGATCATGATTTTTTGTTGTTTTGAATTTTTTATGTGTAGCTTTTTATGTGGTCTTTAATCTGCAAAAAGAATCAAGTCCATATCATGTATAGATTAGAAGTTATAAATGGTCAATCATGGTTGACCGATCATGAGAAACTATTTTTGGGTAGTCTGTAATGGGAGCATTCTCGTCCACTTTTTGTGCTTTAAAAGGTCTGGGCTTTTGATATGTTGTAGTACACTGAATAAGCTTTTCAAAGACTCAAAAAAGGACTAAATCCGATATCGGAGGAGAGAGTTATGACATTTCAAAGTAGTAGTGTCAAAACTGTCCAACAAGTGCGGTGCAGTCCACTTGAACGGAATTTCTGGGCTGTTGTGTTAGGAATTTGGAAACAAGTCAGTAGGGAAGAGTTGTATTCTCGGAAGATAGCCTCGCGTGGGCTCAAGAATCGTCTAAAAATGTTTTAAAACGAAAGAGTTATGAATGTTTTAGCGAAAGAGGGTAAATCTGGGAAATAGATAAAAACGGTTGCGAGTGGACACTTTTGGGGTCTGTTTTAGGCTTCCTAAGAGGTCCGAAATTACTGGGTTATATTTTTTAAAAATACTCTGGTAAACCATGTACAACATATCCAAAGTTGGAAATTTTCTGATAAATGAGTAAGGCGTGAGAAAATCGTAAAGTGAGCTATTGAAAAATTAGTTTAAACCAAGTCCTACATCGTCTAATTTGAGAACTTCACCATTTTCTAAACCTATAAATAGAAGGGCTTGGCATTTGTTTCATTCACCAACAATAAGGTCTCCAATTTTTGAGAAAGGCTTTGTTGTGGGAGGACTTTTTATAAAGATCTCCTTAGTTAAATTTTGGCATAGAAGTGCGTATTCAGTTTGTGGAATTCATATTTTCGGGTATGTTTCTTATTTAATTTTTGTAATATTATTATTTTAAATATTGTATTTAGTTGTTAGTTAAAGTTTGAATTTTTGAAGTTTAGTTAGTTTTGTTAATAAACTAGTTAGTTTACTATGTTTATTTTGGCTTGAAATTGATTATATAAATGAGTTATTTGTGATGACTTTTAATATTTTGGGATTAATTTCATTAATTAAGTATTATTAATGATATTAAAGTTATTTATTGATTATATTAAATAATTAGCTTTAAAATGATTTTATTATTTTAAAAATCATTTTAAATGAAAATAAGGTGTTTAAAGATATTTTGAGTTATAAAATATAACTTTTAATATTTAGAAGATAATTTCATTAATAATTATATATTAATGATATTTAGTTAATAATTTGTGATATTAAGTTTATTAAATAAATAGTTTAAAAATAGTTTTATTTATTTAAAAATCATTTAAAAAGGATATTAAGGATTTAAAAATATTTTAAGTTATAATTAATGACTTTTAATATTTGGACAAATAGTACATTAATATTTAAATATTAATGATAATTATTTAAAAAAGATTTTAATTATTTTAAAAATCATTTACGGGTAATATAAATATTTTAAAAATAGTTTGAGTTATTATAAATAACTTTTATATTTTGGCAATGGTTTCATTAATAGTTTAATATTAATTAATTATTAATGATATTAGGATTGTTTGATGTTTAAATCATTTAATTATGATTCCGATGTTTGAAAATGCATGATAAATTATTATAAATATTTTAAAATTATTTTAAGTCATTTAAAAATAAAATGACTGGTACTCATAGATGTTGAGGTACAGAATAAGAGTCTTAGACTCGATAATTACCCGATAAAGCCGTCGGTACGCCGACAAATGTCAGAAATTTATCTAAACTTAGATATTTGACTGTATTAATGATCGTTTATGATGTAATGACTGTTAGAGATGTGTGATAATGTGATTAGACTATGTGTTGACTGTAATAGACAATATTATGTGTTATTATATATTGTTCTAATCGAACGAATGATCTGATTAATGATAGTTTATGATATAAAGAGATAGAACCTAAGTTGGGATTTGTAATCAGCGAATCAGGCAAGTATCTTACCTTTTGCATTTCCTTTATGCAATGGACATGAGTAAGAAGTTTCAGAATTATTCTATGGCTGTACAGATTATGTACTCTTTGATTATCAACATGTTAGCTCAAATATATATTCTGTTCATTAATTTCTAAATGGTTATACAAGTGTCCCCACTTGGATAATCATTGTATTTATTCACATGTTGATACACCTTTATCAATTACCCGTATATATATATATATATATATATATATATATATATGTTGAATTATATATTATTGTTGAGCAAGATTAAAAACATTCGCGTTTGGAACCAGGCATGTATGAACATCCCTATATGGGAAAATTTTTGCGCCCAAGGCGGATAGAGTGAGCGATGAATTTCATTCAGGTTATGTAGTATTGATCAATACAGTGTACAAAGGGGCTGATTACCTCCGTGCCCGTAAATTATGACAGTTTGCGGATGGATTTCTGCTAAACCTTTTCGAAAAAGAAAAAGAATGTTCATAGTATGTTTCTTAAACCCTATTCATGGGTAGAACCAGATTTCAAGAATTTGAAAGAGAGTTGTTATATGAATTTTTTTTATCAGTACAGAGTACTTCACAACTTTCGATTCGTTGTAGATGTGTTATGTAAAGAGAATACGTATATCCTTTCAGCTTATATATATAATTGCTATTACTTGCTGGGCACTCAAATGCTCATCCTTGCTTAAATTAAATGTTTTCAGTTATGTATGAGCAACCTGAAGGCTCAGGCACGAACAAGGGAAAAGGAAAGCTGTTCGAATGAGTTTGTATTATGAGTTAATGGTTATAGTTAGTAAGGGAATCTATTTTCCGGTATAGTAAAGAATGTATTTGAAGGTCACGTACCTGGGAAGTAAACTTTGATGTATGTAAATTAAGTTTGAATGTAATATTATTATTGTATTATTCAGCTAATAGAAATGGTATTGTGAAGCACCGAGTTCGGGTTTCAAGTATCCGAATTTGGGGGCGTCACAGGTTGGTATCAAAGTTGTAGGTTATAAACGTTAGGAATGCGAAACCTAGGTTATAACCTTAGTAGAATGGAGAACAAAAGTTAAGATAGATATTCAGTGAACCAAGAGACGAAGTACTATGGTGAGAAGTTACAGGATATGATGAGTTGAAGAGATCCATCAAGTTTTAGTTGTACTAAATAAAATATTCCTTCATTTTATCGATGAATATATTTTATTTCGGTACTAATGTGGTCTCATTTATTGTGGTCATAGGATGGATGACGAAAGTCTAGATTATAATCCTTGACCCAAGAGACGATGGACTCTAGCGAGGAGTACACGGACAGTGAGATGATAAGAGATTTGTTAGTTAGGAACGATGACTTAAAGGTTAGAGCTAAGCAGACGAAGGCACAAAATCGTACTCTCTATATTTCGGAACAGTAGTACAAGGACGCTGCTCACCGAACACAGATGGAGTTAGCCTGAGTTACGAGGGAGGTTGGAGCAGAGAGAGATACAGATAGCACAGTTGAAGGTTGAGATAGAAGCCAAAGACACCATGATATATACCTTGGAGCAGGCTTTAGTCATCGTCTTCATGCGATTCGATGCAGAGTAGATGGAACTGCCTTTCGGCAAAGAAAGATAGGCGTTGATGTGTTTATAGAGATGAATTGAAATAATTCATTGTCAAACAAAATAAGATACAACGTAAGTAGAACTCTTGATTGATGTGTATATATACTATATGCTAATCAGTGTAACTTATGTATGTAGATGTCTAGTGAGAAAGATATGTGGAATAAGAAGGATCGAATCTGTACCCCTGAGCTAATATCAAAGCCAATAGCTGAAATAGAGACTCACAAAGAAACCAAATCGGACGAGGTGGCTATCATAGAAAACGTTGTACCAGGTCCGAAAATGGTGGAATTGATAGATAAAGATTCAGACACTAAAATTGAAGCTGCTCAAGCATCAACGGAGGTGCAGGATCTGGAGAACAAGGTTGCTTTGCTGGAAAGGCTGTGGGAGATGGAGACGTTGCTTTATATTCAACTGCGTTAAGAGGAGGATAAGCTCAAACTACAAATTGACCAGATGGAAGCCTCAAGCAACACTTTGTGTGCAGCTCCGAGAGATAAGGGAAAAAGGAAGATAGAAGACCATGATTTAGGAAAACCTAGTAAGAAGAATTGGAAAAGAATATGTTATCTTTGCGGTTATGAAGGGCATACCACTCTGTATTGTCCTGACTATAAACGGGGAGCGTGTTTTGTTTGTGGAAAGAAAGATCATCAGGCGAAAAGCTGTCCAAGAAAGAAGGCTTAGTAAGAAGGTAGTATAGGTTATGTTGTGTTTATTTAATATGTGTGATAAGTAATGAACTATTTTCAACTTTTATGTTGGTCAAGATTTTAAATCCCGACTTTCGTAGTCACAAAGGAATAGCTAATGATTAAAGCAGTATGTGATATATAAATATTCAATAAATGAATATCAATCCAAGATTGAGAAATTAAACAAGTTTAATTCATTAATCTTATGCGATAAGGTTTAAAATGTAAGAGTATAATTTATGGTTTATTTAACCAGATAATGCCGCCAAGACGTCAAACTCGAAACCAAAGGATAGAAGAATCTACCAATGCTGGGGAACGATAGCCATAACTGATGCAAAACTTTGCAAACATGGTAGCTCAAGCTATGCAGCAGGGAACACCAGTTGCAGGAATACCATCCTGGAAAAGCGAACGTGGTAGCTGACGCATTTAGTAGAAAATCATATGCGGGTATGAGTGCGATATTATCAACGCAAAGGCCCATTTTGTGTGACTTGCAAAGAATGGAGATAGAGATAAAGACTCCAGGGACCCACATGATGATGCAAAATATACGAGTAGAACCGACTTTAATTGATAAAGTTAAAGTTGTTCAAACTACAGACCTGGAGCTGATGCGTATGAGGAAGAAAGTGCAAGAAGGTGCTATGCCGGAAGCAAGAATCGATGATAAAGTAAAACTTCGAGTTAACTCCAGACTTTATATTCCTAACGATCCTGAGTTAAAGTATAAAATCATGATGGAGACACACAACACACCGTTTGCAATCCATCTTGGGAGTACCAAAATGTATCGTGATCTTCGTCATACATTTTGGTGGAGTAATATGAAGAGAGAGATAGCGCTGTTTATCTCAAGGTGTCTAACTTGTCAACGAGTCAAGGCGGAGCATCAAGTACCAAAAGGTCCATTGCAACCACTTGAATTTCTAGAATGGAAGTGGGAGCACATTACCATGGATTTTGTTACTGGTCTTCCCAAGGTTTCTCAAGGCATAGATGAAATTTGGGTCATTGTTGATAGATTGACCAAGTCTGCTCACTTCTTACCAATACGAGAAACTTATACACTTGAACGTCTTGCTCGTATGCATATCAACGAGATTGTAAGATTGCATGGTATACCAATATCCATAGTTTCTGATCGAGACCCAAGATTCACTTCAAGATTTTGGGTTAGTTTGCAAAAAGCTATGGGCACGGATTTATGATTTAGTTCGGCATATCATCCTCAGACGGACGGACAATCAGAGAGGACTATTCAAACTCTGGATGATTTATTAAGACTCTGTGTCCTTGACTTTAAGGGAAGTTGGGACAAGTTCTTACCATTGGTGGAGTTTTCCTACAACAATAGTTATCAAGCAAGTATTGGCATGGCTCCATTCGAGGCGTTGTATGGAAGAAAGTGTCGTTCTCCAATATGCTGGGATGAGGTGGGTGAAGAAACGTTGTTGGGACCGGAATTGGTACGTATGACTACAGAAAAGATTCAAACGATCCAACAACGTATAAAGAACTCAGAAGATCGACAAAAGAGTTATGCTGATCTTCATCGAAAGGATGTGGAATTCGATATTGGAGATCATGTATTGTTACGTGTGACTCCATGGAAAGGAGTTATGAGATTCAGAAAGAGAGGAAAGCTCAATCCTCGATTCATTGGCCCATTTTCAATCCCTGATCGAGTAGGAACTGTATCATATAGACTCGCCTTACCGCCAAGTATGTCTCGTGTTCATAATGTTTTTCAATATCCATGTTGCGTAAATATGTGAAAGATCCGAACCACATTATTGAGTTAGAACCGAATGAAATAGCGGAAGACTTAATGTATGAAGAGGTACCTGTTCAAATCTTGGATAGGAAGGAGCATATTTTATGCTCCAAGCTAATACCTCAAGTCAAAGTTTTGTAGAGAAACCACGATATTGAGGAAATGACCTGGGAGCTAGAATCTGAAATGAAATCAAGGTATCCTTACCTCTTCGACAAACCAGGTACGTACCCTAATTTCGAGGAAAAAATTCTTAAGAAGGGGAGGTTGTAAGACCCCAATTTTTTTAAATAAAGATGAATTTTCTATAAATATCATTTTTAAATATTAAGGTATGAATTTGAAATAATATTATAGTTGTGGGTAGTATTTATAAATTTTGTAAAGTACACAAGTTGTCTTATAATTATTCAATTAGTCGGGGAATATTCGTTTTAACAGAGAATATTCGTACAAAGGCGCAATCATTGGTAGACCCAACAACGGAATTATTGTCGGATTGACAAAATGACAAAATTATTTTTTTATAAAATAAGGACGGAAGTTACCGTTAATACTGTTGAACTACCCGGTAGTAAAAGTACAATAATACGCGTGGTTGTATAGTAGCGCACGGTATTGGTTATTGATACTTACGTGATAAGTCACTCAGTTATACTACATTATTGCTACAGTAATTGCTGCATCATATCTCTCATATTATTGATTCGATTATTGTCACAGTATCATCTGCATTATTTGTTATATTGTTAAATCAATAATTGAGGTCTGAAAAGTATTTGGGACACTTTTTGTGTCAGAGTTACTATTCACAAGTTACTATGCACGAGTTACGGTAAGGGGTGTTATTATTTCTTCTTGAAGAGAACTTCTGTTATTCCATTCTTTATTATTCTGTTGGAATAACCTGTATACGTGGCATACCCTATACTTGGTGAAATCCTTATGTTATTCCATTCTTTATTATTCTGTTGGAATAACCTGTAAAAGTGGCATACCCAATACATAACCTGTATACGTGGCATACCCTATACTTGGTGAAGTCCTTATGTTATTTCATTCTTTATTATTCTGTTGGAATAACCTGTAAAAGTGGAATACCCTATACATAATCTGTATACGTGACATACCATGTACTTGGTGAAATCCTTATATTATTCCGTCATTTATATTCTGTCAAAATATCCTGTCGGTGTGAATTTCACCTGACCTGGTTCCAATATTTATATTTTCCGTCATTTAATATTTTGTCGAAATATCTTGTCGGTGTGAATTTCACATGACCTGGTTCCAATATTTATTATTCTGCATTTTATATTCTGTCGGAATATCCTGTTGGTGTGAATTTTACCTGACCTGGTTCCATTACTTATTATTTCGTATTTATTATTCTGTTGGAATAACCTGTATATGCGAAGTACCGCATGCATGGTGATTTCTGTTGTTATTCCATTCTTTATTATTCTGTTGGAATAACCTGTCTATGCGAAGTACAACATGCATGGTGATTTCTGTTATTATTCCATTCTTTATTATACTCAGTTGGTTAAAGTTTTGACTTCTATACTCCATGAAATTAGTGGAATATCCTTGATATTTGCGCTTCATCCAGTATCAATTCATAGAAATATTCTTCTGAGTATTCTTGAATTTTACACCACAAAACAATATCTTATTGACAAATTGGACATTATAAGTTCCTGGACAAATTAATTCGTGAAGTTGTTTTATTGAATTCTTATATCATTGTCATCATACTCATGTTTATATTATGTTGAAAGTCATATGTGTCCTGTAGTGCATGGATGGACTTGGTATGATTATAACCAGGGATTATTCGGTATAATCATGACCGTAATGTTATAAATGATGTGGTAAAAGTCCTCATTGGTCGTAGTGCATTGATGGATAGTTGTTGGCATGATCATGACCATTGATAAATACACAAATATCCTTGGCCCGTAGTGCATGGAATTTGTGGTCGTGACCCTAATAAATATCCTTGGTCGTAGTCCAGGGATGATGTTGATTATTTATTAAGCTGAGTCTCAGTGATAAAAGTGATGAAAAACTTTTTAAATCATAAAAGATAGTAGATTTTATTCTCTACTTGACTCTTTTAATGGATTGTTTTTTCCGCTGCAGTTAAACTTGATGTCTATTGTATTTTATCAGTTTAACATTGTTGGAGACTAATGATAATTTATTCTGCATTATCTTGGTTATAATATTTCTTGCTGGGCTAGTTGAGCTCACCCTTTCTTTCACTATTCTTTTCAAGAAATGAGAACGTAGCGGGGATGAGTCGGGGAACAGAGTGACAGTCCAGATGATAGCATTAGTAGTCCTCACTATTCTATTAGATAGTGTGATAATAAATGTATTGAGGACTTATTTGTGTTTGAATACTGTCTAGACGATAATATTCGAGTTAAAACTCACAGTATGTATTTTGCCGTATTTTACACGACTGTTGTATAATTAAGTTGTATTTGAATTTTGTACCATGTATTTGGCGACACAAGATGGGTGATGTATACCTAATTTTGTGGGCGTCACATTAATTGAAGATATAGATTGATAAATCAAAAACCCATAACATCAAAGTACACGAATTTGAAGATTTAAGAAATCTAGAAAAATTCATTTCTGTGATTTTTCGTCAAATGTCAGAGCTTATAGATCTTTTATCTGTGACGCCCCCAAAATAGGTATACAACACCCATTCTGAGTCGCCAAATACATGGTACATAAAGCAAACTACAACTTCAATAATACAACTGTCGTGTGAAATACGACAATACATACTGTGAGTTTAAATACAAATATTGTCTTCTAGACAATATCCACACGCAAATAAGTCCCCATTACAATTATTCAAACATTATTTTATAGAAATAGTGAGGACTGCTAAAACATCTTCCTAGAACCATCACTCCATACCCCAACTCGATCCTGCTATGTTCTCACTTCCAGAGAAGAAAATGGAACAAAAAGGAAAGGGTGAGCTCAACTAGCCCAGTAAAGAATATTATGACTAAGATAATATACAACAAATTATCGTTAGTCTTCAACAGGGAAAATCTGATAAAATATAATCGACAACAAGTTTTAGATCAACTAATACAGCGGAAATAACAATCCATTAGAAGAGTCACGTAGAGAATGAATTCTACTGTCTTCTAAGGTTTAAAAGTCCATCATCAATATTTCATTCCTGTAACAACAATCAATATACATCTTTAATCATCTTTGCACTACAGGCCAAAGATATTCATTTGTATCACCAGTTGGTCATGTTCATCTCAACACCTGCTCATCTTTGCACTACAGGCAAAGATATTCATCAGTTAATCATTCATCTTTGTACTACTGGCCAAAGATATTCAGTAGTGTCATCATTTAGGACTGAGGATGATGAAAAATATTTTTTTTAAAGAAACGAATCCAGTGAAACAAAATGACAAGAATTAAGGATTAAGGATTCGTACTTTAGTTTGTCCAAATTCAAAAATACTCCATAATAAACAATTATGAGCCAAACTTCAAGATTGAAGATCAAAACATGGATACAATCAAAGCTAGTAACCATAATAGATATTTTGGACAAAAAGGAAAATTTTAATTTCTCGGTGAATAGTGTCGTATTCGTGAATAGTGTCGTATACGTGAATAGTAATCCCGACACAAAAAGTTCTAAATTTGATTTAAAAGTTCACCAATATTTTGGCATAATGATATTGAAGAAAAATATCATTTAAGAAGAAATTAATATCCCTTACCTCAAAATAACCGTACTTCTGACTGAATTTCGGTATAGTGTTGACAGAAACTCGCACCGTATAGCAACACTCAAAGTATACTCACAAGAATATGCTTGATAATATAGAGAGAGAAAACTTTGTTTCTGGTGTGATTTTCAATTCTAACTTAGCCCTCTATTTATAGAAAATGTTAGAACGCCAAATGAGACTAAAATAATAAAATATTATTTTCTTTTTCTTATTCCACACCGACCTTTACCAACCAATTTTGAAAGCCATCAACCATCTTTGGTCAAAAATATCAGTCACCCATGTGCCAACAACCACAAAAACATTTTTGTTAAATATAATAATTAAAATTTCCAAAAATTAATTATTTCGGAACTCCGGAACTTCAATAATTCACAATAAATAGCTCTTTTATCAGAAAATTTGAATTTCGTGAGTTTTATAGAAAATTAAATTATCTACAACTTTGCAGAAGGAAGTTTTTCCAAATTCCTAACATAAATTGACCGAAATCCACAAATGGGCGATTTTGCAGTCTATAATCAATTTTCGGTCAAGAATTGTGGTCCACCGACACCCAAAACATGTGTTAATTATTTAATGCCACAAAAATACTCTTCCTCCTCATATACTCATATATCCCACATTCATTGTAAAAATATCACCATCAATATATTATTAAAATAATATATTTAAATGAATTATTTTATCAGAAAAAGATAAAATATTAATTTTCAACAATTGTCACATAAAAAAATTTCTCCATCTATATCCACATAAAATCAATATTTTCCTCATCATATAAATTAATAATTAATTATTCACAAATAATATTACACAATCACAGTATTGGCAATCAGGCCGTTCCCAGGATAGAGGGGGCTTTCCAATAAGGATTTCTCTTTACTGGCGCACAATTAGGTGACCAAACCTCTCCTTAGACAGAACTTTCTAGACATTGCCAATAATGTTATCTGATAATATTATTCAAATAATATGAATTATTGATCTGATAATGGAAAATAATGTACAGTGAAAATTATTGAAACAATAATATTATAAATATCATCGCAGCAATTATTGAATCAATAAAATAACATAATGAACAGTAATTACTGTAACAATTATTGAGTAGTGCCTTCTTACGTATGAATCTATAATTTAACAATACTGTGCAATACCGTGTGTTACTGTGCAACCACATGTATTACTGTATTTTAACCACCAGGTAACCCAACAGTGTTAACGGTAACAATTTATGTCGTTATTTATAAAACTCAATATTTGTCGTTTTCTTTCATCCAACTATTTTTTGTTATGGGGCCCATAAATGACTGCGCCGTCGTACGGAGATTCCCGACAATAAGAATATTCCACGACCAAACGAATATTCACCGACAAAAAGAATATTTTGTAACCACTTGCTTATTTTGTAAAATTTTCACATTTCACCCATAACCAAAGCATTATATCAAATTAACCCTTATAAATTTAGAATAATGAATAAAGGAAAATTCAATTTTATTTATAATAAGTTGGGGTCTTACAACCTCCCCTCCTTATAAAATTTCGTCCTCAAAATTAACGTACGTACCTGGTATTTCGAACAGATGAGGGTACCTCGCTTTCATTTCCGATTCCAACTCCCAGGTCATTTCTTCAATTGCACGGTTTCTCCACAAAACCTTAACTTGTGGTATGACCTTCGTGCGTAAGACATGCTCTTTCCTATCCAAAATCTCAATAGGTATCTCCTCGTATGTTAAATCTCCAGCTATCTCGTCCGGTTCTAACGCAATAATGTGGTTCGGTCTTTAACATATTTACGAAGCATAGATATGTGGAACACATTATGAACATGAGACATACTTGGAGGTAACGCGAGTCTATAGGCTACGTTTCCTATTCGGTCAAGAATCTCAAATGGACCAACAAATCTTGGATTGAGCTTTCCTCTCTTTCCAAATCTTGTAACTCCCTTCCATGGAGCAACACGTAACAATACATGATCTCCAATATTAAACTCCACGTCCTTTCTATGAAGATCAGCATAACTCTTTTGTCGATCTTGTGAAGTTTGAATACGTTGTCGAATCATTTAGATCTTTTCTGTAGTCATGCGTACTAACTCTGGTCCCAACAACGTTGCTTCTCCCACCTCAACCCAGCATACTGGAGAATGACATTTTCATCCATACAACGCCTCAAATGGAGCCATGCCTATACTTACTTGGTAACTGTTTTTGTAAGAGAATTCCACCAGTGACAAGTACTTATCCCAACTTCCTTTGAAATCTAGAACACAGAGTCTTAATAGATCTTCAAGGGTTTGAATAGTCCTCTCTGATTGTCCATCCGTTTGAGGATGGTATGCTGAACTGAATCGTAAATTGATGCCCATAGCTTTCTGCAAACTAACCCAAAATCTTGAAGTGAATCTTGGGTCACGATCTGAAACTATGGATACTGGCATGCCATGCAATCGTACAATCTCATTCACGTACATACGAGCAAGACGTTCAAGGGAATAAGTCTCTTGTATAGGTAAGAAATGAGCAGACTTGGTTAATCTATAAATAATAACCCAAATCGCATCTATGCCTTGAGAAACCTTGGGAAGACCTATAACAAAATCCATTGTAATGTGTTCCCACTTTCATTTCAGAATCTCAAGTGGTTGCAATGGACCTTTTGGCATTTGATGCTTCGCCTTTACTCGTTGACAAGTTAAACACCTCGAGATAAACTCCGCGATCTCTCTCTTCATATTGTTCCACCAAAATGTGTGTCGAATATCATGATACATTTTGGTACTCCCAGGATGGATTGCAAACAGGGTGTTGTGTGCCTCCATCATGATTCTATGCTTCAACTCAGAATCGTTCGAAACGAAAAGTCTAGAGTTGACTCGAAGTATTCCTTCTTCATCAATTCTTGCTTCTGGAATAGCACCTTCTTGCACTTTCTTCTTCATTTGTATCATCCCCAGGTCCGTAGCTTGAGCAGCTTTAACTTTATCGATTAAAGTCGGTTCTACTCGTATATTTAATATCATAACATGGATCCCTAGAGTCTTTAACTCTATCTTTATCGTTTGTAAATCGTACAAAATGGGTCTTTATGTTAACAACATCGCACCCGTACCCGCATACGATCTTCAATGCGTCAGATACTACGTTCGTTTTTCCACGATGGTATGGTCAGAACATGTGCCAAAATAGTTCTTCGAAGCTCTTCCCATATTCCTTGCTTCATTCGAATTTTGTATCTCTACGAGTCAGCTGAGTTAATGGTGTAGCGATTTGAGAAAATCTTTCCACGAATCTTCGATAATAACCAACTAAACCTAGAAAGCTACATATTTCGATTACTAACTTAGGTTGCTCTCAATTATGACTCACATCCCAATCTTGGATAACACGTCACAATAGCACCTAATAGTTTACTATCGCACGAATATGGAATCCCCTACGGAGAGTCTGGCTTCGGTGTATTCCACAAAGGAAGTCATAAGATAGAGGCTCGGGTATCAACTTCTATATTTGGGTTTTTAACTCCTGAAGTTCAATAGGAGCCATTCGATATGAGATTTTAGAAATGGGTTTTGTACCGGATTTAAAGTCGATACAAATTCAATATCACGCTCTGGGAGTAGGCCAAGAAATTCTTCAGGAAATACGTCAGGAAATTCACTAACAACAAAAATATCATTCAAATCTGACGAATTATTGTTCAAGTCCATAACATGGCTAAGAAAGCTTGACATTCGTTTTTCAATAAACAAATAGCTTTGTGGTTTGATATGACAGTGACTGATTTTAGTGGTTTAGTGGTTTGAATTCGTATGACAGGTTGGTTAGGAATATGAAAACTAACAACCTTACGAAAACAATCAATTTTGGCATGATGAGTGGTTAACCAATCAATTCCTAAAATCACATCAAAAGCAAGTATCTTTAAAGAGATAAGATCAACAGGTAATGTGATAGTGCCAACTTGGATCATGCAAGATTTATAAACTGTAGATGTAACGAAGGTTTCACCCAACGGAGTTTCAACAGATAAATCAAAATCTAATTTCTCTGGAGTGAAGTTTAAACGTTGAGCACAAGCAGGAAAGATAAAAGAATGGGTAGAACCGGTATCTAGTAAGGTATAAACTTCGCAAGAATTCAAGTTTAGCTTACCCGTGATCACCTCGTTTGGGTTCCTCACATTTTGGCCAGTCACGACAAACGCTCTTCCAGGACCGCTGATTTCGACTTATCCGGGACAGCCCTTGGAATCACTACTCCCGCTGAACTTGGTTTCGCTATAGTACAATCTCGAGTGATGTGGCCTTCCTTTCCACAGTTGTAACATACCTTGGATTGTTGTGGACAATTTGGGCTAATATGTCCCTCCTTACCGCATTTATAACATCTAACTGGCGGTCGTTCTCCTCCCTTAGAATTTGTTGTTGGTGTTGGTGCTGCTGCTGATGTCTTTCCGTCGTTGTTGAATCTCCTCTTTCAGAAATTTCCACTTGAGTCACTTCTTCTATTATCATGGCCACGATTACCACATAAGTGGTTACCGCCTTTGTCCGTATTCTTCCTTCCTCGCTGGTTATCATCGTTCTGATGACTGCTGTCACCGATATGACCCTGGTTATGGTCCCTCGGTTGAGTATACTCACTATCTCGCTCTAACAACTGAGCCATGTTTACAACATCTGAATATAAAGAAAATTTATGAGATATAAGGTATTGACGAATCTCAAGTTTTAAACCTCTCAGAAACATCTACGTCATTCGTTCCTCATTCTCCACCAAATGCGGTGCAAACCTGGACAACTCTGCGACCTTTGCCTCGTATTGAGACACCGCCATGTTATTATGTTCAAGTCTAATAAACTCTACCTCCTTCATATGACGAATACTTTCTGGAAAGTACTTGTCATTGAATACTTTCTGAAATCTTTCCCAAGACATGTTGAGTGCATCTGGCTGGGTACGCTTCACAGATTCCCACCAGTAATCTGCTTCACCACGAAACATAAAGGTAGCAAATGGAACATTCTGTTCCTCCGTGTATCCCAAGACATCGAATATCTTGGTAATTTGTTTGACCCATATTTCCGCCATGATCAGATCCGGTTTTCCCTTAAATTCTGGTGGTCCCAACTCCTTAAACTGCTTAGCTATGACAGACCGCGCATTGCCATCATTTCCACCCATATTTTGTACACGAGTCTCCCTCGTCTGATTTTGCATGAACTGCAAAAAGCTCCTAAACATTCCAACGTTCATTGTTTGCTCGGTAGTGTTGTTTACAGGAAAAATATTGTCTTCCCGTTGCACGTTCTCCTGGTTTGTGACTAAAGGTTGTTCCACAGTCTCATAAACTCCATTGTTAACGTTCTCAGCAGCCATTCTTAAATACTGCCATAAAATAAGGGTTAATTGAACAAATTAACATATCACATAATATCCCTATATTATGACCGACCAACAAATAAGTTTAGTAGGACACACTAGCAAAGGGTTTACTCATCTCTCCCCTCCTAGTTCTATTCCCTGATCTCCGCCAGAGATCATATCCCTAAGCTTTGATACCAACTGTGACGCCCCCAAAATAGGTATACAACACCCATTCTGAGTAGCCAAATACATGGTACATAAAGCAAACTACAACTTCAATAATACAACTGTCGTGCGAAATACGACAATACATACTGTGAGTTTAAATACAAATATTGTCTTCTAGACAATATACACACGCAAATAAGTCCTCATTACAATTATTCAAACACTATTTTATAGAAATAGTGAGGACTGATAAAACATCTTCCTAGAACCATCACTCCATACCCCAACTCGATCCTGCTATGTTCTCACCTCCTGAGAAGAAAATGGAACAAAAAGGAAAGGGTGAACTCAACTAGCCCAGTAAAGAATATTATGACTAAGATAATATACAACAAATTATCGTTAGTCTTCAACAGGGAAAAATCTGATAAAATATAATCGACAATAAGTTTTAGATCAACTAATATAGCGGAAACAATAATCCATTAGAAGAGTCACGTAGAGAATGAATTCTACTGTCTTCTAAGGTTTAAAAGTCCATCATCAATATTTCATTCCTGTAACAACAATCAATATACATCTTTAATCATCTTTGCACTACAGGCCAAAGATATTCATTTGTATCACCAGTTGGTCATGTTCATCTCAACATCTGCTCATCTTTGCACTACAGGCCAAAGATATTCATCAGTTAATTATTCATCTTTGCACTACAGGCCAAAGATATTCATTAATATCATCATTTAGGACTGAGGATGGTGAAAAATATTTTTTTTAAAGAAACGAATCCAGTGAAACAAAATGACAAGGATTAAGGATTCGTACTTTAGTTTGTCAAAATTCAAAAATACTCCATAATAAGCAATTATGAGCCAAACTTCAAGATTGAAGATCAAAACATGGATACAATCAAAGCTACTAACCATAATAGATATTTTGGACAAAAAGGAAAATTTTAATTTCTCGGTGAATAGTGTCGTATTCGTGAATAGTGCTGTATACGTGAATAGTAATCCCGACACAAAAAGTTCCAAATTTGATTAAAAAGTTCACCAATATTTCGGCATAATGATATTGAAGAAAAATATCATTTAAGAAGAAAATAATATCCCTTACCTCAAAATAACCGTACTTCTGACTGAATTTCGGTATAGTGCTGACAGAAACTCGCACCGTATAGCAACACTCAAAGTATACTCACAAGAATACGCTCGATAATATAGAGAGAGAAAACTTTGTTTCTGGTGTGATTTTCAAGTTCTAACTTAGCCCTCTATTTATAGGAAAATGTTAGAACACCAAAGGAGACTAAAATAATAAAATATTATTTTCTTTTCATATTCCACACCAACCTTTACCAACCAATTTAAAAAGCCATCAGCCATCTTTGGTCAAAAACATCAGCCACCCATGTGCCAACAACCACAAAAACATTTTTGATAAATATAATAATTAAAATTTCCAAAAATTAATCATTTCGGAACTCCGGAACTTCAATAATTCACAATAAATAGCTCTTTTATCAGAAAATTTGAATTTCGTGAGTTTTATTAGAAAATTAAATTATCTACAACTTTGCAGAAGGAAGTTTTTCCAAATTCCAAACATAAATTGACCGAAATCCACAAATGGGCGATTTTGCAGTCTATAATCAATTTTCGGTCAAGAATTATGGTCCACCGACACCCAAAACATGTGTTAATCATTTAATGCCACAAAAATACTCTTCCTTCCTCATATACTCATATACTCACATTCATTGTAAAAATATCACCATCAATATATTATTAAAATAATATATTTAAATGAATTATTTTATCAGAAAAAGATAAAATATTAATTTTCAACAATTGTCACATAAAAAAATTTCTCCATCTATATCCACATAAAATCAATATTTTCCTCATCATATAAATCAATAATTAATTATTCACAAATAATATTACAGAATCACAGTATTGGCAACCAGGCCGTTCCCAGGATAGAGGGGGCTTTCCAATAAGGATTTCTCCTTACTGGCGCACAATTAGGTGACCAAACCTCTCCTTAGACAAAACTTTCTAGATATTGTCAATAATGTTATCTGATAATATTATTCAAATAATATGAATTATTGATCTGATAATGGAAAATACTGTGCAGTGACAATTATTGAAACAATAATATTATAAATATCAACGCAGCAATTATTGAATCAATAAAATAAAATAATGAACAATAATTACTGTAACAATTATTGAGCAGTGCCTTCTTACGTATGAAGCAATAATTTAATAATACTGTGAAATACTGTGTGTTACTGTGCAACCACATGTATTACTGTATTTTAACCACCAGGTAACCCAACAGTGTTAACGGTAACAATTTACGTCGTTATTTATAAAACTCAATCTTTGTCGTTTTCTTTCATCCAACCATTTTCTGTTATGGGGCCCACAAATGACTGCGCCGTCGTATGGAGATTCCCGACAAGAATAATATTCCACGACCAAACGAATATTCCTCGACAAAAAGAATATTTTGTAACCACTTGCTTATTTTGTAAAATTTTCACATTTCACCCATAACTCAGGCATTATATCAAATTAACCCTTATTAATTTAGAATAATGAATAAAGGAAAATTCAATTTTATTTATAATAAGTTGGGGTCTTACATGATCGATCATGATTTTTTGTTATTTTTAAGTTGTTATGTGTAGCTTGTTATGTGATCTTTATTCTGCAAAAAGAATCAAGTCCATATCATGTATAGATTAGAAGTTATAGATGGTCAAATATGGTTGACCGATCATGAGAAACTATTTTTGGACAGTCTGTAATGGGGGCATTCTCATCCACTTTTTTGTACTTTAAAAGGTCTGGGATTTTGATATGTTGTAGTACACTGAATAATCTTTCCATAGACTCTGAAACGGACTAAATCCGATATCGGAGGAGAGAGTTATGACATTTCATAGTAGTAGTGTCAAAACTGTCCAACAAGTGCAGTGAAGTCCACTTGAACGGAATTTCTGTGCTGATGTGTTCGGAATTTGGAAACAAGTCAGTAAGGAAGAGTTGTAGTCTCAGAAGATAGCTTCGCGTGGGCTGAAGAATCGTCTAACAATGTTTTAAAACGAAAGAGTTATGACTGTTTTAGCGAAAGAGGGTAAATCTGGGAAATAGATAAAAACGGTTGCGAGTGGACACTTTTGGGGTCTGTTTTAGGGCTTCCTAAGAGGTCCGAAATTACTGGGTTATATTTTTTAAAAATACTCTGGTATACCATGTATAACATATCTAAAGTTGGGAATTTTCTGATAAATGAGCAAGGTGTGAGAAAATCGCAAAGTGAGCTATTGAAAAATTAGTTTAAACCAAGTCCCACATCGACTAAATTGAGAACTTCACCATTTTCTAAACCAAGTCCCACATGTATAGATTAGAAGTTATAGATGGTCAAACATGGTTGACCGATCATGAGAAACTATTTTTGGGAAGTCTGTAATGGGGGCATTCTCGTCCACTTTTTGTGCTTTAACAGGTCTGGGCTTTTGATATGTTGTAGTACACTGAATAAGCTTTCCATAGACTCCAAAACGGACTAAATCCGATATCGGAGGAGAGAGTTATGACATTTCTAAGTAGTAGTGTCAAAACTGTCCAACAAGTGCGGTGCAGTCCACTTGAACGGAATTTCTGGGCTGATGTGTTCGGAATTTGGAAACAAGTCAGTAGGGAAGAGTTGTAGTCTCAGAAGATAACTTCGCGTGGGCTCACGCATCGTCTAAAAATGTTTTAAAACGAAAGAGTTATGACTGTTTTAGCGAAAGAGGGTAAATCTGAAAAATAGATAAAAACGGTTGCGAGTGGACACTTTTGGGGTCTGTTTTAGTCTTCCTAAAAGGTCCGAAATTATTAGGTTATATTTTTTAAAAATATTCTGGTACACCATGTATAACATATCCAAAGTTGGGAATTTTCTGATAAATGAGGAAGGCGTGAGAAAATCGCAAAGTGAGCTATTGAAAAATTAGTTTAAACCAAGTCCCATATCAATATTAAGGATTTAAAAATATTTTAAGTTATTATTAATGATTTTTAATATTTGGACAAATAGTACATTAATATTTAAATATTAATGATAATTATTTAAAAATGATTTTAATTGTTTTAAAAATAATTTACGGGTAATATAAATGTTTTAAAAATAGTTTGAGTTATTATAAATAACTTTTATATTTTTACAATGGTTTCATTAATAGTTTAATATTAATTAATTATAAATTATAATAGGATTGTTTGATATTTAAATCATTTAATTATGATTCCGATGTTTGAAAATGCATGATAAATTATTATAAATGTTCTAATATTATTTTAAGTCATTTAAAAATAAAATGACTGGTAATCATAGATGTTGAGGTACAGAATAAGAGTCTTAGACTCGATAATTACCCGATAAAGCCGTCGGTACGCCGACAAATGTCAGAAATTTATCTAAACTTAGATATTTGACTATATTAATGATCGTTTATGATGTAATGACTGTTAGAGATGTGTGATAATGTGATTAGACTATGTGCTGACTGTAATAGACAATACTATGTGTTATTATATATTGTTCTAATCGAACAAATGATCTGATTAATGATAGTTTGTGATATAAAGAGATAGAACCTAAGTTGGGATTTTTAATCAGCGAATCAGGCAAGTATCTTACCTTTGCATTTCCTTTATGCAATGGACATGAGTAAGAAGTTTCAGACTTATTCTATTCCTGTACAGATTATGTACTCTTTGATTATCAACATGTTAGCTCAGATATATATTATGTTCATTAATTTCTAAATGGTTATACAAGTGTCCCCACTTGGATAATCATGGTATTTATTCACATGTTGATACACCTTTGTCAATTACCCGTATATATATATTTTGAATTACATATTATTGTTGAGCAAGATTAAAAACCTTCGGGTTTGGAACCAGGCATGTATGAACATCCCTATATGGGAAAATTTTTGCGCCCAAGGCGGATAGAGTGAGCGTTGAATTTCGTTCAGGTTATGTAGTATTGATCAATACAGGGTACAACGGGGCTGATTACCCTCCGTGCCCGTAAGTTATGACGGTTTGCGGATGGATTTCTGCTAAACCTTTTTGAAAATGAAAAATAATGTTCATAGTATGTTTCTTAAACCCTATTCATGGGTAGATCCAGATTTCAAGATTTGAAAGAGAGTTGTTATGTGAATTTTATTTATCATACAGATTACTTCACAACTTTCGATTCGTTGTAGAAGTGTTATGTAAAGAGAATACGTATATCTTTTCATCTTATATATATAATTGCTATTACTTGCTGGGCACTCAAATGCTCATCCTTGCTTAAATTAAATGTTTTCAGTTATGTATGAGCAACCTGAAGGCCCAGGCACGAACAAGGGGAAAGTAAAGCTGTTCGAATGAGTTTGTATTATGAGTTAATAGTTATAGTTAGTAAGGGAATCTATTGTCAGGTATTGTAAAGAATGTATTTGAAGGTCACGTACCTGGGAAGTAAACTTTGATGTATGTAAATTAAGTTTGAACAGTAATATTATTATTGTATTATTCAGCTTATAGAAATGGTATCGTGAAGCACCGAGTTCGGGTTTCAAGTACCCGGATTTGGGGGAGTCACAGGTTCGTATCAAAGTTGTAGGTTATAAACGTTAGGAATGCGAAACCTAGGTTATAACCTTAATAGAATGGAGAACAAAAGTTAAGATAGATATTCAGTGAACCAAGAGATGAAGTACTCTGGTGAGAAGTTACAGAATATAATGAGTTGAAGAGATCCATCAAGTTTTAGCTTTACTAAAAAAAAATATTCCTTCATTTTATCGATGAATATATTTTATTTCGGTACTAATGTTGTCTCATTTATTGTGGTCATAGGATGGATGACGAAAGTCAAGATTGTAATTCCTTGACCCAAGAGACGATGGACTCTTGCGAGGAGTACACGGACAGTGAGATGATAAGAGATTTGTTAGTTAGGAACGATGACTTAAAGGTTAGAGCTGAGCATGCGAAGGCATAGAATCGTACTCTCTAGATTTCAGAATAGCAGTACAAGGACGCTGCTCACCGAACACAGATGGAGTTAGCCGAGTTACGAGGGAGGTTGGAACAGAGAGAGATACAGATAGGACAGTTGAAGGTCGAGATAGAAGCCAAAGACACCAGGATATATACCTTGGAGCAGGCTTTAGCTATCGTCTTCATGCGATTCGATGCAGAGTGGATGGAGCTGCCTTTCGGCAGAGAAAGATAGTCGTTGATGTGTTTATAGAGATGAATTAAAATAATTCATCATCAAATAAAATAAGAGACAACGTATATACAACTCTTGATTGATGTGTATATATACTATATGCTAATCAGGGTAACTTATGTATGTAGATGTCTGGTGAGAAAGATATGTGGAATAAGAAGGATCAGATCCGTACCCCTGAGCTAATATTAAAGCCAATAGCTGAAATAGAGGCTCACAAAGAAACCAAATCGGACGAGGTGGCTATCATAGAAAACATAGTACCAGGTCTGGAAATGGTGGAAATGACAGATAATGATTCAGACACTAAAGTTGAAGCTGCTCAAGCATCAACGGAGGTACAGGATCTGGAGAACAAGGTTGCTTTGCTGGAAAGGCTGTGGGAGATGGAGACGTTACTTAATATTCAACTGCGTCAAGAGGAGGATAAGCTCAAACTACAAATTGACCAGATGGGAGCCTCAAGCAACACTTCGTGTGCAGCTCCGAGAGATAAGGGACAAAGGAAGATAGAAGACCATTATTTAGGAAAACCTGGTAAGAAGAAATGGAAAAGAATATGTTATCTTTGCGGTTATGAAGGGCATACCACTCTGTATTGTCCTGACTATAAACGGGGAGCATGTTTTGTTTGTGGAAAGAAAGATCATCAGGCGAAAAGTTGTCCAAGAAAGAAGGCTTAGTAAGAAGGTAGTATAGGTTATGTTGTGTTTATGTAATATGTGTGATAAGTAATGAACTATTTTAAACTTTTATGTTGGTCAAGATTTTAAATCCCAACTTTCGTAGTCACAAAGGGATAGCTGTTGATTAAAGCAGTATGTGCTATGTAAATATTCGATAAATGAATATCAATCCAAGATTAAGAAATGAAACGAATTTAATACATTAATCTTACGCGATAAGGTTTAAAATGTAAGAGTATAGTTTATGGTTTATTTAACCAGATAATGTCGCCAAGACGTCAAACTCGAAACCAAAGGATAGAAGAATCTACCAATGCTGGGGAACGACAGCCTTAACTGATGCAAAACTTTGCAAACATGGTAGCTCAAGCTATACAGCAGGGAACACCAGTTGCAGGAAACCAGCTAGACAATCGCTTGACAAAATTCAAAGACTTCAAAGCCGTAAGACCAGCAGAATTCAGAGGATCAGCTGACCCTATAGAAGCTCAAACATGGGTTAACGAAATAAAAAAGGCGTTCATAATTGCTATGGTAGATGAGGGGCAAAAGACCGCTTTTTCCACTTATATGATGAAAGGGGAGGCTAACTTTTGGTGGGAGCCAAATAAAACTCGGACAGGAGAAGAAGAAATTACTTGGGATATGTTTAAGAATTTATTTTTCGAAAACTATCTCTCTGTTAGTATGCAGTCTAGAATGGAGGTGAAATTCCTGGAGTTAAAAAAGGAGAACATGACTGTTGCGGATTATGCCGCAGAGTTGGAACGAGGAATGTGAGAAGTATTTTCAAGAACTCAAGAGGAGACTCATTTCAGCACCTGTTCTGACAATACCATCTGGTTCGGAGGGATTTGTCATCTACAGTGATGCTTCGGGCAAAGGGTTAGGATGTGTTCTCATGCAACATGGGAAAGTCATAGCCTATGCCTCGCAACAACTCAAAGAATATGAGAGGAATTATCCTTCTCATGATCTAGAGTTGGCAGCTGTTGTTTTCGCACTAAAGATTTGGAGGCATTACTTGTATGGGGAGAAAATGGAGATCTTTACGGATCATAAAAGCCTCAAATATTTCTTCACTCAAAGGGAACTTAACATGCGACAACAACGTTGGCTTGAATTGTTGAAAGATTATGATCATACCATCCAATACCATCCTGGAAAAGCGAATGTGGTAGCTGACGCATTTAGTAGAATATCATATGCGGGTACGAGTGCGATATTATCAACGCAAAGGCCCATTTTGTGTGACTTGCAAAGAATGGAGATAGAGATAAAGACTCCAGGGACCCACATGATGATGGAAAATATACGAATAGAATCGACTTTAATTGATAAAGTTAAATCTGCTCAAACTACAGACCTGGAGCTGATGCGTATGAGGAAGAAAGTGCAAAAAGGTGCTATGCCGGAAGCAAGAATCGATGATAAAGTAAAACTTCAAGTCAACTCCAGACTTTATATTCCTAACGATCCTGAGTTAAAGTATAAAATCATGATGGAGACACACAACACACCGTTTGCAATCTATCCTGGGAGTACCAAAATCTATCGTGATCTTCGTCATACATTTTGGTGGAGTAATATGAAAAGAGAGATAGCGCTGTTTATCTCAAGGTGTCTAACTTGTCAACGAGTCAAGGCGGAGCATCAAGTACCAAAAGGTCCATTGCAACCACTTGAAATTCTAGAATAGAAGTGGGAGAACATTACCATGGATTTTTTTACTGGTCTTCCCAAGGTTTCTCAAGGCATAGATGCAATTTGGGTCATTGTTGATAGATTGACCAAGTCTGCTCACTTCTTACCAATACAAGAAACTTATACACTTGAACGTCTTACTCGTATGCACATCAACGAGATTGTAAGATTGCATGGTATGCCAATATCCATAGTTTCTGATCGAGACCCAAGATTCACATCAAGATTTTGGGTTAGTTTGCAAAAAGCTATGTGCACGGATTTACGATTTAGTTTCGGCATATCATCCTCAGACGGACGAACAATCAGAGAGGACTATTCAAACTCTGGAATATTTATTAAGACTCTGTGTCCTTGACTTTAAGGGAAGTTGGGATAAGTTCTTACCATTGGTGGAGTTTTCATACAATAACAGTTATCAAGCAAGTATTGGCATGGCTCCATTCGAGGCGTTGTATGGAAGAAAGTGTCGTTTTCCAGTATACTGGGATGAGGTGGGTGAAGTAACGTTGTTGGGACCGGAATTGGTACGTATGACTACGAAAAAGATTCAAACGATCCAACAACGTATAAAGACCTCACAAGATTGACAAAAGAGTTATGATGATCTTCATCGAAAGGACGTGGAATTCGATATTGGAGATCATATGTTGTTACATGTGGCTCCATGGAAATGAGTTACAAGATTCGGAAAGAGAGGAAAGCTCAATCCTCAATTCATTGGCCCATTTTCAATCCTTGATCGAGTAGGAACTGTAGCATATAGACTCGCCTTACCGCCAAGTATGTCTCGTGTTCAAAATATTTTTCACATATCCATGTTGCGTAAATATGTGAAAGATCCGAACCACATTATTGAGTTAGAACCGGACGAAATAACAGAAGACTTAACGTATGAAGAGGTACCTGTTCAAATCTTGGATAGGAAGGAACATATTTTACGCTCCAAGGTAATACCTCAAGTCAAAGTTTTATGAGAAACCACGATGTTGAGGAAATGACCTGGGAGCTAGAATCTAAAATGAAATCAAGGTATCCTTACCTCTTCAACATACCAGGTACGTACCCTAATTTCGATGGAGAAATTTCTTAAGAAGGGGAGGTTGTAAGACCCCAATTTTTTTGAATAAAGATGAATTTTCTATAAATATCATTTTTAAATATTAAGGTATGAATTTGAAATAATATTATAGTTGTGGGTAGTATTTATAAATTTTGCAAAGTACGCAAGCTGTCTTATAATTATTCGATTGGTCGGGGAATATTCATTTTAACAGAGAATATTCGTACAACGGCGCAATCATTTGTAGATCCCACAACGGAATTATTGTCGGATTGAGAAAATGACAAAATTATCTTTTTATAAAATAACGGCTGAAGTTACCGTTGATACTATTAAACTACCCGGTAATAAAAGTACAGTAATACGCGTGGTTGCATACTAGCACACGGTATTGGTTATTGATGCTTACGTGATAAGTCACTCAGTTATACTATATTATTGCTACAGTAATTGCTACATCATATCTCTCATATTATTGATTCGATTATTGTCACAGTATCATCTGCATTATTTGTTATATTGTTAAATCAATAATTGAGGTCTGAAAAGTATTTGGGACACTTTTTGTGTCGGAGTTACTATTCATGAGTTACTATACACGAGTTACTATTCACGAGTTACTATGCACGAGTTACTATTCATAAGTTACTATTCACGAGTTATTATTCACCCAGTTACTATTCACTCTATTATTGTGCATTCGGGTATTTGGGTACAATATTATTTCATGAGGAGATATGCTAATTTTTCAGACCGTTGGTTGAATGAATTAATATGGACCGCTGGTGGAAAGTTATAATAGTGAATCAATATGGGTCGCTAGTTTAAAGTTTTAATAGTAAATCAGTATGGACCGTTGTTTTAAGTTTTAATAGTAAATCGATCTGGATCGTTCGTTTAAAAGTAAATCGATCTGGACCATTCATGAATAAGTTACTATTCATTCTCATGAATAGTAACTCGTGAATAGTAACTCGTTAATAGTAACTCATGAATAATAACTCGTGAATAGTAACTCATTAATAGTAACTCATGAATAGTAACTCGTGAATAGTAACTCCGACACAAAAAATGTCCCAAATACTCTCCAGACATCAATTATTGATTTAATAATATAATAAATAATACAGATGATACTGTGACAATAATCGAATCCATAATATGAGAGATATGATGCAACAATTACTGTAGCAATAATTGAGTATAACTGAGTGACTTATCACTTAAGCATCAATAATCAATACCGTGTGTTACTATGCAACCACGCGTATTATTGTACTTTTACTACTGGGTAGTTTAACAGTATTAACAGTAAAACCTCCGCCATTATTTTCATAAAATATTTTTGTCGTTTTCTAACTACGATAATTCTTCTGTTGTGGGTACACCAATGATTGTGCCATGGTATGAATATTCCTCGATAAAAAGAATATTCTCTGACCAATCGAATATTTATAACAACATGGATTCTTTGCAAAATTTTCAAATACTACCCACAACTATAACATTATCTCAAATCCACACCTTAATATTAAAAAAAATATTTTGAAAAATTTAAATCTTTATTTATAAAATCTAGGGTCTCGCAATCTCCCCTCCTTATGAAATTTTGCCCTAGAAATTTACGTACCTGGTAGTTCGAAGCGATGAGAATACCTTGTTTTCTTTTTTGATTGTACCTCCCGGTTATATCCTATGTATCATGATTTTTCCATTGCTCATCTCATGTATTTCAGATATCATTCTAGAAAATATTTTCAAAACAAAGGTCAATTGACATATCACAAATTGTCAACTTATCAAGAAAAATTTTGACTTAGGTAAGTCACACCCTAGCGAAGTATATTACTCATCTTTTAGACTAATATCTCCGCTAGTGACCATATCCCTGTAACATCAATCAACAATTTCTGTCCACAATCATATGAATAACTCATAATCATAATTGTGATTCTGAATTCCTTTTCGCACCTAGGAAGAAGATAATTTACATCACCTATCTTCACATGAAACTTCAAAAATTATGGTTATACCAAATCACAATTCCTGCTCATAATCATACTAATAAATTCATCTTTGCACTATGGCTAAAGATTTACAACTGTATAACCAATAATCAACAGTTAATCTTTACACTATAGGTTAAAGATATACGACTGTAAAATCAATAATGCTGAGACTCAGCTTAAAAGTATCACGACCACAAATTATCCATGCACTACGGGCCAAGGATATTCGTGTTTTCAATTACGGTCATGATTATACCAAATAATCCCTGGTCATAATCATACCAAGTACATCAATGCACTACGGCCAAAGATGACTTTTACCACATCCATGAATTAATATTTCATTGCTGAGACTCAGCTTAATAATTAATCCACATCATTGAATCATCCCTGCACTACAGGCCAAGGATATTCTTTAGTATCATGACCACGAATTATCCATGCACTACGTGCCAAAGATAATCGTGTTTTTAATTACGGTCATGATTATACCGAACAATCCCTGGTCATAATCTTACCAAGTCCATCTATGCACGTAAGCCACAGATGACTTTCAACACAATATAAATATGAGAATGAGGTATTGGCGTATATAGGGTTTCAAACCTCTTAGAAACATTCGCGTCATTCGCTCCTCATTATCGACCAAATGGGATGCAAACCGCGATAACTCCGCAAACTTAACCTCGTACTGCGATATGGTCATATTATTTTGCTCCAATGCTTATCTCAACATTGTTAGATGCCATTTTCAAACACTGTTACAAAACAAGGGTTAATTAACATATCACATATTATCCCTATACTCTGACCGACCAATTAAATACCAAATAAACTTAGGTAGGTCATACTAGCGAAGGAATTCCCCGTCTCTCCCATCCTAGTTCTTATCTCACATCTTAGTTAGGGATCATATCCCTAAGCTCTGATACCAACTGTAACACCCCCAAAATTAGGTATACGTCACCCATCTTGGGTCGCCACTTACATGGTAAAAAATACAAATACAAACTTGATTATACAAATGTCGTGTAACATACGATAATACATAAACTGAGAGTTCTAATAGGAATATTGTCATCTAGACAATATCCATACTCAAGGAGTCCTCATTACATTTATTGTCACACTATTTAACAGAATAGTGAGGACTACTAATGCTATCTTCTGGACCATCTCTCCTTTCCCCGACACGTTCCAGCTATATTCTCATTTCCTGAAGAGAACATTGAAAGAAAGGGTGAGCTCAACTAGCCCAGTAAGAAATATTATGACTAAGATAATGCAGAATAAATTATCAATAGTCTTCAACAATGTTAAATTGATATAATATAATAAACATCAAGTTTAACTGCAGCGGATCAAGCAATTCATTAGAAGAGTCAAGTAGAGAATAAAACCTACTATCTTCTATGATTTAAAATGTTTTCATCAACTTTTATCGCTGAGACTCAGCTTATAAATAAACCACATCATCGAATCATCCTTGCACTACGGGCCAATGATATTCATTAAATCATCAACGGTCATGACTATACCGAATAATCCTTGGTCATAATCATATCAAAAACTGTCCATCAATGTATTACAGGCCACTGAGGACTTTTACTACATCACTTATAACATCACAGTTCATGATTATACCAAATGATCCATGAAAAGATACTGGATGAAGCGCAAATATCAAGGATATTCCACTAATTTCATGGAGTATAGAAGTCAAAACTCTATCCAACTGAGTATAATAAGGAATATATGAAACTGCAAATGGATTTTCAACGCCATGCAGTAATCCACGTATACAGATCATTTCCACAATTTAATAAGGAATGAATACAAAGGATCATTCACCACGCATGTGGTAATCCACATAGACAAGTTATTCCAACAAAATAATAAAGAATGGAATAACAAAACACATCACCATGTATGCGATAGAGACCGCACAGACAGGTTATTCTCAATAGAATAATAAATACGGAATAATAAATATGGAACCAGGTCAGGTGAAATTCACACCGAAAGGATATTCCGACAGAATAATAAATGCGAAATAATAAATATGGAACCAGGTCAGGTGAAATTCACACCGACAGATTATTCCGACATAATATTAAATGACGAAATAATATAAGGATTTCACCAAGTACGTGGTATGCCGCTTGTACAGGTTATATATACGGTATGTCGCGTATACAGGTTATTCCAACAGAATAATAAAGAATGGAATAACATAAGGATTTCACCAAGTACAGGGTATGCCACTTATACATGTTATGTATAGGGTATGCCACTTTTACAGGTTATTCCAACAGGATAATAAAGAATGGAATAACATAAGGATTTCACCAAGTATAGGGTATGCCACGTATACAGGTTATGTATAGGGTATGCCACTTTTACAGGTTATTCCAGCAGAATAATAAAGAATGGAATAATATAAGGATTTCACCAAGTATAGGGTATGCCACGTATACAGGTTATGTATAGGGTATGCCACTTTTACAGGTTATTCTAATAGAATAATAAAGAATGGAATAACATAAGGATTTCACCAAGTATAGGGTAAACCACGCATACATGTTATTCCAACAGAATAATAAAGAATGGAATAATAGAAGTTCTCTTTAAGAAGAAAGAATAACACCCTTACCGTAACAGAAAATGAAAATAGAAGTAGTGAAGTAGCAGAGTTTCTTTTTTCTCTCTATAATTTTCTCTCTCTAGAGTTTCAGTGAATTCGTAAGAAAATAATGAAGGAATAAGCTTCTATTTATAGAAGAATGGAATGAATAGTTGTGACAACCCGATATTTTCTATATAAATAAATCATAAAATTTACGTATAAATTTTTTTATTTATTATTTATTAAAAATAATTATGAATGTTATGTGCCAAGGTAATGTGTAATTATATGTGTGATAAATAAAAATTATGTATTACATTACTTATTACAGATAATTTTATTTTAGAAATATTGATTATTATCAATTACATTCTTATAATAATTAATTTTATATTAGAAATGTTAAATCAGATATGGAATCCAAACCCTAATTCTGGGTTTTGATCAAGGAATGATAATAATATTATAATATTATAATATTTTGATTTTTCAGTGCTATAAATATATACCGTATATTTATGTACTGTTGATGGTTTGTCAATTATGGTATATTGACCAAACCCTAGCATTAATTGATTTTACCCTATTTATCAATTTAAATGAGAAATTTAAGATTATTAAATATCTGTGTTATATGATATATGTTGTGTGTTACTTCATGGTATGCTAATTAGGAAACCCTAATTTTAAATTTAAAAACCTTAATTATATTTGAATTTCTAATAAACCCTAATTCGGAAAACTTAGACCGGAGGTTTGATCTGTCAAGAATTGTGTTACAGTAAATAATGTCAGGTATAATAGTTTTTATATCGCTAATTAAAATAAACCTAATTAGTGTGTAAGATCGTAAGGAATTAAAACCCTAATTGTTGTCGCGAAACCCTAATTGTGAAATCAAAACCCTAACCGATATTTCTTGGAACCCTAATTGCTTATTTTAAACATTAATTGTTTAAATAGCAAAGTTAATTATGTTATAATACCCTAATATTCCTGTATAATAAAATTATTAATTTAATCTAATTAATAATTTTAATTTTTCAAATTTTGGAAACTAAAATTAGTTTATAATTTTACAAACCCTAGTTGCTAAATTTTATTTTTGCTATGTGCTAAACCTTAGGGTTAAACCCTAAGGTTCAAACCCTAAGGATTTGTCAAGTTTTAAATTTGTCATTTAAATGAATTATCAAATGACCAAATTACCCTTTCAGCAATCTTTGATAGCTTGTTTGCAAATCCTTCCATATTTTGAGTTGTTCAAAAACTCCTACCCACTCTTGGTGACTCACAAGGCCAGCAAATCAAACCCCTAGCATCCAAATTCATGAACCATGTGGCCTATATATAGATTGAAGGAGAGAGAAAACCATTTGGTTACTAAAAAATTTCAAAAGACCTAACCAAGGCTTCCTCTCAAAAAGACCCATGAAATTTGTAGCATTATAGTCCCATAACCAAGCCCCACGATCACAAACAACAGATCGGAAGCCAAAAATCAAGAAATCAAAGTAAGAAAAGGTATAAAACCCTAAGCCTAGAAATCCTTCGATTCGATGTTATTTTTTGCAATTAAGTATTTAATGTTGTGTAATAGGATGTTAATTGATGATATGGGTTCATAAATCAAAGACCCATAACATCAAAGTACACGAATTTGAAGATTTGAGCAAGTTGGAAAAATCAAAAATTTTGGTCTGACAGTCAAATGTCAGTGGCCATAGATCTTTGCTCGATCATGATTTTTGTTGTTTAAAAGTTGTTATGCGTAGTCTGATATGTGGTCTTTAATATGCAAAAATAATCAAGTTTATATCTATTATAGATCGGGAGTTATTCATGGTCAAAACCCGTTGACCTAAAACTGCCAAGAACACAAACCAAGAAATTTTTGAACGTTTTTTGTGGTGTACTTTGACCGGCCATTTCCAGTTAGATCCGTTGTTGTTATACGTATGTTAAGTGTTAGAGTTGTAGTCCTACATGATGGCTACACATTGCAATTGATAGATCACACAAACATTACACGTTCATCAAGTTATAGAGGTCCAAATTAACCCCCACGAACTGTTCTTCATGAAAAACAGCTCTAACAGTTACTTTGGTTGCTTAGATCTTGTTTGTGTTATGTTGTTTGATCGTTTTGTTTGTTAGAACCTGTAGTCTTACACTTTGTCTACAAGATCTAGCTTTTGTAATTCCCAGAAACACACTACACAAAGATTTAAAGTTGGTCAAACTAGGCCACTCGGTAACTGGGTATGAAGGTTCTGGGCTGCTCAAGAACACCTATAGCGACGGTTTCGTCGCTATAGGACTCTTTAGCGACAGAAAAATTCAAAAATTAATTTTTTTTCATTAAATAATTAGTATTAATTAGTTATTAATTATTAAAAATACAAAATAAATTATTAAAAATTATTTTAAAGTCCGAAAATTATATTTTAATTATTTTGAATATATTTCATAAATATTTAATATTTTTCAAATATTAAAAGTATTTAATTTATTTAATTATAATATTAAATAAATTATTTAAAAATGATTTTAATACATGAAAAATCATTAAAAATTATATTATGATATATGAAAATATTTTAAGTTATTTTTAATAACTTTTAATATTTTGTGATAATTTTCATTAATAAATTGATATTAATGATAATTAAGTTATTTAATAAATGAATTTAATAAATAATTTAAAAATGATTTTATTATTTTAAAAATCATTTTAAATAATAATAAGATATTTAAGAATATTTGAAGTTATAAAATATAACTTTTAATATTTAAAGGTAAAATTCATTAATTAATTATTATTAATGATATTAAAGATATTTAATATTTATATTAAATAAAATAGTTTAAAAATGATTTTAATATTTTAAAAATCATTTTAAATGAAGATAAAATGTTTAAAGATATTTTAAGTTATAAAGTATAACTTTTAATATTTAATGGATAATTTCATTAATAATTTGATATTAATTTAACCCTAATGATATTAAGTTTATTTAATAATTATATTAAATAAATAGTTCAAAAATAGTTTTATTAATTTAAAAATCATTTAAAAAGGGTTAAAAATGAGTTAAAAATATTTTAAGTTATAATTAATAACTTTTAATATTTAGATAAATAGTACATTATTATTTTAATATTAATGGTAATTATTTAAGAGTGATTTTAAATGTTTTAAAAATCAGTTAAGGGTAATATAAATGTTTTAAAAATATTTTAAGTTATTATTAATGACTTTAATATTTTGGCAATGATTTCATTAATAGTTTAATATTAATTAAATATTAATGATAATAGAATTGTTTATTATTTAAATCATTTAATAATGATTTTGATATTTCAAAAATTACAATAAATGGTAATAATTGTTTAAAAATTATTATAAGGCCATAAAAAATAGTGCGACGGGTGTTTAAGTTATCCAAATGGATATTGAACTACTGTTTAGAGTCTTAGACTCGATATTTACCCGATAAAGTTGTTGGTAGACCGCCATGTTTCAGAAATTGAACGGGACTTAGATAGATTGACTGGATAACTGTTTATTTGTGATTCAATGATGTTAAAGTTATGTGACAATGCGATTAGGAATGTACTGACTGTAATAAGCAGTATTATATGATATGATATGTTATTCTAATCAGACCAATGATCTATTTAATGATAGGGATTGATAGAAAAGATAAATCTAAGTTGTGTAAGCAGCAGACAAGACAAGTATCTAACCCTTTGCATTTACTTTTATGCAACAGACATGCGTAAGATAATATCTGAAATGTTCATTTCAATTGTTCAAATATTTCAACCTTTGTATATACTTATGCAATGATTTTGTATAAGTAAGCTATCAAACTATAATTGTTGTACAAGTTCCTTTATTCTGTTATTATTGATTAAGTTATTTATTTTGTTCGTTAATTTCTATAACATGGTTATACAAGTGTCCCCACTTGGATAATCATTAGATTTTATCACATGTTGGTACATACTTACAGTTGTTTAGTATGTATACATTGAAATAAAAGTCGTCTAAGCTATTTGATCCAGCTAGACATAAATTTAAAGTTGTTGTTGAACAAGATAAAACTTATCCAACCGAATTGTTTTGGTATGGATTCAAGACTGTTATGAACATCCCAATCATGGGAAATTTTTATGCGCTAAGGCGGACAAAGGATGAACGACAATATCGTTCTAGCAATGTAGTGTTGATCAATACAGGGCATAACGGGCTGATCACCCCCATGCCCGTAAGTAATGATGGTTTTCAGATGAAGTTCTGTTTAACCCTTTTGAAAATATAAAACAATGTTCATAGTCTGATAATTGATCCTTATTTATAGTCAATACGTAGTGTCAAAAATTTGAAATCAAAATGATATGTTGTTATTTATTGGTTCAGTTTACTTCACAACTGTTGGTTCTTTATAGAAGTATCCTTCCAAGAAAACATTTAATTCATTCAGTTAACCATTAATGTTGCTATTACTTGCTGAGCACTCAAATGCTCATAATTTATCCTTGATCTCACTTTATTGATTCCTTATATCATTTTCATCATCCTTATACTTATATTATGATGAAAGTCATCTTTGGCTCGTAGTGCATAGATGGATTGTTGATTGGTATGATTATGACTATGTATTGGTATAATCATGACCTGTAATATTACAAATAATGTGGTAAAAGTCCTCATTGGCCCGTAGTGCATTGATGGACAGTTGTTTGCATGATCATGACAATTGGTGCTAATAACAAATATCCTTGGCCCGTAGTGCATGGATGATTCGTGGATATGATAATAATGAATATCCTTGGCCCGTAGTTCATGGATAATTAAGTGATGTGGATTATTTATTGAGCTGGGTCTCAGCGATAAAATATTGATGATAAACTTTTAAATCATAGAAGATAGTAGATATTATGCTCTACTTGACTCTTCTAATGGATTGTTTGTTCCGTTGTAGTTAAACTTGTTGTCTATTGTATTCTATCAGTTTAACATTGTTGAAAATTAACGATAATTTATTCTGCATTATCTAAGTCATAATATTCTTTACTGGACTAGTTGAGCTCACCCTTTGCTTTCATTGTTCTCTTCAGGGAAATGAGAATATAGCTGGGACTAGTCAGGAAACGAAGTGATGGTCCAAAATGGTGTCTATAGTAGTCTTCACTGTTTTATAAAATAATGTGATAATAATTGTAATTAGGACTCTATTTGAGTTTGGATATTGTCTATGAGATAATATTTGTGTTAAAACTCTCAGCTTACGTTTGTCGTATTGTATTAATGAAGGTTGTATTTGAATTTTTGTATCACATATTTGGCGACTCAGAATGGGGTGTGTATACCTATTTTAGGGGCGTCACATTGATCAACGATTAACCACAAGTTTAACAATAGGTATAATAATAACATACGAGTAAATAATGGATACTGAATAAAAGAAAGCTTGACTTTCGAATCAAGATTAGAACAGGAATCAAAAGTACATCTGAGGGTCACAAGACCATGAACTATGTCCCAAGTTATCAAGTATCTCTACTTTAAACCTTTAACAGTCATACGACTATATGGACCTTACTTCTCGTACTTAGGGGGATTAGCCCTTAGTACCATGTATGTGCATAACATCTTAACGCTATCGCGTGATATAATCCCTTGTAACAGGGTTGTTCATCTCAGCTTAGAGTCCGCACTAAAGGAAGTTGGGTTTGGATTAACTTCAAGGGTAATTTATAGTTCAATAATCATTAACTAAAGATTAGTTAAATCAATAAGATTCACTTATTCATTCAAGGTTTCAATGTAATAACGAAATCAATAATCAAATCAAAGATTAAATCTCATCTCTATACAATTCAATGAGCATTGTGTAACAAAAGTAATGCTTCAAAAGAATTAGAACATTTCATCTAAAATCATGAACTTGAATGATTATGCTTTGAACAGTTCAAAATAAGAATACGAAGCTTGCTCAGCAATAATAACAATGTTTAAGGACTTGCTCAATGAAAGTGCTCAACAATAATAAGATTTAAATATTTGTGTAGTTGCAATCATGATAGAGTAAGGAGACTTGCATAAACGTAATCAAGTTAGGGTAAGGAATTTGCTTAACATAAGAGTAGGGTTCGAAAACTTGCCTTGTGTGTAAGCTAAACGATTACTAGTCACGTTCACCACAAGTCCTACAAATATACCATGTGTATTCACAACATTCATTAGTTACATTAATATTAATCTTATAGGTTTAGTTCTCTCTTTTAATACAACGTATTAACTGGGTTTAAGATTGTTAGAGTTTATGCCCTAGAGGCCAATTATTTGATATAATTGCTTAACGTTTTGATATTATATTTGATTGAATAAATATATGATTTTATTATGGTTTTATTTACTGCGTAATATAATTGTTAACATAATAAAATTCCTTAGAACAGTGATACAAATTATATAGTTTCAAGTATGTGACTTGAACATGAGATTATATATTACCATTAGTATCAGTGTTCTTAAATGTCCCTAGTCGAGTATCATTGTTGATGGGACAACAATGATGCATTGAGACTAGTATGTGGATTGAATGATGACCAAATCTCATTGGTCATAAATATATGAGATATTAAGTCAATGCATAGGTACATGTTAGAGAACGATGTACTGGACAGACCCACCATGAGAATTCTATATGGAGCATTATGCGAAGTGTCATTAGCAATTCTCATAGTGACAATGATGTAATGGTCCTCTGACCTGAAATCGCTATATTACTACACGAGAATTTATGTACTTTGATATCATCAAATGTCACCTTTAATCGGGTGGACTATAAAGGTGATTATTGGGTTCATCATTAATCATGTGAGAAATATGAGTGATCTAGATGGAATTTAACCATCCTATATATTATGGGTGATATCCATAGGCCTCTTGATTGAGTAGGACTATGAAATGCATGGCCATGCTCAAATAGTGATTTGTTTCATATAGTCTACTCATTGATCAAGAAAACTCAGATTAAATTATGAAGAGTATGACACATTCCATGACTCGAGTTTAATCCAGGATATTAAGGTTAAAAGGATTAAATTGCATTGAAACATTGGTCACAAAAAGGTTGCATCGAATCATCGATCTTATTATTACTTGGGTAGCAGTGATGCATTACTAGATGCCGCTCACTGTTTATAATTTTATAATATGATTTTAAAATTATTGTCAACGTAATAATAACCTATAGGGTCACACACATAGAACGTTATTTAAAAGGGAATTAATTTAAATTTTAAGGATTTAAATATATTAATATGATTAATAGTATTTAAATTACGAATTTAAATTAAAAGGAGAATTTGTATATATGTATATTAATTAAGTAAGACTTAATTAAGAGATATATATATATATTCGGATTTTATATAATTAGGTTTTGATTTTAATTAATTCCTTTTAACTACTATATATATGATATATAGCAGCTACTTAGGGTAAGATATCAGAATAGAAAAACCCTAGCCGCTCTTAGAGAGAGACTAGAGAAAAAAAAAACAGTTTCAAAAATCCATTCCTTTTGGTGGCTAGTACCGCAAGTCCTTATTGCAGAATCGTTCGACGGTTCGTGCGGCGTTCGTGTGGATACCGTAGAGGCGCAATCGGTTTGTATTGCGTTGGAGATTCGAGGCGCAGTCGGTTTCAGATTCTCGTTTTTGTTTATATCTGGTATAATCTCTAAACCTCTGAATTAATTGATTTTCGCATGGATCCTGTTTTAGGGTTTTGGAAATTGCTTTAAAATTTTAATTTCCGCTGTGCGTTTCTGTGCCGAAGCCCAACAGTTGTATCAAAGCTACTTGCGAAAAGATTAATTCAGATTACGTGTTTTAATTGTATTCGATATATATGATATATGATGATGCATGTTTACCGATATAAAATTGAATATATGATATTCCGTTGTATGTGTATCCTGGTAATATATATGATGATACTGTTAATCGTATCTTTAATCGGTGGAATAACAATATAACTATTCTAATCGGATTAGAAGCATGAAGAATCGTTTTAATATGATTAATCGAAACTGGAAATATATGATAAATTCTGGGTGTACTGTTATTCGTTTTAATATGATTAAATCGAAACTGGACATATATGATTTGTTATTATGGGTGTTTTGGTGGATTAAAATGTATGATTTTGAAACTGTTTCAGAGATTCGTATGGAAAAATTCTGCAATACAGAATGTAGTTCGAAATTTTTTTCCCAGGGGCGCTGCCCCCGACCCCGCTCGCTGACCGGTCAGCGAGACCACCCGCCGGCTGATCGGTCAGCCGGACCATCGCCAGGGGGGGGAGACCCCCCCTTGGACCCCCCCGTCGTAGCGCACGATGGTCGTGTCCCCTATATTTTATATATAGCTTTCTTTAATTATATATAAATTGTTATGTGCTTATTGTGATATGCATGGTGCACAGTTATGGCCTTTTGACCCATAGGTTAGTGGTTTTTGGTTTTGAAATACGACTTGCATGTCGTGCCTTTCTATAAATTCTAATGTAATATTCTCTTCTCATCTAAATCCCCTCGAATGTAACTCGAGGTTTCTTTATGTCATGTAATAATCTGTAATTGATGAAGATGATGATGGAGAGGAGGCGCATGCTAGAGGAAGATCCAAGGAAGTTATTTATTTTAAGATCTTTTACCACCTTAGATTGACCTTCAATCTTTCATTAGCTTGAAAAGATTGACAGTGGATTGGGCCATAACTGTGACACATTTAATTTTGCACTTTATTTATGCTTGTATATGATATGATATGATTAATAATGTGCATGCTTAACAAGATTAAAATTGGTGAGATCTAAATTAATAAAATTCCTCATTAAATTATTAAGTCTAAATCAGATGCCTTCCAATGAATAACACTCATCTAGACCTTGATTAATAGATGTAGGTTTGCCAAAGCAAAGTACCCTATTTATCTAGGTAAGATGCGATAGGATAATTGTGATATCCAAACTATTAAAATCATTGGGCCCGACTTAACTAAGTTATCTCAATAGGATTGTGGACTTAGAGGCATAGAGTTTGGTTGGTACCATTAGATGGACTAGAAACAAATGTTGTTTACCAAACTATCCAGGAGTTATATATGATATAATTGACAAAGGGTTGTCTACCTAAATAATTATGTTTTGAGAGAATAGCCAAAGCTAACTTAAGGCATAATAAAATATGGATCTTGGCTCACTAGAAAGATTTAATAGAAAATGCTTTCCTGAATTAATGGTGAGGGCTATTAATTTGAATAAAATAGTGGGAGGTATATTTTGAATGTACTATTATCAATTATATAATATCAACTCTGTAATTTGACTTATTATTGTTGCACTTATAAATTGTAGATATCAAATGGCAAACAACAACAACACAAATAGTCTTTCATTACGATCAGTCCTTGAAAAGGACAAGCTAAGTGGAATTAATTTCCTTGACTGGCATAGGAACTTGAGGATTGTCCTCAAACAAGAGCGTAAGCTATATGTCCTTGATGGGCCCATTCCTGCAGCACCAGCTGGCACTGCACCACGTGCGGAGCATAATGCTTACAAGAAGCATCAAGATGATGCTCTGGATGTGAGTTGTGTCATGCTAGCAACCATGAACGCTGAGCTTCAGAAGCAACATGAGTTGATGGATGCTTATGAGATGATCGAGTATCTCAAGAAATTGTTCGAAGGGCATGCTCGACAGGAGAGGTATGATACAAGCAAGGCGTTGTATCACTGCAAAATGGGTGAACGTGATCCAGTTAGTCCACATGTGCTGAAAATGATTGGGTATATTGAGTACCTTGATAGGTTGGGTTTTCCAATCACTCCGAAAGCCCAAACTGACCTTGTTTTGCAATCTTTGAACAGCAGCTACTCTCAATTTGTTATGAACTATCTTATGAATGAAATTGAGAAACCCCTTACTGAGTTGTTGAGCATGTTAAGAACTGCCGAGAACAACATGAAAAAGGCAGGACCCGCTCCCATAATGATGGTGCAAAAGGGGAATGCTAAGGGAAATCAGAAAGGCAAGAAGAAGATAGGATCTAAATCTTTTGCCAAACCCAATTCCAAAACCAAACAGGCTTTAAAACCTAAAGGTGGGGTGGATAAAGAAGGTGAATGTCACTTCTGTGGAAAACCTGGACACTGGAAAAGGAATTGTCATGCTTATCTGGAAGAAGTGAAGAAAAGAAAAGGAAGTACGACTTCTGATTCAGGTATATATGTTATAGAAGTCAACTTATCTACTTCTACATCATGGGTATTGGATACTGGATGTGGTTCTCACATTTGTGTTAATGTGCAGGGACTCTGAAGGAGTAGAACTTTGGCGAAAGGAGAGGTTGACCTACGAGTTAGAAATGGAGCAAAAGTTCCTGCACTGGCCGTAGGAACTTATCATTTATCTTTGCCCACTGGGCTAGTTTTAGAATTAGAAGATTGTTATTTTGTGCCTGCTATAAGCAAAAACATTATTTCTGTTTCTTGTTTGGACAAGAAAGGTTTTTCATTTATAATAAAGAACAATCGTTGTTTGTTTTATTTAAATGATATTTGTTATGGTGTTGCACAATTGTTTAACGGTCTCTATATTCTTGATTTAGAAATGCCTATCTATAACATAAATACAAAATGATTTAAATCAAATGATTTAAATCCGACATATCTCTGGCACTGTCGTTTAGGCCATATAAATGAGAAACGCATATCCAAACTCCATAAAGATGGGTTCTTGGATTCATTTGATTTTGAATCATATGAGAAATGCGAGTCTTGTTTATTAGGCAAGATGACTAAAGCCCCTTTCACTGGACACAGTGAACGGGATAGCGATGTATTGGGACTTATACATAGTGATGTATGTGGACCCATGAGTTCGTTAGCAAGAGGTAGGTTTTATTACTTCATTACATTTACTGATGACTTTAGTAGATATGGATATGTGTATCTTATGAGACACAAATCCTGAATCCTTTGAAAAGTTCAAGGAATTCAAGAATGAAGTTCAAAACCAATTTGGCAAAAGCATAAAAGCCCTTCGATCCGATCGAGGAGGTGAATACTTAAGCCAAGACTTTGATGACCTTCTCAAGGAGTGTGGTATTATATCACAGCTCACTCCACCTGGAACACCGCAATGGAATGGTGTATCTGAGAGGAGAAATCGAACCTTGTTGGACATGGTACGATCAATGATGAGTCATGCAGATCTTCCAATAAGCTTCTGGGGTCATGCCCTAGAGACAGCTGCATTCACACTTAACCGTGTTCCTACAAAGATGGTTCAGAAGACACCATATGAAATGTGGACTGGGAAACGTCCTAGTATGTCGTTCATGAAGATTTGGGGTTGCGAGGCGTTCGTAAAACGTCTGAATTCTGACAAGCTCGGACCCAAATCTGACAAATGTAATTTTGTGGGATACCCAAAGGAAACAAAAGGGTATTATTTCTACAAACCTTCTGAGAACAAAGTGGTTGTTGCTCGAACTGGTATTTTTCTAGAAAGAGAATTTGTCTCTAAAGGAAACAGTGGGAGGAAAGTAGAACTCGAAGAAATTCGAGAACCACAAAATATCATTGAACCTGAGTTGGAACATGAGCAGGAACCACAAGAAATTGTGGAAAGTGAACCTGCTCAAATTACACAAGTCATTCGTAGATCTGGTAGGACACGCCAAGAGCCTGAGAGATATTATGGATATCTTGTGACTGAAAACGGCGATGTGATGCTCATAGATCAAGATGAGCCTGCTTCCTACCAAGAAGCTATGAATGGACCAGATTCTGAGAAATGGCTTGAAGCCATGAAATCTGAGATGGACTCCATGTATACTAACCAAGTATGGACTCTGGTTGATCCACCCGAAGGGGTAAAACCAATCGGGTGCAAGTGGGTTTTCAAGAAGAAAACCGACATGGATGGTAATGTACAAACCTATAAAGGCCGACTAGTAGCAAAAGGTTTCAAACAAATTCAAGGTGTTGACTATGATGAAACCTTCTCTCCAGTGGCAATGATTAAATCCATCAGGATCTTACTTGCTATTGCAGCTTTTTATGATTACAAAATCTGGCAGATGGATGTCAAAACTGCTTTCCTTAACGGAAATTTCCTTGAGGATGTGTATATGACACAACCTGAGGGTTTTGTCACTCCAAAGGATGCTGGAAAGTTATGTAAGCTGCATCGATCCATTTATGGATTGAAGCAAGCTTCTCGGAGTTGGAATCTTCGATTTGATGAAGCAGTCAAAGAATTTGGCTTTATTAAAAATGAAGATGAACCTTGTGTATATAAGAAGGTTAGTGGGAGTCACATTGTATTCCTAGTATTATATGTTGATGACATATTAATTATTGGGAATGACTTTCCTTCCTTACAGGCTGTAAAAACATGGTTAGGAAAATGTTTCTCCATGAAAGATTTGGGCGATGCTGCCTACATTTTAGGTATCAAGATCTATAGAGATAGATCAAGAAAAATGCTCGGCCTAAGTCAAAGTACATATATTGATAAAGTGTTGAAACGGTTCAGCATGCAAGAGACGAAAAGAGGAAACTTACCCGTGACTCATGGTGTAAAGATCTCTAAGGCCCAATGTCCTAAATCACAAGATGATGAGGAGCGTATGAGAAAGATCCCTTATGCTTCGGCAATTGGATCTATCATGTATGCAATGATATGTACTCGTCCGGATGTCTCGTATGCTTTGAGCATGACGAGCAGATACCAGTCGAATCCAGGTGAAGGTCACTGGACAGCAGTCAAGAATATCCTCAAGTACCTGAAAAGGACTAAGGATTCATTCTTAGTATATGGAGGTGAAGACGAACTAGCAGTAAAGGGTTACACAGATGCTAGTTTCCAAACTGACAATGATGACTATAAGTCTCAGTCAGGTTTTGTGTTTTACTTTAATGGTGGTGCTGTTAGCTGGAAAAGTTCGAAGCAAGAGACAGTAGCTGATTCTACAACAGAGGCTGAGTATATTGCTGCTTCTAGTGCAGCCAAGGAGGCTGTATGGATTAAAAAGTTCATCACTGAACTTGGTGTTGTTCCAACCATTGTTGATCCGGTTGCTCTATACTGTGATAATAATGGAGCCATTGCACAGGCTAAGGAACCCAGATCTCACCAACGATCCAAGCATATACTTAGGCGGTACCATCTCATCCGTGAAATCATTGATAGAGGAGATGTACATATAGGAAGAGTGCCAACAGATGATAATGTTGCAGATCCACTAACCAAGGCTTTGTCGCAGCAGAAGCACGACAGTCACACTAGTTCCATGGGTATTAGATACATGAGTGATTGGCTCTAGTGCAAGTGGGAGACTGTTAGAGTTTATGCCCTAGAGGCCAATTATTTGATATAATTGCTTAACGTTTTTATATTATATTTGATTGAATAAATATATGATTTTATTATGGTTTTATTTACTGCATAATATAATTGTTAACATAATAAAATTCCTTAGAACAGTGATACAAATTATATAGTTTCAAGTATGTGACTTGAACATGAGATTATATATTACCATTAGTATCAGTGTTCTTAAATGTCCCTAGTCGAGTATCATTGTTGATGGGACAACAATGATGCATTGAGACTAGTATGTGGATTGACTGATGACCAAATCTCATTGGTCATAAATATATGAGATATTAAGTCAATGCATAGGTACATGTTAGAGAACGATGTACTGGACAGACCCACCATGAGAATTCTATATGGAGCATTATGCGAAGTGTCATTAGCAATTCTCATAGTGACAATGATGTAATGGTCCTCTGACCTGAAATCGCTATATTACTACACGAGAATTTATGTACTTTGATATCATCAAATGTCACCTTTAATCGGGTGGACTATAAAGGTGATTATTGGGTTCATCATTAATCATGTGAGAAATATGAGTGATCTAGATGGAATTTAACCATCCTATATATTATGGGTGATATCCATAGGCCTCTTGATTGAGTAGGACTATGAAATGCATGGCCATGCTCAAATAGTGATTTGTTTCATATAGTCTACTCATTGATCAAGAAAACTCATATTAAATTATGAAGAGTATGACACATTCCATGACTCGAGTTTAATCCAGGATATTAAGGTTAAAAGGATTAAATTGCATTGAAACATTGGTCACAAAAAGGTTGCATCGAATCATCGATCTTATTATTACTTGGGTAGCAGTGATGCATTACTAGATGCCGCTCACTGTTTATAATTTTATAATATGATTTTAAAATTATTGCCAACGTAATAATAACCTATAGGGTCACACACATAGAACGTTATTTAAAAGGGAATTAATTTAAATTTTAAGGATTTAAATATATTAATATGATTAATACTTCCTCCGTCCCAGGATAAAAGTCTTGGTGGACTTTTCACGCATATTAAGAAGAGGAATAAAATGACAAAATTATCCATAATAATGTCATTAAATATGGAGAGAGAATTCGAATAAGAAAAGTATGAGATATTTAATGTTACGGGCATAATAGGAAAAAATGTGTAAAAGTTTGGTTATTAAAAGAAAGTAGACATTTAACATGGGACAACTCAAAATAGTAATAAGGACTTTTATCCTGGGACGGAGGGAGTAGTATTTAAATCACGAATTTAAATTAAAAGGAGAATTTGTATATATGTATATTAATTAAGTAAGACTTAATTAAGAGATATATATATATATATTCGGATTTTATATAATTAGGTTTTGATTTTGATTAATTCCTTTTAACTACTATATATATGATATATAGCAGCTACTTAGGGTAAGATATCAGAATAGAAAAACCCTAGCCGCTCTTAGAGAGAGACTAGAGAAGAAAAAAAATAGTTTCAAAAATCCATTCCTTTTGGTGGCTAGTACCGCAAGTCCTTCTTATTGCAGAATCGTTCGACGGTTCGTGCGGCGTTCGTGTGGATACCGTAGAGGCGCAATCGGTTTGTATTGCGTTGGAGATTCGAGGTGCAGTCGGTTTCAGATTCTCGTTTTTGTTTATATCTGGTATAATCTCTAAACCTCTGAATTAATTGATTTTCGCATGGATCCTGTTTTAGGGTTTCGGAAATTGCTTTAAAATTTTAATTTCCACTGTGCGTTTCTGTGCCGAAGCCCAACAAAGATCTGCTCATTACTATCATTCACAAATACATAAATGAAGTCTCAAATCTTAAGTTTAAACAACATCATATCTTCTCATAGACATCATGTTTAGTCCTTATATAACTTATTAAATTATCATGTAATTTGCCACATGTATGTTCATAATATGATATTGCATCTTATTACCTTTCCAATACACTATCATGTTCATTAGACTAGGTTAGACTAGCATGTAATGGACTGTAAATAAAGAAAACTAAAACTGCCCAACTATGATACCCCCGCCAGGGCAGGGTTTTATATTGAAGAAATGTCCGTCGGGGCAGGGTTTTATATTGAAGAAATGCCCACCAGGGGGGGGGGATGCCCACCGGGGTGGGGAAGTTTGGCTTGGTAACACCCGCCGAGGCAGAGTTACCCAAATTCAGTTTTTGCAGTTCGCGAAGAACACAGAACATGGCCAAATTAGGCCAAAATTTCCCTCAAACAACGAATTCAATATTATCCATAAGTTATAAACTTAGCAGAAACATTTAATGACATTCTTAGAATGCTTTTAACAACTTAAATCATATAAACAACAAAGTTTAAGGTTATGATTTCAATGTTTTTGTGAAAAATTCCATTTTTGACATTCTTAACGAAATCAACTACTACGAACTCATTTTTCAACCAAATCAATCCATACAAGTTTTGTTCTTTTCGTTTTTACATGTATAAACATAATCAATTATCAATTTACCGTTTAACATATAATTAAGGCACCAATTTTTGTACTTATAGGCCATATTCAAATATTATTTCTCTGTAAACTTCAATATTCTAATTTAATCATAATTTCATGGATTAATTACTCTAAAATCGCTTATAAACATCAGATAACAGATTATACATGCATATTAACAATTACAAATAACTTCTTAATAATTTGGCCATAAAAACTCAATTACAGATAACTAAAATAATATTTTTACTGTAAACTCAAAAACTCAAATTTTAAGCATGATTTCATGAATTTGATTATTCTAAATCTCATGCAAGTCATTTAAAACATGTTACAAACATACATAACATCATATATTCAACAATCAACTATAAAAATTTAATTACAATAAGATAAAAACCAATTCCCATGAAGAACTTTTAAGAACGTAAATTAAAACTTTGGATAAAGGGATTACCCTTGATTTCTCTGCTTAGATTACACATAGATGATAAGAAACTTCTTTAATTCTCCAACTCCTTCTTCTTCAATCTCACTATTCTCTCAAATTCTTTCTTTTTTTTTCTATGTTTTTGCTTTCCAGACTTGAAAGAACGAATAATAGAATGCGTATAATATAATCGGTGGAATCATGGGCAACAGTTAAACGCAACGGGGAATTAACTGCTCCCATGTTCCTTAAGTCATGTTTGGTTTGTTCATAAAAGACTCATTTCTCATTTATTTTAATTAACTTGTTTATTATATAGTTCATTTGTCTCACTTTAATAGATCAAATAATATTAATTTAAACTCAATTAAATAAAAGGAAAAATTACCCATTAAATCACATCATCACATAATTAAAATTCTAATTTATTAATTATAACTAATCATTAAATCTCTAATTAATTATTAAATTAATTAGAACAACATTAAAATTATTTAATAACTCATTTAATTTATTTATCTCAATTAAATTCACACTTTAAATTACAACATTATTCCTCACTAATTTAATTAATGTGACACACTTAATTAAATTAATCTACCACAATTCCATCAAGTATTTATTTAACTTAATAAATAATTCAGTAAAATATTTATTTAATACAATAATTATTTTAAATTAATTACAAAAGTCTCATTCGTCACATCTTTCCCCATTAAAAGGATTATGTCCCCAAAATCACAATTCACTTAATTCGTCCCGTTACAATAAAGATCGGAAGAGATGCGAAGGAATGCACCTTCTTAAAATAGAAGTTGATAGTTTTGAAATATTTTGTTTGACAGATATGTACAGTTTGAAATGTTCAATGACTAAGAAACACTACAAAAAAAACTTTAAGTTCGACAGAATTATTCTCAACGGATTTAAATCTATCGAAATAAGATTAGTTACGACGGAATAATTCGTCGATTATAAGTCCCTCGAAATTACTCTAAATTCGACGAAATTCTGTCTGAAGTAGACATTCTCATTGCGCCAAGTTTCCCGCCAGCGCGAAATATATAATCGACGGAACTATAGATTTTTTTGAGGAAAATTTTATCGGTAGTAATATAATTCCGAGGGACGTATTTCCAACGAAAAGTCCGTCAAAATTAACTTATAAAACCTAATCAGACTTCGTCTTCTCCTCAGCCGCCTAAGTTTTCATATTTCTTTCTTTCTCCTCACTCTCAATCTCTCTCAGTACTCTCACTCTCTAATCTCTCTTATTCCCCCCCCCCCAGTCCACCATCGTACGTTGCCACCCATCTCCCCCAAGTCCCCCGGTCTGACAAACCCTCTCGGCCACTGCCACCGTTACTGATCGACGAGGAACGACAGCGTGATGTGATGAGTGGATTTATACCTATGAATTGGACATCGTTAAGGCTTAATTCTTTGTTAATTTTAAGTATTTTTAGTGTCATTTTACTTATTTTTGTGTTTGTGTTGTAGGAAACGGCTTTAAAAGGTCAAAACATGAAAAATGGAGCTTAGTGGCATTTCTGTAATTTTTTAAAAATTACCCCCGTCGGTAGGGGTGTTCATGGGTAAAAAACCGAATCGGTACCGAAAAAAACCGAACCGGTACCGATCCGAATTTACCGAAAAAATAAGAACCGGAACCCGTACCGAATTACCGGTTTCGGTATTGGTTTGGTACAAAATCGGTACCGTTTTTTCGGTTCGGTTTTCGGTTATACCGCATGCATTGTAATATATAATTATTAATAAATAATAATAATTAAATATTTTTTTAATATATTAATAATTTTTTTTAAAACTAAGAAAAAGAAATCATCAACAATTATATATCAATTGAAGCTGAAGCTAGTCAAGGCGTCAACCTACTGTGTAGTGTGTACTGTTGGCTTGTTGTAGTTGGCTTCTTGTTGTAGAAATCATATACATTAAAGAACACATCTTGTGTGCCACTCTGATAAGATGAATCATAGTTCTTTCTTTGAAGGAGTGCCTAGCATATTAACAATATGTCAGTTCTTTCTATATTTTAGTTTTTCTGGGAAGAATAATTAAATATTAATCCCAATTCTTTAGACAATTGCACTCTTATCCTTCTCCTGTTTTAATCCTCTATTATTAAAAACAAGGAAAAAGGACTATTTGACTTTTCTTTTTATAAAAATTTGAATTTGTATTTGTTATATTTGGGATTAATCAACTATAAAATCACATGACCACAAATACTGCTGAGTAATGTAAATTGTTGGGAATGGATATTTTAAATGTGAAAGTGAGTTCTACAAATCTTATTGAACTATCATTCACACTTACACGGAAATATTAATTCCCAAATTCTAATATTCATAAATATAGGTCAACAAAAGTATGGTAAAACTTTGATGAAAAAAAAAATTATTTTTTTTGTATAGAACATATAAAATTAGTATGTAACAGTAATTTTAATCCAATTTTAATATGCAAGTCTATACCTAATACAATAAAACATATAAAAGCAGAGTTGAAACTATGTACTAATACAATCTCTCATTTTTTTCAAACATAAATATTGTTGGCCGCTATTGAACTTTTAAAAGCAGAATGAATCCCTACAAAAGTTTGACAGGGTACTTATTCAATTCACCGTATACCAAGAATATTTAATTCCAGGTATACCAGAAATTTTTTGAAATCAAGCGCCACAGCTGGCTGACCCGTTCATACATCCAGAAATAACCTCCATGGATTCTCAACCACATCCTTAATACGTCTGAGGAAATACACCGCCTCTCTTCCATCAATCAGCCTATGGTCATACGTCAGGGCAATGTACATCATTGGTCTTGAAACTATGTTACCTCCAACAACCATTGGACGGCTCACGATTGAATACATGCCCAGGATTGCAGACTGCCAAAAATATATAACTGTGTGAGAAGTTCATCAACAAAGTTTCGGTTTTTTTTTCGATTTTTACCGAATTTGAAATTTTCATTACAGCTACTGTTAGGTCATGATATTTCTCCTATTTTGAGCCGGGTATATTGGGCTCATTTATAAATTAAACTATTGGGCTCGTTGGGCCCAATCATTATGTTAACTTCATTTAATCCTATAAAGACCGGGTTGGGTCAATGGATTAACCTATTGGGTCATTTAATATCTATTACTTTGACTTGTAATGATGATATAGTATGACAGTTGACCAAGATACCTGCCATACATTAATGTGGATGAGATTATAGTCGGCCGGCAATATGAACAACAGCCAAAAGCAGTGGATAAACTCCATGCAGTCGGCAAAATCCGTCAGGTCAGGGGGATATGTCAGATGGTGGTAGGTGGCACAGTAATCCAGGCGAAGATATTTTATCTTACCGACTAAGTCTTCACAAGGAGGTATGTATTTCATATATTCACACACACAACTGAGAATTATGATCACTCTCTCATTACACTAGATTTTATTATCCTCTTGAGTTAACCTTGTGAACAGACATACTTACTCTTACGCCTGAGCTATCCCCCGGCGGTCCGGCCGTCAAGCTTGTGATTTTTGTCGTGTTTACTGTGCAGGATCAGAACGTCTTTCGTGATTGGAACGTGGAGAAAGATCTTGGCGTTAACATTGGCGCTAGAAGGAGGGCTGAGTTCTAGTGTCCTGAGTATTTTTCAATCACTTGAGTGTTTTATTCTATTCGGTTTTCATGGGGAAGAGTAGAACATCTACACCCGAAGGACAGCCGATGGCTGTCAGTGATTCAGTACCGCGAGTATCTGCCAAAGATCGTTTGAGACCAACTATAAGTGTTCATGCTAGCACAACGTCCAAACGTTCACCTGAAAATTCAAGGCCGAAAGCAGTATGCAAAGCGAAACGTAAGCTAGTGTTCCCGACGGAAAAAGGAGTCTGGCCATGGTCGGAAACGAGTAGAAGGCACCTTGCCTAGAACTCGATACCGAGATGACCAGGATGCAAAAGCCTCTCGGTTGGCTAAAATGGCAGATGAGGCGGATCAAGCCATGGAGGTACTTTTGAAGCAGCGTCTGGGTATCGCCGAACAGATGGCTCGAATAGCAGAGTTGAGAGATGAAGAGCTCAGCTACGTTCAATCCGAAGAGCAAGGACATCGCAGTGGGAAAGAACCTGTTCATTCAGTACGAGAATCTATGGGACGAACTAGGGAAAGAAGAGGGTCCCGAAGCCCTACTCCTCAGAAATCAAAGAGGACGTATTATCCTGCCGATTCGGGGAGGCAGGGATGGAGCCAGAGAAAAGGTCGATCTAGGGATCGCACTCCAGACCATGCTAAGAAAATCCTTGTAGTTGCACATTCTCAGCGTAGCGCCCGAGTTCAGAGGCGAAATATATTGAGAGGACATACTCCCGAGAGTCTACTGAGGGTACCCCGCCCCATAGATTCTCGTCATCGGAGAAGCCCCTCTAGAGTTGAAGGTTCTGTTAAAAGAATCCGACCTGCTTATAGAAAGAAGGAATTGCCAGAGAAAGAGGCATCATCTCAACCAGAAGGTGTGGAGTATCTGGTTAAAGAATTGAAGGAACTTCGGAAGCAACTTGCCGAAGTGCAGAAAACCAAAGACATTCCGGGAAATAAAGCATCCCCTTTTTCCGCGGAAGATACTTAGTGAAAAATCTGATCCCACCAAAAAGTTGCCCCATATCGAGAGTTATGATGGATCGGGGGACCCTTACGACCATAGTCAGGCGTTTGACCGACTTATGGACTATTATGACTTTAGCGATGCAGCTAAATGCCATACTTTTGTCACAACACTTAGAAAGGATGCCCGACAATGGATGGGGACCTTACCCTCGGATTCTATCTCGTCGTGGGAGGATATGTGCAGCAAATTTCACGCTCGCTTTGGGAGCAACAGAAGAAGGGGAAAACCAACTGGATCACTGGCTCAAGTTCGACAGTCTTCTCACGAGTATTTGGGTCAGTACGTGAAGCGATTTCGGGAAGAAGTTGGCCAAGTGGCAGATTTGAATGATCTACAGGCTGTAGGACTGTTTCAGAATGGTTTAGATCTGGTCAAATCGGAAAAGTTGGTGAAAAAACTTATGTTTAACCACCCGAAGAGTCTCGCCGAAGCCTTTGATAAAGCCGAAGGTTATATCGTGGTAGAAGAAGCCATGAGCAGTCTCAAGCATCCTTCTTCAGATCGGATCAAGGAGACAGATCGGGATAAGACTGATGATGACCAGAAGAAGAATGAAGGGAATAAGGACCGTCATGATGGCGGGTCGAAAAGATACAATAATTGGAGGCAGGGTGGAGGACGTTCGTCCGCTCCACCCTAGAGAGTAAATAGGACTTACACGGCACTCAATGCAGACAGGGCTGTTATCTTGGATCAGATCAAAAATCAACCTATCTTCGAGCCACCTCGAGATAATATTAAGCCCGGAAAAGGAAATCCTCTCAAATATTGTGATTACCATCAAGCTTCGGGTCACGATACAAATGATTGTGCCAGTTTGAAGGATTTTATTGAAATAAAGGTACAAGGTGGAGCTTTGGTTCAGTACGTGGCTGCCAGAAATAATCAACAGCAGGACCGAGGACCTGTTCCGGTCGCTCAACTAGTTCAGAAAGCGTTACCAAACCCGGGTCAGCCTGCAAGGCATGTAATAGATGTCATCACTGGGGTTACTTCGGGCAAGTTAGTTGGAAAGAAACGTCAAAGTTATTTGGATTCGGTCATGTCGGTGGCGGGTACCTTCCCGAAGACCGATAGGCCTTATCCGAATACGGTAATCTCTTTTACTGATGAGGATTACCCTTCGGAAGTCATTGAACCACACGAGGGATCTTTGGTGCTGACTGCACAGGTGGGTTCGATGGATATGAAAAGGATGATGGTGGATAATGGGTCTTCTGTAGACATCCTGTATGCCCACACTTATCAAAGGATGAATTTGGAAGGGCAAAAGATGGAAATAGGGCAGGAGGCTCCTCTTTATGGTTTCAGCAATGATCCGGTTAAGGTGGCGGGAACTATTGAGCTACCAGTTATATTTGGAACGGCCCCTCAACGGGTAGAAATTATTTGCAAATTCTATGTTGTGCATGTAGATTCTGCTTATAACGCTATTTTGGGGAGGCCCACTTTAATTGCTTTGCAAGCTGTAACATCAATACCTCATTTTAAAATCAAATTTCCTACTGCTCATGGTGTTGGGGAGGTGAAAGGAGATTTGGATCTGGCCAGAAGATGTTATAGAAATGTTGTTATTACTTCGGGAGTGGGGGTATCGAAGCAGAAGCAGACCATGGCAATAGAGATCGAAACTTTCACCGAAAGTAGCTCCGAACCGTTGGTCATGCCAGCTGAAGAGACGGAGGAGATAGAGCTCATCCCGGGCAAGGAAGATAAAACGGTGAAGATAGGTTCGGGCTTGCCGGAACCTCTCCGGACGAACCTCGTAGAGCTCCTGAGGTGTTTTGTTGATATTTTTGCATGGGAACCTCAGGATATGCCGGGAGTGAGCAGGGATATTGCCGAGCATCGATTAGAGGTGGACCCGTCAAAGAAGCCGGTGCGGCAGAAAAGGAGGATCTTTGCACCAGAGCGTCAACGGATCATAGATGACGAGATTGCCAAGCTATTGGCAGCGGACTTTATCTTTGAAATTGACTACCCACAATGGATGGCTAATGTGGTTCTGGTTCAGAAGCATAATGGCAAGTGGCGGGTCTGCATTGATTATACTGATCTGAACAAGGCATGTCCGAAGGATTTCTACCCGCTGCCCCACATTGATCAACTCATTGATGCCACTTCGGGGTATGCTTTATTAAGTTTTATGGATGCATTCTCTGGATATCATTAGATCTCCATGTGTAAAGAGGATATACCGAAGACGGCGTTCATTACGCATCGTTCGGTATATGCCTATAAGAAAATGACTTTCGGCCTCATTAATGCCGGAGCCACGTACCAAAGAATGATGAACCATATCTTCAGGTATCAGTTGGGCAGAAATATTGAGGTGTATGTGGATGACATGATTGTTAAAAGCATGTTAGTGCATAAACATTTGGATGATTTAGAAGAATGCTTTCAGACCATTCGTCAGCACAACTTGAGGCTGAATCCCACTAAGTGCACTTTCGGTCTGGGTGCTGGCAAATTTCTGGGTTATCTTGTTAGTTGAAGAGGAATTGAAGCCAATCCAGAGAAGATTCAAGCGATCCTGAACATGAAGACTCCTCAGTCATTTAAAGATGTTCAACGTCTAACTGGAAGGATTACAGCTTTGCGGAGATTCATGTCCAAGTCAGCAGAAAGATGTTTACCGTTCTTTGACACATTGAAAGGCCCGAAGAATGTAAAAACGTTTCAATGGACTTCAGAGTGTGAAGACGCCTTCCAAGGCATCAAGTCCTATTTATCTTCGGCACCTTTGCTGGTGAAGCCTGTTCCTGTCGAACCTTTATATTTGTACCTCGTAGCTAGCTCTTTAGCAATAGGAGCGGTTCTGGTGCGTGAAGTTGGGGGTAAGCAGCACCCGGTTTATTATGTAAGCCATGTCCTTCGGGATGCTGAAACAAGGTACCCAAATATTGAAAATTTTGCTTTCGCTTTAATAACTGCTAGTCGAAAGCTTAGGAAATACTTCCAGGGTAGACTGGTAATAGTATACACAGATCAGCCTTTAAAGAAGATTATGGGCAAACCGGAGGTATCGAGGAGATTAGCTGCATGGACAATGGAGTTGTCCCAATTCTTCATTGAATATCATCCCCGAACCGCCATCAAAGGGCAAGCTTTAGCTGATTTTGTGGTTGAATGTTCATTTTCTGAAGCTGATGAAGTCGTAGTCGAAGCGGAAGGATCTGACAGGGCAGTTGTTGTCCTTCAGCAGAAAGAAAGTTCGTGGACGCTGTATGCAGATGGGTCTTCTACTTCGGACGTCAGTGGAGCAGGGATTATTTTGACAAGTCCGGAGGGATTCAAAGTGCAGCAGGCCATCCGATTTCAGTTCAAAGCGACGAATAATGAAGCTGAGTATGAGGCAGTATTGGCCTGCTTGTGATTAGCAAAGAGTCTTGAAGTACAGAGAATAGTCATTTTCAGTGATTCTCAGTTAGTCGTTAAACAATTTACTGGGGAATACGAAGCTCGAGGTCCAAGAATGATCAAGTATTTGACAGAATTAAAGGATCGGCTTCAGTATTTCCAATTCTATGAGTTCCAAGGGGTCGAGCGTAACAACAATTCCATTGCTGATGCACTTGCCAGACTAGCTACTACGGATGTTAATGTTTTTAAAGGATCAAAATATCTGGAAATTCTACAACATCCTAGTGTTCATCATGAAGTGGTAATGTGCATTGACCAGACCAACTGCTGGTTGACTCCCTACCTTGAATATTTGGTTGATGGCGTCCTACCTTCGGATCGGATGCTCGCTAAGAAAGTCAAGTACAAAAGTGCCAATTTTGTTCTAATAGATGGTGATCTCTTTCGAAGGGCCTTCTCCTCTCCATTATTGAAATGTTTGACTCCATCAGAAGCTGAATACGCTCTCCGAAAAGTACATGAGGGCATTTGTGGCGACCATATGGCTGCTAAGTCATTAGCCTATAAAGTACTTCGTCAAGGGTACTACTGGCCTACAATCTTCAAGGAAGCAACTGAATATATAAAGAAGTGCGAGAAATGTCAGCTCAACAGTCCAATATCGCATCAGCCACCGGAAGAGCTATACTCGATCTTATCTCCTATACCCTTCGCTGTCTTGGGGGTTGATATACTGGGTCCGCTACCGAAAGCAAAGGGTCAGGTCAGTTTTGTTATAGTTGCCATAGACTATATGACCAAATGGGTAGAAGCAAAGCCACTTAGATCAATAACAGAACAGGAATGTTTGAAGTTCATAAAAGAATCAGTAGTATTCCGTTTCGGGATTCCTAAGGTGGTAGTATCGGATAATGGGCGTCAGTTTGTAGGATCGGAAGTTCGAAGCATTTTTGACAGATTTGGGGATTCAGCACAGAAAGACTTCAGTGGCTCATCCTCAGACAAACGGACAGGTTGAAGTAACAAATAGAACGCTGCTGAATGGGATCAAGCGTAGGTTGGACGAAGCTAAAGGCAGATGGCTAGAAGAGCTGCTAAGTGTATTATGTGCTTATCGAACTACATTGAGGACGACAACAGGGGATTCACCTTTCAGATTGGCCTATGGTACTGATGCCTTAGTTCCAGTTGAAATTGGATCTCCAAGTCTTCGAGTTAGTCATTTCAATGAGATCTACAACGAGGAAGGGCTGAAGACCAATCTTGATTTGCTGGAAGAAGTCAGAGAGATAGCCTTAATCAGATTGGCGGCATATCAGCGAAGAGTGGCTAAGCATTATAATAAGGGGGTAAAGCTTCGCAGATTTGAGGTAGGAGATTTCGTCCTCAGAGAAGTCAAAGCGTCAACGCCTCAGAATCTAGGAAAGCTGATGCCAAATTGGGAAGGACCCTATGAAGTCATTGAGGTTCCGAAGCCGGGGACTTATCGTTTGAAAACATTAGATGGCTCAGTAATCAAAAATACTTGGCACGCTGGCAGGCTTAGAAAGTACTTTCAGTAGATTTGTTGTCAGTACGTCAGAAGTCTGTAAATATCTACATCATCATCAATAAAAGATCCTCTTTTGTCTCAAACAAATTTTGTCTTTGTTGCTGCTCAATTTATTGGTGTTAGGAGGTTCGGGAGGACTTGCTGACCATTCGATGGTAGCCTCTTCGGCAGGTGGTCACTATTTGGCATTGTCAGGCCCTTCGGGGTAGGCAATTGTCGCTACTATTTGGCATTGTCAAGCCCTTCGGGGTAGGCAATTGTCGCCACTATTTGGCATTGTCAGGCCCTTCAGGGTAGGCAATTATCGCCAATATTTGGCATTGTCAGGCCCTTCGGGGTAGGCAATTGTCGCCACTATTTGGCATTGTCAGGCCCTTCGGGGTAGGCAATTGTCGCCACTATTTGGCATTTTCAGGCCCTTCGGGGTAGGCAATTGTCGCCACTATTTGGCATTGTCAGGCCCTTCGGGGTAGACAATTGTCGACACTTAGACCTTGTTAGGCCCTTTGTGGTAGGCAAGTGTAATCTTTAGGTTTTGTTAGGCCTTTCGGGGTAAACAAACTTTCAACAAAGAAAATCTGCCTCACACTTCGGTAACTGAATAAGTATCCCTTTACTTTATTACCTGAATTTTTTCTAAGTGTTGAGTTCAGAATGCATCGTTATCTAACCTCATTTTATCTGTTATATGACTTGCTCAGTTGTTAATTAACAATTTGAGTTAAATCCTCGAAGGAGTTTTTTGCACATTTGTCCGTATTAATTCATATTGAAATATTGACAGAAAGAAAATACACTGAAGTCATAAGGAAGAAGATCACTTTTCATTAATATTCGATTTATTTACAAAAATAAGAAGATTACAAAAGCTGTTATTTTAAGCAGCCCCTCATCATCCGAAGAGTCGAGCAAGTGTGGATCTAGATTGGCTTTGAACAACTTATCCTTGCCACGACTTCTGCAGAGCTCGTAGCTTTCCGTATGAATCCTCATTATTTCTCCATTTATTTCATCTGAATTTCGATACTCTTCACAGATTTCTTTCCGAAGAGCATCAGTCAAAGGAGGCCCAAGGTCCCGTAGAGCCTTGAGTTCTTGGATTTCTTGTTCGAGCTGCTGTCGTATGATTATTTGACGTTTATCTTCCCGCTCCAGCTTATGGATCGTTTTGGTTAAGATCTTAGCATCGGCCTTCAGCTCCTTGATCTCATCCATCCTTATTTCACTCCTCAGAACCAAGTCGACGTTCATCTTAACGACCTCTGCATGCTGTGCTTTAGTCGACTTTAGTTCTTCCTTGGAGGTCTTCACATCTTCCTTGGCTTGGGCCAACTCTTTATGAAGTCCTTCGTTGGTATGAAGGATGCCTTCACGTTGGGTCCTTTCCCGAGCCAAGGTAGACTTTAAGATGGCATTCTCCTTCCTCAGCCTCTCCTCTTCAGATTCAGCCTTGAGGGATCGTGGACGCAGACGCCCGAACACAACATTTGCCTGTGCATGTTCGGTGTTATTCAATCAGTTTCAGACATATGAATACAAAGATAAGTATAGAGAGAAAGGAAAGAATCGTTTACCCTCGCCAAGTAGCTCATGCCCTCGCTAAGCAAGTCCCCATTCGAACTGTTTCCGAACCGGTGGTCATCGGTCTCGCGAACGAAGGCCTCGAACAGTTGGAAAGGGAAGTTGGCGTTGAATCGGGGCCACATGGTTGGCGGACCCATGGCATCATGCTAGAATTCGGCAGACGTTTGTCCTCGAGGAAAAGGCATAGGCTGACTGCGAACCGGTGATGAGTCCGCATGTACCACCTCTAGAGAAGGAGATCGAGCAGGAGCCGGCTCGGGAATTGAAGAGGGAGCAGAAGTTGAACCTGGCTGGCTATCTGAAGGTTGTTTTCTTTGGTCGGCTTCAACCGGCTCAGCTTCAGGTACTTGGGTCTCGATTGGGGGGTTAGTTGATGAAGTTGGAGGAACGCGGAGCTCTTCAGCAGTAAGTGGAGTTATTTTTGACCTTATTTGTTTGGCACGAAGAACTTTCGCCCTATCTTGTGGAGGTATGTCAAGTAGACTCCTTTTTCTTGAGGCTGGTTCAAATGGTGCGGGGATCGGGTCAGAAGGGGGAGTCAGTTGTGGGTTAGCTTCAGGAAGAACGTCCTCGTCGCTTTCAGAATCTATCACGCGAGTAGTTTTGGACTTTTTAGCCATCTTCTTCCTTCGGCGAGGTCGGAGGACTTCTTCAGGAATGAGAGGTTCTTCGGCTTCAGGCTCATCGTTTTAAGGGGGAATGATTGGTGGGTCGGAGGTCGGAGGATTCGTTTGGGAAGACTCTTCAATAGGAAGCTCTTCATTAACCTCCGAAATCTTTCCCGCCAGAAAATCTTCCAAGTCTCACACTTCCGAAGAAGTTGGTTTGATCAGAGACACTGCAAAATGACCATATATTAAAATCCATGCCATTTAAATACATTAAAAAGCTACATTACAGAATTGTTTGAAACTTACATTTATAATCATACAGCCAGGCTTGTTTGGTCAGAAGGGTGAAACTCCATTCTTTTGGAGGAATCTTCTTCAAGAAATCTGCCATTTCCCTCACACGCTCTTCGGGAATATCTTCGAAGTCAGCAGAAATCCGATCTGAGGTAGTCCAATCTAGAAGAGAAGAGATCTCTGGTCCAGTGATGAAGAACCATTTCTCGTGCCAGCCTTTGTTGCTCGAGGGGGTGCTCATTAGGGGCCTCTTCTCGAATTTAGAATTTGGGCGCGGGGATTTTTTGCTCAGCATCTTAAACCCTCATTCTCGGGATCTACCAGCTGAGAAGAGGGTGAAGAATAGGTCAACAGAGGGGGTAACCCCTAGCTCGTGATAGAAGGCAATGAATGCCAGTATGTGGATATAGGAGTTGGGCACCAGTTGTGCGAAACCCACTCCTATGAACCCTAGGAGGGTAACTATTAAGGCGTGAAGGGGCAGACGAACTCCCTTCTCCAGGAAAGTGGCAGGCATAGCGACCCAGCCATCTGGTCGCTGGTACATCCGCTCTTCAGGAGCAAGAGCCCTTATAGCATACGATTCCGGAATCCTATAGCGGGTCCGGAGGAAACATATTTCAGATTCAGAGATGGTGGAAGAGTTATTAGCATGGGGAAACTGTTCCCCATCCTTAAAGAAATCGGTAGGAGATGGTGGGTTTGCACTCGAACCCTCTTGGTTAGGGTTTGAACGAGAGGAACTTGAAGGAATCTGGCTTGGATTCACCATTGTTAGGATCTCGAAAGCTGGAGAGAGAATTTCTAAGAAGCAGAAAGAAAGCTCAAAGGTTCGAATTTTAAATCAGTAAGTAAAATCGTCAAAATTGGTAAAGTTCGCTTTTTATACTGACTGTTATATAGGAAACGAGGCCGGCGCATTAAATATCAGTAATAATGTGAAATTTGAATGGGGCACGTTTGGATGACCTTTGGATATCTTATCAGATTGGGCTTAGCTGTTGAGTTCTTAAATTATTGGCCCATCCTATTCAAATTCAAATCCTTTATCAGAATGGGCTTATTGCTCTGGGCATCCTGCCATCCCTTATCCCATTTCACACGATTAAAGTGGGTATGCTTTAATTATTTCCTATTTTTGGGCCTTTATTAAATTCTGATATCATGGACCATTTATAGTTTTTCATTAAACATCTTGTTTAACCAAAAAACTAGGGGGTAATGTTAGGTCATGATATTTCTCCTATTTTGGGCCGGGTATATTGGGCTCATTTATAAATTAAACTATTGGGCTCGTTGGGCCCAATCATTATGTTAACTTCATTTAATCCTATAAAGATCGGGTTGGGTCAATGGATTAACTCATTAGGTCATTTAATATCTATTACTTTGACTTGTAATGATGATATAGTATGACAGTTGACCAAGATACCTGCCATGCATTAATGTGGATGAGATTATAGTCGGCCGGCAATATGAACAACAGCCAAAAGCAGTGGATAAACTCCATGCAGTCGGCAAAATCCGTCAGGTCAGGGGGATATGTCAGATGGTGGTAGGTGGCACAGTAATCCAGGCGAAGATATTTTATCTTATCGACTAAGTCTTCACAAGGAGGTATGTATTTCATATATTCACACACACAACTGAGAACCATGATCACTCTCTCATTACACTAGATTTTATTATCCTCTTTAGTTAACCTTGTGAACAGACATACTTACTCTTACGCCTGAGCTATCCCCCGGCGGTCCGGCCGTCAAGCTTGTGGTTTTTGTCGTGTTTACTGTGCTGGATCAGGACGTCTTTCGTGATTGGGACGTGGAGAAATATCTTGGCGTTAACAGCTACCAATACCGAAAAGTATAAAAAAACTAAAAAACCGGTATCGAAATAATCGAAACCGAAAAAAACCAGTACCGCCGGTACCGGTTTCAACCGGTTAGGGAAAAAAACTGAAAAATCGAATTTTTTGAGCACCCCTACCCATCGGGGCAGGAGTTTCTTAATACAAAAAGCCCGTCGAGGCGGGCCTGTCGAAAAGAAAAAAAAGATTTTTCAGAATTTGAGTTCAAGGAGGATTGGTTAGAGCTGTTTGCTTCAAGAACGTTTAGGACTCTACAAGACACATGAAGATGCATATAAAAAGAGGAGAACCACAAGGATTATGGGAGATGACCTAGTTTTTATTAGATTTGGAGACCATTGAAGATCAAGAGAATGAGCAAGAGGGAGCATGAGATTTCCTGATAATAGATTTTATTATTTTCTCTACTTTTTTCTTTTTCTTTTAATGTTTATTCAATTGTGAATTCTTGGTTTTAAATCAAGAATCATGATCTAAATTCTTGTTTAAGATTACAATGGCGCTTGTTGCGTAGTTTATTTTAATATGATTCTCTATTAATTATTGTGATTATTCTTGGATTGTCTATTATGGTTTGTGCTTAATGCTTAATTATCTAGCTAATAATTACTGTGATAATCTATATAAACTCGAGAGATGGATTATATATTTAGATTTGATCATAATAGCATGTGATTATGTTTTCTACATGACATTGGAATTCATAATTTATGTCTAGGATAGAGATATATCTATACATCGCATGTAATCTGATAGAGAACTTGTGCTTAAAATCCTCTTTAATTGTAATTCACATAGAGATATAGTGAATTAGTTAATTAGGGTGTTCTTCTTAATTCCAGCATCTGTGGATTTAAGTTGATTTGAGTATGATGCATTGACGTGGAGTATGTCACATCAGCAGTTTGTAAAATATTTATAAAATAGTTTGTGTCTCTAGCACCACTCTTGTATTAGTACATAGTTCCAACTCTGCTTTTATATGTTTTATTGTTTTAGGTATAGACTTGCATATTAAAATGAGTGGTGCTAGAGACACAAACTATTTTATAAATATTTTACAAACTGCTGATGTGGCATACTCCACGTCAACCTATTGATCAACAAATTGTTTAATGTAGTCTTCGGTCCCACACAAACTGCTGATGTGGAGTATGCCACATCAGCAGTTTGTAAAATAGTTTGTGTCTCTAGCATTATTCTTAATACAATCTCTCATTTTTTTCAAACATAAATATTGTTGGCCGCTATTGAACTTTTAAAAGCAGAATGAATCCCTACAAAAGTTTGACAGGGTACTTATTCAATTCACCGTATACCAAGAATATTTAATTCCAGGTATACCAGAAATTTTTTGAAATCAAGCGCCACAGCTGGCTGACCCTTTCATACATCCAGAAATAACCTCTATGGATTCTCAACCACATCCTTAATACGTCTGAGGAAATACACCGCCTCTCTTCCATCAATCAGCCTATGGTCATACGTCAGGGCAATGTACATCATTGGTCTTGAAACTATGTTACCTCCAACAACCATTGGACGGCTCACGATTGAATACATGCCCAGGATTGCAGACTGCCAAAAATATATAACTGTGTGAGAAGTTCATCAACAAAGTTTCGGTTTTTTTTTTCGATTTTTACCGAATTTGAAATTTTCATTTTCGTTACCAATACCGAAAAGTATAAAAAACAGAAAAACCGGTATCGAAAAAACTGAAACCAAAAAAAAACCAGTACCGCCGGTACCGGTTTCAACCGGTTAGAGAAAAAAACTGAAAAACCGAATTTTTTGAGCACCCCTACCCGTCAGGGCTGGAGTTTCTTAGTACAAAAAGCCCGTCGGGGCGGGCCTGTCGAGAAGAAAAAAAAAGAGTTTTCAGAATTTGAGTTCAAGGAGGATTGGTTAGAGCTGTTTGCTTCAAGAACGTTAAGGAGTCTACAAGACATATGAAGATGCATATAAATAGAGGAGAACCACAATGATTATGGGAGATGACCTAGTTTTTATTAGATTTGGAGACCATTGAAGACCAAGAGAAGGAGCAAGAGAGAGCATGAGATTTGCTGATAATAGATTTTATTATTTTCTCTACTTTTATCTTTTTCTTTTAATGTTTATTCAATTGTGAATTCTTGGTTTAAATCAAGAATCGTGATCTAAATTCTTGTTTAAGATTACAATGGCGCTTGTTGCGTAGTTTATTTTAATATGATTCTCTATTAATTATTGTGATTATTCTTGGATTGTCTATTATGGTTTGTGCTTAATGCTTAATTATCTAGCTAATAATTACCGTGATAATCTATATGAACTCGAGAGATGGATTATATATTTAGATTTGATCATAATAGCATGTAATTATGTTTTCTACATGGCATTGAAATTCATAATTTATGTCTAGGATAGAGATATATCTATACATCGCATGTAATCTGATAGAGAACTTGTGCTTAAAATCCTCTTTAATTGTAATTCACATAGAGATATAGTGAATTAGTTAATTAGTGTGTTCTTTTTAATTCTATCATCTGTGGATTTAAGTTGATTTGAGTATGATGCATTGAGAGATGGTTATATTTATTTATGTGTTCTTCATTAACAATTCAGAATAGTGAGCATAATTGTTAAGAAGTGTATTAATTTAATTGAAGCAATAAGTGAAGTTGTGATCTTAAATCTCCATAATTTGATTTTTAACTAGTGGTAATTAGAATTAGTTTAATTAAATAATTTAATTCATAACCTTAAATTGATTGTTTAAATAAAATTAGTTTGGTTAAGAGTTGGTATTTGGTAATTTTTATTAATAATTTTTTTCTGGAAACGATATTCTACTTACAGTTTATTACTTGTTGATCACGTATATTTGTGTGTTACGCGTAACTAGATTTTCAACCAACACGACGACAACTCTTCTTTTCTCCTCCTTGAATTCAAGGTAAGAAATCCTAAATTTTGTATAAATGGTACTAAAATTTATGGTTTGTAATTTTTAGGGTTAATATATATGGATTTTAATATGAGAATATAAACTAAAATTTGGATATTTTGTTGTTGATGAAATTAGGATGATTTGGATAATTTGAGATTACTGAATATAGTTTAATGATTTGAGTTGTTGATTTTGCTAAAATTGGGAGTCCATATTTCGGCAGGTTCATGTGTTACTGAAATTGAGAATAATTTGGGACTTGTTGTTGTTGTTGCTGTTGTTGCTGCTGTTGAAATTGAAATTACATTTTAATTTGCTGAAATTGGGTTTGTTTCTGTTATGCAAATTGGGATTATTTGTTACGCAAATTGGGATTATTTGACTTCAATTATGCAAATTGTTGCAAGTTGATATTAACTGTTTTGCAAATTAGAATTATTTAACTTCAATTCTTCAAATTGTTGCATGTTGCTGAAATTGGAATTTATTTTGTGCAATTAAAATTTTTGTCAGTGTATAGAGTGTATTTGTGCAATTGCATTGTTGGGTCATAATGTGATATATTGAAGGTTATATATATGTTAGTGTATTGACTCTTCAAGTGTTATTTTTGAATATGATATTTAATATTCTCGACAGAATACATGTCAGAAATTTTCAATTGCAAAATTTGTGTCTTGTAAGAATATTTATACATTATTTAATTAGTTTCCAATATTAATATAAACTAAGTACTATAAATAAAATAAAATTACTTAAGCTCAAATCTTCAACATCCAACAATGTCAAATCAACCAAAAATTTCTCTCAAAAATTCAAACCCACATCCATCTTCTCGCTCTCGGTTCTCCCTCCTCACCCACAAACTAAAGTTTCTTCCCCTCTGTCTCTACTTCTTTTGCTTCAATGGCTAATACAAGGTGATAGACTCCACGGCACGCTTGCGTGAGGTGGTCGCCGCCCTGATCATTTCTAGCACAGTTGTTGGGTGAATTGCTTGCAACACCTTAACCCATCGCCTATATGTAGATGGTAATCTTGGTACAATTGCTCGCGTTCGTAATTCTGCGTTGAATGGACACCAACGACACCTTGACCCCTCTCTTATATTGAAGCGGTAATCTCGGTACAATCGACGATTGATGCGGTAGAGGACGCCACACACAGCTATGAATTATTGTATGATAAGTCAAATTGAATCTCAAAGAATTAACTAAGAAAAATACTTAGGAATTCTTCAAAGAACCAAAAGAAGAGAATAACCTCACAAATATATTGAATAATGAATAATGTTAATGTATTTGATTACATAACTTGAACCTCTATTTATACTACTCAAAATAATCCAAATCCTAATAGCAATAGTAACAAATTATCCTAATCCTAATAGGAATTCCAAACCAATTTGGAATAAAAATCCCTATTTATTACAAACCAATTTAGAAAGTAAATCTTAACTATTAATAAATCCTAATTACAATAGAATTGTAAAACCTAATTTTCCTTGTCGCGTTGGAATCAAACTGAAAGTCCACGTCAGTTGAATAACTTGTTGTAGCCTTTTCCCAATTGGATTCGAGATTTAAATTACCTGATTCCTTGTATCCGTGTGGTTCCCTTTCAATTGTTGAATTGGATTTAGTGGCTAGGAATCTGTGTGGTTTGTTTATTGAATATATTAACCTTCCTTGCATATACTAGCTGAGTATTTAATGTTAAGTCCGTGGCCCACGTGATATATATTATGGTTGATGACTTGAAGGGTCCCACGTGATATGCTAATTAATTGAGAAATAATTCTTTAATTGAATCCTTGGACAATTTCCAGCCCAAACTTCTTAATTTGCTTGACGAATCCCTAGAAATTGAATTGAATTATTGTCATTTGATGCGAGCCCGATCAGGATTGTATCATTCCCCTCCTCTTGCAAAGGATTTGTCCTCAAATCTGACATTCCCTCCTTTTGAAAAGAATATGTCCACAAAACTGATCCTACATAAAAATAAACCAAGTTAATAACATCAAACAAAACATAACCACAAATCTCACCTGACAAATTAATTGAATAAGCAATATCAGTAACGCAAGCAAGAATTTGAAAAGCTTTATCTCCTCCTGGATCAAATATCAGTATGAAGAACTCTTTGTGTATCACAAACTCCTATTCACGAATTCCCGGATCAAAAATGAATCTTATGATCTTGATCATTTGTAAACAAAACCACATTAATGATCCTGGGTCAAATGTCAACTTTTGAAACTCATCACGTCGCATAAGCCCATACAATTGAATTCCTGGATCAAAAATCAATTTGATGATCTCATCCCTTCACAGAAACACATTCGTTAATGCACCTATGTCAAATATCAATTTTTGAAATTTGTCACATTTCTCACGCAAACTCTCTTGAATTCCTGGATTAAACACAAAACAAAATAAATCAACAACTCCCTTTTGTTTAATCACCAAGAAATCAAATAAATCAAAATCACATGCATAGTCTACTAGAACAATATTCAAAATACTTCCCTGTAAACTCTCAATGCATTGATCGAATTGAATTGCACGATCCATGTTTTCCTGAATAAATATGCTCCTATCACGAATCTGCAAAACACAACCAACCTCCCTCTTTCCATTGACATTAATACAATAAAGAACAAATAATGTTATCAATGGAGTAAAAAGGTCACAATCATAAGTTGAAATTTAATAGCATATCGACGATGATAACAAACAAACTCTACACATGTTAAAGAATTTCCCAAAATGTTAACAAAAATTAGAATATCATCAAAAGAGAGAATAACAAATTTCCCATGAAAAAATGCAAAATATAATTCAACAATTCCATGGAAGTATGCAATGCCTTAGCTAATCCAAGTGAACTAACTACACATGCAAATAACTCATCTCTCAAACCATCTTGATGATAAATATTTCTTGAATCAGAACCATATGATAGCAAATCATGCAATGAAGATTGCTCCAACGAAACAACGTGATTACTACCATTGTCAACTAACGACAATTCATGTAAAGATTGACTAGCATGAAACCCTAAGTCAATATTTGGATAACAAAACCTAGAATTAATTTCATGCAAGTAAACACATCGAAAACGAGAATATATATCATGATCATAAACTAACTCAACATAAATCAAATATCCTCCATAGTTTATGACAAAAATGATTCTACCATCAAAATAGCTAACAACAAATTTTCCAACGGAAGCATGCAAAACATGTTTTAAATAACTCATGAAAACACTAGATGCATCAGTTAATCTAACAGAAATAACTAACCACCTATATAACTCACATGCTAAAACAATTTTCCATTTATCACAATATCTCATGCTAAATTGATTAGGCATTGTCATCACATGATTATTATCATATGTAGATAAAACATAAGAACTATGCAATTTATCAAACATATTATCTAAATAAAGAAAAGAATAACGATACTTGTTTACCAATTCAAAATCGACGAACAAACTCGTTGTCTCATCCCCCTTAGATACTATGATCTCATAATCAACACATGAGCTCATGTCTTCTCTCACGATACCCACTTTCACCAACTCTCTAACCCGCCTTGGTAACTCTGTCGTCTCCTCGGGAATACTATCAGCTGATCGGTACGGAATGATATTACGGGGTATTTCATCAACAACCTGTACAAGAGACAAAACAAAACTAGACAAAGAAGAATCATAAGTGTTAGTATTCAAAAGCGCCGTCTTGTACGAATGTACAGTCATTGGCTTTTCAAAATATAACTCACTTTTCAACTCACTATCTTTTTCATAGTCACATATTTCTTCTCTCTCTTCTTTATGCTCACCCTCTCGTTTGTTTTTCTCTCGTTTATTTTCAAGGTCACTCTTTTCATTCTCTTTTTTCTCAATCTCTCTTTTCTTTTCATTCTCACTCTTTTCACTTTTTTCTTTTACATTATTAACCTTTTGAACAATTTCTTTTTGTCGATCTTTTCCACATGCATTTTCTTTTACAAACTCATCTCATTGATTACTTTCTTTCGGATGTTCACCATCTTTCTTTTGATCATGGATTTCATCTTGAACACTCGAACCCAATAACTCTCCTTGGACCGCATATTCTATAATTTCTTCCACTTCCCCCCGTTGATCTTGTTTATTTTGCGCCTTAGAAGTATATTGTAACTGCATCCAATAATCTTCCTTATTTACTTGTGTGCGAACCCTCCTATTATTATCTACTGTAAATCGCCTTGAAGGTTGCTCTACATATCTTTGAGATGTATACTCCTCCCTCCTATCACGCTGTACTGGAGCAAACCGCTTTCTCATTGCAGTTTTTAATTCTACCCATGTCTCGAACGGACGCTCCCCATATTTTTGTTTGCTAAGCTGCCACCATATAATTGTATGATCAGAGAACTCTTGAACTGCCCGTCTGACCTTCCTCCTCTCGGAGTAATCATGAGAGTCAAATTCTCGCTCTATTTTTCTTTCTCATTTAAGATATGCCTCTGTATCAATATTGTCTTGGAAAGTATTCCTTCGAGACCCATAAGAACTTTCATACTTGTAGCCATACATGTTTGCTGCAGAACAAACGTTAGTAGATAAAAATTTTCCTCACACACTCCCTTACGTGTTTCGCTCAAATAATGATGAATCACTCGTGTATTGCTCAAATTTGGCTTTTACCCTCTAATAATCTTACACTCTTGCCTTTTACCTCTAATATTCTCTCTAATAGGTTCTTCTTGAATTCCCCTAGCAAAATTCTTGGTTTTACTAATCAATTCAAAAAGTACTTATCACGAAACAAAATTATTGATGCTGTGACTATCAGAATATCACAAATTAAATCACCGATCGATTGCCTTGTACTGCTCTTGTATGCTTCAGATTTGTAAATTGTAGCTCCGTTTCAGAATTGATGATGATGAACGGTATGAACTCTTGGTTGGAATCTAATGATTTGATGGTGTGCTACAAATTGGGTTAGCACAATAAAATATGATTTTTTTTTTCTTTTCCTTTTTTTTCTTTTCTCTTTTTTTGCTCTTTTTTTTTCTTATTTTTTTACAATATATATTTCGACAGAAAATTAAAGATAAGTAACTTGCTAGAAAGGCTTAGCTTTGATACCAAATGATAGACTCCACGGCACGCTTGCGTGAGGTGGTCGCCGCCTCGATCGTTTCTAGCACAGTTGTTGGGTGAATTGCTTGCAACACCTTAACCCCTCGCCTATATGTAGACGGTAATCTTGGTACAATTGCTCGCGTTCGGAATTCTGCGTTGGATGGACACCAACAACACCTTGACCCCTCGCTTATATTGAAGCGGTAATCTCGGTACAATTGACGATTGATGCGGTAGAGGACGCAACACACAACTATGAATTGTTGTATGATAAGTCAAATTGAATCTCGGAGAAATAACTAAGAAAAATACTTAGAAATTCTTCAAAGAACCAAAAGAAGAGAATAACCTCACAAATATATTGAATACTGAATAATGTTAATGTGTTTGATTACATAACTTGAACATCTATTTATACTACTCAAAATAATCCAAATCCTAATAGCAATAGTAACAAATTATCCTAATCCTAATAGGAATTCCAAACCAATTTGGAATAAAAATCCCTATTTATTACAAACCAATTTAGAAAGTAAATCTTAACTATTAATAAATCCTAATTACAATATAATTGTAAAACCTAATTTTCCTTGTCGCGTTGGAATCAAACTAAAAGTCCACGTCAGTTGAATAACTTGTTGCAGCCTTTTCCCAATTGGATTCGAGATTTAAATTACCTGATTCTTTGTATCCGTGTGGTTCCCTTTTAATTGCTGAATTGGATTTAGTGGCTAGGAATCTGTGTGGTTTGTTTACTGAATATATTAACCTTCTTTGCATATACTAGCTGAGTATTTAATGTTAAGTCCGTGGCCCACGTGATATATATTATGGTTGATGACTTGAAGGGTCCCACGTAATATGCTAATTAATTGAGAAATAATTCTTTAATTGAATCCTTGGACAATTTCCAGCCCAAACTTCTTGATTTGCTTGACGAATCCCTAGAACTTGAATTGAATTATTGTCGTTTGATGCGAGCCCGATCAGGATTGTATCACAAGGGGTGGGTATCTCTTCAACACCGGACGGCAACCGGCTTATAAATCTTCTCGTCTGATTCAGGTGAACATTTTTGACCATTTTTTTGTTATGTTATTATATACATGTATGTATCTGTTGGAGGAGCTATTGTGGCTAGGGTTTGAGTTTATTTTTCAAAATTAACTTAGGATTTCGTTGCTTGTTTAGATTGAAAATTTGTTTCTGTTATTCTTTAATTTGGATGCTCCGGTGCAATTATAGGAATTCGTGTGGTCCGATCATTGATTTATATTGATAGTTAAATTGATTAGTTTTGAGTGAAGTTCTGTGGACGATGACTTTACTGCTGTTTCTCAGCTGTTACATTTAAAAAAATAAATAAACTTAATATGGATATTGATATATAGGTATGCATTTTATCTTACTAATACGTTTTGAGCTTGTGGGTATTTTTCCCTTTCATTATTAGTTTCTTCAGCTTCTGGATAAAAAAATGATTGTTTTGTCGAGGCTACATATGAATACAATATCTACTGTGTGATTGTTCAGTTCGGTAATTATATTACTACTTTGGCTGGATTGATTGCTCTTACTTTTGAGTGGAAGTTGCGCATATGAAATTTTCCTTCTTTCCTTGCAAGGCCAAATATTGCTTTTCTTGCAAGGCCAATTATATTACTATCAACCCCTATTTGTTTTTCTTTCTATTCTTACGGTCTTCAAAGAAGAAATTAGAGAAGGAGATAAAAATTACAATCAAGTGTCATGATTTATGCACATCAATAAATATCAGGATTATGCACCTTTTGTTCTTTTAGATTTAAAATTTAATATTGTATTCTTATTAAGCTGTCATGCTTTTCTGCTTTCTATAAGAACAACTCCAAGAGGCCGGAGTTGCGAAAATCCTAAACTATATTTAGTCTAGGAAGCAGATTTTGCTCCAGCAGATGGACTATATTTAGTCCAGTCATTTTTTCGGCAATCCAAAAAGACTAAATCAAGGAACGAAAATCTCATGGACTATAATTTTAATATTATTAAATGGGAGAGAGGATAGAAGAAAAAGAAGAAGGAGATGAAGATCTGTGAAGAAGGAGATGAAGGAGAAGGTCTGTGAAGAAGGAGATGAAGAAGACAAAGTGGGAAGAATAAAAAAATATAATTCAATACATTAATCAACTACAAAAAAATGCAATAATTTGAAATACAAAAAAAATATGTACAATAATCAAAACATAAAAAAATCTATAAAAAAATAACAACGGATAGAAATTGTTAGGGTAATTGAAAAATCTATAAATATGTACAATAATTCAATACATTTTACATCTTTCAATCAACTACTCCAACGTATTTAGCAATTGTAAGTATTTTGTTAATAATAATTTATATTTTTTATTATATTTGATTTTTGTTTTTTATTGATAATATCTCTTTAATTTATTTTTTAGATGGAATATGGTAGTTGGAATGAATTTTTTTGAATTCATTGATTATTTTAATCATTTTATATTATAGTTCACATGATAGTCCACAAGATAATCCATCTGCCGAAAAGATTGAAGACTAAAGAACATCTGCTCATGATGTCATATTGACTAAATATAGTCCAACCGATAGTCCATCTGCCGAAGATGCTCTAAACCTTCAACCAACTATATTTCAGTTGTCTTTAGTTTAGGCGTGCGAACTGGGTTCTTACTAATAAATGCTTAGAATGCTATCTTCTTCTTGCAAATTTCATGCCCATGCTATTGTTATGTAACTGGTATCATGGTCATATGCAGATTACTTGGTGGCACTCATGGCAAGAGCTTTGGTTCAGTCAACCAATTTCTCTTCTTCTGTTACTGGTGAGAGGAATGGTCAATTCAAGGGATCTGGGAAGACAAGAAGAACAGTTATGATGATGTGTACTTTACAAACTGTTCCAACAAGGATTAGAGATTTTTAGGGATTACGAGGAGCCAATGCTTTAGACACAATGGTAAAATCTGGCCACGATTTCCATTCCAAGGTGGCAGCTGCGACCTTTGTCCGCCGAGGAAAAGCCAGCCGAATTGCACCAAAAGCTATGTTTGAGCGGTTCACAGAAAAAGCTAATAAAGTTATTATGCTTGCACAAGAGGAGGCAAGGCGGCTTGGTCACAATTTTGTTGGCACTGAGCAGATATTGTTGGGTCTAATTGGTGAGGGCACTGGCATAGCTGCTAAAGTGCTCAAGTTAATGGGTATCAACTTGAAAGATGCGCGCGTGGAGGTAGAGAAGATCATTGGTAGGTGTACTGGATTTGTTGCTGTAGAGATTCCTTTTACTCCACGTGCAAAGCGTGTTCTAGAACTCTCACTAGAGGAAGCCCGCCAACTTGGTAACTTGTTCACGTCTATCCTTTTCCCCTTTCTATTGCCCTTTCTATTTCCTTTATTGGGTCTTTTTTTCCTTTCCTCCTTAATTCTAAGTCATACACAAGAATATACACACACGTAAGTAACACATGACACATCAATATAATATATTTGAACAAATATAAATAAACTAACAAGTTACAAGTCAATTAATTAATCACACTGATCATTGTTTCAGGTCATAATTATATTGGATTTAAGCACTTGTTGGGGTTGCTTCGTGAGGGGGAAGGTGTAGCAGCACGAGTTCTTGAGAATCTAGGCGCTAAACCTAATAATATTCACACACAGGCAAGAGCTACAACCTTATATATTACCATAGTAGTTAGTATATCTCACATTTGTCTTTTTATTCCTAAACTTTTATTGTCTGATATAAAATCGTTATTGGGCAAGCAGGTTATCCGAATGATTGGTGAGAGTGTAGAAGCAGGTGCCACTGTTGGAGGTGGAAGCTCTGGCAACAAAATGCCGACACTGGAGGAGTATGGTACTAATTTGACAAATCTAGCAGAGGAGGTGATTTTGCCGTAATCTTTTTGGTGATGGTGCTTTCTATGTAAAATGTCTGGTCCTAAGCTGGGGTTCTTGTTGAGATTTGATTCAAATTTGTTTACTGTTATTGACTTGGTCATTTTCTGTTTTTAGTCAAAGTTTGTTTTTTTAATAAGATCATGATGATCATTTAGGTTGTTATCTGTTCTAGTTTTTTCTCTCTTTAGTTGAAGCTTAATAGGAGTTCAGTTATCTTTGTAAGCCTATAAAAGGCCTGTTCCGTTCAGAAATAAAGGTAAGCAAGAAGCATTATTTTTTCCAGCATAAGATTTCCCTTATTGTTCTGTTTTTATTCCCATCTCTTAGTGTTCTGTTTTCTTTGTTTTCTATCTATATTTTAACAAAGTGGTATCAAAGCCAGTTCTTTCTTCTGGTAGTTACTATCATGGCAGTAAATGGTACCTCCGTGAACACATCTCAACCTTTGATTCCTATTTTCAAAGGTGAATGTTACGAGTTTTGGAGCATCAAGATGAAAACTCTGTTCAGATCACAGGAGCTTTGGGACTTGGTTGAGAATGGATACGAAGATGACGACAGAGAAACCAAAAAAAGGGATGCAAAAGCTTTGTTCTTCATTCAGCAAGCGTTGCATGACACCATTTTTTTCCAGAATAGCAGCAGCAGAGACCTCAAAAGAAGCTTGAATGATTTTAAAAAACGAGTTTCAAGGTTCATCAAAGGTAATTACCGTGAAACTCCTATTCTTCGTCGTGAATTTGAAACTTTATTTATGAAAGACAATGAATTAGTCCAAGATTTTTTATCTAGAGCTACTGCAATTGTTAGTCAAATGAGGTCATATGGTGAAGAAATTTTTTATAAAACTATTGTTGCCAAAGTCTTAAGGAGACTGACTAAAAAATTTGATCATGTTGTTGCGGTCGAGGAATCTAAAGACTTGCCTATTTTTTCATTTGATGAACTAATGGGTTCTTTGCTAGCTCATGAAACAAGACTAAATAGATCAGTTGAGTCAAACGAGGAGAAGGCATTTCAAGTGAAGGGGGAAACACCTTTTCAATCGGAAAGAACTACAGGAAGAGGACTGAGGCAAAAAAAAAATTTCGTGGCAAAGACACTTTTTATGACCGGAGCAAAGGTCGATTTGATGGGCAATCTGAGCACAAAAAAAGTTTGTGGTGCAACTATTGCGACCGATCCGGATATACAGAGGATTTCTGTCGAAACAAAGGTAAAGGATTCTGGTGCACTTTTTGTAATCGGTCTGGACACAAATGATTTTTGCAGAAATAAACAAAATCAAGCAAGCTATGCTGAGGAAAACGAAGAGGATAATAAACTGTTTTTGGCCTATTGCGATCTTAACAATGATGAAAGTCATGTTTGGTTTGTGGACAGTGGTTGCTCTAACCATATGTCAGGAACAAGATCAATGTTCAAAGAAATCGATGAATCTCAACGGAAGAACATTAGACTTGGAGACAATAAGCAAATTCAGGTTGAAGGGAAAGGTACAGTAGCTGTCGAAACCAATCATGGTCAGGTTAGACTTCTTCACAATGTTTTCTTTGTCCCAAGTTTAGCACATAACTTGTTGAGTGTTGGGCAATTGATGGACACTGGATATTCAATTTTGTTTGATGATGGCTCATGTGCCATTAGAGATAAAAAATCTGGTCAAGTTTTGGTAAATGTTCGCATGACAGAAAATAAAATGTTTCCACTTGAAGTATCTAATGTTGAAAATAAGGCCTTGGTTGTCATTGAAAAAGATGAATCTAAATTATGGCATTTACGTTATGGGCATTTAAATATTGGTGGCTTGAAGTTGTTAAGTCAAAAAGAGATGGTGCTGGGACTGCCTAAAATTGATGCTATTGAGAATGTGTGTGAAGGGTGTATATATGAAAAACAAAGTAAAAAATCATTTCCTGTAGGAAAATCATGGAGGGCTACAATTTGTCTTGAATTAGTTCATGCTGACCTATGTGGACCTATGAATACCGAGTCATTAGGTGGAAGTAAATATTTTCTGTTATTTACTGATGATTATAGTCGAATGAGTTGGGTGTATTTTGTGAAAAACAAGTCAGAATCTTTTGAATGCTTTATCAAGTTCAAGGCTTTGGTTGAGAAACAAAGTGGAAAGTGTATCAAGGTCCTCCACACAGATAGGGGTGGTGAATTTTTATCTCACAAATTTAACATTTTTTATGAAGAAAATGGAATCCGCAAGGATTTAACTGCACTATATACCCCAAAGCAAAATGGTGTAGCCGAACGAAAGAATCGTTCTGTGGTGGAGATGGCTAGAAGCTTATTAAAGGCAAAGAGACTTCTAAATGATTTCTGGGCAGAAGCAATTACTACTGCAGTGTACTTGTTGAATATTTCTCCCACAAGGGCTGTATTGCATCAGACACCTTATGAAGCTTGGAAAGGTATAAAACCTCACGTAAGCCATCTTAAAATCTTTGGTTGCATTGCTTATACTCTGTTGCCTTCTCAAGAACGTGGTAAACTTGATGAGAAGTCCGTCAAATGTATTTTTATTGGTTATTGTGCTCAATCAAAAGCATATCGATTATATAACCCTGTTGGTATCAAAGTGATTATTAGCAGAAATGTAATATTTGACGAAGCTGGTGAATAGAATTGGGAGCTGAACAATGAAATTGCACAAAGTCAAGCTTTAGCAGAAAGTGCAGGTCCTATATGTGACGTACAAGAAAGCTCAGTAACTTCACCCCAGTCATCTCTAACAAGCATTCCTTCATCTATTTCAGAAGAGTCTTCAGGACAGACTCCACCACAAAAATTTAGATCTTTGGCTGAAATCTATGAATGTACCTTTGCTTTTTTTGCTTCAGATCCTACAACTTTTGAAGAAGCTATCAAAAATAAAGAATGGAACAAAGCAATGAAGGAAGAGATGATGGCAATAGAGAAGAATGGAACTTGGGAATTACGAGACCTTCCAGAAGGGAAAAGTGCTATTGGATTAAAGTGGATTTTCAAAACAAAGTTTCATGCTGATGGAAGTATACAAAAGTACATGGCGCGACTAGTAGCAAAGGGGTATTCACAGCTAGAAGGTATTGATTTTACCGAAACATTTTCTCCTGTCGTTCGATTTGAAAATATGAGAATTACGTTAGCTTTGGCTGCTCAATTTAAATGGAATGTTTATCAGTTTGATGTTAAGTCAGCTTTCCTTAATGGTGACTTGAAAGAAGAGGTGTATGTCACACAGCCTGAAGGATTTATTGTCAATGGAAAGGAGGAGAAAGTGTACAAATTGAAGAAATCCATATATGGACTTAAACAAGCTCCACGAGTATGGTACACTAAAATTGATTCATTTTTCCGAGAGAATGGATTTGTTAGAAGTGAAAATGAGCATACTCTTTATTTGAAGTGGAATGGGAACCATGATTTTCTAGTAGTTTACATTTATGTCGATGATATGATTTATACAGGTTCTTCAAGTTCTCTTCTTGGAGAATTTAAATTGTGTATGATGAGGAAGTTTGAAATGATAGATTTAGGAAAATTGCACTATTTTCTCGGTATGGAAGTGAAACAAGGAACGAATGGAATTTTTTGTCACAAAGGAAATATGCATCTGATCTTTTGAAGAGGTTTCATATGCTTAATTGTAAGGTTGCAACCACTTCAATGAACACGAATGAAAAGCTTCAACAGGAAGATGGAACAACTAATGTTGATGGTAAATACTTCGGGAGTTTAGTTGATGGTTTAATTTTTTTGACACATAGTCGACCCGACATTGTTTTCTCTATTGGCGTGGTCTCAAGGTTTATGCATAGTCCAACGAAGCATCATTTGGGATCAGCTAAAAGGATCTTACGTTATGTTGCGGGAACAATGGATTATGGAATTTGGTATTCACAAGTTAGCTCTTTTAAATTATTTGGATTTACTGACAGTGATTGGGCAGGTTCTTTGGATGATCGAGGAAGTACCTCGGGAAGTATTTTTACTCTCGGGTCAGGCGCAATCACTTGGAGCTCATAAAAGCAAGCAACAACTGCATTATCATCTTCGGAAGCCGAATATATAGCAGCTGCTTCTTCAGCGTGCCAAGCATTATGGTTAAGAAGGCTGTTAGCGGATCTTTCACAGGAGCAGAAAGGAGGTACTGATATCCTTTGCGATAATAAGGCAACAATTGCAATGACCAAAAATCCAGTCTATCACGGAAGATCCAAGCACATAGACATACGCCATCATTTCATTCGTGAGGTGGTGGCTAATGGACAAATAGATCTTAAGTTTTGAAAAACAGATGAGAAGGTTGCAGATATTTTTACGAAGGCACTTTCTCAAGCTAAACATGATTACTTCAGAGATCAACTTGGTGTAAGCAATTTTGAATCAAGGGGGAGTGTTGAGATTTGATTCAATTTTTTTTACTGTTATTGACTTGGTCATTTTCTGTTTTTAGTCAAAGTTTGTTTTTTTAATAAGATCATGATGATCCTTTAGGTTGTTATCTGTTCCAGTTTTTTCTCTCTTTAGTTGAAGCTTAATAGGAGTTCAGTTATTTTTGTAAGCTTATAAAAGGCATGTTCTGTTCAGATATAAAGGTAAGCAAGAAGCATTATTTTTTCCAGCATAAGATTTCCCTTATTGTTCTGTTTTTATTCCTATCTCTTAGTGTTATGTTTTCTTTGTTTTCTATCTATATTTCAACTGTTCTTACTTGTTATAGGGTAAACTGGATCCCGTTGTAGGATGGCAGCAGCAAATTGAACGTGTTACTCAAATTTTGGGACGGCGAACAAAAAATAATCCCTGCCTGATTGGAGAGCCTGGTGTTGGGAAAACAGCTATTGCAGAAGGCCTTGCTCAAAGGATTGCTACTGGTGATGTTCCAGAAACTATAGAGGGGAAGAAGGTGCAGATGTTTAATAATAAAGATTGAGGCACACTCTTATTTGAAAAAAGAAGGGTAACAAAAACAAATAAACCCAAAACTGAGGATAAGCCCCACAATCTTGTACAAAAAGGATGTTACCTGGTGTCAGTTTTGGGTGTTGGACTGGAATTACTCTAGGAATTTGAATTGGGACTTGATTCATAATTTGAGAATATGGGCAGTTTCACGTTCTGCTGTTGATAAGGATCTAATAATGGCATGGTCAATGTGGTTGGTGCATCATATATGGAAATAGTATTCTCAGCTTAAAATTTACAAGGAATGTGAATACAATACCATTTTGACCTACGTTTAATTTGATATATGACTTGTATAGGAGACTTGAATGTTGAAACATGTGAATAATGCCGTAGTTTATTAGTATCATTAGTACTTACTTTTCTTATATTTTTCTTCTGGAGTTTTATTTAGGTTATAACTTTGGATATAGGTCTTCTTGTTGCTGGCACAAAATATTGCGGGGAGTTTGAGGAGCGGCTTAAGAAGCTTATGGAGGAAATTAAATAAAGTGATGAAATTATACTATTTATTGAGGAGGTGCACACATGAATTGGAGCAGGAGCAGCAGAGGGTACCATTGATGCTGCGAACATCTTGAAACCAGCCCTTGCTAGAGGCTGAGATACAAATTTTTTCTTGTATATATTTTTCCCCATAATTTTATTGGTACTAGAAGTTTCCATGTGTTGGTGCACATAATGAGAAAATGATAAGTTACATAGCACCAAATTTACATATACTGAAAGTTAGTTATCATTTCGAAATTAGAATGGATGAGAAAAGAGTTAAAACTCAAAATGTGTACAAGAACACCACTCTCAACAGCCGAAGATATTTACGTTGTTTATGTTTCAATATAGTATAGAATTCTCTATTTTGGGGGTGGATTGGTCATTGGATAAATACCTTTTGCTTAAAGTGCTTGATATTTAGTATGATAATGAATGTCACACATCATAGACTCATTAGCTCATAAATCATACTCCTCCGTCCCAAATTAACTGCCTCCGTCCCAAATTAACTGCTCAGTTTTGACTTTTTAAAGTTAAATTGACTATATTTAAAATTAATAATTAAGCATATATAAATATATTTCTAAAATTATAAAAATTAGGATTAATAATAAATTGTATATACTATCTTTTGGTTATAATCTCTTCACCTATATTTTAGCAAAAATAGTAAAAAAATTAGTTATAAAAATGGTCAATTTGATTTTAAAAAGTCAAAACTGAGCAATTAATTTGGGACGGAGGGAGTATTAGAAATGAGTTAATTAATAGATCTAGGGCATGGGTTTGCATAAATTATGCAATTCATTCCTTTGCCATAATGTCCCTAGGTTATTTGGAAGAGGAGATGCGGAGCATGAATTTGCATGTGAATCAACCGGAGATGTGGAACATTTATCATTGGATAAATTAAGTCACTCGCCGGAAAGAGGAATAAACCGAGGATCGAGAGGAAGAATCGACAACAGCCATACCACGGACCGCGGCAAAACCCGTTCTCTCTAAATCTATATCTTTTTATCTCCTCAACATTTTTCACTCATGGCCGCCACGACAAAGCCTCACGACGTCCCTTATCCGATTCAGTCCTCTTCTTATCCATCCTTATAGCCTTCTCTCTCCTTGTTTATTTCCTCAACAAATCCAACTCCCCCTTCTCTCTCTCTCAATCCACCAGTACAAAGTACCTAATAGACAACGCTTAAAAGACAACGTTTTTTATAAAAACGTTGTGGTATTTTTTTTTACAACGTTTTTAAAAAAAACGTTGTAGATATATATATGCAAAAATGTTGTCTATTTAAAAGGGCATTTTTTTAGTTTTAATTAGATAACTTTTTTTTTAAACGTTGTCTATTAAAAAAACACGGAGCTACTTAAAATTAAAAACACGAAGCTTAAACACTTAAAATCAAAAGACGTATAGTCTTTTTCTCTCCTAGCCTTCCAACATCGCTTCCAACATCTGAAGCAGTTCTCTGCTCTCCCAAATCCCAATCTCTACACCCTCCCCAATCTCTCACTCATCTTCACTCTTTCACCTCAATCAGATCAAAAAACAACATGGTAGGCTTTGAAATCGGTGTCGTCCCCTTTAACCCCGACGGCTGGGGACCGGTTAAACCCTAGAAGTGCTTTAACCCTGTCGACTCCGCCTTTGACTTCACAGGTGATGATTCCTTCATTAGTAATGGAGACGAGGATGTCTCCTTCCGCCTCGTCGACGAAAAACTATATCCCCGCCCTAAATTTGGACCCAAGTGGCGCTGGGAAGCCGTTGTCTTCAAATCATCCGTCGATATTCAATATTCTTCTCTTTCTTGAATTCAGTTTTTTATTTTATAATTAGTTCTGATTTGGATGTTAGTGGTTTTAATTTATATGATTCCATTCATTTTTTTGTTCTGATTTCTTCTTCAGCTATAATCATTGACTTCAAATTGCGGCTAACCCTTCTGCTGAAGGTACAGAGGATGACGAAGGCGTGGATGACCAAGCTGTCAAGGTTGTGGATATTTTGAGTTGTTTGGGGAAATCCTTGAGGTTGTTGTTATCATTGATAAGAACACAGGGCAATCCAAAGAATATGATTTTGTGAGTTTTGCCTTTATGTTTTTTTTCATTTTAGTTTAATCTCTATCCATAGCCTAGAAACTCAGAAATTTTATTGATTATCACTGCTGAGTTAATGTAAAAAATTGATTTTGGGTTTCAAGGAATCCTGATTAAAACTATTCTGATACTTTAATCTTTGTAAGCATGGAGTATAAACTGTGCTGCAGGGTTGCAGCCCATTGGACCCCTAATAACAGGGTTGTAGCCCATTGGACCCCTAATTCTGGAGATAAACTCTGCTGCAGTATGATGATGTGATACTTTTAATTTTTTTTGGCCATACTTTTAATTTTTTATATATGAGCCATACTTTTAATTTTTTTTTGCCATTATCTAGGAATCGAGAATAGATGTACGTCTTTATGATGTTGGTGCTGCAATCCACGAGGTCATGGATTCATATGAGGTAGAAATTGATGGGAAGGTGTTTCAAGGTATATAAACTCAATTACCTTACATGAGCATTCTGTAAAGTGTTGACTGAAAATTTTTGTTACTTTCAGGTATGGTGGAACTGGACTTGATCTATGCATTGTACGAACCTTGGTGAGCAAAAAAAAGATTCTTACACATCTTATTCAAACTATCGTCATGCTCATGAGATGAAATGGATGGTTACAGGTGAACCAGATGGGTGGAGAAATCAAAGTTAAGAAAAATGGACCTGGTACTGTCATGCAACTATATTTGATTCTCAATGCCCCTGCAGACGGGACGAGGGAGCATTGCAGTTTAAAATTTCCAGACCATAACCTGACAGTAGGTGCAACTATTCTATAACCTCTTCATTAGTCCAAGAACAGAATTTAACTGCATTCATATCACAGTGGACACACACACACATATATATATGTACAAAATGAGAAACTTATGAGACTACAAAATGCAACTATTGCTTGCACTCAGTGGAAGAATGGGTAGATTGATTATGTCCAGGGCTACAAAGACACGAAATGTACACGTATGAAGCATCTGAATGGAATGAACTGATGCAGAAACTTTAGAAACTCTTCCCCCTCCTTTATCTCTATCTCTTGCTCTCTTACAGTAGATCGATAGTCACCTCGGATTCCGAGATTGTTCAAGAATTTATATAGCCTTCAAGAATTCTATTGCATTATATTGTTCATATATATATATATATATATATATATATATATATATATATATATATATATATATATATATATATATATATATATTTGAACTCTGTGGGCTTTCTGAACTCTATGGGCTTTCTATTAGCATTATCACCATATACATATCTACACGCTTTCGGCTTTTAGGTGGCACCTTTTCTTTTAATTGGACTAGCTTTTATGTGGCATTCAAAGTTGTTGCAGATGATTATGTAACTTCTGACAGTGGAAGTGGAATCGTTCATTGTGCTCCTGCATTTGGCGAAGATGATTATCGTGTGTGTTTTGATAATCAAATAATTACTAAGGTGCACATTAATTTTCTCAAATTTGTGAATTTGACCGATCAGCTATGCAAATTTTGCATGTAGTTCTATCAGTTTGGTTGCAGCTATGTCAGTTGGTTATTACACTTCTATTAGTAAGTATGCTATAACTGCTTGCTACTCATTGATTCTTGTTGTAATTGGATCTTTATGATTAGTCTTCTACTTGCTGCTGCTGATTGGCTGTTGCTTCTGCTGTTGTTGCTTGCTACTGCCTGCTGTGTAAGTTTCTTTTGTTTTTGTAGTTCAATGTGGTTTTATAAGATACAATCTCTCTTCAGTTGGACTAAGTGGATTTTATTTTCCTTTTAGACTGCAGAAATGCCAGATTTCTATGCAGATGGTGAGTTATTTTCATTGTGTGTTAACTGTATTTTCCAGTTCAACGCTACTTGTTTAACTTTTGGTTTCTGTTAGAAGCTCTGGTAATGATGCTTATCTTACTTATTGTCCACTTAGCTCAATACTTGTTTTGTAGCTTGAAACAACATAATAGGGAACTAAAGGGAGGTGCAAAAGCATCCCGTTCTGGAAGGCCATGGGTTTCTGCATGCCTTATTCAAGGATTTCTGGATAAAAGCAAAGGTATAACTAAGATTATGTGTATATTTGGATTGCTTATTTCTAAGTTCCTAAAACCATTAGCTATCATCTGAGCCTAAATTATCAAATCTCTAAAGATATGATTTGGAACTCGGGTTAAAATCCTCCTTTATCTGTCTTCCTATGCCTGTTCTAGACTTCTTCGACTTCTTATTGCTCCTATTCAACTTCATTTCTATGTGAAATTCTGTGTCAATATATCATATTCTATAAATATGTAGCTGATGTAATTTATAAATATGTTGCTGCAACCACAAGAACTGATTGTTATGGCATGAACATTGCGTCTATGTACAAGTACTGATTTCTGTAATAGCTTCTGCAGCTCATGCAGTTAGCATTAATATAGGCCTCACAAAGCACTTTCTGCAGCTCATGCAGTTAGCATTAGTATTGCATTTCGTGTCACAGTATTGCTAAACTATATGCATCTAGGACTTGTTTCTTCATTTCTAGGACTTGCTGATATTTGAGTTTGAGATTCTGCTCTAGTTATTTTGTTTTGAGTGCCTTTTTTACCCTGATAACCTTTATATAGTGTGCACAGCTTAAATAATGCATTTAAGTTCTTAATATGATACAAAGTTATTATATTAAAAGCTTAAACTGAGAACGTATAGCAGGACATTTCTAGCTAGACTGGATGACTATAATAGTTTTTAGAATTATTAATGCATCCTTATTAGCTAGACTGGATGACTGTAATAGTTTAAACTAATGGATCTTATGTTGATACATTAGTGCAGTATCTCTTAGTTGTTAGAATGGTAATTGGCATAGTTTATGTGGACCGGTAGATCTTATATTTAATTTTCTATTTATCAACATGTTATGAAACTGGTAACTGCAAAATATTAATGTTGCTTTCGCTAGAACTCAGCTTGGAATTCAGATTGAATTTGTAATATTTACATTAGTTGGCTGCAAAAATTATTTTTGCTTCTTTGAATCTGTAGAAGTGATTGCATGCTTTAACTTAACTTGTAAACAGTCTTCTAAAGATTATTCTTCTCACATATTCAAATGTTCCATAGATCAATAACAAGCAATAACTCTATATGAATTGGTGCAGTTGGTTAGTGGCTTCAACAACTGTGGCTTCCACCACGGCTTATGGTTTTCATCATCTCAGGAGCAGACATTTATTGAAGAGGGGGTTCAGTGTTTCCATATCACTAATTGAAGAGGAGGTTCAGTGTTGCCATATCACTAATTTAGTTTCACTTGTATTTTTTAATTCATGTTATTTCATAATCAATGCTTGAGACATTTGAAACTGTAAACAAATGGTATTATTGGGATGTATTTTGAATGGTTGATACATTTTGGTTTTAAATTTAAATGAGAATTTAGACCTTTTAGCTATATATCATGGCATTGCAGGTGCATTGGTAATATAGGTGAACCACAATATTTTTTTTCTTTTTTTTTCTTTATCTACAACATTTTAAAAATGTTGTATAAATTGGTTAAAAATGTTGTCGGATATACTAAAATACAACGTTTTTATTCAGAAAACGTTGTGGAATCATACCTTCTACAACGTTTTTAAGCATTTGCTAATTTTTGAAAAACAAATCTACAACGTTTTTTTGCTAAAAAACGTTATGTATTGTGCTTAACTACAACGTTTTAAAAACGTTGTATAAGGGTGTCAAATAGACAACACCCTTAACCACGACGTTTTTCTGACTGAAACCACAACGTTTTTTCCGCGTTGTCTATTTACTGTTTTATAGTAGTGATCTCTCAAACCTTCTTGGTTTTCTTGTACCACTTAACTTTCCTAAAACCCCATTTCTTATTTTATCATTAATTGATTACCCATTTCAAGATCTACTTCGTCTTCTTCTTGGAGGGTAGAATTTAGTTTTTTTTATTTTTTTATTTTTTTTTGGGTGAAATGGGAAGCAAATGGAGGAAAGATAAGCTCACACTTGGGTTAAATCTCTGTGTTTATGTGCTGCCGGGTGGAACTGAAGATGGCTTGTCGCTGGTGTCAGAGAAATGTTCCGATGTTGCTTTGCTTTCACCATTGGTTTCTCCGGGGAGCTTGTGCTTGGGTGCTGCTCTATTGTCAAAAAACTTCAATAGATCATCAAAGGTTTGTAATTTAATGCCACATTCACTGTTATTATATGTATTTAATCAGAAATACCAATTGAAACTTTAGACTTGTTTGGTAGCTGAGAAAGTAGAATAAACTAGCAAAAATTTGATTGGAAAGTTTTGAGTCCTTTCTTTTCCCCCTTTTAGTGGTTATTGTTTTTTGTTCAATTTTCTTGTTTTGATAAATGGATTTATGGGTGTTCTTTATTTTTAAAACAATAAATAGAACTGTATTGATTATTGGGTGTAGTCATTATGTTGATTCTGACTCCCCAAGAAAGAATGAAAGAAACAAAATCTCAAATTAGAGTCAAATGGATGTGTTATGCCTCCTTGGGTGAATGTTTGTTTCTCTAGTGTCTCAAGGCATGAAAAATTTAATCTTTTCTATCCTTTTATTACTTCTATTGCTCATATTCTTAAGCTAACAAAATTTATATTTGCTTGATGTTTCTTATTTTACTGCTTCTTCAATTATATCGACTAATTGGGCCAGCTGGAATTTACCCATTTTTTTGAATTTATTTGAATACATGTGATTTGAAATTGTAAATTCTTGTTGTTTTTCATCTTTTGTATTTTTTGATCTGGGTTGGAGGAGAACAATTGTTTTTAAAATTCTTTGGCTTGAGATTATATGCTTTTATTGACATGTCCCTATTAGAGCCCTTGTCATATTGCCTAAATGGTCAAAGTAAGACTACAGGTTTACGTTCCCTCGTCTTATTTCCTATTTCCCTTATTTAGAAATGTTTTTTGTGGGTGACCTCATCTGTTGACCTCATCTGTGAGCTTTTGTGCCTTTTATAGTTGTTTACCATTATTTGATTGATCTAATGAAGGAAGCTATATGGGTCATCCATATATCTATGGATGAAAATTAATAAAAACTTGATCCTGCAATCTGTTACATTAACAAGTTATAAAATTGACCATATAACTTAACCATTAGTCATTCGTCACCTTATTTATTTGACCTCTCCCTCTCTCTTATTTGTTTTGGTTCTTCATTTTTAAACTTCGTTGTTGAGCTAATCCTAAATTTATATAACGACCTGCAATCAGTTATTGTATCAAGTTACGGCTCTTCAAAACTGTATACCCATCTACGTGCGACAAAAAAAAAAAGAGTTGTTATAACAAGCGAACAATAAATTTTAATTGTCAAGTTACTATTTAAAAAATACAATCAATCAAAAAGGCTTATAAATAATAATAAAAAAATCTTGAAATGTAGTTAAACTTAGTTTAAATTTATGAGAATTTGACTATTAAAGTTGGATATTCTTTATTTATTCATTAAAATTCATCTTCATAAGAATTTTCATTTAAATGCTTTGTGGAGTATGTATGGAAAGTACGGGTGTGTTAAGAATTAATTTAGGCTTTTAGTTTAGTGTGTGTCTATATTCAGTGCTTCATTTTTTTGTGTTCATGATTTATATTTATCTTTTTTAATTATACAGCGCCTTCAGACACGGGTTATCGCTAGTAATATAATATAATACAAATAAAAAAATTAATAATATAATACAAATAATTCTTCAATACCCTCCAAGAAATTCACTATCTTATGGTGGGTAATGTGCTATGTTTTACAATTAATTATCTTTTAATTATCACCTTGTTGTAATATGCTGAATATTCCGTGCTTTTTTGTGTACATGTGCAAACCATTTGAATGATAACACTTTATGTTTTATAGCAAACACATCAGAAGAATCAATTAAAAGACTCTATAGACGTCGATGAACCTGAAGGTTTGTTAACTTCTTTTGTTCATTCTTTTTAGAGTAACCACTTTTGTTGTAACATCCTAACTGGGTGTTCGTTATCTAGACGTTGGAGACCCTTTGACTGCTGAAGAGCAAGAAGAAAAAGAGCAGTTGTTGGAAGAGGTGAGCGGGTGTCTTACATGCTAAGTAGATTTTTATCCTTGGAGCACACTTTATCTGAACCTGACATCTCTTCAATTGTAGGGCTTTTCAACATGGAGTAGGCGAGACTTCAATACTTTCATAGTACTAAAATAAATTAATTAATAAAAAAGTATTTAATAAAAATAAATTATATATTATAATGTAATACAATAATAATAGGAAAAAAAGAAAATAAAACAACATGAAATAAGTTAAATCATATCTAATAAATAAATAAAATAATAATAAATTAGATTAAATTAAAATTACATTAAATTTAATAAATTAAATAAAAGAAACTAGTAGCATTTGTTAGTTTTCCATTAGTAAAAAAAACTAAGTAGCATTTGCTTAGTTTGCCACAATTTTCTATAACTCAATAATACTCTTTGTTCAATTTTCAATACACTCAATGGATCGTTTAATTTGACATTATATGGCGTCAATAAACTCAATAGTTATAATCAATTACGACAATACATTTTATAATACATATATCATTCTATTAACTTGCAAATATGTTGATCGCCTTAGTTGAGCTGATAGGGGTTGTTCGACAATAGTTGCAAGGTGTAGGAACAACTTAAGTTGGCATCATCATAGTATTATGCAACTTACCAGCTAAATCATTGTGAAGAAAGCATTAATTGCCTTGGCTTTCTATACAATTCGTCCCCGCAAATGCATTTTGGGACATTTATAAGTTCCCCTTCCCCACTTAATCTTCTTACTTAAAAGTATTACAACTTTTATTCTTTTAAAATATAAAGTTCATAAATTACAATGAACTATATATGAATGAGCGAATAAGAGCAACTAATTAACCAGTCAATTCTAGAACTTGCGATTAGGATTCTTGGAAGTTCTAGAGGTCTTGAGCGGGCAACGAATACCTCAACGAGGGCAAAGAAAGTAAGGTGAAAAATACTCTAAATCGTCGCCACATTTTATGGGTACAAGGCAACTCTTTATGTGACGCGGAGACTTAGAATATTCTCCACCTTCTGTTCTTTGCCCTCTTTGTGGTATTAGTTGCCCACTCAATACCTCTAGAAATTCCAAGAATTCTAATCGTAAGTTCTATAATTGACTAGTTAATTAGTTGCTCAACTTTTCTCATTCGTATATAGTTCATTGTAATTTTTTAGCTTTATGTTTTAAAAGGATAACTGTTGTAATACGTTTACTTAGGAAGATTAAGTGGATAAAGAGAACTTATAAATGTCCCAAAAAGCGGTTGCGGAGACGGATTGTGAAGAAAGCCAAGGTAGCTAATACTTTCTTCACACTGAGTTGGGTGATAAGTTATATAATATCATGCTGATGTCAACTTAAGTTGTTTATGCACTTTGCAACTATTGGAAGTTGTCGTTTACACTCCTAAATTAACCTCACTTTTACTTTATAAATTCAAATAATTAGCACAGTAGCAAGCAATGATCGATCCCACAGAGAGTGATTTATTTTATATTTACTCACTTGTTTCCAAGAAAAGGGGTTTTTTGATTTGATTAACTAGTCTAGCAATAATAAACTAATAAGAAATAACAATGATTTAAAAGCTTCAGTTCTTCAGTTCAGTGTCACCTTTTCACAATTATGGAGTAATCAAGTTTTACAGTATTTACCCTTCAATGAGATTAATAACCCTAGATAACCGCGATCTTTAATTATCCGAAATTATCCTTAAGTGTAATCTAATGCGACAATCACCAACAAGAGATCCTAACTATCATACAACCTAGAACTATCAGTCTAGATTTAATACAATAGAAGTATGAAGAATGAGAATTAGGTTATTCCAAGCAACAATTACACAATCGAGAATTATTTAACTTGTCTTCTAAAAACCTTAACAATGCCCAAAATCTTGTCCACAATCAAGTATCACTAATTGCTATTTATGATTAGGCATACATCATTTGCTTAATATATATCTTAATCTAGCAGATGATATTTATCAGATTAATCTAACTGGCCATATCAAATTAATCAGATAGCATAGCATACAAGAAGTTCAAATAGATTATCAGAATAAATTTCATGCAAGAAGAATAAATAAAGTAAACTTGATCAAACCGTTAATTATGAAAAAGGTTCAAAAACTCTCCCGAACTGAAATAAGAATTTTAGCTCATATCTTCAATGTTGTAGATGAGAGATGATAGAATGAGTCAATGGATCCCTAAAACCTTGACTATCATCCTCTATATATAGTGTTTAACAAATCTCTAAATCCTATGAGAACTAGAAATCCAAATCCTAAAAGGAATTATAAATCACAACTAGCTTCCATAAAGAAATAGAGACCAATTTGGAAAGTAAATCTTAGTCTAAAGATATCCTAAATTTGATATAAATATCAATCCAATTCCATGTAGAAAGCTGCCCAAAATTTACTTTTAGAAACTTTCCAAAAATCCAAGATTGCCCAGATTTCCTGTCGACTCCGTCGGGGCGAGATTTGTGGCCTACAGAACTCCGCCGGGGCGGATGTTCACTCTTCCTAGGTTCCAAAGGGATCTCTGCTGGGGAGAATATTTTCTTCATTAAAAACTTGTCGGGGCAGAAAATGCCAGAAAAGAACTCGCTGGGGCGGCTTTAATTTGGCGCTGGTGCGACTTTTGGCAAAGAGGTCTGCGTCGGGGTGTTGATTCTTTCCTAGCAAATCTCATTGGGGAGAGATTCCCTAAGTTTTGATTCTTCTTCCTTTTTCCATGCAATTCGCTCCAATTCGTCCCTGTTTAGCACGTAAACTCCATTTCAACCTGAAATCCATAAACAAACCTATTAAGCTTGCGTTGAAAACAAAAACATGCAATAAACTACACTATAAAAGAACCAAAATAGATGAATATTATACACTGGTCAACTATTGTCGAACAACCCTTTGCCAGCTCACATAAGGTGGTTTACACATTTGAATGTTAATGGAAGGATCATATATGTACTATACTTTGGAACTTAGAAACCGTTTAACATTCACTCATTAGGAGTGAATGTCAAATAGTCCCAAGTTTGGGACTGTTAATAGATGTTATGTCTCTCACTTAGGCCCGTGCCAATATGAAACAGTACGTTTTTTGACTTATAAGGATTTTTTTGGTTTTTATCTCTACATATTCTTCGAATTCATACTTAGATTAAGTTATCTTAATCTATTTCGTGTACTTGGAGACAATGAGGAGATGCTTTCAAAATTTACTTGAAACAGATGAAATGTGTTCAATGTGTTGGCACTTGTGAGGAGACGCAGCCAGAAACGGGATAGAAGCCTTACCCATGTGCTGTAGAGTGGAAATACTAGGAAAATATAATTCATACATGGACCACATACATGAATATCCCTGTACTGAATGTGTCTTTTGTTCAGTTCAAGATGTCAGTTGACCGGAGTTGGATGTACCGCAGGATACCTATTGATGGGAGGGGATTAGTTCAGCATATCATGAAAGGGTGTCTAACTTTTTGAACAAAGCGCTAGAACATGTTGATGATCCGAACGAAAAAGATGAGATTTCCGTGTGTCAAGTGTAATAACCTAATTTGGAAGAAATGACGGTGGAGGTCTTCGCGATGGTGGGCGATCCGGATCTGGAGACGCTAGTCATGATGGAGGCTCGTCTTTAGGAGCTAATAAGTTATCTGACATAGGATTTAAATATGTCTCAACCAACATTATTTCATTTTTATTGACTTAGTTTTTTTAATAATTACAGATGTGCATCATCGACGACACTGAGGGTATAACCTTGTTATCTTTGGCCGGCCACCAGCAGCTCCACTTACAATTTCGGTAGATGTCTGGTCTGGACAGTAATCGTTGTAGTAAGTTAAATCTTTATATTTTATTGCATTACACAATTAATGTAACACATTATTATATTTTTAATGTAGTATACTAGACCCGATCCCTAAACACACCTTACACGCGATCTATCTGATGCACCTCCCAACCGAGTGTATGCACTTCACTCAGTACGAGCGGTACGATCCCTCCTTTATGCATACTGTGTTACGGAAGTTTCACGTAAGTTAGTAAGTTTATATTAACCAATTTTATATTAGTACATAGTTGTAACGTTTGAGAAATTAGTTATTCCTAACTTTTAACTTTTTGTATAGAATTATTGTAGATTTGTCGAGGGAATTTCTCAGACAGCCGACGATTCATTGATTATTGGATATGACTCTCCAAATTACTCTAACTGGCTGTATATATGAGATGAGACGACAAGCAACACGGGCAGTTGATGACCAATCCAAGACCACCACCAGAGTTCATCAGCTCCGTATAGTCTCCGATCCATCTTGGCAAGCTATGTGTGCTCACTGGGAGGCTGAAGATTTCAAGAAGAAGTCTGAGCAGGTAAAGAAGAATCGTGCCAAGATCAACATAGTACGCACGACTGACTCGCAATCTTTTGAGGAGGCGAAGAAGGTAAGTGTAATGTATTTGGATGTTTAGTTATCAAATTCTCACACGAATAATTATTAATTGTTTTAAATATGATTTTATTAGGCCTTGGGGATGACCTTGGGCAGAGCTCTGACCATGTTAGAGTTTTGGGATAGGGCCCACACGCCTAAGGAGGAGCATGCTTTGTCTCAGGCTTTATTAGCTATATACAGAAAAATAAATTTTACTTTTTAGTAATCTCAAATTCACAAAATAAAATAAAATGATTTAATTAACTCACGTATTCAATATAAATTAGAAGACTAATTTCAGAAGCTTCGGGACCAATGTATAGCTGAGTTAGAGGCTGATAGGGCTGCTTCTGAGCCGTTAGATTCCACCATCCCCACTCCCCAGATTGAGTTATCTCGAGATGAGGAGCTGAGACTATGGGTCGAGTCTCAGGATCCTTATATTAGTAGTATGTGTAATGAACAAGATTTTTGTATTCGATTTTAAATATTTATTGAATTAAATAAATATTTTATTGATTTATTTATTGAGTTAAATAAATATTTGATGGAATCGTTATAGATTAATTTAATTAAATTCAATATATTAATTAAATTAATGATTGGATAATTTTATAGTTCAAAGTGTGAATTTAATTAGGATTATTAAATTAAATGAGTTGTTAAATAATTATAATGTGGTTCTAATTAAATTTAATATTCAATTAGAGATTTGATAATTTGTTTATAATTAATAAATAAAAATTTTATTTATCTGATAATTTGATTTAATGAGTGATATTGGTTTTAATTTAATTGAATTTAAATAATATAATTTGATTAATTAAAGTGTGACATTTTGTACCATATAATAAGAATAAAATAAAAATAAATTGAAAGGAGCCTTTCACTACAAAAAAATGGGCCTTTAGCAACGATTTTCGGGCAACGACTTTATAAGTCGTTGCTAAAAGTATATGTTTAGCAACGAAATTTATCCTTCGTTGCAGATTAAGTCAGGCTTTCACTTTTTACAACGAAATTCATAAGTCGTTGCAAAATTTCATTGTTAATTCATTGGCGGGAAAAAATTTCGTTAGAAATTCGTTGTAAAATTTTCAGCCACTTGATTTCCCGTCATCGTGGGGAACGAAAGTTTTTTTGTTGCTAAAAATGGGGCTTTAGCAACGATTTTTCAGGCAACGACTTTATAAGTCGTTGCTAAAAGTGTATGCTTAACAACGAAACTTGTCCTTCATTGCAGATTGTGTCAGACTTTCACTTTTTGCAACGAAATTGATAAGTAGTTGTAAAATTTGTAAACAAAATTCGTTGCAAAATTTCTAACCACTTGATTCTCCTCATCGTGGGCAACGGAAGTTTTTTTGTTACTATATTTCGTTGCCTAATATGGACCACATTTATTGGCAATAATTTTTATTTTCGTTGCATATTTTATACAACTTTTTGCAATGACTATTAAAATGTTGCCTTAAATTAAGATAATAATAATAATAATAATAATAATAATAATAATAATAATAATAATAATAATAATAGTACTAATAATAATAATTATTATTATTATTAGTATTATTATTATTATAATAACATACGTTTGGATAAACCTGGTAAGTTAAACATAATTAAAATTCCAAATAAATTGCAACTCAGACATGACTTAACATCAGAAAATTGAAGATCTGGAGAATTAAAGAGGAGTTTCTATCATCTTGCTTAATCTAAACAAGAAATCAAGGGTAAATTCTTACTTTTAAGCTTTAATTTATGTTTTTGAGAACTTAATGAGAGTTGATTCTAAGTTCTCTGTAAATGAATTTCTGTGAATAATCCATGAGAAATTTATATGTGTTAGGTAGTATGTATAAATCATTATATGATGTTTTAAAATAAATTTGGTTGAATTAATTCATGTAATCATGATTAAAAAGGGAGTTTTGAATTTACAGTGATATATGTACAAAAAGGCGTACTTTAATGTTAAAATTCATGCTTAATTCATGTAATAAACTATAAATTAACGATTGATTATGTTTATACATTCAAATACAAAAATAATTCAAGTTTAATGGACTAATTTGATTAAGAAATGAATCTGTGGTGAGGTAATTCGTTAAACATGTTGAAATATGAGTTTTGAGCATGAATATGGTCTTAAATCTTTTGAAATCTATTGTTTATTTGATTTATGTTGTTAAAATCATGCTATGATTGTTGTAATATTTTTCTGTAAAGTTTAGAACTTATGGGTAGGAATAAATTGTTGTACGGACAAAGAAGTTAGGAGTTTTTGGCCATGTTCTGTGTTCTTCGCGAACCAGCAGTGCCTAAAACTGCATCGCAGCGCTACAACGCTTCTTATAAGGCTTGTCTGTGCGCTGCAGCGCCATTGCCCAATGTTATGGCCGCGCCGCAGCGTCGATCTCTATTATATTGGATAGCGCTACAGCGCCACTTGGCATAATGGCCCAGTGATGAGCTTTTGATAGTGCAACTTCTGGGAATGCTTATGTAACCTTAATAAAAGATTATAATGAGGTGTAAAACATGACTATAAGATGTTAACATGTGATAATCCTATAATTGATGAGTATAAGCTATGATTAGGTAGATTATATAACACTTAATCTTGATAGTTATGACGCCTCCAAAATAGGTCCACACAACCCATTTTGAGTCGCCATAATACATGGTACATAATCCAAATAAAAACTTCCATATTTATAACTATTAAACTATCGTGCAAAATACAACAACACATAAGCTGTGAGTTTGAATACAAATATTTCACCATACATAATACGACAATATCTAAACTTATATTAAGTCTTCATTATAGTTATTATCACACTATTTCACAACATAGTGAAGACTTCTATAATAACTATCTAGGACCATTACTCCCCTAATCCCAACTACACTTTCATTTCTTGAGAAGAACAATTGAACAGAAAGGAAAATGGTGAGCTCAACTAGCCTAGTAAAGAATATTAATAATGTAGAAAAAATTATCCTTAGTCCTCAACAAGAAAAACTTTGATAGAATATAATAGACAACAAGTTTTAGATCAACAAATACAGTAGAAATAACAATCCAATAGAAGAGCCAAGTAGAGCATGATGTCTACTATCTTCTATGATTTAAAAGTCCCTCATCAATATTTCATCCATGTAATACCAATCAATAATTATTTGTAATCAATGAATTATCTATGCACTACGGGCCAAAGATAATCGTTTGTATCACTAGTGGTCATGATCATGTCAAACACCTGTCCATCTACGCGTTATGGGCCAAAGAGGACTTTCACCGCAAACCTTTATCTGTAACTTTAAAGGTCATAATTATACCAATACACAATTTTTGGTCATAATCATACCAATCAATATTACATATTTGCACTACGGGCCAAAGATGACTTTCATCATAATATAAGCATGAGGATGATGATAATGATATAAAGAATGAATCAAGAAAGATCAAGGATAAATATTAGATATTTATAATTTAATTTATCCCGAGTTCAAGAATGTCCAAATTGTCAACATGATCACCAATTGTGGAGCAAAATTCAAAAATGATATTTAAGATTCAAATTTCAAAGATAATTTGGACAAAGAAAAGAAACTAAATTCAGTCGTTAATAGTACTCTGACATGAATAGTACCCCGAATGAATAGTACCCTATCATGAAAAGTATCCCAAATGAATAGTACCGAATGAATAGTATCCTTTCATGCAAAGTACCTTGAATGAATAGTACTCTGAATGAATAATACCCCAAATGAATAGTACCCCAAATGAATAGATAAACATTTAATAAGAAAGTTCAGACCAATATTCTAATGAAATGATATTAAATGAAGCGCAAACTATTAAGGATATTCTACTAATTTCAGGGATTTTCATCATTTAATAATAAGATTATGGAAACAAATAATAATTTCATACCATAAATGGAGAAATATGAAAGAAAACGATATCACTTGACTAGTACAAAAGAAATAATATCCAATACGAGTATGAAAGAATACACAAAACTGTAAATGAATTTTCACCCTTTATGCGGTAATCCACGTAGACAAATCATTTCCACAACATAATAAAGAATGAATATGAAGGGTTATTCACCAAGCATGTGGTAATCTGTGTAGACAGGTTATACCCACAGATTAATAAAGAATGAATACGAAGGGTTATTCACCAGGCATGCAGTAATCTGTATAGACATGTTATACCCATAGATTAATAAAGAATGAATACGAAAAACAACCCTTATGAGTATGAAGAAAAGAACATCATTTACCTTAATAGGAGAGTAGTTATTACTGGAATAGTGGATATTATATTGAGGAAATCTTGCACTACACTCAAAGTATACTTACAAGAACTCCCTATTTTTAACTCTTAATTATAACTTGGTTTTATAAATTGGTGAAAAACTAATGAACTTATCTCTCGCGAGTAATACCGAGTTGTAACTAAAACTTAAAACTTTGTTGTCAGGATGTCTGATGTTGGAGGATCCAGTCAGCCTTGGGAGGATGAGCCTTGAGTAGTTATAGAGGAGGAGCCTCGAGACATCCATACCGTATAAGAGTAGTTGGTATAGAGAGAGTTGTCTCCTTTGATCACCGTTGTGGGTCAGGAATATGAGCATGAGTCTGATCCGGAGAAGGACCCTGAGGAGAAAGAGGATCCTGAAAAGTTCCCACAGAACTCTATCGTAGCTGGGATGTATGATGAGATGTACGACTGTAATATAGAGATGAATGATAGAGTCAAGGAGTTGTAGGAGCTGGCAGATGAACTTCAGACCGCTATAGATCAGAAAGATGACAAAATCCAGGATTTAGATGGACGTCTTGGGAACGTGGAGTGGAAACTAGTTCAGGCAGAGAGTTAGAAGGAGGAACTATTGGCTGAGATTGAGAAAATGAAGGGCGATCTGAGAGAAGAGTTTGCTAAGCGGGCGAGAGCTGAAGATGCTTGGATAAAGGCTTCACAGTGTGCAGATTGTGCTGAAGGCAAGGTTAGGGCAAATTAGGCTAAGATTAATGTGAGATGGACTACGCTTTCCATTCAGTGATTGTTAAGGCCCATGACCGAGTCTTTTATTATCCAAAGCAATTTAAAGATTTGCCATGGTACATGTTGGACCGTAGGACGATGTTTTGTGTTATGGACGAAGAGCGCGGAGAAGCTGCGCGATGTCTTAATCTTCATAGATCGTGATGAGTAGAGTAATATGTTATGTAAATCATTATTAAAGTATGAAGATGTAAATCCAGAATATTGATATAAATAATGGGATAAGATGAGAATGTAATCTTGAAACCTTATCAATTCAGGAAAGTTGATGTAAATAGCAGTGATGCTATCTTTTCTATATTTAGAAATTATGAATGAATAAAATACTAGAGTTTATTAAAGATGTTATGTGTTAATTATTAATCTTAAAATGTTTAAGTTAAGTCATAAATACTTAAGAAATTAAGTAATGATTTAATAAGCGTATATCTTAAACAGAAAATACCTCCAAGAAGACGCCAAACACGTCAAAAACCTTAAGAAGAATCTACGAATAACAAAAATAATGAGGCCAACGCTAATCCAGTTCAGTAGCTGGTAAACCTGTTAGCTGGAGCACTTGCAAATCAGCCGCAAGCTCAAGCTACTTCATTTAAGGATTTCAAGGCGGTAGGACCACCAGAGTTTAGGGGATCCATGAATCTGGTCAAAGCTCAGACTTAGATTATGGAGATGGAGAAGGTGTTTAATGTTACGCGGGTTAATGATGATCAAAAGACTGCCTTTGCAACGTTTATGTTGAAGTCAGATGTGAGACCCCGAATTTTATGAAATGAAAGTATTCAATTTTCTTATAATTATTATGCTATTTAGTAAATGGTTAAATTGAGAAAGGGTTAAAGTTAAGGGTAATATTTAAAAATTTTACAAAGTAAGCAAGTTGTTATTCGTTATGTCAAGGAATATTCGATTGGTCGGGGAATATTCATTTTCCCAGAGAATATTTGTTCGACGGCATAATCATTGGTGGACCCCCCAATGGAAGTATTGTCGTATTTAGAAAACGACAAATTTAACTTTTATTAAAAATAATGGCGAAAGTGTTACCGTTAAAACTGTTGAACTACCCGGTAGTAAAAGTACAGTCATACGCATAGTTGCACAGTAGCACACGATATTGATTATTGATGCTTACGTAAGAAGTCACTCAGTTATACTCTATTATTGCTACAGTAATTGCTGCATCATATCTCTCATATTATTGATTCAATTATTATCACCGTATCATCTGCATAATATGTTATATTATTAAATCAATAATTGAGAAGACAAAGTTATTCATATTATTATTTGCAATATTGACAATGTCTAGAAGTTCTGTCAATGAGAGGTTTGGTCACCTAATTGCGCGCCAATAAGGAGAAATCCTTATCGGAAAGCCCCCTCTTTCCTTGGAACGACCTGGTTGTTAAATATTGTGCATTATAATATTAATGATGAATAAGTTCATGTTGATTAAATATGAAATTGATAGTTTCATTGTGTTGGAATTATTAGTGTTTGTGAAAATGGACATTTATTTCGATAATAATTGATGTCTAGAGGTTATATTGACCAATCGGGTAATTAACCGGATAAATGAGCAATTAATTGCTATTGATTCACATGATTATAACTATTTATTCACATATGTGTTCTATTGATTCACATTCATTTACTATTAGGGGAGTTGGTGCAAGATTGATAATACTTGCATGACTAAGTTAAAAATGGAGGTATATTTGAAGGTACTATACTATAATTAATTTTTTTTTGGACATATTTAGAACTATTGAGTCACATGATTTACTATTAGGGGAAGTGGTGCAAGTTTGATAATACTTGCATGACTAAATTAAAAATGAAGGAAAAGATGAAGGTATTATACTGTAATATTTCGAGCCCCAAAACGTACAATTATAGAAATTATATTTTCCTATAAATAGAAGCTCATTCCTTCATTATTTTTCACCAATTCACTAAAGCTATAGAGCAATTATTATAGATAAAAATTATAGAGAGAAAGAAGAAGAGAAGTCTGCTACCTCATTATTCCGGTATCCAGTTTTCTTCTGAGGTAAGGGATATTATTATTATAGTAAAGGGTATTATTCTTTCGTATTCATGAAGAGAGTTATTTACTTTCAATACTCGTAAGGGTTGTTATTCCATTCTTTATTATTATGTTACAATAACATGTCTATCCGAAGTACCGCATACATGGTGAAATTCTTCTGTTATTTCATTCTTTATTATTTTGTTAGAATACCATGTCTGTGCGGTCTATCGCATGCCTGGTGAATTCTGTTGTTATTCCATTCTTTATTATTCTGTTGGAATAACATGTCGGTGCGGTCTATCGCATGCATGGTGAATTCTACTGTTATTCCATTCTTTATTATTCTGTTAGAATAACCTGTCTGTGTGGTCTATCGCATTCCTGGCGAATTCTGTTGTTATTCCATTCTTTATTATTCTATTGGAATAACCTGTCTATGTGGATTACCGCATGCATGGTGAATGATCATTTGTATTCATTCCTTATTAAATTGTAGAAATGATTTGTCTACGTTGATTACCGCATAGCGGGTGAAAATCCATTTGTAGTTTCGTATAATCTATTATACTCGTATTAGATATCATTTCTTTTGTACTCGTCATGGAATATCATTTTCTTTGGTACTTTTTTTATGAGTTACTATTCACGAGTTACTATTCACCCAATTACTATTCACTCTAGTATTATTCACTCGAGTATTCGGGGCACTTTTTGTGTCAGAGTACTATTCACGAGTTACTATTCACAGGTTACTATTCACCCAAATTACTATTCACCTGAATATTCTTCACTCGGGTATTTGGGGTACTTTTCATATCGGGGTACTATTCACGAGGTACTATTCATAGGGTACTATTGCGGGATACTATTTACCCGAAAAATAAATTTTCTTTTCTGTCCAAATTGTTTTTGGTACATGAATATTATTCTTGAATTTTATTCCACAAAGCAGTATCATGTTGACAATTTAGATATTTTTAAACACTGGATAAATTTAAAGACTTTAATATTTATCCTTGATTTCGTTTGATTAATGCTTATATCATTGTCATCATCCTCATGCGTATATTATGATGAAAGTCATCTTTGGCTTACGTGCAAAGATGGAATGTTGATTATTGGTTTTACAGCTGTATATCTTTGGCTTACGTGCAAAGTTGGACTGTTGATTATTGGTTTTACAGTTGTATATCTTTACCTTACTGTGCAAAGATAGACTGTTGATTATTGGTTTTACAGTTGTCTATCTTTGGCTTACGTGCAAAGACGGACTGTTGATTATTGGTTTTACAGTTGTATGTCTTTGGCTTACGTGCAAAGATGAACTATTGATTGATGAGTATCTTTGGCTTATGTGCATAGATGAACTGTTTAATTGTATGATTATGACCAGCGATCATTCGGTATAATCATGACCCGTAATGTTATAGATGATGTGGTAAAAGTCCTCATTGGCCCGTAGTGCATTGATGGACAGTTAATTGTATGATTATAACAAGGGATTATTCGTTATAATCATGACCATTGATGATTACATGAATATCCTTAGCCGTAGTGCAGTGATGATTAGATGATGTGGATTATTTATTAAGCTGAGTCTCAGCGATAAAATATTGATTATACACTTTTAATTTGTAAAAGATAGTAGATATCATGCTCTACTTGACTCTTCTAAAATACAGTTGTATGTCTTTGGCCTGTAGTGCAAAGATGAATTGTTAATGAATATCTTTGGCAGTAGTGCAAAGATGAATTTATTAGTATGATTAGGAGCAGGAATTGTGATTTGGTATAACCATGATTTTTGATGTTTCAGGTGAAGATAGGTGATGAAAATTATATTCGTCTTGAGTGCGAAGAGGAATTTAGAATCACAATTATGATTATTAGTTATTCATATGATTGTGGACAGGAATTATTGATTGATGTTATAGGGATAAAACATTATTGGTGGACTTTTAATATGGAGAAGATAATAGATTTGATAGTCTATTTGACTCTTCTAATGGCTTGCTCGTTCCGCTGTAACTATGGTTGAAAATTTTAATCATCTACCATATGTTCTAAATCTCTGATTTACTACTGATGAAGGCTATTGATGGTGTAAATTATCTTTAGTCATGATATTCTTTACTGGGCTAGTTGAGCTCACCCTTTTTGCTTCACAATTCTTTTCAGGTAATAAGAGTGTATCTGGGTCGAGCGGGGGTAATAGGAGAATAGAACGATGGTCTATAGCTGTTGAGGTTCTCCCTAAATAGTATGGAAATAATTTTAGTGAGAACTTTAGATAAGTGTGTCGTATTGTATACGTCATTTGATATTTAATTTTGGTGAACCGAATAGGGTGAGGTGAACCTAACTTTGGAAGGATGTTTTGCCACTATCATACAAGATGTCTAATGACATGCAACCTCGTGTTATCATAAGACAAGCTTGTGCACATCCACTTACTGAGTATATCTATGAGCACTACCTATATAATCTTGGAGTTTGGTTGAAATATAAATTTCAATTGCAGACAGTGGAGATAGTTATATGTCAAGAGAAGACTCACCATTGGAAAGAACATGGTAGTAATCTTCGTGTTTTTCTTTGGGGTCTATTGGGTCAACCAAGGATAATTTTGTGGACATATGATATCTATCATAACCTTAACGCCTGGCCTCCCATGCACGAAGGTTTCCTTGAGCACTTCCCAAAGATTTTAATTTCTAAAATAGTTTTTGACTGTACTTTTATGTAAAGTACCATTGTAAGGTTGTGGTCGAGGAACCATGAGAGTTACATACATTTGTATTAAAACTCACAATTTAACTGTGGTTGTATTCTGCACGACAGTTCAACAGCTGTATAAATGAAGTTTGTAAATGATTTTTATAGTGTGATATCTGGCGACTCAAAATGGGTCGTGTGGACCTATTTTGGGGGACGTCACAAATGGTATCAGAGCTTAGGGATATGGTCGCTGACGGAGATAAGAGTCTAGAACTAGGAGGGGAGAGACGAGTTATATACTTCGCTAGTGTGTGACTTACCTATGCTAAAATTATTTACTTGATAAGTTGACAAATTGTGATATGTCAATCAACCTTTGTTTTGAAGATATATTTTAGAATGATATCTAAAATACAGGAGATGAGCAATGTGAAAATCATGATACAGAGGAAATAACTAGGAAGGTACAACCCAAAAAGAAAACAAGGTCTTCTCATCTCTTCGAACTACCAGGTACGTAAATTTCGACGGTAAAATTTCATAAGGAGGGGAGATTGTGAGACCTAGAATTTTATGAAATGAAAGTATTCAATTTTCTTATAATTATTATGTTATTTAGTAAATGGTTAAATTGAGAAAGGGTTAAAGTTAAGGGTGATATTTGAAAATTTTACAAAGTAAATAAGTTTTTATTCGTTGTGTCGGGGAATATTCGATTGGTTAGGGAATATTCATTTTCACAGAGAATATTCGTTCGACGGCATAATCATTGGTGGACCCCCCAACGGAAGTATTGTCGTATTTAGAAAATGACAGATTTATCTTGTATTAAAAATAACGGCGAAAGTATTACTGTTTAAACTGTTGAACTACCCGGTAGTAAAAGTACAGTAATACACGTGGCTGCATAGTAGCACACGGTATTGATTATTGATGCTTACGTAAGAAGTCACTCAGTTATACTCAATTATTGCTACAATAATTGCTGCATCATATCTCTCATATTATTGATTCAATTATTGTCACAATATCATCTGCATAATATGTTATATTATTAAATCAATAATTGAGACGACAAATGGATTCATATTATTATTTGCAATATTGACAATGTCTAGAAGTTCTGTCAAGGAGATGTTTGGTCACCTAATTGTGCACCAATAAGGAGAAATCCTTATCGGAAAGCCCCCTCTTTCCTTGGAACGACCTGGTTGTTAAATATTGTGAATTATAATATTAATGATGAATAAGTTCGTGTTGATTAAAGGTGAAATTGACAGTTCCATTGTGTTGGAATTATTAGTGTTAATGAAAATTGACATTTATTTCGATAATAATTTATGTCTAAATGTTATATTGACCAATTGGGTAATTAACTGGATAAATGAGCAATTAATTGCTATTGATTCACATGATTATAACTATTTGTTCACATGTGTGTACTATTGATTCACATTCATTTACTATTAGGGGAGTTGGTGCAAGATTGATAATACTTGCATGACTAAGTTAAAAATGGAGGTATAGTTGAAGGTACTATACTATAATTAATTTTTTCACATGTTTAGAACTATTGAGTCACATGATTTACTATTGATTCATATGATTTACTATTAGGGGAGGTGGTGCAAGTTTGATAATACTTGCATGACTAAATTAAAAATGAAGTAAAAGATGAAGGTATTATACTGTAATATTTCGAGCCCCAAAATGTACAATTATAGAAATTATATTTTCCTATAAATAGAAGCTCATTCCTTCATTATTTTTCACTAATTCACTAAAGCTATAAAGCAATTATTATAGATAGAAATTATAGAGAGAAAGAAGAAGAGAAGTCTGCTACCTCATTATTCCAGTATCCAGTTTTCTTCTGAGGTAAGGGATATTATTATTATAGTAAGGGGTATTATTCTTTCGTATTCATGAAGAGAGTTATTTTCTTTCAATACTCGTAAGGGTTGTTATTCCATTCTTTATTATTATGTTACAATAACCTGTCTATGCGAAGTACCGCATACATGGTGAAATTCTTCTGTTATTCCATTCTTTATTATTCTGTTGAAATAACCTTTCTGTGCGGTCTATCGCATGCCTGGTGAATTCTGTTGTTATTCCATTCTTTATTATTCTGTTGGAATAACATGTCAGTGCGGTCTATCGCATGCATAATGAATTCTGCTGTTATTCCATTCTTTATTATTCTGTTAGAATAACCTGTCTGTGCGGTCTATCGCATGCCTGGTGAATTCTGTTGTTATTCCATTCTTTATTATTCTGTTAGAATAACATGTTTATGTGGATTACCGCATGCATGGTGAATGATCCTTTGTATTCATTCCTTATTAAATTGTGAAAATGATTTGTCGACGTTGATTACCGTATAGCGGGTGAAAATCCATTTGCAGTTTCATATAATCTATTATACTCATATGAGATATCATTTCTTTTGTACTCGTCATGGAATATCATTTTCTTTGGTACTTTTTTTATGAGTTACTATTCACGGGTTACTATTCACCCAATTACTATTCACTCAAGTATTATTCACTCGGGTATTCGGGGCACTTTTCGTCTCGGAGTACTATTCACGAGTTACTATTCACAGGTTACTATTCACCTAAATTACTATTCACCCGAATATTATTCACTTGGGTATTTGGGGTACTTTTTATGTCGGAGTACTATTCACGAGGTACTATTCTCGAAGTACAATTCATAGGGTACTATTGCGGGGTACTATTTACACAAAAAATATATTTCTTTTCTGTCCAAATTATTTTTGGTACATGAATATTATTTTTGAATTTTATTCCACAAAGCAGTATCATGTTGACAATTTGGATATTTTTAAACACTGGATAAATTTAAAGACTTTAATATTTATCCTTGATTTCGTTTGATTAATGTTTATATCATTGTCATCATCCTCATGCTTATATTATGATGAAAGTCATTTTTGGCTTACGTGCAAAGATGGACTGTTGATTATTGGTTTTACAGTTGTATATCTTTGGCTTACGTGCAAAGATGGACTGTTGATTAATGGTTTTACAGTTCTATATCTTTGGCTTACATGCAAAGATGGACTGTTGATTATTGGTTTTACAGTTGTATATCTTTGGCTTACGTGCAAAGATGAACTATTGATTGATGAGTATCTTTGGCTTATGTGCATAGATGAACTGTTTAATTGTATGATTATGACCAGCGATCATTCGGTATAATCATGACCCTTAATGTTTTAGATGATGTGGTAAAAGTCCTCATTGGTCCGTAGTGCATTAATGGACAGTTATTGGTATGATTATAACCAAGGATTATTCGGTATAATCATGACCATTGATGATTACATGAATATCCTTGGCCATAGTGCAAGGATGATTCGATGATGTGGATTATTTATTAAGCTGAGTCTCAACGATAAAATATTGATTATACACTTTTAATTCGTAAAAGATAGTAGATATCATGCTCTACTTGACTCTTCTAAAATACAGTTGTATGTCTTTGGCCTGTAGTGCAAAGATGAATTGTTAATGAATATCTTTGGCAGTAGTGCAAAGATAAATTTATTTGTATGATTATGAGCAGGAATTATGATTTGGTATAACCATGATTTTTGATGTTTTAGGTGAAGATAGGTGATGAAAATTATCTTCGTCCTGTGTGCGAAGAGAAATTTAGAATCACAATTATGATTATGAGTTATTCATATGATTGTAGACAAGAATTATTGATTGATGTTACAGGGATAAAATATTATTGGTGGACTTTTAACATGGAGAAGATAATAGATCTAATGGTCTATTTGACTCTTCTAATGAATGCAATTATGGTTGAAAAGTTTTATCATCTACCATATGTTCTAAATCTCTGATTTACTACTGATGAAGGCTATTGATGATGTAAATTATCTTTAGTCATGGTATTCTTTACTGGGCTAGTTGAGCTCAGAGGCCAGCTAATGGTGGTAAGCAAACAAGGTTCGAGGAGGACAATGTATAATTGATAGGTATAAATTTTATGTTATATATTTTGATGATAATAATTATGTATTAATTATTTTTCCTTATTATTTTATTCTAACTATTTTCTGTTTTTTACTTGAATTAATTTTTATTGACCTTGATAAATTATATGTCAAGTGTTAAATAAATTAATTCATATAATATTCAAGGCAAGGAGATCCTATTTCTTTTTCAAAACCAAAGTTGGGCAAAAAGTTTTATGCATACATCATAAAAAGTTATTATTATTTTACTAAAATAATATATTGCAAGTATACTTATATATAAGAAAACTGGATATATATATATATAATATATATGGATGTATGTGCATTAAAATACATGAATCATAAGTGTGTTTTGAATATGCTAAAACCGTGTAGAAAACATGTGCTAGCATATTGATTTTCTAAACTCATGCCACTCATTTTGGGACAAAACCGTGTGTGCTGGCAGTTGACTTTTAATATATGGTCAAAGTAAGAAATAAATGATAGGTAGAAACAATTCGGCCTGGACAGATTTTTGAGTTCTTCCGCATAAAACATTGGTTCACTGTTTTCAAACCCGGACCGGACCGCCGGTTCAACCGGAAAAAACTGGACCCGGTTCACTCAACGGTCCGGTTTGGACCATTAAACCACTTCTGCTCAAAAACCGTTCAGAACCGGTGAACCGGCGGTTGAACCGGTTGACCCAGTGAACCAGTGACCGGTTCACGGGTTTGACCGGTTCTCTCCTTAAAGATTAAAAAAAAAATTACAGATTTTATTTTATTTTAGTAATTTAGTTGAGATTTTGTTTGGTATTTTACATATTTTTGCATTCATTTAATCAAACACTTGAACTTGTGGTTGAATTTCAGGAATTTGAATGTATCTTAGAGATGTTTAGTTTTTTTTGTAGATAAATTGATTAATTTTACATATTTACTAAATATTATATACAATATATAATAATTAATATAATTAATTATTTATTATTTATTACATATTAATGACGTCACTGGGTCAATAACGGTCCGACCACTGGTTGGACCAGTGACCCATCCACCCAGTAACTTTTCCGGTTCGATGACCGGTCCAGGTTTAAAAACAGTGCATTGGTTTCATCTGGTCCGTATATTTCAAAAATCATTAATCTAAACCGTGCATTCATATCAGATTTTAAAATATTACAGTTTTGCCCCAACTTCAAATTTTTTTATAAATAGAGAGTCTTTCATTCATTTGGTTTTTACCAATTCAGTGAAAAGAAAAGCGTACTCTCCTTGCCTACATTCTCTCTAAAAAGCTTTATATCTCTTCTTACAAAAGTTCTGAATTTTTGAAAAGAAAAATTGGTCCAAATATTTAGATAAGTTTAATTTTTATTGAATTATTTCTTACTTGTATTTTATCTATAGATATACAAATACATATTGTTCTACATAATTTTATATATCTATATTTTATCTATTTGTCAAATAAAAGGATACATGGGCGCCGCAAGGCTACAGAGATACACCTCTACGGAGAGGAATTCGAACCGTATAATTCCTTATAGTATTCAGTAACCTTTTACTGACATTATTTATATAAATATCATAAAATAGATACGACACTTGATAGCTCAAAACGACACTGAGGTACTGCTCCAAAAAGAGTAGTCATCCGAACTGGATTTGAGAATCGTAGTGATCTATTAAAAATATTTATATAAATATCAATTGTTAAAATTATAAATTTTGTCATACTTAGATGCTGCAAGGCTACGGAGATACACCTCTACCAAGAGAAATTCGAACCGTACGATTCCTTATAGTACTGAGTGACATTATCTATAAAAGTTCACATAATAGATAAAATATTCTTATATATTATTTGAGTTAAACAATAATATTTGTTACATCAGTTTGTGATTAACTGATTTAAATATTACACTTGATAAATATTGTTTGATTTGATTTATTCTTTTATACAAGTATTGATTCAGAAAAATAATTCATATAATACTTGGTAAATACTATCTAAGAAACAATTATATATTATCCATAGAAAAACACTCTTTATTTTATAGAATTGTTAATTCTTTATAAAGTGCCTTAAAATCATATATTTGCTTAATCAGAAGCATCAGTGGATCAAAACAAAAGTTCTATCTGCTTTAAAGAAGCTCATTGTTGAATATAAAAGTCCTTGAACTTTTATACTGATATATTTGCTCTTATTTTTCTATCTGCTTATTTGAGAAACATTAGTCTGTACTTAACTCTTATCATCTTATTGAAGAAGCACATTGTTGTAAACTTATTTGTAAACAGAGAAAGGATTAGAGTTAGTTTATTTTATGTACCTGTGAGAAAGACAAGTAATTCTTCGACCAAGACCAGAGTCTTAGAGAGGTTAGTAGAAAGTTGGGTCTCTAGTGTACTTGTAAGGTGAGGAAGAGGCTGTTGTTTCAAGACCAGATCATAGAATAGGACTAAACTCAAAAGGTGGTACAACTAGACTTGAGGAAGGAACAGGGAGTTTGCTGTCCAAGAAAGAATAGTTGAATACTTGGAAGTTTGTCTATAAAACTTTGTAAAGGCTTTTCCGCCTGTTGAAGGAGTTTTTATTACTGATAGTAATAGGATCTCAAGTTCAAAGTAGGGACTTGAAACTGGACGTAGCAACATACCAAGGGGTGTAAGTTGTGAACCAGATAAATCTCTATGCCTGATTTTTTGTTATCTTACAAACTAATTACTAAAACTGCTAATTAATTACTAAAAATTCAAAAAGGCCTGAATATAATTTTTAACTAGTAATAATCTATTCAACCCCCCCTTCTAGATTATTATTGACCTTTCAATTAGTATCATAACAGTGCTCTTTAACTTGTTTGTTAAGTATATACAGGCATACCTAAGAGTAGATCCATGGCCTACAATGCTATTGGTTGCGGAGAAGCACTGTTTATGTCCAGACCTCCACTATTTGACGGTACCAAGTTTGCTGTGATGCCCCCAAAATAGGTAAACATCACCCATCTTGAGTCGCCAGAAAATACACTATAAAAATCATTTAAAACTTCATTTATACAACTATCGTGCAAAATACGATGACATGTATATTGTGAATTTAAATACAAATACATATACCAACTCTGACTCATGTCACAATTTCACCTTACATAAAGGTACAGTCAAAAACTGTTTTAGAAATTAAAATCTTTGGAAAGTGCTCAAGAAAACCTTCATACATAGGAGGCCATGAATCTAAGTTATGATAAATATCATATGTCCAGAGAATTATCCTTGGTTGACCCAATAGACCCCAAAGAAAAATGAGAAGATTATTATCATGTTCCTTCCAATGGTGAGTCTTCTCTTGACATATAACTATCTCCACTGTCTCCAAGTCAAAATTATATTTGAAATAAACTCCAAGATCATATAGGTAGTGTTCGTAGATATACTCAGCAAGTGGATGTGCACAACCCTGTCGTATGATAACACAAGGTTGAATGTCATTAGACATCTTGTATGATAGTGACAAAATGCCCTTCCAAAGTTGGGTTCGCTTCACCCTATTCGGTTCACCAAAATTAAATATCAAATAACGTATACAATACGACACACTTATCTTAAGTTCTCAATAATATTATTTCTATACTATTTAGGGAGAACATCAATAGCTATAGACCACCGTTCTATTCCCCTGTTATCCCCGCTCGACCTAGCTACACTCTTATTACCTGAAAGGAATTGTGAAGCAAAAGGTTAAGCACAACTAGCCCAGTAAAGAATATCATAACTAAAGATAATTAAATTATCAATAGCTTTTGTCAATAATAAATCAGAGATTTAGAACATATGGTAGATGATAAATCTTTTCAACCATAGTTGTAGCGAAACGAGTAATCCATTAAAAGAGTCAAATAGACCATCAGGTCTATTATCTTCTCCATGTTAAAAGTCCACCAATAATGTTTTACCCCTGTAACATCAATCAATAATTCCCGTCGACAATCATATGAATAACTCATAATCATAATTGTGATTTTGAATTCCTTTTTGCACCCAGGACAAAGATAATTTTTATCACCTATCTTCACCTGAAACATAAAAAATCATGGTTATACCAAATCACAATCCCTGCTCATAATCATACTAATAAATTCATCTTTGCACTACGGCCAAAGATATTCATTAGCAATTCATCTTTGCACTACAGGCCAAAGATATATAACTATATTTTAGAAGAGTCAAGTAGAGCATGATATCTACTATCTTCTACGACTTTAAAAGTTTTTTATCAATCTTTTATCGCTGAGACTCAACTTAATAAATAATCCACATCATCGAATCACCCATGCACTACGGCCAAGGATATTCGTTAATATAAGATCCATGAATTATCCATGCACTACGGCCAAGGATATTCATTATTATCACATCCATGAATTAATATTTCACTGCTGAGACTCAGCTCAATAATTAATCCACATCATCGAATCATCCCTGCACTACAGGCCAAGGATATTCGTTAATATCACTGACCACGAATTATCTATGTACTACAGGCCAAAGATAATCGTGTTTTCATCAACGGTCCTAATCATACCATAAAACAATTCATCTTTGCACCCTTGGCCGAAGAGAATCCATGAACATAATCTTACCAAAAACTGTCCATCAATGCACTACGGGCCAATGAGGGCTTTTTCCACATCATTTGTAACATTATGGTCATGATTATACCGAATAATCCTTGGTCATAATCATACCAAGTCCATCTATGCACTATAGACCACAGATGACTTTCAACATAATATAAGCATGAGGATGATGACAATGACATAAAGAATCAATCAAATGAGATAAAGGATAAATATTAAACTTTTATAATACAATTTATCCAGCGTTCAATAATAACCAAATGTTATCAATCACTTAATAATCTCATAATCTAATATCATTAATATTATAATAATATTTTAGTCATTTCTTAAACTTATAAAAAATTTCTTTCAATTGTTTACACTTTATCAAATAATACATTTAATCATTCAAAAATGCCATACTCATAAGATTTCTTCATCAATGATCAAATCCCTCATAAAAAATCTGCATCTACCTTATATAGGATTTTCAAGCCCTAAAATCCTATTTACCAACTTTGTTACTTCGCATAACATATTTAACTATTATGTTCGTAACTAAACCATTTTCATGAAAAATATCAAATCAGTCCCAAAAATTATTCTTTTCTGGGATTTAGCAGAATATAGTCCCATATTGAACATATATTTTTCTCGGAATTTTTAAAATTCATTTACTATTTTTCAAAAATCAATTTCTAATTAATTCCTTAAGAAATTAGTTACCTCAAGTTTAACTCCAGAAATTCCCAAATCTTGGTAGGATCTTACACATGTTAATGTGAGCTTCCAGTTTTAATTTCATTGTCATTGGAGTGATAGAAATCTGGTTATAACGTTTTTCATCTAAAAAAGCTAAATATTGAAATGGTCATAACTTGCTCATTTTAAGTCGGGATGAGCTCATTTTTGGATAGTAGTTACTTCATACCATATATTTTCATGTCCCAAAAGGCCGAAATTTTCTCACAATTGAAGTGGCGGAAAATTCCCTTTTAAATTTTCTGGCAGTAGCTTTTTGGCTATTTTTAGTTTTTGACTCCTTTGCTAAAATCAGTCCACACGAAAATCTATAACCCCTTTTCCAGTGATTCCACTTGGATAAGTTAGGAAACTCATAGATCTAACTCTAGGACTTGACCACACTCAAAAATTCGAAATATAATAGGAGATATGGTTAATTGAATTTCATGTTCCATTTTCACCAAAATCTGATTTTCAACTCTTTATGATTTCTAAGAAACTTTCATGTTTTCACATAATAACCAACATAATTCATCATAACACTTACTAATACTACATATACCCATGATTTTCATCAGTCCAATGCTTTTATTATGACTCTCATCATAATCAACGTAAATAGATCATTTCCACAATTTAATAAGAAATAAATATAAATGATCATTCACCATACATGTAGTAATCCACATATACAGGTTATTTCAACAGAATAATAAAGAATGAAATAAAAGAAGGATTCACCATGCGTGCAATAGACTCCATAAATAGGTTATTTCCAACAAAATAATAAAGAATGGAACCAGGTACGACATAAATGCACAGACAGGATATTCCGACAGAATTATAGATAATGGAACCAGGTCTGGCGTAAATGTACAGACATGATATTTTGACAGAATAATAAATAATAGAACCAGGTTCGACGTAAAAGCACAGACAAGATATTCCGACAGAATAATAAAGAATGGAATAATAACAGAATTTCACCATGTATGCGGTACTTCGCATAGATAGGTTATTCCAACATAATAATAAGGAATGGAATAACAGAAGAATTTCACCATGTATGCGGTACTTTGCATATACAGGTTATTCCAACATAATAATGAAGAATGGAATAACAACTCTTACGAGTATGGAAAGAAAACAATTCTCTTCATGAATACGAAAGAATAATACCCCTTACGAGTACAACAAATAATATTCCTTACCTTTGAAAGAAGAGTATTCCGACTGGTAGGGCGATGATATACTCGAAGAAAACTTGTACTACGCTCAAAGCTTTCTTAAACTCTAAAGAAATACGCTCAAGATTATAGAAGAAGAACTCTCTCTATAGTTTCTCTCTTTAGAGTTTTAGCGAATTTGTAAGAAATAATGAAGGAATGAGCTTCTATTTATAGAAGAATGGACTGAATAGTAACCAATCCATGAACGGTCAAGATTGATTTACTTTTAAATGGACGGTCCAGATTGGTTTACAATAAAATATAATATATTCTATTTATAATCTAATAAAACGAATAACTTTATAAAAGTATTCTGTTTTATATAAAAAGCATTTATGTTTTATTACATTAATAATACTAATAAAACAAAACTTCATCATCACTTACTTTGAAAATTTTTCAAATGTCACCCGTAATTTTAAACTTTTATCAATTTAACTATTCACCAAAATAGAAAAATTGAATACTTTTATTTCAAAAAATTTGGGGTCTCACAATCTCCCCTCCTTATGAAATTTCGCCCTCAAAATTTACGTATGTACCTAGTATTTCGAAGAGATGAGAATACCTTACTTTTTTACGGATTGTACCTTCCCAGTTATTTCTTCTGTATCATGATTTTCCCATTGCATATCTCCTGTGTTTCAGATATCATTTTAGAATATACTTCAAAACAAGGTTAATTGACGTATCATAATTTGTCAACTTATCAAGTAAACAATTTTAGCTTAGGTAAGTCACACACTAGCGAAGTATATTACTCGTCTCTCCCCTCCTAGTTCAAGAATCATATCTCCGCCAGCGACAATATCCCTAAGCTCTGATACCAAATGTGACGCCCCCAAAATAGGTATACATCACCCATCTTGAGTCGCCAGAAAATACACTATGAAAATCATTTACAACTTCATTTAAACAACTATCGTGCAAAATACGACTGACATGTATATTGTGAGTTTAAATACAAATACATATACCAACTCTGACTCATGTCACAATTGCACCTTACATAAAGTTACAATCAAAAACAGTTTTAGAAATTAAAATCTTTGGAAAGTGCTCAAGGAAACCTTCGTAAATAGGAGGCCATTAATCTAAATTATGATAGATATCATATGTGCAGAGAATTATCCTTGGTTGACCCAATAGACCCCAAAGAAAAATGAGAAAATTACTATTATGTTCCTTCCAATGGTGAGTCTTCTCTTGACATATAACTATCTCCACTGTCTCCAAGTGAAAATTATATTTTAAATAAACTCCAAGATCATATAGGTAGTGCTCGTAGATATATTCAGCAAGTGGATGTGCACAACCCTTTCTTATAATAACACGAGGTTGAATGTCATTAGACATCTTGTATGATAGTGACAAAACGCCCTTCCAAAGTTGGGTTCGCCTAACCCTATTCGGTTCACCAAAATTAAATATCAAATAACGTATACAATACGACACACTTATCTTAAGTTCTCAATAAAATTATTTCCATACTATTTAGGAAGAACATCAATAACTATAGACCATCGTTCTATTCCTCTGTTATCCTCGCTCGACCTAGCTACATTCTTATTACCTGAAAGGAATTGTGAAGCAAAAGGGTGAGCACAACTAGCCCAGTAAAGAATATCATAACTAAAGATAATTAAATTATCAATAACTTTTGTCAATAATAAATCAGAGATTTAGAACATATGGTAGATGGTAAAACTTTTCAACCATAGTTGCAGCGAAACGAGTAATCCATTAAAAGAGTCAAATAGACCATCAGGTCTATTATCTTCTCCATGTTAAAAGTCCACCAATAATGTTTTATCCCTGTAACATCAATCAATAATTCCTGTCCACAATCATATGAATAACTCATAATCATAATTGTTATTCTGAATTCCTTTTCGAACCCAGGGCGAAGATAGTTTATATTACCTATCTTCACCCGAAACATCAAAAATTATGGTTATACCAAATCACAATCCCTGCTCATAATCATACTAATAAATTCATCATTGTACTACGGCCAAAGATATTCATTAACAATTCATCTTTGCACTACAGGCCAAAGACATACAACTGTAATTTAGAAGAGTCAAGTAGAGCATGATATCTACTATCTTCTACGAATTTAAAAGTTTATTATCAATCTTTTATCGCTGAGACTCAACTTAATAAATAATCCACATCATCGAATCACCCATGCACTACGGCCAAGGATATTCGTTAATATAAGATCCATGAATTATCCATGCACTACGGCCAAGGATATTCATTATTATCACATCCATGAATTAATATTTCACTGCTGAGACTCAGCTCAATAATTAATCCACATCATCGAATCATCCCTGCACTACAGGCCTAAGGATATTCGTTAATATCACTGACCACGAATTATCTATGTACTACAGGCCAAAGATAATCGTGTTTTCATCAACGGTCCTGATCATGCCATAAAACAATTCATCTTTGCATCCTTGGCCGAAGAGAATCCATAGCCATAATCATACCAAAAACTGTCCATCAATGCACTACGGGACAATGGGGACTTTTTCCACATCATTTGTAATATTACGGTCATGATTATACCGAATAATTCTTGGTCATAATCATACCAAGTCCATCTATGCACTACAGGCCACGGATGACTTTCAACATAATTTAAGCATGAGGATGATGACAATGACATAAAGAATCAATCAAATGAGATAAAGGATAAATATTAATCTTTTATAATACAATTTATCCAGCGTTAAATAATAGCCAAATGTTATCAATCACTTAATAATCTCATAATCTAATATCATTAATATTATAATAATATTTTAGTCATTTCTTAAACTTATAAACAATTTATTTCAATTGTTTACACTTTATCAAATAATGCATTTAATCATTCAAAAATGCCATACTCATAAGATTTCATCATCAATGATCAAATCCCTCATAAAAAATCTGCATCTACCTTATATAGGATTTTCAAGCCCTAAAATCTTATTTACCAACTTTGTTACTTCGCATAACATATTTAATTCTTATGTTCGTAACTAAACCATTTTTATGAAAAATACTAAATCAGTTCCAAAAATTATTCTTTTCTGGGATTTAGCAGAATATAGTCCCATATTGAATATATATTTTTCTTGGAATTTTTAAAATTCATTTACTATTTTTCAAAAATCAATTTCTAATTAATTCCTTAAGAAATTAGCTACCTCAAGTTTAACTCCAGAAATTCCTAAATCTTGGTAGGATCTTACACATGTTAATGTGAGCTTCCAGTTCAAATTTCATGCTCACCGGAGTTATAGAACTCCGGTTATTGCGTTTTTCGTCGGAAAAACTTAAATATTAAAATGGTCATAACTTGCTAATTTTAAGTCAGAATGAGCTCATTTTTGGACCGTAGGTAATTCATACCATATATTTTCATGTCCCAAAAGGCTGGAATTTTTCTCATAATTTAAGTGTCCGAAAATGCCCTTTTAAATTTTCTGGCAGTAGCTTTTTGGCACTTTTTATTTTTTGACTCTTTTGCTAAAATCAGTCCACACGAAAATCTATAACACCTTTTGCAGTGATTCCATTTGGATAAGTTAGGAAACTCATAGATCTAACTCTAGGACTTGACCACACTCAAAAATTCGAAATATAATAGGAGATATGGCCAATTGAATTTCACGTTCCATTTTCACCAAAATCTAATTTTCAACTCTTTGTGATTTCTAAGAAACTTTCATGTTTTCACATAATAACCAACATAACTCATCATAACACTTACTAATACTACATATATCCATGATTTTCATTAGTCCAATGCTTTTATTATGACTCTCATCATAATCAACGTAAACAGATCATTTCCACAATTTAATAAGAAATGAATATAAAGGATCATTCACCATACATGTAGTAATCCACATATACAGGTTATTTTAACAGAATAATAAAGAATGGAATAAAAGAAGGATTCACCATGCGTGCGATAGACTGCACAAACAAGTTATTCCCAACAGAATAATAAAGAATGGAACTAGGTCCGGCGTAAACGCACAAATAGGATATTCCCACAGAATAATAGATAATGGAACCAGGTCCGGCGTAAACGCACAGACATGATATTCTGACAGAATAATAAATAATAGAACCAGGTCCGGCGTAAACGCACAGACATGATATTCCGACAAAATAATAAAGAAGGAATAATAACAAAATTTCACCATGTATGTGGTACTTCGCATAGACAGATTATTCCAACATAATAATAAGGAATGGAATAATAGAAAAATTGAATACTTTTATTTCATAAAATTTGGGGTCTCACATTTGCTACCTGGAAAAACAGATTCAAAATCTATGCCAAATCCCTTGGAATCAAAATTTGGTGTGCCATCGAAAAGGGTGTACAAATTCCAACCAAAATCCAAGGAGAAAAGATTGTCGAAAAAGACATATATGAATTCACCACTGAAGAAGAAAAAATGATGAATATTGCATCCCGAGCAGTACAAGTGCTAACCAGTGCTTTGATTGAAAAAGAATACAAAAGAGTTAGTAACTGTAAAAATGCAAAAGAAATTTGGGAAAAATTAATCGTAACCTGTGAAGGTACCGATCACATCGAAGAAACTAGAAAAGATGCTCTAATTTAAGAGTATGAAAGTTTCAAGCTTGAAGAAGGAAAAAAGATCATTGATATGGAAACTCGTTTTTCCAAAATCATTGATGAGCTAGAGCAATTGGGAAAAGCATACACTACAAATGAGAAAAATAGAAGAATTCTCAAAGCCCTTCCATCCATCTGGAAAATAAAGGTCACTGCAATAAAAGAAATGCAGGATCTAACCACATATCCTATGGATAATCTCATCGGGAATCTTCATGCCCACGAAGTCGATATGTTCGTCGAAAAAATCGGATCAAACACAGATCTAAAAAAGAAAGTAATCGCCTTCAAAGCTCTTCTGGTGGATCAAGAAAGTGACGATGAAGAATTAAATGAAGAACTTCTCAGTTTAGACAATAATGAAGTTGATCTACTGTCCAGACAACTCAGGAGGAGTAATTTAAAGAAAAGCAAGAAAATATGGCAAATGCTTCATGAAAATAAACAACAACTTCAACAACTTCAAAGGTAAACAATTTTTTAAGCCAAAGACGCAAGGAGGAAATTTCAAAGCAAGTAACAACAACTTCAGAAGTACTAATCCAAATGAAAATTCAAACACACATTTCGAATGCAAGCAGCCCGGACACTTCAAGAAGGACTGTCCAAAACTAGCCAACAACAAAGTTCTTATAGCTGGAGAAGGATGGAATCTAAGTGACGAGGAAGAAATTGCTGAGAAAATTGAAGAAATTGCAAATCTCTTCTTAATGGCAGATAATGACTCATCACGAAGATCTGAGGTAAATTCTGAACACCAATTACCTAGCATCTCATTTTCTTCATACGCACTAGAAAATATAAATGAAGAACACTATGAATTACTAGAAGCATATAGTCATTTATATGGAAATAATGAACTGTTAAAAGAAGAGTTAGAAAGATTAAGAAAAATAAATAAAAGTTTTGAAATTGAAAATGTTAATTTAATTATCACCAATGAAAGTTTAAATGAAATAAACTTAGAAAATAAAGAAGAATTAGATCAACTTAAGAAAATTAATAAAAATCTTGAAATAGAAAATTCCTCACTTATTATCTCAATTGAAAATCTTGAAATTGAAAATTTAACACTTGCTGTAATCAGTAAAGATAATCAAGTACAAGATCAAGTTGTAATTGAAGAAATCAAAAATGAAAATTCAAGTTTAAAGTTAGAAATAAAAAACCATAATTCCATAATTGAAAACTTAACCAAAGAACGTGAAGATTTAAATAATATAATTTATAAATTTACAAAAGGAAAGGAAAATCTTGATGTCATGTTAAATCAACGAAAATATAGCTTTAATAAAGAAGGTTTAGGATATACTGGTAAAACAAGTGAATCAAAAGATAAAGGACTATATCACGTTAAAATTAAAGAAAAAGTAAGTCATATATCTCCCTTCACAAAATGTTCCTATTGTAACAAAAATGGTCATTCTTTTTATATGTGCAATGCTAGAAATGGAAACTATAAAGGAAAAATGATTTGGGTTTCCAAAGGAACATATACTGCACCAACATCACAAGAAGAAAATTTCATAAATAGCATTATCATACTTTTCACAATCCAGTTACTCATAGAATGCTTTTTCTACTAAGATTGATTATCCTATGCCGAGTTTTGTAAAGGAAACTTCAAATGCTCCTTATACAAAATGGAAAACTTATCCTAAGGACCCTTCAATTTAAAGGGTACCAACTTGTAAAATTAGTACATATATTGCAAGAATGTCTTACAGCTGATATGAATAAAAGAAAATGGTATCTTGATAGTGGATGCTCAAGATATATGACTGGAGACAAATCTAAATTAAAAAATCTGCAAGCTACAGACTTTGGTGAGGTAACTTTCGGTGATAACAATAAAGGTAAAATAATTAGAATTATATGTATTGGTAATAACCACATAATCATTTCCAATGTTCAGCTAATCACTGGACTCAGGTATAATCTTCTATCTATCAGTCAACTATGTGATAGTGGTTTTAAAATATCCTTTAGTACACATAACTGCTCTATTTTTGATCAAACTAGTAAATTAATCTTAGTTTATCCTAGATATCAAAATGTGTATACTTGTGATTTAGATGCATACTCCCACTTAGATACACTTCTGTCTTGTATCTGCAAATGAGGATCCTTGGCTATGGAATCGCAGACTAGGACACATCAATATGGAGCTCATAAATAACATTTCTTCTAAAAAACATGTGTATGGTCTTCCTAAATTAAAATTTTTTAAAGACCACATATGTGAAGCTTGAGAATTAGGAAAACAAATTCATGCATCACATAAGCCTAAATTTAATATGTCAACCTCTCGACCATTAGAATTGTTACACATGGACCTTGTTGGACCTATTCCTAAACACGGCATGGGTGGTGTTGTATACATTCTAGTTTTGGTTGATGATTATTCATGATTTACATGGGTTGATTTTTTAAAATTTAAAAATGAGGCTATTAATTCTTTTTTTACCCTGTGTAAAAAGATCCAAAATCAACTGGGGAGTTCTATTTTTTATATTCGATCTGATCATGGAAAAGAATTTGACAATTTTGATTTCATTATGTTCTGTGATGAGAACGGTATAAGTCATAACTTCGCTGCTCCTTATACACCTCAGTGAAATGATGTAGTTGAAAGGAAAAATCGTTCTTTGCAAGAAATGGCTAATACCATGTTAAATGAATATCGTCTTCCAAAGTATTTCTGGGCTGAAGCTGTGGCAACATCATGTTACATATTAAACAGAGTTTTATTAAGACCCATTGTGCTCAAAATTCCCTATGAGCTTTATTATAAAAGAACTCCAAAAATAAATGATTTTCATGTTTTTGGGAGCAAATATTTTATTTTAAACACCAAAGGACACTTATTGAAATTTGATCCTAAATTTGATGAAGGAATATTTCTTGGATACTCTCTTAATAGTAAAGCTTACAGAGTTTTCAACAAAAGAAGTCTAGTTATGGAAGAATCAATGAATGTGACTTTTAATGAAACTCAGCCTCCTCCAAAATATAAAGAACTGAATGATAATGATGTTGCCATGGAAGAATCCCCTTAAAAATCCAAATCCTCAGTTGAATGATTTGCCCAAAGAGTCTCATGTTATTAAAAATTATCTTATAGAAAATGTTATTGGCAATATTGAAAAAGGGGTTATCACTAGATCACAAGCACATAATATAGCTGGTCATTTGTCTTTCTTGTCTTAAATTGAACCAAAATTTATAAAATATGCCTTACTAGATAAAGACTGGATAATGGCTATGCAAGACGAAGTTGAACAATTCACTAGAGACAAAGTATGGGAGTTAGTCCCACAACCCAAGGATGTTTCAATCATTGGAACTCGATGGGTATTTTGTAATAAACTTGATGAAAATGGAACTGTCATACGTAATAAGGCAAGATTAGTTGCACAAGGGTATAATCAAATGGAAGGAATTGATTATGATGAAACATATGCTCCTGTTGCTAGAATTGAATCTATTCGTATGTTATTAGCATTTGCATGCCATAAGAATTTTAAACTATTTTAAATGGATGTAAAATCTGCATTCTTAAATGGTGTTATAGAAGAGGAAGTTTATGTTAAACAACCTCCTGGATTTGAATATTTTAGTCATCTTGAATATGTTTATAAATTACATAAAGCTTTATATGGTTTAAAACAGGCCCCCGGAGCTTGGTATGAAAGATTGAGTAAATTTTTATTAAAAAATGGTTTTAAACGAGGAATTGTTGATACTACCTTATTTACTAAAAATAAAAATGATGATATTCTGGTAATTCAAATATATGTTGATGATATTATCTTTGGTTCTACTGACATTACTATGTTCAATGATTTCTCTGAAAGTATGAGTAAAGAATTTGAAATGAGTATGATGGGAGAATTAAACTTCTTCCTCGGACTGCAGATTAAACAAGGAGAAAAATGTATTCATAGATCTCAGTCTAAATACTGTAAAGAAATGATCAAGAAATTTGGCTTAGAATCAGTAAAACCTTTTAACACTCCTATGTCAACGACGGATAAATTAATTATTGATGAAAATGGAAAATCTATTAACTCAAAGAAATATAGAGGAATGATCGAAAGTCTATTATACTTAACTTCTAGTAGACCTGACATCATGTTTAGTGTTTGTAAATGTGTCATGTTTCAAGCTGATCTTAAAGAATCTCACCTGACCGCAGTGAAAAGGATTTTTTGATATCTTAAAGGAACCACTGAATTGGGTCTATGGTAACCTAAGGATCAACCATTTAATTTTGTATGTTTTTCAGACTCTGACTATGCAGGTCATCATGTCGATCAAAAAAGTATCAGTGGTACCTGCTAATTTCTAGGAGGGTGTTTGGTTTCTTAGTTCTCTAAGAAACAGAACTCAATATCTATTTCAACCACTGAAGCTGAATATGTTGCAGCTGCACGATGCTGTGCTCAAATGCTGTAGATGAAATAGACCCTTGCTGATTATAACTTGAAATTTGACTGTGTTTCAATTTTATGTGATAATACTAGTACTATAAATCTAAGCAAAAATACAGTCTTGCATGCTAGGTCAAAAACATAAAGGCATTAGGCATCATTATTTATGTGATCATGTTAATAACGGAAGTATTAAGCTAGAACACATTGATACTGAATTAAATATAGCCGATATATTTACTAAACCACTAAGTTCAGAAAGATTCTGCAAATTGAGAATTGAGTTAGGTATGCTAAATATTTCCCCTTAATTTTTTAAACAAATTTTAATGTATCTTCCACTTAATTATTTTTATTAATAGACTATATATATATAGTATTATTTTTATTTTTACTAAGCTAATGTGTACTTTTTTGTTAATATATAAATATAAATATATAATTTTATTTTAACAATATTTAAATGGAAATGGTTATTTTATATATATATATATATATATATATATATATATATATATATATATATATATATTTAAGGATTAAATCTGCACCATCAATTATTGTGCATATCCAATGGTCAAAATTGACCAAGCCGCGTCCCACTCATCCAACCAATCAGATTCCACCATCATAAAGTGCACGGATTATGAACTAGAATCGTTGGATCAACACTGAGCTTTTGTCCCAGCTATTGGATCATGTTCTAAAAAGAAACACAACTAAGATTCATTTATAGCCATTGATCTTAATCTGCGCCAATTCTCCACCGTTGGATCTATCTGGTAAGACAAACTATATATATATAATTTTTATTTTTTAATTTATTTCTTTTACTCTTCTTTCTCTCTCTTCTCATTTCTCACCTTTGATTCTCTCTCCCCTCTCAGTTTACCGGTTCTTTCTCTTCACCTGACATAATGTTTAGTGTTTGTAAATGTGCCATGTTTCGAGCTAATCCTAAAGAATCTCACCTGACCGCAGTGAAAAGGATTTTTTGATTTCTTAAAGGAACCACTGAATTAGGTCTATGGTATCCTAAGGATCAACCATTTAATTTTGTATGTTTTTCAGACTCTGACTATGCAGGTCATCATGTCAATCGAAAAAGTATTAGTGGTACCTGCCAATTTCTAGGATGATGTTTGGCTTCTTGGTTCTCTAAGAAACAGAACTCGGAATCTATTTCAACCACTAAAGCTGAATATGTTGCAGCTGCACGATGCTGTGCTCAAATACTGTGGATGAAATAGACCCTTGCTGATTATAACTTGAAATTTGATTGTGTTTCAATTTTATGTGATAATACTAGTACTATAAATCTAAGTAAAAATACACTCTTACATGCTAGGTCAAAAACATATAGACATTAGGCATCATTATTTACGTGATCATGTTAATAACGGAAGTATTAAGCTAGAACACATTGATACTGAATTAAATATAGCTGATATATTTACTAAACCACTAAGTTCGGAAATATTATGCAAATTGAGAATTGAGTTAGGTATGCTAAATATTTCCCCTTAATTTTTTTAAACAAATTTTAATGTATCTTCCACTTAATTATTTTTATTAATAGACTATATATGTGACGCCCCCAAAATAGGTATACATCACCTATCTTGAGTCGCCAAATATATGGTACATAAATCAAATACAAACTTAATTATACAACTGTCGGGTAATATACGATAAAACATAGCTGAGAGTTTAAACAAGAATATTAACTTCTAGACAATATCCACTCTCAATGAAGTCCTCATTACAATTATTATCACATTATTTCACAGAATAGTGAGAACTACTAAAGCCACTTATCCTGGACCTTCACTCCGTTCTCCGACTTGTCCCAGCTATATTCTCATTTCTTAAAGAGAACAATAAAAGACAAGGGTGAGCTCAACTAGTCCAGTATGAAATATTATGACTAAGATAATGTAGAATAAATTATCCTTAACCTTCAATAGTATAACAACTAAGAAAATATAATAGACAACAAGTTTTAGATCAACAACTGCAACGGAACAAGCAATCCATTAGAAGAGTCAAGTAGAGCATGATATCTACTATCTTCTATGATTTAAAAAGTTTTTCATCAAATCTATCGCTGAGACTCAACTTAATAAATAAACCACATCATCGAATCATCCCCGCACTACGGGCCAAGGATATTCATGTAATCACCAATGGTCATGATTATACCGAATAATCCCTGGTCGTAATCATACCAACAACTGTCCATCAATGCACTACGGGCCAATGAGGACTTTTACCACACATTTGTAACATTACGGGTCATGATTATACAGAATGATCCCTGGTCATAATCATACCAATCAACAGTCCATCTATGCACGTAAGCCAAAGATGACTTTCATCACAATATAAGCATGAGGATGATGATAATGATATAAACATTAATCAAACAAAATCAAATCAAACGAAATCAAGGATAAATATTAAAGACTTTAAATTTATTCAGAGTTTAAAAATATCCAAATTGTCAACATGATACTGCTTTGTGGAGTAAAATTCAAGAATAATATTCATGTATCAAAAATAATTTGGACAGAAAAGAAATATATTTTTTGGGTAAATAGTATCCCGTGAATAGTACCCTATGAATAGTACTTCGGGAATAGTACGTCGTGAATAGTATCCCGACATGAAAAGTATCCCAAAAACCCTAGTGAATAATATTCGGTGTAATAGTAATTGGGTGAATAGTAACTCATGAATAGTACTCCGACATGAAAAGTGTCCCAAATACCCGATTGAATAATATTTGAGTGAATAGTAACCGGGTGAATAGTAACCCATAAATAGTAACTCGTGAATAGTATTCTGTCATGAAAAGATAAATAATTATCAAGAAAGCTCAGAATAATATTTTCATGAAAAGATACTGGATAATTATAGGTCATCCTAATCATGGACTGACCCCTTCTCCAAATTATAGTACCAACTGAAGGTACTATCCGATAAAGTCTTGTTGAATTCTCGCATCAACAAGTGTGGTTGTTCACTTCATCATATCCTAGCCACAGAGACATTGACTCTACGAACCTGACAATATGTTCCCTAGCATTTCCTTTCTCCTCGTTGTATTTTGGAAATTATGGGGGATGCTCAATATACCCTGTCGGGTAAGGTTGCCTCCGGATGTGTGTCGGGTAAGGTGGAGTAAAGTCTAAATCCGAGGGTCGGGATGTCTGCCTCCGAAGTTAATTGATCACATCGATCATATCATCCTTCGTCACGTACTGGCTCGTGGCATGAACTCCCTGGGGTGTTGTGATATACTGCTGTACCGGCGGTGTGTATGGTTGATGCACACTTGCATCGTGCAAAGCTGGCACTGATGGTAGTTACTGGCTCACTCGCTGGACATGGATTGGGACGGTTGGCATCTGCACCTGTGAAAATACTGGGAGAGCAGTTGGGATGATGTTTGTCTGAGGTTGACTTACTTCCAACCTGGGTCGTGGCGTTTCACCGTTGTTTTGGGACTCCAGGTTGATGATTGGAACTGACTGATTCTCCGTTGATGGTGGTATAATCTGGTTCTCTTTATTGTTGCTGCCATTATTGTTGTCTTCCACTCCTGCTTGTTCTCCCTGCAAACTGCCTGGGAACATGGCCTTGAAGGTAGGGATCTGCATCAACTGCTGGCGGAAATTTCCCATCTCCTCTTGCTTCCTCTGCATCTCCAGCATCATGGCCATCATCATCCCTTGTCCTTCCCGTGCTTCCTTCAACGCCTTGAGCATCTCCAGTTGCACAGCATTTATCTGCTCTCCACTAGAATCCTCGCCTTGCCTTCCTGCGTTTGTTTGTTGTTGATTGGCCATATGTGGTGATGTTGAACTCCCTTCCGAAGCGTCTTCAATAATTGGTTGGTTAAAATCCAGATTTACGCCTTGGAAAGCTTGAGTTGCTTACCTTGGAACTAGATCCGGTGAGGTAATGCTATTTGTTGGTGAAGCAGCTCTTCCTGTAGTTCTCCCACTTCAAGTTGTGGGCATACCCTTCACGAATTCTACACGTCCACAGCAGAGTCGCCAAATAAATATGGGCAAGGAAATCGTACCTTGCTAGGGTTAGGGTTTCGTGTTGGCTGAGGAGGAGAGAAATCCACGAAGAGCATGGAATTGATTGGTTGATTGAAGAGGGGAGAACGACGGGTGGGCGATTACTCCAACAACGCGTGGCAGAACTCCTAGAATCCGGGAACCGTGTTAGGGTAACAAGTATTCCAAGAGCCTTCTTGAGTCCTTCGAGCTGAGAGAATGTCCAAACCCTTTAGTGCTTTTAGGTGGAATTTCCAAGCCTTAAGCCACTAAAAGAGTCCTTTGATCTTCCAAGAGTCCAAGTTCTGAGTCTGAAGAGAGGTCCCCTTCCTAATGGAATGGAAGGGATATTTATAGGGTTTTCTGAAAAGTAGTCATGTTCAAGGCACATGCTTTCAAGAAAATTCTAGAAATACCCTTTAGTCATTAGAATAATGCCCATATTGCTATGTCCTTCTAGCCACCAATCTAATCCCTCAATCGATTCCCAAAACGAACCGCCTCCACTAGTCTTCCGCCTCGGGACACGTGGAGGCTTCTCCCGGGTCTAGCACATTTATTTCTGACTTTTTTTGTCTTCATTCTATTAGGTTATGCGAACCCTAATTTTCACATTTAATGAGGTCGTGGAACCTTAATTGTGTATTTAATTCAATTAGGTCATGTGAACCTTAATTTTACACTTGGGCCCACAATATATATATATACCAACAACATGTAACATATGTCAAATACATGTAACATATATCAAGTAAAAGTAATAATGATTTCTTTTGTACTTGACGATATATATATATATATATATATATATATATATATATATATATGGAAAAAGGTTTTCTAATATTAAATTAATATTAGATGGGAATTAAGATTAATATATATATATATATATATATTAATCTTAATTCCCATCTAATATTAATTTAATATTAGAAAACCTTTTTCCATTAGATAAAAAAAATTTCTTTTAAGACATAATAACAATGTAAATAATATGTCCTAGAACCTTTAAATGAAAAATCAATTAATATGCAATTAACCTTACATTTGTTTTCCTAGAAAGAAAAACTCTCTTCATCCATTTGAAATTCCCACCAACGTTCTTTTATCAACAAATACCTGAAACACCATAAAACAATTTAGTATATAATCATTTCATCATCAAAACTTAAGGATGGAATATGACAAAGTCAACATTAAGCAAAATTTATAACAAATACTTCATAAAATATTCCTCTATTTATCTCAATTCACTTGGCTTCCCTAAACATATTTTTAATAATATTTATTCATCATTATTATAACTCGCAATATTAACAAACAGATCATTTCCAGAAAAGAGGGGGTTTTCCGATAAGAATTTCTCTTTATTGGCATGCAATTAGGTGATCAAATCCCTTTTCTCGACAGAACTTTCTAGACATCGTCAATAATACAAATAATAATATGAATAATTTTGTCGTCTCAATTATTGATTTAATAATATAAAATATTGTGTAGATAATACTGTGACAATAATTGAATCAATAATATGAGATACTATGTAGCAATTACTGTAGCAATAATTGAATAAAACTGAATGATTTCTCACGTAAGCACCAATAATCAAAGATATTGTACAATACCGTGCGCTACTATGCAATCACGCGTATTATTATACTTTTATCATCGTGGTATTTCAACAGTTAACGGTAAAAATTTTGTCGTTATTTTTATAAAAAGTAATTTCTGTCATTTTTTAACTCCGACAATTATTCCGTTGTGGGGTCCATCAATGATTGTGCCGTCGTACGAATATTCCCTAATAAAATGAATATTCCCCGACCAATCGAATATTTTATGACAAATTACTTACTTTGTAAAATTTATAAATATTACTCACAACTATAATATTATACCAAATCCACACCTTATTACTCAAAATAATATTTAGAGAAAATTAAATTTTTATTCATAAAAGTTGGGGTCTTACAATTATATAACAGTCAATCGTGCAATAAAAATTATTCTTGGAGATCCGTTAGAGAAACATGCACAGTGGCGAAGCCACATATAATATTGTGGGGTCAATTGTTCCCATTGGAAAAAAATAATTACTTTATAATGTAAGGTAAATTTTTAAATATTATATATAAATTGACCCCACTAAAATTTTATAAATTTTCTATTATATAGAGTCAAATTGAAAATTTATAATTTTGTCAATCAAATTTTAATCACATATGACTCATATTATATATATATATATATATATATATATATATATATATATATATATATATATATATATAAGTGTGACTTCAATGTACAAAATTATTATAAAAAAAATTGACTAGAAGGCATTGTCCCTGAACCAAATCAAATTATTTATAATTTAGCAATAATTTTGAACCCACTGAAATTTATTCTTTGTTTCGCCACTATACATGCAGCTAAAATATATACCAAAAAATTGTTTTGACGTTTTCAAATTAAATTAATAAAATTGCACATGTTAACTTCTAAAATAGTGCATTAGATGTCAACTCCTTATTTAAAAAATTACTTGGTGTTTAAAGTGATAATTACTTATTTGGCTTGATTTATTATTTAATTTATAAAGAAGTTTTTCCATTTCTACCCTCGTTAAAAGTTAATAATTCAACAACTCTCTCTCTCTCTCTCTCCATCATTGTCGTTTTATTTATCATTATCCAAACACTACTGCTACATTAAAAGTTGATGAGAAATGCAGTGTTTTATTTTTTTTTAATTGTCCTTTTACATTTTTAGTTTTTTTTTCTGCATGAATGTCTGATTGCAGGTAAATTAAGTCTTATTATTGTTTGTTAGAAGTTATCTGCTCATGTTTAACTTGAGTTTTTCTTTTTTCTTTTTGGTATTTTGTAATTAATAAGTCTAGGCATATATATTTTTTGGATCGAATTGTTAGACATATCTAATTTTTTTTCTTTTAAATCCTAAAAAATTTATAATATTTATTTTAACTAATTTTTTTATAAAATTCAATGAGTTAAATATAATTTGAATACATATAAAAAATAGAATTGTACAATTTATGTAACACTTGTTTTTTATATGTATCCAAATTATACATAAATTACTGAGTTATATGATAGAATGATTTAATTGTACGATAATTATTTATAGAATAATTTTTTTCGTTGTTAAACGTTAATTTCATATTATTCGGATAGTCATGATAGGCTAAAAACTGTCACTCATGATGTAAAATAAATATAATTAATTTTATTAATTATTTACAAGAATTAGTAGTGTTTAATTTGTTTAAATAAAATTGGAACCGTTCTAATTTTATTTATTCTACTACCATCATAATATTGAACCTAAATGGTTATACCATAAAAAATATTGGTTTAAAAGTAATGACCCAAATAATAATAAAATAAGTATATTAAATTTGTACCATGATGAAATAAATTAAATATTTTAATATTTATAATAAATTATTTAAGAAATACTAATTATAAATTAATAAGTTCCTAAATAGCTTAGAAATTAGATTAAAACTCTAAATACTAAAGAGTTTAGGAAAGATGAGTTGAGAGACTTTATTATGGAGTGCTACAAACACCAAGTAACTTACATTTGATCCGTGCAATTGAAGGAACGTCAAGTGATATAAAGAATTGGAACTTGAAAGATCAAATTAAAAGTTTATTTGTTTTTATTCGGATAATTTTAAACCTTACTCAATTAATAATATCGTATAAAGATGATTTTTGAAATTGTAAAAAAAATTAAATACAACTTATAACATACTTCCGCGTGCGTATAATTATATTTTATGCACTAACAATGCAAAATATATAAAGATGACTATATAAATATGTGCTCAAAATAATAGTTGCATTTTTAATCATATAAATAAATATAACCTTAACCTATAGGGTCTCCATCCACAGTAACCGATTGTTGGGGAGCAACTCATTTTGGCCAGCCGCTACAAGTTCTACCGGCCTTAGACAATTTTTTTTTATAAGCCAGTAGAGCTTGTAGCGGCTGGCCAAAATGGGTTGCTCCCCAACAACCGGTTACTGTGGATGGAGACCCTAACATATAAATCATTATTCCAATAACTATCTATAGCTTTACGCATCCAGTCCAACTTATGGCGAACATTATACATAATTATCATCCGTGCCAAATTATCATATAATCTACATATATATACCCATGCAAATTCATTAAATAGATTATATGATATTAATTACGACATATAATTCGGCCAACAAAAACACAAACCAAACTGCGAAGCAGTAATAGATTCTCAAAATCATATACGCAAATTTACACAGCTACAAGCTGACAATTTCATTGTCATGAATGGGCCAGAAAGCTTGTTGTTTAATTTGGTTATTTTGCTTTTGTTAGCCAAAAAGTATGCATGTAAATTACTAAGCCAAATTGCTAGACATCATCACGTGATTACATTAACCAAATCGATACACATGGACGGATTACATGAATTCATATCATAACAATCAGTGACTTTTTTGATTGGTAATGCCAAATTTCAAACAGCAGTACGGTGGAAGTTAAACAGTAATGTCATGATGGTTCGGCAAAATTATTTAACGTCCGTACGTTTATGCGATATAATCGTATCATAGGAGAAATAAATTAATTCGATCCCTCAACAGAGTCCGTCTTGGGTTTTCTAAAACTCGGGACAAATTTTTTTAAGTGTTTTCCTTTATATAAATTAAATAAAAAATAAATAAATTATCAACTAATTATTTTTATTAAAATTATAAAAAATTACAAAAGATAAGGGAGAACACTTTAAAATGTCATCGAAACAAATAATTATCACATGTACCTACAAAATAAAAATATCAATGAAATCGGTAAAACTAATGAAATACCGATTGTAGTTAGCAAGTTTTACTGATTACACAATTGAACTTTTAATTTTTTAAATTATTACACTAAACTAATTATTATTTTAAAATTGGGTTATTCCGTTAAAAAAAAATAAACGGACGTTAATTTTTTATCTACAAAACTAATGAATTACCCACTGTAGTTGGCACGTATTACTGATTACACCATTGAACTTTTAATTTTTCAGAATACCCCATTAAATTAATTAAAAATGATTATTTTAAATATTTTTAAAAATAATTATTATTTTCAATAAAAAATATTAGAAACTTTTAATTTTTTTTCCATAAAATGAGTAAAGTTTCATAAAATATAGATTTTAAAAAATTAAAGTTTTATGAAACCTTATTGATTTTTAAATTATTTTTTTCCTTTTGAAAATAAAGTTTATTTTTTTAATCTATATTTTATAAAATTTTACTCATTTTTTTAAAATATGAAGAATTTTCTATTTTTTTCTTGAAAATAATATTTATTTATAAAAATTATTAATTTCTTTTTTGAAAAACTTGAATTAGTTTTTCTATTTATCTTTTACTGTTTTTTTATTTTTATTTTTATTTTTTAGTTTTTTAAAAAAATTCTAATATTAAGAATAGGTCATTCTGTTAAAAAATTAAGTAGACATTAATTTAATTTAAAATCACTTTAATTTTTTTGAATCTATATTTTATAAAACTCTACTCATTTTATGAAGAAAAAAAATTTTCTAATATTGTTTACTTCAAATATAATTATTTTTAAAAATATTTAAAATAATTATTTTTAATTAGTTTGATGGGGTAATTTGAAAAATTGAAAGTTCAAAATGGTATAATTAGGAAAATGTGCCAACTACAGTGGGTAATTCATTAGTTTTGTAGATAAAAAATTAACGTCCGTTTATTTTTTTTAACGGAATGACCCAATTTCAAAATAATAATTAATTTAGTGGTGTAATTTAAAAAATTAAAAGTTCAATGGTGTAATCAGTAAAACCTAACAACTACAGTGAGTATTTCTTTAGTTTTGCCCAATAAAATTTAAACCACAAAACATCATTTAAAATATTTTCTTGTTATACTTTTAGATGCAAAATCATCAATTATACTATCATATTAATGTTTTCTAACATATCATTTTTAATGTATAATATCGCTAATCTTTTTATTATTTTATTTTTTTATACACATAAATATATAGCTTATAAAAAAATATGGGCCCCTCAACTGTGGGCCCTGGGCGGTTGCCCTGTTGGCCCTTGTCCAGGGCCGACTCTGTCCCTCAATAAATTATTTTTATATATAAAAAAATTAACTTTATTTGGTGAAGTTCTGATACTAATTATAATTATTAATTTGTAATAATTCATTTTATCCGTATACATAAATAGGAGAAGAACACGTAGAATTAGACCTGACAATTTAATTTATAAATTGATGAGTCAACTTATATTAACTAGCTATAATCATTTGGCTTGGTTAATTATTTTAAATTCTTTGATTTAATTTAAATTTAAAACTATATTTTTCCAAAAAAAAATAAAAACAGACCCAAACTAATTAACTAATTTTGACCTTTTTTTCCATTATCTTGACCTACTAGATTTCTTCGTATGTAAAGGTATTCCAGAATTCGCAAGGTATTGGAATATGTAAATAAATGAGGTTCAAGGGATGTGAATTCAAATATGTCTGTCATGCAATATACTGAATCGTCTTGTTTTGATTTCTTTTCTTTTCGTGTACAGTCTGTGTCTATCAAGTTGGTTATTGCTACTTTGATTGAACGGAATTATACTTATTTTATGTTTAATTAAAAAAATTTGTTAATTTAAAAATAATAATATAATAATAAAATTATTATGGCATTATGTCATTATATACTAGGATCAATAAAAATATTACTTTTCTCGTTCCAAAATTAGATATATATTTTGATTTTTTTGAGTTAATTCGCGAAATTTTAAAATTCTAAATTGATATGAATTTACTTAGTTTTAATACAAACAAATATAACAGTTGTAAATTAATTATAAAGCACTATTAATTATCATCTTTGTTGTTTTTAAAACTTAAACGAAATTATATATCAATTTGGAGTTTTAGGATTTCCCTAATTGATTTTAAAAAGTTAAAATGTATTTTTGATTTTGGAACGAAGACAATAATTTTTTTTCTAAAAAAAATATACAAATTAGACTCTTTTTAAGAGTACAAGGTTGAATGCAACTATAAAAATACTTATACAAAATATTTGGTAATTAAAAAAGACAAAAAAAAAGAAAATGTTATTTTGTGATGAAGGGACTTTTCTAAATAAATGTGCTTTCTAAGTGTTGGGTCATGATATTTCACCTACTGGACCGAATGTATTGAGCCTACTTATTTGGTTATTCTCTCGGGTCATTATTATTGGGCCTTGTTATTAGACTAATTCATTGGATTACCTTGATTGGGTCTTACAAAGTCTTGGGTTGAATTATTGAACCGGCCCATTAGATAATTTAAATATCTACATCTTTGACTTGTAATGATGGAAAAAGATAACGGTTGACCGAGATCTCTGCCATGCATTAATGTGGATGGGATTATAGTCGGCCGGCGGTGGTGAACAATGACAGTATGTAGTGGGTGAGCTGCATGCAGTTGGATGAGACCGTCAGAGTCAGTGGATAGACGTCAGATAGCAGTAGAAGGCACGGTTAACCGGGCAGGAGAGTATAACATAGCAAAGAAGTCATCCAAGTAAAGGTAACTGATAATTTTATCTTTCTCAATACACTAGATATTTTATCCTCCATTGTTAGCCTTGTGATCGCCTGTACTGACTCTCACGCCTGAGCTATCCCCTGACGGTCGAAGCCGTTAAGCTTTTGGTATTGATCGTGTTTATTGTGCAGGATAAGTACGTCTTACGTGATAGGGACGTGGCAGAAGATCTTGGCGTTAACATTGGCGCTAGAAGGATGGGTGTGTTCTAGTGTTTTTGAGATTTCAATCACAAGTTCCTATTTGTTCTACTTCGGAAGATGGTGAGAAGTAGAGATAATACACCGGAGGGACAGCCGGAGGCTGTAAGTTCATCCCTGTCTCGTGTTTTAGTTAAGGATCGTCTGGGTCCTTCCAAAAGTGCTCATGAGAGTACGACTTCCAAGCATGATTCAGGGGGTTCTCGTTCGAGAGCCCATGGTGAAGCCCGAAGAAGATTGAACTTTGCTGCTGATAAGGAACGTGACCATGGCCGAAAGCGGGTAGAAGGTTCACTGTGATGCCCCCAAAATAGGTCCATTCCATCTAACCCATTCTGAGTCGCCAAATACATGGTACAGAAATAACTACAACTTTATTAATATATTTGTCGTGCAAAATACGACAACCTATATACTTTGAGTTTAAATACAAAAATTGTCTTCTAGACAATATCCACATGCAAATAAATCCTCATTATTGATACACTATTTTACAGAATAGTGAGGACTACTAAATCAGCTATCTAGAACTATCACTCCACACCCCGACTAGTTCCTGCTATAATCTCGTTTCCTGAGAAGAAAAATGGAACAAAAGGAAAGGGTGAGCTCAACTAGCACAGTAAAGAATGTTATGACTAAGATAATGTACAACAAATTATCGTTAGTCTTCAACAGGGAAAAATCTGATAGAATACAATAGACAACAAGTTTCAGATCAATATTCGCAGCGGAAATAATAATTCATAGAAGAGTTACGTAGAGAATGAAATCTACTATAATCTATGAATTTAACTGTCCATCATCGATATTTTATCCCTGTAACATCAATCAATATTCATCTTAAATCAAATATTCATCTTTGCACTACAGGCCAAAGATATTCATCAGTCAGTAATGTTCATCTCAACACCTGTTCATCTTTGCACTACAGGCCAAACATATTCATCAGTCGTTCATGTTCATCTCAACACCTGTTCATCTTTGCACTACGGGCCAAAGATATTCAAAAGAAAATCAACCATCTTTGCACTACAAGCAAAAGATATTCAGTAACATCACCATTTAGGACTGAGGATGATGAAAATAATTTTATAGAAAACGAATCCAGTGAAACAAAAGAACAAGTATTATGGATTCGTACGTTAAACAATCCGAGTTCAAAAATACTTCATAAATAATCATACTGAAGTAAAATTCAAGAATGAAGACCAAAACATAGATCCAATCAAAGATAGGAATCATAACAGACAATCTTGGACACAGGAAAAAATTAATTTTTCTGTGAATAGTATCGTATTCGTGAATAGTGTCGTATACATGAATAGTGCCGTATACGTGAATAGTAACTCCGACACCAAAAGATAGAAATTTCACAAAAAAATATCATCATGCTCCGTGAATAGTACTCGTGAATAGTAACTAATGAATAGTAACTTGTGAATAGTAACTCATAAATAGTAAACCCGACATGAAAAAGTTCCAAATTTGATAAAAAGTTCCAACCAATATTTCGGCAAAATGATATTGAAGAAATAATATCACTTATGAAGAAAATAACATCCCTTACCTCAGAAAGAATAGTACTTTTGATTGGAATACTGGATATAGTGCTGAAAGAACTTGCACCGTATAGCAATACTCAAAGTACTAAAATACTCACAAAATATGTTCGATATTCTAGAGAGAGAAAGAGAGAAATCTTTAGTTTCTGGTGTGATTTTTAATTCTAACCTAAGCACTCTATTTATAGAAAAATGCTTAGAACACCAAAGCAGAAAATTTAATATAATATTAATATAATTATACAAATTTTCCTTAGCCCACCTTTTGGTCAAAAACACCAGCCACACATGTTAATGATGTCCAAAAAAAAATACAAAAAATGTTTTTCTAAGAAAAATAATTTAAACTCCAAAAATCAATTCACACCCGATATACCGACACTTCAATAATTCACAATAAATAACCCTTTTATCAGAAAATTCGAATCTCACGAATTTTTATAGAAAATTCAATTTTCTACAACTTTGCAGAAGAAAGTGTTTCCAATTTCCAAACAGAAATTGACTGAAATCCATAAACAGGCGATTTTACAGGCTATAATCAAATTTCAGTCAAGAAATGGGGTCCACCGACACACAAAACATGTGTTAATTATTTAATGCAACAAAAATACTTTTTCTCCTCATATACTCATACATCCCACATTCATTGTAAAAATATCATCATTATTATATTATAATAATATAATAAAATATTATTTTATCAGAAAAGATAAAATATCAATTTGTAACAATTGTCACTTTAAGAATTTTCTCCATCTATATCCACATAAAATCAATATTTTCCTCATCATATAAATCAATAATTAATTATTCACAAATAATATTACTGAATCACAATACTGACAACCAGGCCGTTCCCAGGAAAGAGGGGGCTTTTCAATAAAGATTTCTCCTTACTGGCGCGAAATTAGGTGACCAAACCTCTCCTTAGACAAAACTTTCTAGACATTGCCAATAATGTTATCTAATAATATTATTCAGATAATATGAATTATTGCTCCGATAATGAAAAATACTGTGTAGTGACAATTATTGAAATAACAGTAATATAAAAAATCAACGCAGCAATTATTGAATCAATAAAATAAAATACTGAACAGTAATTATTGTAACAATTATTGAGTAGTGCCTTCTTACGTAAGAATCAATAATTGGTGCAATACCGCGTGCTACTGTGCAACAACGCGTATTACTGTGTTTTAACCACCGGGTATTCCAACAGTATTAACGGTCCCAACTACGCTGTTATTTATAAACAACTTATACTTGTCATTTTCTTCATCCAATCGCTTTCTGTTATGGGGCCCACAAAAGATTGCGCCGACGTACGAATATTCCCCGACAGCAAGAATATTTAACGACCAAACGAATATTTTCTGACAACAATGAATATTTTATAATCAGCTGCTTATTTAAAATATTTGCGCATTTTACCCATAACTAACCACATTAATCAAATCAACCCTTACTATTTCAAAATAATAAATAGAGGAAAATAAATTTTATTTATTAATAATTTGGGGTCTTACATTCACCGCTTAGGACACATTATCGAAGTGGTCAAGATGACAAAGCTGCCAAGTTGGCAAGGATGGCAGAAGAAGCGGATAAAGCTTTGGATGTTCTTCTAAAGCAAAGAGAAGATATAGCCGAACAGATGCTTCGGATTGTAGAGTTGAGGGACGAGGCGTCTAGTCATGTTCAATCCGAGAGGCGTAGTAGGCCTAAGGATATACAACAACGAGACAGAAAAGAGCCGGAGCATTCTATTCGTGTCTCTAGGACGACCTCAGGAGCGAAGGAGATCAAGGAGCAGAACCCCTGAGGTGTCGAAGAAAGCGTTTTTGGTTATCGATTCTCAAGGCCGTGATGGAGGTAGACAGAGGAGCCGGTCAAGAGAGCATATACCTGAGAATAGAAGGAGAGAGCACCGGCGTGAATATTCTCATCGTGATGACATGGCCACACGTCGAAGTAGATCCAGAAGTCCATCAAAGGAAGTGGGGTCTGATAGAGGAGGTCGGTCCACTCAGAAGAAGAAAATATCTCCAGAGAAGGAAGTCCTCTTGAAACCGGAAGGTGTGGATTTCTTGGTGAAGGAGTTGAAGGAGCAGACCTCAACGATCTTCAAGCTGTCGGGTTATTTCAGAATGGGTTAGATTTGGTGAAATCGGAGAAGTTGATGAAGAAGCTGATGTTTCACTATCCGAAGAGCTTAGCCAAAGCCTTTGATAAAGCCGAAGGCTATATTGTAGTGGAGGAGGCTATGAATAGCCTGAAACGTCCTTCTTCGGACCGCGTGAAGGAGATAGATACTTCTAATGCTGAGGGCGATTAGAAGAAGGTTGGAGGGAATAATGATCGGTTAGAGGGCAGCTCAAAGAAGTACAACAACACATGGCGACAGGGAAGTAATCACCCACCTGCTCTTACCCAGAAGGTGAACAAGGTTTACACCAAACTGAACACATATAGGTCGGTGATATTGGATCAGATCAGGAACCAGCCATTCTTTGAACCACCTCGTGATAATTTTAAGCCAGGATAGGGCAATGCTCGAAAATTTTGTGGCTATCATCAAGCTGCAAATCATGATACAAACGAATGTTGTAATCTGAAGGACTTTGTGGAGAGGAAGATTCAGAGTGGTATGTTAGTTCAGTTTGTGGCCGGAAGGGATCATCAGCAGGAACAATAGAATGCATATCAGACTGTTCAAGTGGTTCAACTGGTTCCACCCATAAAACCTACTCCAAATCAGCCACCAAGGCACGTCATTGATGTAATAACCGGTGGGACGGCAGGAAAGTTGGTAGGGAAGAAGAGGAGAGGATATCTAGACTCGGTCATGTCCGTGGCGGGTGTTCTCCCGAAGGTTGATAGACCGTTTCCAGGGACAGTTATAACTTTTACTGATGCAGATTATCCTTCGGAGCCCATCGAACCCCATGAAGGAGCACTGGTGATCACGGCACAAGTGGGTTCGGTAGACATGAAATGGATGATGATAGACAACGGGTCTTCCGTGGATCTTCTGTATGCCCATGCTTATCAGAGGATGCATCTTGATGAGCGAAAGATAGAAGTGGGTCAGGAGGCTCCTTTATATGGCTTCAACAATGATCCGGTTAAAGTGGCAGGAATTATTGAGCTACCAGTCATCTTCGGTACCGCTCTAAAATAGGTAGAAATAACGTGTAAATTCTATGTTGTACATGTAGATTCGGCCTACAACGCCATATTGGGAAGACCTACTTTGACAGCTCTGCAAGCTGTGATTACCATTCCTCATTTTAAGATCAAGTTCCCAACAACACATGGAGTTGGGGAAGTAGCGGGAGACTTGGATTTGGCTAGACGATGCTATCAGAACGCTGTGATAGCTTCGGGAGTAGGTGTCAGCAAGCAGAAGCAGACCATGGCAATAGAAATTGAGCCATTTACTGAAAACAGTTCAGAGCCATTGGTTATGCTTGTAGGAGAAACGGAGGTGATCGAGCTGGTTCTTGGGAGGAAGGATAAAACAGTGAAGATAGGTTCGGGTCTGCCGGAACCCCTTCAGACAAACCTTATGGAACTTCTTCTCTGTTATGCGGATATTTTTGCATGGGAGCCTCAGGACATGTCGGGAGTCAGCCAAAAGATTGCCGAGCACCGGTTGGACGTAGATCCTTCAAAGAAGCCAATTCAGCAGAAAAGGCGTATTTTTGAACTTGAGCGTCAGAGGATCATTGATGAAGAGATTACAAAGCTAATAGCTGCTGACTTCATCTTTGAAATAGATTACCCAGAGTGGATGGCAAATGTGGTGCTGGTGCAGAAGCAGAATTGAAAGTGGCGAGTATACATCGACTACACGGACCTGAACAAAGCTTGCCCGAAGGACTTCTATCCTCTACCTCACATTGATCAACTTATCGATGCGACTTCGAGGTATGCACTACTAAGATTTATGGATGCTTTTTCAGGTTATCATCAAATTTTTATGTACAAAGAGGATATTCTGAAGACAGCTTTCATCATCTACCATTCGGTGTACGCTTACAAGAAGATGACATTTGGCTTAATCAATGCTGGAGCCACTTATCAAAGAATGATGAACTTTGTCTTTAAAAAGTAGCTAGGAAAGAATATGGAGGTATATGTGGATGACATGATAGTGAAAAACATGATCGTTCAGAAGCACTTGGATGATCTTGAGGAATGCTTTCAGACGGTTCGTCATCATAAATTAAGGCTTAATCCCACCAAATGCACCTTCGGACTCGGTACAGGGAACTTCTTGGGTTATCTGGTCAGTCAGAGAGGCATTGAGGCCAATCCAGAGAAGATCCAGGCTATTCTGAACATGAAGACTCCTCAGTCATTCAAAGATATTCAGCGTCTGACAGGGAGGATTGTAGCTTTGAGGAGGTTCATGTCCAAGTCGGCAGAGAGGTGTTTGCCGTTCTTTAGCACTTTGAAAGGACCGAAGAATGCCAAGACATTCCAATGGAATTCAGAATGTGAAGACGCTTTCCAAGGCATAAAGACGTATTTGTCTTTGGCACCTTTGCTGGTGAAGCCAGTTCCTGCTGAGCCACTGTATCTATATCTGGCAGCTAGTTCGTTGGCGGTGGGAGTAGTGCTGGTTCGAGAAGTTGGGGGGAAGAAGCATCCAGTGTACTATGTCAGTTATGCTCCAAGGGATGCTAAAACCAGGTACCCAAATATTGAAAAATTTGCCTTTGCTTTGATAATAGCCAGTCGAAAGCTTAGGCAATATTTTCAAGGTTGGCTCCTGGTCGTTTACACGGATCAACCGCTGAAGAAGGTGATGAGCAAACCAGAAGTTTCGGGGAGATTGGCTACATGGACAATGGAATTGTCCAAATTTTTCATCGAATTTCATCCCCGAATAGCTATAAAGGGGCAAGCCTTGGCTGATTTTATGGTGGAGTGTTCATTTTCTGAAGCTGATGCAGAGTTGCCAGAGGCTGAAGTGTTCGACCGAGCAGTTACAGTTCTTCAGTACAACTAGAGTTCATGGACGCTGTATGCATATTGATCTTCTACTACGGACGTTAGTAGAGCAGGGATTATCTTGACAAGTTCGGAGGGATTCAAGGTGCAGCAGGCCATACGATTTGGGTTCAGAGCAACGAACAACGAGGCAGAGTACAAAGAAGTGCTAGCGGGAGTTTGACTAGCAAAGAGTCTTAAAGTTCAGAAGTTGATCATCTACAATGACTCTCAGTTGGTCGTTAAGCAGGTTTCAGGGGAGTATGAAGCTCGAGGTTCAAGGATGATTAAGTATTTGGCAGAGTTGAAGGATCGGCTTCAATATTATCTCTCCTATGAGTTTCAGGGTGTAGAGTGCAATGAAAATTCTATTGTCGATGCATTGTCGAAGTTGGCTACTACAGATGCCAACAATTTTGATGGGTTAGTTTATTTAGAGGTTCTGCAGCAGCCGAGTATTCAGCATGAAGCCGTGATGTGCATTGAACGTTCTAACTGTTGGATGGCTCCCTATATAGAATATTTGGCAAATGGCGTCCTTCTTTTGGATCAGATGCTAGCAAAGAAGATTAAGTATAAGAGCGCTAATTTTATTCTCATTGATGGAGATCTTTATCGAAGGGCTTTTTCATCACCTTTGTTGAAGTGTCTAGTTCCATCTGAAGCCGAATATGCTCTTCGAGAGGTTTACGAGGGCATCTGTGGCGACCATATGGCTGCTAAGTCATTAGCCTACAAAGTACTTCGATAGGGATTCTACTGGCCTACTATCTTCAAGGAAGCTACAGAGTACGTGAAGAAGTGTGAAAAGTGTCAGCTCAACAGCCCAATCCCGCATCAGCCACCAGAAGAGCTATACTCGATCTTATCTCCTATACCCTTTGCTGTCTGGGGGGTAGATATACTGGGTCCATTGCCGAAAGCTAAGGGTCGGGTCAGTTTTGTTATAGTCGCTATTGATTATATGATCAAATGGGTAGAAGCGAAGCCACTTAGGTTGATAACAGAACATGAGTGCTTGAAGTTCATGGAGGAGTCAGTAGTGTTTCATTTCAGAATTTCTAAGGTGGTGATATCGGACAACGAATGCCAATTTATGGGATCGAAGTTTGAAGGATTTCTGAAGGAGTTGGGAATTCAGCACAGAAAGACTTCGGTGGCTCATCCACAGTCGAACGGGCAGGTCGAGGTGACCAACAGAATGCTGCTGAATGGGATCAAGCGCAGACTGGATGAAGCTAAGGGGAGATGGCCTGAAGAGCTTCTCAGCGTGTTGTGGGCTTATCGAACTACTCCGAGGACCACTACAGGGGATTCACCTTTCAGACTGGCCTATGGTACTGATGCCTTAGTCCCAGTTGAAATTGGATCTCTAAGTCTTCAGGTTTGTTAGTTCAAGGAGATCTACAATAATGAAGGACTGAAAGTCAGTATGGATCTGTTGGAATAAGTCAGAGAGACAACTTTGATCAGATTGACAGCATATCATCGAAGAGTGGCTAAACATTACAATAAGGGGGTAAAACTTCGTAGATTTGAAGTGGGAGATTTTGTCCTCGGGGAAGTCGAAACTTCTACACCTCAGAACTTGGGAAAGCTGATGCCGAACTGGGAAGGACCGTATGAAGTAGTTGAAGTTCTGAAGCCAGGAACTTATCGGTTAAGGGCATTGGACGGATCCGAGATCAAGAACACTTGGCATGCTGGTAGACTTCGGAAGTATTTTCAGTAAAGATCGAGTCAGTATCCCGAAAGTCTGTAAATATTGGATCATCATCAATAAAATATTCACTTTTTCACAATTGATCTTCTTCCTATTGGTCCTAAATTCACAATGATGTAAGGAGGACGGGGTGGACTCGCTGACCATTAATTGGTAGCCTTTTTGGTAGGTGTTCCTTATGAATTTGTCAGGCCCTTTGTGGTAGGCAAACTTCATCGGTGTAAGGAGGACGGGGTGGACTCGCTGACCATTCGATGGTAGCCTTATCGGCAAGAGTGTCCTAATGGGTTTGTTATACCCTACGTGGTAGACAAATTCCATAGTCTTTTTATGATTTGTTTTACCCCGAGTGGTAAATAAATGCACCGAAGTAAGGAGGTTTGGTTGGACTCGCTGACCATTCGATGGTAGCCCTATTATTAGGTGTGTTCTATTGAATTTGTTCTACCCCGAGTGGTAAACAGATGTCCTTATATACTTGTTTCACCCCGAGTGGTAAACAAGATCCCGATGGTGCAAGGAGGATCAGTCGAATTCACCTTATGCCTAATCTGTCTCACACTTCGGTAACGATAAATATGCATTACTTTATTTTGTTCAAGTGTTAAGTTTGGTTCATTATGTCCGGTCTATGATATTCTTTAACTTAATTGATTATATGATATGTTTGCTTACCTGGTTCACAAATTTAAGTTAAGTTCAAAAGCATCTTATACAGTTTCAAAGTTGATTGATGCTGAATTATTAACAACAAATGAACTATACTAAAGTCATAAGGAGTAAAGTTAACTATTCATTAATACTTAACCGATTACATCAAAAAGGATGAAAATTCTTTACAAGATAAACTTAAATCTAGGAAGAAGTGATAAACTATTTCAGGCATCATCCTCGCCTTTAGAAGAGTATAGAAGAGCTGGGTCTAGCTGGGCTACAATCAACTTTTCCTTGCCCCGACCTCTACAAACTTCATAACCCTCAGAATATACCTTTATAACTTCTGCATTCAGCTCATCGGACTTCCGGTATTCTTCTTGGATTTGTTTACGCAGTTCTTCGGTCAGAGGAGGGCCTAACTCCTCTAATGCCTTCAGTTTTTCTTGAAGCTTGCGACGTCTGGCCAAGTGTCTTTCTTTATCATCTCGAGCCTTCTCCTGGATTTCATCAACTCATTTGGCCAAACTCAGATTGGTTGTAGCCATTTTTTCATTTTTTGTCTTCAGAACCTCGTTCTTTTCAACAAGATTGACGTTCATATTGGTCAGATCTTGTTGCCTGGCCTTAGTTATCTTCAGCTCTTCTGTGAACGAGTTCAATTCTTCCTTGGACGATTTAAGCTCTTCCTTGGTCTGAGTTAAATCCTTTTGAAGACATTCATTGTTGAAGAGAGCAATATCACAGTCATGTCTTGCCTTCGCCAAGGCAGACTGCAATATTGCATTCTTTTTTCTGGCCGCTTCTTCTGCGGCTTTGGATTCAAGATGTTTAGGGCGTAAACGCCCAAATAAAGCATTGGCCTGTATATGTTCAGAATTATTTAATCAATCTCAGATATCTAACCTAATCATGAAAAGGAGTATGAAGATTGGGAAAGATCTTTACCTGTGCTATATAGCTCATGCCTTCATCAAGTAGATCTCCGATCGAGCTTTTGCCAAATCGATGATCGTCGGTTTCCCGAACAAACGAATTGAAGAGCTGGAAGGGAAAGTTGGAATTAAATCCGGGCCATAGAGTTGGCGATGCCATTACTTCATTTTGGAACTCGTAGGATGAAGGTCCTGGGGGTGTGGGTATGGGTTGATCACGAGGTGGTGATGGATCCATATATACATTCTCAGGAGATGGAGATCGAATTGGAGTAGGTTCTCGAGGTGGCGATGGAGCAGACGTTGAATTTGGGTGACTATCTGAGGGATGTTTTCTCTTTCGAGACAATGTTGGAACAGGTTCGACTTGCTCTTCATCATCAGAGACATGTATCTCCACAGGGACTACTGGAGTTGGATTAGCTGAAGATGAAGGCACTCGAAGTTCATCGGTTATCAGAGGGGTGACTTTGGTTCTTAATTTTTTGACTCGAAGGAGTCGTTTTCGATCGTCTATGGGTAGATCGAGTAAACTCCCTCGGCCAGAGTTTGGATTGGTAGTTAGTGCAGGTTCTGGGATAGTTTTAATTTCTGGGATGGTTTCAGGTTCTATTGGTGTTGGTTTGGATCTAGGTTTTCGGATAACTCTCTTTTTTCGGCGTGGTTGAAGGGATTCTTCTGGGGGAATTAGGTCATCGGCTTCTGGCTCGTTTATTTGTGGTTCAGCGGTATGTGTTTCAAGGGTTGGATTGTCTTCGGGTGCAGCTTCTATCAGGGGAGTTTCAGCAGCTTCCGAAGATTTTCTAGACATAAAATCTTTCAAGTCTTTCACATCCGAGGATGTTGGCTTAATCAAAGACACTGCAAAAGTCAAAAAGTCACATGTCAGAATCTACATCACTTCAAATTTCAAATAATTGCACAACAAAATAATTCAGAACTTACATTTGTGTTCATACAACCAGGCATGCTTAGTAAGAAGCAGGTAATTCCATTCCTTTGACGGGAAGTTCTCGAACAGTTCTATCATTTCACTCACACGTTCCTCTGGGATGTCACCAAAGTCGGCAAAAACTACGTCATCAGTGGCCCAGTTCGGCAAGGAGGCAATCTCTGGTCCCTTAATGAAGAACCACCCTTTGTGTCATCCTTTGTTGCTAGATGGGGTGGAGACCAACGAGCGTCTGCCAAATTTCTCTCCTACCTTCGGAGATTGTTTACCCAGAACCTTAAACCCCTTTTCTCGGGATTGGCTGACCTTGTAGATAGTGAAGAAGAAATCGAGAGTGGGCTTTACTCCAACTTCATGACAGAATGCGATGAAGGCCAGAATATGGATGTAGGAGTTCGGTACCAACTGGGCGAACCCAACGCCAATAAACCCTAAGAAGGTTATTGTGAATACATGTAGAGGGAATCGAACCCCCTTCTCAAGGATGGTCACAAGAATGGTCGTCCAACATTCTGGCCTTTTATACATTCTCTCGCCGGATCTAGGGGCTCTTACCATGTGGGTGTCCGGAATATGATATCGAGTTCGAATCCTTTTCAGTTCAATTTCAGTAACGGTTGATGGAGTGTTAGCATGAGCATAGCGTTCTGCACTCCTATAGAATTCAGAGGGGGTAGGAGAGGTTTTTGGAGGTGGGTTCTTGCTTTCATTTGCAGTTTTGGGGTTCGAATCGAGGCTTCTTTGTTAGGGCTTGGGTTAGGCGGAACGTTGGTGATTGGAGTCACGAGAAGAGGTGAACCTTGCTCGGAATCTTGAGAAGCCATGGATATCGAGTTGCAGTAAGGAGAAGAGAGTTCGAAGGAGAAGAAAAAGAGATCAAGGGTTAGAAATTTAAATTGGCATGTAAAACTATCAATTTAGGGGAAATTATCTTTTATACTGATGGTTACACAGTACAAGAGGGCGGCACATTAATTGACAGTCATAATCATGAATTTGGAGGGGTAGCGTCCAAGAGAAGTTTTGATATTTAACCGGTTTGGGTCTTTCATTTGGGCTTTCGGTTTTAGTTCATCTTCTTATTTTAATTCATTACCGTTTGGACCTTAATGAATTTTGTTTTGGGTCTCTTTCAATCCTATCTGATTCTTCATATCATGGACCATTTATATTTTTCTATTAAACACCCTGTTTAATAAAAAACTAGGGGGCAATGTTGGGTCATGATATTTCACCTACTGGGCCGAATGGATTGGGCCTACTTATTTGATTATTCTCTTGGGTCATTATTATTGGACCTTGTTATTAGACTAATTCATTGGATTATCTTGATTGGGTCTTACAAAGTCTTGGGTCGAATTATTGAACCGACTCATTAGATAATTTAAATATCTACATCTTTGACTTGCAATGATGGAAAAAGATAACGGTTGGCCGAGATCTCTGCCATCCATTAATATGGATGGGATTATATTCGGTCAGCGGTGGTGAACAGTGACAGTATGTAGTGGGTGAGCTGCATGCAGTCGGATGAGACCGTTAGATTCAGTGGATAGACGTCAGATAGCAGTAGAAGACACGGTTAACCGGGCAGGAGAGTATAACATAGCAAGGAAGTCATCCAAGTAAAGGTAACTGATAATTTTATCTTTCTCAATACACTAGATATTTTATCCTCCATTGTTAGCCTTATGATCGCATGTACTGACTCTCACGCCTGAGCTATCCCCCGACGGTCGAAGCCGTCAAGCTTTTGGTGTTAATCGTGTTTATTGTGCAAGATCAGGACGTCTTACATGATTAGGACGTAGCAGAAGATCTTGGCGTTAACACTAAGTATGTTTCGTACATACGTTAAAACTAGTGCTAAGACACTTATTCTCTTCTACGATAATCATGTGTTAGGTATTTTTCTTTGCATTGACGTTGATGAATTTCTGATTTTGGATTAATTAATTCTCAGGTTTAATTGATGCATAAGTTTGAAAAAAGGTTAATTTTGTCTAATAAAAAACTTAAAAACATCACAAGTAATTAAATTTTAGAGAGAGTGTGTGTACAAAAGTTTTAGAGAGATAAGTTAAAAGGAAGATATAAAAAATAAATTTGAAGTAATTTATTTAATTGGACCATAATAAATTAATAATGGTAAGCTTGAAATTTGAAATACGTGTTTACCTATATTTGACCCATAACTATATAGTTTCAACCCACATAATTCATAATTATATACTTCCAACCCACATAATCCATAATTATATAATTTCAACCCACATAATCCATATTAAAAATAAGTAATATGGTTTTAATTCTTAAATAGAACCATAACTAAATTATATAAACCAAATTTAACCCATTACCATACCTACGTATATAGAAAATAATAATATTGTGTAACTTATTTGGAATTCATAATGAGCTACCGCAACAGAATTGATCTTTCTGAATGACCAAATTACTACTCCCTTAATGCCTTAAATGTTGGCTTGATGAGAAACCTTCAATAGCCTTCCTAGTATTATGAAAATTGGTATGTGTATAGAATGAAGGGGGATGACATAGTTCTTTATTTATAATAATTCTTATTAGCAATCCTAGTGAAACTACTTATCACAATCTCAAAATGTTATTTAAATAACTCATACTGGTCAATCTATAACGCTCCCAAAATAAGTATACATCATCTATTTTGAGTCGTCAAATACATGGTACAAAATACAAATACAAACTTAATTATAGAACATGAGCTGAGAGTTTTTACACGAATATTGTCTTCTATACAATATCTAAACTCAAATGGAGTCCTCATTATAATTATTATCACATTATTTCATAGAAGAGTGAGTACTACTACAACACCATCTCAAACCATTACTCCGTTCCCCGACAAGTCCCGGCTACATTTTCATTTCCTGAAGAGAACAATGAAAGCAAAAGGGTGAGCTCAACTAGCCAGTAAGAAATATTATGACTAAGATAATACAGAATAAATTATCGTTAGCCTTCAACAATGTTAAACTGATAAAATACAATAAACATCAAGTTTAACTGCAGCGGAACAAGCAATTCATTAGAAGAGTCAAGTAGAGCATGATATCTACTATCTTCTATGATTTAAAAAGGTTATCATTAATTTTATCGTTGAGACTCAGCTTAATAATTAATCCACATCACTGAATTATCCATGCACTACGGGCCAATGAGGAATTTTACCACATCATTTGTAACATTACGGTCATGATTATATTGAATAATCCCTGGTCATAATCATACTAATCAATAGTACATCTATGCACTACGACCAAAGATGACTTTCATCACAATATATGCATGAGAATGATGACAATGATACAAGAATTCAATTAAATAAAAGCAAAGATAAATTTTTAAGATTTATAATTTAATTTATCCAGAATTTAATAACGCCCAAACTGTCAACATGATACTGTTTTGTGGAGTAAAATTTAAGAATAATATTATATCAAAAATAATTTGGACAGAGAAGAAATTAATTTGTCATGATTAGTACTCGAGTGAATAGTACCCCACGAATAGTACTTTATAAATAGTACTTCGGGAATAGTATTTTATGAATATTACCCCGTGAATATTATTTTGTGAATAGTAACTCATGAATAGTACTTTGTGAATAATACCCTGTGAATAGTACTTCGTGAATAGTACCCCGTGAACAATACTTCGACATAAAAAGATTAAAAATTATCAAGAATGTTCAGAAAAATATCCTTGTGAAATGATACTAGATGAAGCGCAAATTTCAAGGATATTCTACTAATTTCACGGAGTATAGAATCAATACTTTAACAAAATGAGTGTAGAAGTAGCTGTAAGACCCCAAATTTTATAAATAAAATTGAATTTCCTCTATTCATTATTTTGAAATAATAAGGTGTTAATTTGATATAATACTTTGGTTATGGGTGAAATGAACAAATTTTGCAAAATAAGTAAGTAGTTATAAAATATTCATTGTTGTCGGGGAATATTCGTTTGGTCATGAAATATTCTTGTTGTCGCGAAATATTCGTACGACGGCGCAACCATTTTTGGGCCCTATAATGTAAAACGATCAGATGAAGAAAAATGACAAGTTTGAGTTTTTATAAATAACGGTGTAGTTTTTACCATTAACACTGTTGGAATACCTGGTGATTAAAGTACAGTAATACGCGTGGTTGCACAGTAGCACACGATATTGCACAATATTTTTGAATTATTAAGTCTTACGTAAGAAGGCACTACTCAATAATTGTTACAGTAATTACTATTCAATATTATTTTTTATTAATTCAATAACTGCTACGTTGATATTTTATATTATTGTTAATTCAATAATTGTCAATGCACAATATTTCCCATTATCAAATCAATAATTCATATTGTTTGAATAATATTATTAGATAGCATTATTGACAATGTCTAAGGAAGTTCTATCTAGGAAAGGGGTTTGGTCACCTAATTGCACGCCAGTATGGAGAAATCCTTATCAGAAAGCCCCCTTCTTTCCTGGGAACGACCTTGTTGTCATAATTGTGATTCTGTAATATTATTTGTTAATAATTAATTATCGATTTATATGATAAGAAAATATTTATTTTATGAAGATATAAATGAAAAAAATTAATGCTGAGGTATTTTATCAGTATTTTGTCAGAATGGAGGTATTAAAAATCATCCGTATGTGAATTTCGATCATTTTCTGTTTGAAATTTGAAAAAACTTTATTTTACAAAGTTGTAGAGAATTACATTTTCTATAGAATGGACATAAAATTCATATTTTTCTGATAAAAGGACTATTTATTATGAATTATTGAAGTTTTGGAAATAAATGTTTTTTAATTAAAAATATGGGTGGGCCCCACTTTTGGTTGGTGTGGAAATTCTGAATTTGGTGGGCCCCACTATGGTGTACTGAAATTTAATCAATTGTGGTGTGCGTAAATTTTTTTGATAAAATATTATTTTATTAATTTAGTCTGCTTTGGCCTTCTAGCATTTTCCTATAAATAGGATACTTAGTTAGAATTGAAAATCACACTAGAATCATAAGTTTTCTTTCTCTATAATATCGAGAGTATTTTTGTGAGTATTTAGATACTTTAAGAGTTGTTATTCAGTATAAGTTCCTTCAGCATTATATTCGATATTTCAGCCAAACGTATTATTCTTTTGAGGTAAGAGATGTTATTTTCTTCGTAAATGATGTTATTCCTTTCAATATCATTATACTAAAATATTTGTATGAATTTTATTATGAAATTTTTACCTTTTTATATCGAGGTTACTATTCATGTATACGGTACTATTCACGAATACGGTACTATTCATGAGTACTATTCACGAAGTATGATTTTTCTTGTGAAATTTCTATCTTTTCGTGTCGATGTTACTATTCACGTATACGACACTATTCACCGAAAAGTAAAATTTTCTCTAATTTGTCCCAGATGTCTATTATGGTTACTATCTTTGATTGTATCCATGTTTTGATCTTTATTCTTAAATTTTACTCCACTATGGTTTATTATGGAGTATTTTTGAACTTGGATTATCTAAAGTACGAATCCCTAATCTTTATCATTTATTCTCAATGGATTCGTTCTTTAAAATATTTGTCATCATCCTCAGACTTTAATGGTGATACTTGATGAATATCTTTGGCCTATAGTGCAAAGATGAATGATTACCTGATGAATATCTTTGGCCCATAGTGCAAAGATGGACAGGTGTTTAGATGAACATGACCAACTGTTGATACAAATGAATATCTTTGGCCCGTAAAGCAAAGATGAATATTTGGTTCAAGATGTATATTGATTGATGTTTCAGGGATAAAATATTGATGATGGACTTTAAAATCATAGAAGACATTAGATTTTATTCTCTACTAAACTCTTCTAATGAATTGTTATTTCCGCTGCGAATATTGATCTAAAACTTGTTGTCCATTATATTTTATCTAATTTATTGAAGGCTAACGATAATTTGTTGTTCATTATCTTAGTCATAATATTCTTTATTGGGCTAGTTGAGCTCACCCTTTTCCTTTTTGTTCCATTTTCTTCTCAAGAGGTGAGAATATAACGGGAACTAGTCGGGGTATGGAATGATAGTTCTAGACAGTTATAAGGTGTTAATTTGATATAATGCTTTGGTTATGAGTAAAATGTGCAAATTTTGTAAATTAAGCAAGTGGTTATAAAATATTCATTATTGTCGGGGAATATTCGTTTGGTTGTAGAATATTCTTGTTGTCGGGGAATATTCGTACAAGGGCGCATCCATTTATGGGCCCCATAATGGAAAATATTCGGATGAAGAAAATGACAAATTTGAGTTTTTATAAATAACGACATAGTTTTTACCGTCAACACTGTTGGAATACATGGTGGTTAAAGTACGGTAATACGCGTGATTGCACAGTAGCACACGGTATTGCACAGTATTTTTGGATTATTGATTCTTACGTACGAAGGCACTACTCAATAATTTTTACAGTAATTACTGTTCAATATTTTATTTTATTGATCCAATAATTGTTAAGTTGATATTTTATATTATTGTTAATTCAATAATTGTCACTGTATAGTATTTCCCATTATCAGATCAATAATTTATATTATTTGAATAATATTATTAGATTGTATTATTGGCAATGTCTAAAGAAGTTCTATCTAGGAAAGGGGTTTGGTCACCTAATTGCGCGCCAGTAAGAAGAAATCCTTATCGGAAAGCCCCCTTCTTTTCTGGGGACGAAATGGTTGTCATAATTGTGATTCTGTAATATTATTTGTTAATAATTAATTATTGATTTGTATGATAAGGAAATATTTATTTTATGTGGATATAAATGAAGGAATTAATGTTGAGGTATTTTATCAGTATTTTGTCAAGATGAATGTATTAAAAATTGTCCGTATATAAATTTTGGTCATTTTTTGCTTGGAATTTAGAAAAACTTTATCCTACAAAGTTGTAGAGAATTAAATTTCTTATGGAATGGACATAAAATTCGTATTTTTCTATTAAAAGGGCAATTTATTATGAATTATTGAAGTTTTAGAAATAAATGTTTTTTAATTAAAAATATGGGTGGGCCCCACTTTTGGTTCGTGTGAAAATATTTAATTTGGTGGGCCCCACTGTGGTGTGTTGAAATTTGATCAATTGTGGCGTGCGTGAAAATTTTTGATAAAATATTATTTTATTAATTTAGTCTGCTTTGACATTCTAGCATTTTCCTATAACTAGGAATCTTAGTTGGAATTGAAAATCACACCAGAATCAGAAGTTTTCTTTCTCTATAATATCGAGAGTATTTTTGTGAGTATTTAGATACTTTGAGAGTTGCTATTCAGTGCAAGTTCCTTCAGCATTATATCTGATATTTCAGCTAGAAGTATTATTCTTTTGAGGTAAGGGATATTATTTTCTTCGTAAATGATTTTATTTCTTTCAATATCATTATACTGAAATATTAGTATGAATTTTATTATGAAATTTTTACCTTTTCATGTCGAGGTTACTATTTACAAATACGACACTATTCACATATACGATACTATTCACGAATATGGTACTATTCACGAGTACTATTCACAAAGTATGATTTTTCTTGTGAAATTTCTATCTTTTCATGTCTGGAGTACTATTCACGTATACGACATTATTTACAAATACGATACTATTCACCAAAAAATGAATTTTTTTTTCTTTGTCCCAGATGGCTATTATAGTTACTATCTTTGATTGTATCCATGTTTTGATCTTTATTCTTGAATTTTACTCCAATATGGTTTATTATGGAGTATTTTTGAATTTGGATTATCTAAAGTACGAATCCCTAATCTTTGTCCGTTATTCTCAATAGATTCGTTCTTTAAAATATTTTTCATCATCCTCAGTCTTTAATGGTGATACTTGATGAATATCTTTGGCCTGTAGTGCAAAGATGAATGATTACCTAATGAATATATTTGACCCATAGTGCAAAGATGGACAGGTATTGAGATGAACATGACCAACTATTGATACAAATGAATATCTTTGGCCCGTAAAACAAAGATGAATATTTGGTTCAAGATGTATATTGATTGATGTTACAGGGATAAAATATTGATGATGAACTTTTAAATCATAGAAGACATTAGATTTTATTCTCTACTAAACTCTTCTAATGAATTGTTATTTTCGCTACGAATATTGATCTAAAACTTATTGTCCATTATATTTTATCTAATTTATTGAAGGCTAACAATAATTTATTGTTCATTATCTTAGTCATAATATTCTTTACCGGGCTAGTTGAGCTCACTATTTTCCTTTTTGTTTCATTTTTCTTCTCAGGAGACGAGAATATAACGGGAACTAGTCGGGGGATAGAATGATGGTTCTAGACAGTTGTTTTAGCATTCCTCACTATTTTTGTAAAATAGTGTATCAATAATTATAATGAGGACTTATTTGAGTGTGAATATTATCTAGAAGATAATATTTTTATTTAAACTCATAGTATATATGTTATCGTATTTTGCACGACAATTGTAATAATAAAGTTGTAGTTATTTTCTGTACCATATTTTTGACGACCCATGATGGGTGATGTATACCTATTTTGGGGGCGTCATAGTAGGAATACAAACGAAATAATATTACTTACATACTATAGAGTATGGAAAAAATATTATTTCATACGAGTATTGAACAAAAATATTATCCCTTACCTTAAAAGAAGACTGGATACTAGAATAGTGAAGTAGCAGAATACTCTTCTTCTTTCTCTCTATAGTTTCTCTCTCTATAATTTCTCTTGTGAGTCTTAATGAATTGGTGAGAATGAAAGAAGACGGAGCTTCTATTTATAGGAAAATATAGTTTCGATAATTGCACGTTTTGGGGCTCGAATTATTATAGTATATTATTACCTTCATCTTTTCCTCCATTTTAAATTTAGTCCTACAAGTATTATCAAACTTGCACCACCTCCCCTAATAGTACGTGAATGTGAATCAATAGTACATGAATGTGAATCAATAGTTACATTCATGTGAATAAATAGTTATATGCATGTAAACTAATAGCAATTAATTGCTCATTTATCCGATTAATTACCCGATTGGTCAATTTAATCTCAAGAAATCAATTATTATCGAAATAAATGTTGATTTCCACTAACACTAATAATCCCAACACAATGGAAATATTAATTTTATCTTTAATCAACGCAAATGTATTCATCTTTTATATTATAACTCATAGTATCTAACAACCAGATCATTCCCCTGAAAGAGGGAGCTTTTCGATAAAGATTTCTCCCTATTGGCGCACAATTAGGTGACCAAACCCCTTTCCTCGATAGAACTTTTTAGACATCGTCAATAATGCAAATAATAATATGAATAACTTTTATATCTCAATTATTGATTTAATAATATAAAATATTATGCAGATGATACTGTGACAATAATTGAATCAATAATATGAGAGATATTATGCAGTAATTATTGTAGCAATAATTGAGTATAACTAAGTAACTTCTCACGTAAGCATTAATAATCAAAGATACTGTACAATACCGTATGCTACAATGTAACCACACATATTACTGTACTTTTACCGCCAGATATTTCAACAGTTAACGGTATAACTTTCGTCGTTAATTTTATAAAAAGATATTTCTGTCGTTTTCTAACTCCAACAATACATCCATTATAAGATCACAACTTTTATAAATAAAATTGAATTTTCTCTATTCATTATTTTTAAAAATAAGGTGTTAATTTAATATAATGCTTTGGTTATGAGTGAAATGTGCAAATTTTTCAATATAAACAAGTGGTTATAAAATATTCATTGTTGTCGGGGAATATTCGTTTGGTCGTGGAATATTCTTGTTGTCGGGGAATATTTATACGACGGCGCAGCCATTTGTGAGCCCCATAACACAAAACGGTCGAATGAAAAAAATGATAAGTTTGAGTTTTTATAAATAATGGGGTAGTTGTTACCGTTAACACTGTTGGAATACCTGATGGTTAAAGTACAGTAATACGCGTGGTTGCACAGTAGCACACAGTATTGCACAGTATTTTTGGATTGTTGATTCTTACGTAAGAAGGCACTACTCAATAATTGTTACATTAATTATTGTTCAATATTTTATTTTATTGATTCAATAATTGCTACGTTGATATTTATATTATTGTTGTTTCAATAATTACCACTGCACAATATTTCCCATTATCAGATCAATAATTTATATTATTTGAATAATATTATTAGATAACCTTATTGGCAATGTCGAAGGAAGTTCTGTCTAGAAAAGGGATTTGGTCACCTAATTACGCGCCAGTAAGGAGAAATCCTTATTGGAAACCCCCTCTTTTCTGGAAACGACCTGGTTGTCATTATTGTGATTCTGTAATATTATTTGTGATTAATTAATTATTGATTTATATGATAAGGAAATATTTATTTTATGTGCTTATAAATAAAGGAATTAATGCTGAGGTATTTTATCAGTATTTTATCGGAATAGAGGTATTAACAATCATCTGTATGTGAATTTCAGTCATTTTCTGTTTAGAATCTGGAAAAACTTTCTTCTACAAAGTTGTAGAGAATTAAATTTCCTATGGAATAGACATAAAATTTATATTTTTTTGATAAAGGGCTATTTATTATGAATTAAGTGGAATGAAGATAATCAAATTGATTTAGTTTTCGAATTAAATTTGAATTCTTTTATTTTTTTTCAAAAAACATATGTTAATGGTGGGTGAGCAAAGGTTGGCTTTGAAAAGTCTTGTTTCAAAGTAGCTGGCTACAAATAATGTGCGTATGTAAATTTTATCAGTAATGGTGGGCTGACATTTCCCTATAAATAGGGTGCTTAGTTAGAAATGAAATCACACCATAATCAGAAGTTTTATCTCTATAATATCAAATGTATTTTTGTGATTATTTAGATAATTTGAGAGCTGCTATTCAGTGCAAGTTTTTTTCAACATTATATCTAATATTTCGATCAGAAGTACTGTTCTTTTGAGGTAAGAGATGTTATTTTTTTTCATAAATGATATTATTTCTTTCAATATCATTATACCAAAATATTGGTATGAATTCTTGTGGAAATTTTACCTTTTCTTGTCTAGGCTACTATTCACGTATACGACACTATTTATGTATACGACACTATTCACGAAAATAGTACTATTCACAAGTACTATTCACGAAGTATAATTTTTCTTGTGAAATTTCTACCTTTTCGTGCCAGGGTTACTATTCATATACAACACTATTCACGTATACGACATTATTCACGAATATGGCACTATTCACTGAAAAAAAATAAATTTTCTTTTCTTTGTCCAAGTTATCTATTATGGTTACTATCTTTGATTGTATCCATGTTTTGATCTTCATTCTTGAATTTTGCTCCACAATTAATTATTATGGAGTATTTTTGAACTTGGATAAAGTAAAGTACGAATCCCTAATCTTTGATCTTTTATCTCACTGGATTCGTTTTCTTTAAGATATTTTTCATCATCCTCAGTCCTAAATGGTGATATAACTGAATATCTTTGGCCTGTAGTGCAAAGATGAATGATTACCTGATGAATATTTTTGGCGCGTATTGCAAAGATGGATAGGTGTTCAGATGAACATGACCAACTGATGAATATCTTTGGCCTGTAGTGCAAAGATGAATATTTGATTCAAGATGTATATTGTGACGCCCCCAAAATAGGTATACATCACTTATCTTGAGTCGCCAGATACATGGTACATAAATCAAATACAAACATAATTATACAACAGTCGTGTAAAATACGACAAAACATAGCTGAGAGTTTAAACAAGAATATTGTCATCTAGACAATATCCACACTCAATGGTGTTCTCATTCCAATTATTATCACATTATTCCGTAGAATAGTGAAGACTACTAAAGCCCTTTATCCTGGACCATCACTCCATTCCCCGACTCGTCCCAGCTATATTCTCATTTCCTGAAGAGAACAATAAAGAAAGGGTGAGCTCAACTAGCCCAGTAAGAAATATTATGACTAAGATAATGCAGAATAAATTATCCTTAGCCTTCGACAGTATAACAACTGATAGAATACAATAGACAACGAGTTTTAGATCAACAACTGCAGCGGAAATAAGAAATCCATTAGAAGAGTCAAGTAGAGCATAAAATTTACTATCTTCTATGATTTAAAAAGTTTTTCATCAACTTTATCGCTGAAACTCAGCTTAATAAAGAAAATCAAATCATCCCTACACCACGGCCAAGGATATTCATGTAATCATCAATGGTCATGATTATACCGAATAATCCTTGGTCATAATCATACCAACAACTGTCCATCAATGAACTACAGACCAATGAGGACTTTTACCACAACATTCGTCACATTACGGTCATGATTATACCGAATAATCCCTGGTCATATTCATACCAAGTCCATCTATGTACATAAGCCAAAGATGACTTTCATCATAATATAAGCATGAGGATGATGACAATGACATAATAATTCAATAAAACAAGTTCAAGGATAAATTTTAAAGATTTATAATTTAATTTATCCAGAGATCAATAATGCCTAAATTATCAACATGATACTGCTTTGTAGAGTAAAATTCAAGAATAATATTCATGTACAAAAAATAATTTGGACAGAAAAGAAATATATTTTTTGGGTAAATAGTATCCTGTGAATAGTACTTTAGGAATAGTACCTCATGAATAGTAACTCGACACAAAAAGTGTCCCAAATAACCAAGTGAAGGATACTAGAGTGAATAGTAATCGGGTGAATAGTAACTCGCGTGAATAGTACTCTGGCACGAAAAGTACCCCGAATATTCGAGTGAATAATAGCAGAGTTAATAATAACCGGGTGAATAGTAACCTGTGAATAGTAACTCATAAAAAATATCCAAAAAATGATATTCCATGACGAGTACAAAAGAAATGATATCTCAGACAAGTATAATAGAATATACGAAACTACAAATGAATTTTCACTCGCCATGCGGTAATCTACGTAGACAGATCATTTCCACAATTTAATAAAGTATGAATACGAAGGATCATTCACCATGCATGTGGTAATCCACATAGATAGGTTATTCCAACAGAATAATAAAGAATGGAATAACAAAAGAATTCACCAGGCATGCGATAGACCGCACAGATAGGTTATTCCCAACAGAATAATAAAGAATGGAATGAGGTCATGCATAATCTGCACAGACAGGATATTCCAACAGAATAATAAAAAATAAAATAATAACAGAATTCACCAGGCATGCGATAGACCGCACAGACAGGTTATTCCAATAGAATAATAAAGAATGGAATAACAGAAGAATTACACCATGTATGCGGTACTTCGCATAGACAGGTTATTCCAACAACATAATAAAGAATGGAATAACAACCCTTATGAGTATTGAAAGAAAATAACTCTCTTCATGAATACGAAAGAATAATACCCCTTACCACAAAAAAAGACTGGATACTGGAATAGTGAGGTAGCAGACTTCTCTTGTTCTTTCTCTCTATAATTTCTCTCTATAATAATTGCTCTATAGCTTTAGTGAATTGGTGAGAAATAATGAAGGAATGAGCTTCTATTTATAGGAAAATATAGTTTCGATAATTGCATATTTTGGGGCTCGAAATATTACAGTATAATACCTTCCTCTTTTTCTTCATTTTTAATTTAGTCCTGCAAGTATTATCAAACATGCACCACATCTCCTAATAGTAAATCATGTGAATCAATAGTAAGTGATGTGACTCAATAGTTCTAGAAATGTGAAAAAATGAATTAAAGTATAGTACTTCTATCTATAACTCCATTTTTAACTTAGTCATGCAAGTATTATCAATCTTGCACCAACTCCCCTAATAGTAAATGGATGTGAATAAATAGTATACACATGTGAATAAATAGTTATAATCATATGAATCAATAGCAATTAATTGCTCATTTATCTGGTTAACTACCCAATTGGTCAATATAACCTCCAGACATCAATTATTATCAAAATAAATATCGATCTTCACTAACACTAATAATTTCAACAAAATGGAACTATCAATTTTATCTTTAATCAACACGAACTTATTCATCATTAATATTATAATTCACAATATTTAACAACCAGGCCGTTCTTAGGAAAGAGGGGGCTTTTCGATAAGGATTTCTCCTTATTGGCGAGCAATTAGGTGACCAAACCTCTCCTTGATAGAACTTCTAGACATTGTCAATATTGCAAATAATAATATGAATAAATTTGTCATCTCAATTATTGATTTAATAATATAACATATTATACAGATGATATTGTGATAATAATTGAATCAATAATATGAGAGATATGATGCAACAATTACTGTAGCAATAATTGAGTATAACTGAGTGACTTTTCACGTAAGCATCAATAATCCATACCGTGTGTAACTATGCAACCACGCGTATTACTGTACTTTTACTACCGGGTAGTTCAACAGTTTAACGATAAAACTTTCACCGTTATTTTTATAAAAAGATAATTTTGTCATTTTCTAACTACGATAATACTTCCGTTGTGGGGTCCACCAATGATTGTGCCGTCGTACGGATTTTCCCTGACAAAAAGAATATTCCCCGACCAATCGAATATTACATAACACCTTGCATACTTTGAAAAATTTATAAATATTACCCACAACTATAACATTATATCAAATCCACACCATAATATTCAAAAAAATATTTTGAGAAATTTAAATATTTATTCAAAAAATTTGGGGTCTCACAATCTCCCCTCCTTATGAAATTTCGCCCTTAAAATTTACGTACGTACCTGGTATGCCGAAGAGGTGAGGATACCTTGACTTCATTTCATATTTCAACTCTTGAGGTATAACCTTTGAATGTCGAATATGATCCTTCTTATCCAAGACTTTAACAATTATCTCATCATACGTTAAATCCTATGCTATAACATCTAGTTTTAATTTAATAATGTTGTTTGGGTCGTCCACATATATTCGTAACATTGATACGTGAAAAACGTTATGAACATGTGACATACTTGACGGTAAAACGAGTCTATAGGCCACAGTTCCTACTCAATCGAGGATTTCAAATGGGCCAATAAAATTGAGGGTCGATATTTCCTATTTTCATCGACTCCTGCATCTAGAATAACGCCTTCTTGAACCTTCTTCTTCATTTTCATCAGCTCCAGGTGTGTAGTTTGAGCGGCTTTTAACTTTATCGATTAAAGTCGATTCTACTCGTATATTCGTTATCTTCACGTGGGTCCCTAGAGTCTTTTACTCTATCTTCATCATTTGTAAGTTATACGAAATGGGTTTTTGTGTTAACAACATCGCACTCGTAAACGCATACGATCTTCTACTCAACGCGTCAGCTACCACGTTCGCTCTTTCACGATGATATTGAATGGTATAGTCATAATCTTCAACAGCTCGAGCCAACATCCTTGGCGCATGATATGTTCATTTTAGTTGAAGAAATATTTGAGGGTTTTAGAAATGGGTTTTGTATTGGGGTCAATACAAAAATTGATTTCACGCTCTGGGGGTAGACCAAGAAGTCTTCAAGAATACGTCAGGAAATTTATTACCTATAAAAATATCATTCAAAACTGTGACTCTCATCCAAGACTTGGATAGCACATGAAATGAAGGTTTCTACTAACGAAGTTTTAACCGATAAGTCAAAGTCTAATATCTCCGGAGTTAAATTTAAATGTTAAGCGCAAGAAAGAGAGATAAATAATGGGTAGAACCGGTATCTAATAAGGTATAGACTTTACAAGAATTTATAATAAAATAACTTGTGCTAACTTCGTTCAGGTTACTCGCTTTTTGAGAAGTCACGAAAAACACTCTTCTTAAAACTACTGACTTCGTTTTGTCCGTATCCGCCTTTGGTGCCACCGTCCCAGCTGAACTTGACTTTGGTGCATGACAAAATCGGGATAGGTGACCTTCTTTTCCACAATTATAACATGCTTTGGACTGCATCACGCAATTTGGACAGATATGTCCCTCCCCTACGCATTTGAACCATACAATTGGTGGTCGTTCTCCTTCCTTGAAAAAGGGTGTTGGTGTTGCTGTCTTTCCATCGTTGTTGAACCTTCTCTTCTTGAAATTTTCACTCCTATTATCTTGGCCATGGTTACCACCGAAGTGGTTACCATTCTTGGCATGATAATTTCCCCCACGATGGTTATCATTGTTCTGATGGCCGTTTCCACCGGTACGATTATTATCATATTATTGGTCGTTGCCTTTTAGTTGTGCTGACTCATTATAGCGCTCTAATAACTGAGCCCTATTCACAACATCTGAATATAAATAAATTTTGTGAGAACTGAGGTATTGACGTATATCAGGTTTCAAATATCTTAGAAACATCCGTGTCATTCTCTCTTCATTATCAACCATGTGGGATGTAAACCAAGAAAACTTGGAAAACTTAGCTTCGTACTGCGCCATGGTCATGTTGTTTTTCTCAAGGTTGATGAACTCTACCTCCTTCATGTGACGAATACTTTCAGGAAAGTATTTATCGTTGAATATCTCTTGGAACTTCTCCCAAGACATCTTGAGTGTGGCAGGTTGAGTACGCTTTACAGATTCCCACCAATAATCTGTCTCTTCACGCAACATAAAGGTGGCAAAGGGAACCTTTTGCTCCTTCGAGCATCCCAAGACATCAAATATCTTGGTGATCTTCTTTATCCACGTCTCTGCCTTAAGTGATTCTGGCTTTCGAAAAAACTCTGGCGGTCCCAGCTCCTTGAACTGCTTAGCAGTGACCAGCCGTGGGTTGCCATTGTTTCCACTTGTATTTTGAACAGGAGTCTCTCTCGCCTGATGTTGCATGAATTACATAAAGCCTCTGAACATCTCATCGTTCATCATCTGATCGATGTTATTATTTACCTGAGGATTATTGTCTTCCTGTTGCACATTATCCTAGGTATTGATCGTTGGTGACTCAACGGTCTCATGTGCTTCATTGCTTATCTCAATATTTTCAGATGCCATTCTCAAATACTATCACAAAAAAAGGGTTAATAAACATGTCACATATTATCCCTATACTCTGACTGACCAATTAAATACCAAATAAACCTAGGTAGGTCATACTAGCGAAGGAATTCCCCGTCTCTCCCCTCCTAGTTCTTGTCTCACATCTCAGCCAGGGATCATATCCCTAAGCTTTGATACCAACTGTGACTCCCCCAAAATAGGTATACATCACCCATCTTGAGTCGCCAGATACATGGTACATAAATCAAATACAAACTTAATTATACAACAGTCGTGTAAAATACGACAAAACATAGCTATGAGTTTAAACAAGAATATTGTCATCTAGACAATATTCACACTCAATGGTGTCCTCATTACAATTATTATCACATTATTCCGTAGAATAGTGAGGACTACTAAAGCCATTTATCCTGGATCATCACTCCATTCCCTGACTCGTCCCAGCTATATTCTCATTTCCTGAAGAGAACAATGAAAGAAAAGGTGAGCTTAACTAGCCCAGTAAGAAATATTATGACTAATATAATAAAGAATAAATTATCCTTAGCCTTCAATAGTATAACAACTGATAGAATACAATAGACAACAAGTTTTAGATCAACAACTGCAGCGGAAATAAGCAATCCATTAGAAGAGTCAAGTAGAGCACAAAATCTACTATCTTCTACGATTTAAAAAGTTTTTCATCAACTTTATCGCTGAGACTCAGCTTAATAAATAAAATCAAATCATCCCTGCACCACGACCAAGGATATTCATGTAATCATCAATGGTCATGATTATACCGAATAATCTCTAGTCATAATCATACCAACAACTATCCATCAATGAACTACAGGCCAATGAGGACTTTTACCACATCATTCGTCACATTACGGTCATGATTATACCGAATAATCCCTGGTCATAATCATACCAAGTCCATCTATGCACATAAGTCAAAGATGACTTTCATCACAATATAAGCATGAGGATGATGACAATGACATAATAATTCAATAAAATAAGTTCAATGATAAATTTTAAAGATTTATAATTTAATTTATCCAGAAATCAATAACGCCCAAATTGTCAAGATGATACTGCTTTGTAGAGTAAAATTCAAGAATAATATTCATGCACCAAAAATAATTTGGACAGAAAAGAAATATATTTTTCGGGTGAATACTACCTCGTGAATAGTACTTTGGGAATAGTACCCCATGAATAGTACCTCGACACGAAAAGTGTCCTAAATACCAAATGAAATGATACTTGAGTGAATAGTAATCGGGTGAATAGTAACTTATGAATAGTACTCCGGCACGAAAAGTACCCCAAATATCGGAGTAAATAATACCAGAGTGAATAGTAACTGGGTGAATAGTAACTCGTAAAAAATACCAAAAAAAATGTTATTCCATGACGAGTACAAAAGAAATGATATCTCAGACGAGTATAATAGAATATACGAAACTGTAAATGGATTTTCATCCGCCATGCAGTAATCCACGTAGACAGATCATTTCCACAATTTAATAAAGAATGAATACGAAAGATCATTCACCATGCATGCGGTAATCCACATAGACATGTTATTCCAATAGAATAATAAAGAATGGAATAACAAAAGAATTCACCAGGCATGCGATAGACCGCATAGACAGGTTATTCCCAACAGAATAATAAAGAATGGAACCAGGTCATGCGTAATCCTCATAGACAGGATATTCCAATAGAATAATAAAGAATGGAACTAGGTCATGCGTAATCCACACAGACAGGATATTCCAACAGAATAATAAAAAATGGAATAACAACAGAATTCACTAGGCATGCGATAGACCGCACAGACAGGTTATTCCAACAAAATAATAAAGAATGGAATAACAGAAGACTTTCACCATGTATGCGGTACTTCGCATAGACATGTTATTCCAACATAATAATAAAGAATGGAATAACAACTCTTATGAGTATTGAAAAAAAATAACTCTCTTCATGAATACGAAAGAATAATACCCCTTACCTCAAAAGAAGACTGGATACTGGAATAGTGAGGTAGCAGACTTCTCTTCTTCTTTCTCTCTATAATTTCTCTCTATAATAATTGCTTTATAGCTTTAGTGAATTGGTGAGAAATAATGAAGGAATGAGCTTCTATTTACAGGAAAATATAGTTTCGATAATTGCACATTTTGGTGCTCGAAATATTACAATATAATACCTTCCTTTTTTTCTTCATTTTTAATTTAGTCCTGCAAGTATTATCAAACTTTCACCACCCCCCTTAATAGTAAATCATGTGAATTAATAGTAAATCATGTGACTCAATAGTTCTAGACATGTGAAAATATGAATTACTGTATAGTACCTCCATTTATACCTCTATTTTTAACTCAGTCATGCAAGTATTATCAATCTTGCACCAACTCCCATAATAGTAAATGAATGTGAATCAATAGTACACACATGTGAACAAATAGTTATAATCATGTGAATCAATAGCAATTAATTGCTCATTTATCTGGTTAATTACCCTATTAGTCAATATAACCTCCAGACATCAATTATTATCGAAATAAATGTCGATCTTCACTAACACTAATAATTCCAACACAATAGAACTATCACATTCATCTTTAATCAACACGAACTTATTCATCATTAATATTATAATTCACAATATTTAACAACCAGGTCGTTCCCAGGAAAAATGGGGCTTTCCGATAAGGATTCTCCTTATTGGCGCGCAATTAAGTGACCAAACCTCTCATTGACAGAACTTCTAGACATTGTCAATATTGCAAATAATAATATGAATAACTTTGTCGTCTTAATTATTGATTTAATAATATAACATATTATACAGATGATATTGTGATAATAATTGAATCAATAATATTAGAGATATGATGCATCAATTACTGTAGCAATAATTGAGTATAACTGAGTAACTTTTCACGTAAGCATCAATAATCAATACCTTGTGCTACTATGCAACCACGCGTATTACTGTACTTTTACTACATGGTAGTTCAACAGTTTAACGGTAAAACTTTCGCCGTTATTTTTATAAAAAGATAATTCTGTCATTTTCTAACTACGACAATACTTTCGTTGTGAGGTCCACCAATGATTGTGCCGTCGTACGGATATTCCCGGATAAAAAGAATATTCTCCGACCAATCGAATATTATATAACAACTTGCATACTTTGAAAAATTTATAAATATTAACCACAACTATAACATTATATCAAATCCACACCATAATATTCAAAAAAAATATTTCAAAAAATTTAAATCTTTATTCATAAAATTTGGGGTCTCACATATATTGATTGATATTACAGAGATAAAATATTGATGATGGACTTTTAAATCATAGAAGATAGTAGATTTCATTCTCTACTTAACTCTTCTAATGAATTGTTATTTCCGCTGCGAATATTGATCTAAAACTTGTTGTCTATTATATTTTATCTGATTTATTGAAGGCTAACTGATAATTTGTTCTATATTATCTTAGTCATAATATTCTTTACTGGGCTAGTTGAGCTCACCCATTTCCTTTTTGTTCCATTTTTCTTCTCAGGAGGCGAGAATATAGCGGGAACTAGCTGGGGTGTGGAGTGATGTTTCGAGACAGTTGTTTTAGCAGTCCTCACTATTTTGTAAAATAGTGTATCAATAATTGTAATGAGGACTTATTTGAGTTTGGATATATTCTAGAAGACAATATTTGTATTTAAACTCACATTATATGTGTTGTCGTATTTTGCACGACAATTGTAATAATGAAGTTGTAGTTGTTTTCTGTACCATATTTTTGGCAACCCAAGATGGGTGATGTATACCTATTTTGGGGGCATCACATCCGTTGTGGGGTCCACCAATGATTGTGCCGTCGTACAAATATTTCATGTTAAAACGAATATTCCCCGACCAATCGAATATTTTATAATAACTTTCTTACTTTGCAAAATTTGTAAATATTACCCACAACTATAACATTATATCAAACACCATAATATTCAAAAATATATTTCGAGAAAAATTAATCTTTATTCATAAAAGTTGGGGTCTTACACAATCTATATTAGACTTAATTAAAGTCCATATATCACACTTAATTAGACCAATTAATTAGCCTAATTTATATAAATATTATTAATATTCTCTCATAAAATATTCTTACAAGTTTATCTATGTATTCATCTAAATTTATTTATTATTAATTAAATTTATTAATAATGTTTATTTATGTATCTTCTTCTTCGATAATGGATCGACAAGCCATTACTTTTACAACTACTCAAAGTCAGGGCGGTAGTTAGCTACCAGCAATAACTTTATAGGGTAAAATGCAAAATTAACCACTCAAGTTTAGGGATTTTTGGATATTGACTCCATTTCTTTTGGTCAACACAAATTGAGCTCCTTTCTATTCAAAAATTTGAAATTTGAGCCCTCAGGCGCCACGTGAGCGTTGACAGTTTGGAACTTTGATCATATGACCACTTAAGCTCCACGATCTTAACTGTTAATATTTCGCAAGGATTAATCTTTATAACAAAACAATTCATTTCCCCCAAAAAAATTAAAAGACAAAACAGATCCTTAATATTAGCTAAGTCTCATTTTGTCCTTTATATTGCCTGGAACTTATTGACAGATCAACCTAAAAATAGAATACTGCAAATCAAGGATTTATTGACATCCCATATACATAACAAGCACAAACACAAGCTCTTTGACAACATTAAATTGATTTGAACTAAAATAAAAAATAATACATTAATCCCAAAGCTTCTTTAATTAACCAGTTCTTGAATAGCTCCCACCCTTTGTGAATCACAATTCTCTGAATCTCTCTCCCTCAACGAAGTCGCCGCATGTTGAACAAAAGCACGGGCGTTGTAATTTTGAATGATGATGGATTCTTTCGATATAGGCCTTTTTAGACCTAGCCCTCTTGATCTATCAAATGATCTACGAGAGCTCTCCATTTACATAGTAAAGATTCGATCAACCAAAAAACATAAATCAAGCCCTAATTTAATCCCTACTTTATTACATAGTAAAAATTGAAAAAGAAAAAACTAGATTTATGGTAACTAAAACTAACAAGGATTTCATACGAGACTTACAAATCAGATACCCTAATCATTGTCCTAATTATGTGTACACAAAATCAAGATTGATACAAAAGTTCGATCTTTGAAGACAGATATTGTGAATTGAGGAGAGAGATGAGATATGATTGACAGAACTCCAATATTAGTCTTCAAATCGAGCTGTCAGTTACTTTTTTGATTCTGGTTTCAAATTAACTAAGTCTCATTTCGTAATCTAAATGAGACTTAGTTAATTAGAGGTTTAGAAAAGGAGAAATATAAAGAGGGAAATGAAACTTAGCTACTCTGAAGGATCTGTTTTGTCTTTTAATTTTTTTGGGAGAAATGAATTGTTTCGTTATAAAGATTAATCTAGGCCTTGGGTGATCATATGATCAAAGTTCGAAACTGGGTATTTTGAGTTTGAATCAGTGAAGCGCTCACGTGGCGCCTGGGGGCTCAAATTCCAAATTTTTGAATAGAAAGGGGCTTAATTTGCATTAACCAAAAGAAAGGGACTTAATACCCAAAAATTTCTAAAGTTCAGTGGTCAACTTTATATTTTACCCTAACTTTATCATTATAGCAAACTATTTCATGTTGCTCGGAGGAAAAAAAAATATTATAAGGAAAAAGGTTTGGCCTATTAGTACTCGGTAAGTTCTAAACAAACCAAACACAATTAATAATTTTATTTATTTACTAATAATAGTTTATATAACTTATACGTTATTAAGGGCTCAAATTTTATGGGAGTAGTTAACATAAAATTAATTTTGGTTAATTGACTAATATAGTATCGACACATAAGTTGAAAAATAATCTCTTTCTACGTGTCAACATTATATTAATTAATTTATCATGAAATTTTTCATAATAATCAGATCCAAATTTTATATATCAAAAATAGTATGATGCGTTGGACCTCTAAATACTACTACTTTACCCACATTAAAAGTTAATAATCGAAAAAATCTCTCTCTATTGTCGTTTTATTTATCATTATCCAAACACTACTGCTCTACGCACATTAAACGGTGCTGAGAAGAAACGTTGTCATTGTCCTTTTTCTGCATGTGTGATTGAAGGTAATTTGTGTCTTATCATTCTGTTAGAACTTATGTTATTAGCTGCTCATGTTTAACTTGAGTTTTTTTTTTTTGGTATTTTGCAAGTCTTGTGGTACTGTCCAAAGAGTATGGATTTTTTCCACTTTTATAATCATGTTTTGGGTATTAATGAATTTCATTTTATTGATAAAAAAGAAAAATAAAATTTTTCACTCAAATTAGTCACATGCGGATCACATTATTGAATTACAGGTTTAAACATAAATTTATAAGCAATAACTCTCTTGACTTTTTAAAAATATATTTAAGTCATTTTTTTAGTCCATGTTAGTCTACGAAAAACTACTTAATAGCTTTAAAATTAATATAAAAAAAATTACAATTAACTCCTACTTCTATACCACGAAGACAAAGGCAACCAAGTGGAATAGGCGGGTAATTTAATTAACCTAATTGGCTTTATAGGTTAAAGCTAATTAGGTTCCACAAAAACAGTATTGGAGTAGCAGCTAAGAGTGTGACAGGTGACCATACAATGGATATTTTCCAATACGTTTCACTTTCATGCCAGAAAACTTTACGGATTAATTAACACACAAAATATAAATAAAAATATTTTATCAGTTTTTTCTTATTATAATTAAAAAAGAACTGGAGACTATAAAAGGGTATGCATGGAAGTCTAGAGATCACAGAAAACACACACTTCATTTCATAAGAAAAAAGTTGTTGAAGTTTGAAGAGATCATGAGGGCAATATATATTATCAGCGTCATTATAGTGAGCTTGAGCATTTTCTCTTGTGGTGGGAATGCTCGACTTCTTCCTGCTAATAGAGATTATCCATGGGCAATGTTTGCCCTAAGGCTTCAATGGCCAGCTGGATTTTACGAGGTCAACAATGACTGTGATACAAAGTCTCTCCTCAACACATTTACCATTCACGGCCTTTATCCCTATAACGCGAAGGGGATGCCAGTGTTATATTGTGACGGAACTGCCTTTGATGTTAACTCTGTGAGTTCTCTCAGTCTGCATTTAATTTACTTCTTAAAATCCTTGCTCTATTGTCTATTAAATATGTTTTTTTTGTGGTAACATTTATATATATCTTGAAGAGTTGGATATGTTTGTTTGATAAAAAAAATGAAATTGTACATGCAATATATATCCATACATACTCACATATGTTAAACTAATTTCTCTCCTCCTTTATTTTGAAAATTAACAGGTATCGGACTTTCAAGCAGAAATGCATCTTGCATGGCCGAGTCATGAAATTAATACTGAGGACAAACAATTCTGGGAACACGAGTGGAATAAACATGGAAGGTGCTCAGAAGCTTTGTTGAAGCAGACTGATTATTTTAGAACGGCGCTTGCTTTTAGAAAAGCATTTGATATAATTGGGCTACTAAACCAGGAAGGTAAACATACCCATTGATATATAATTAAGTAGTCTTTAATTTGGTTCATTAATTGCTTCCTAAGGGGACTACATACTTAATTTAGATTTTGTGGATGATTAATTGATAATGTGAGTTTGATGAGATTACTATTCAAAAATGTGTAGGGATTTACCCGAATAACGACCTTTATCGTCCTAAAATGATAAAAGAAGCAATCAAAAAGCACTTGAATGCTGTGCCAGAAATCGATTTCACCAAAAACGAAAACTCAGAATATGTGCTTACGGATATTAATCTATGTGTGAACCAACAAGCAACAAGGTTCGTAGATTGCCCTACCGATGACGCTACTGATGACTACCACCTCAAATTCGCAAGACTACCTTCTAAAATGAAAATTGCGGATCCGAGGACCAATTCTATAATATAGCACAAATGGTACGGCTACAAAATGGACTACTGTCTTGTTTAATTAATGCTTTTGGGAGTATATATTATCTATGTAAAATAGTTATGAGTGCTAGGGTTGGCTAATTAGTACTATGAGGCCAACCTTTAGTATCTCTTGAATAATGTCCATGTAGCAAAAGTTTATAGCACTCTGGCCTTGGTGTGTATGGATAATTATAATAAATGACTACTTTTATCTGCAAAAAAAATATAATCCAAGTATTTTCTTTTGTTTTTATTTTTGATAAGAATTTAATTTTATGTAGTTTGATGGAATAGTTTATCTAGGAAGCTGATATTTTCACATGTTAAAATGATATTTTCAAACGAGTCTCTCACAATATGGATGTGGGACTTGCTCACTATTCATGTGAGAGGGATTATGTGAAAATATCAACTTTTTTATGTGAAAATATTAGTTCCCTTTATCTATTATAATGGTGAAACATGATTTTTTTTGATATTTTTCACATGAAAATCGTCGCTATAGATCTTTTAGTAGTGATTTTTACTGTCGTTATACATCTCTATAGCTACATTTTTTATATAAAAATATCAAAAAAATATGTGGAAATATGAAGCATGCATGCATCGTATCAGAAAACATTTAAAGGGACACTTCAAAGGGATTTCAGACAAAAAATAAAACCAAAAAAAAATGATCTCATCACAATTTTGTTTTCAAGTATTGTCGCAAATCAGTGGTCACTAAAAAAAAGGAAAATATATTTGTCGCAATCTATAAAACATGACTGAAAACAGGGGCGAAGCCACAGTTCTGGAAGTGGTCAATTGATTTCATTGAAAAAAATATATTTTATAATATATGATAAATTTAAAGAATATTTAAGTGTAATGAATAAATTGACTTCATTGAAATTTTATAACCTTTTTAATATACGGTGTTAAATTGAATTTTTTATAACTTTCTCAATTATATATTATTTCTACTCCTTGATGTATGCTTATTTCTCTAATATTTTTAAAATAAATAATAATTTAATTTATATTATTTTTATAACATAAGAAATTTAAATATTTATTAACAAATTTATGATTAAAAAAATGTATTAGGGGTCAATAAGGAGTTAGTGTGTGTGTGTGTGTATATATATATATATATACATGTTTCATTTTATGTCTTTAGGTTTAGTTTATCAGGATACTAGGTAGATTATTTCATTTGGGTCTCTCTTGAGCCTTAATTTTAGGTTGCCCTCTTTTATAAAGGGGATGATTCGGTTTCAACTGCTGACATCTGTACCAGTTGGTTCATGGACAAGTTTCTTTTGATAAGTTAGTATCATGGACAAGTATAAATAATGATTAATTGTTACAATGAAAATTAAACTCCAATTAAGTCTAGGCCATTCATACATTGAAAAAAGCATCTTGAATAGGTTAGAGAGTTTGTGAAATATTTTTTTTTAGTTTGCTTAACCCTTTGAAAAGCGGTTGTGGTAAGAACAAATATTGATACGTTATTGAAACATCGCTTTTCAAAGGGTTAAGCAAACTAAAAAAATATTTCACAAACTCTCTAACCTATTCAAGAAGCTTTTTTCAATGTATGAATGGCCTAGACTTAATTGAAGTTTAATTTTCATTGTAACAGTTAATCATTATTTATACTTGTCCATGATACTAACTTATCAAAAGAAACTTGTCCATAAACCAACTGGTACAGATGTCAGCAGTTGAAACCGAATCATCCCCTTTATAAAAGAGGGCAACCTAAAATTAAGGCTCAAGAGAGACCCAAATGAAATAATCTACCTAGTATCCTGGTAAACTAAACCTAAAGACATAAAATGCAACAACATATGTACATGAAGGACATATTGTGTAACACCCCAGTCCCACATCGAAAGATATGGAAAAAATTTGTGTGCATATAAGGAATTAAGTAACTACCAATAGTACCTTCAAGTCATGACCTTTTGGGAGCCTGTGGTGGGCTAGATGACCCAAGAAGATACTATTGGGCCTGTGGTTTGAGGCCTTATTTGGATGGATTTGATTTGATTCGGACTTGGGATTTGACCCGGGTTGTTTCATATGGTATCAAAGCCGACTCTCGAAAGCTCGGGTCGGGTCATCCGGTCCGGAGGTGGGGACACGAAGCCAGTTTGTAACACCCCAGTCCCACATCGAAAGATATGGAAAAAATTTGTGTGCATATAAGGAATTAAGTAACTACCAATAGTACCTTCAAGTCGTGACCTTTTGGGAGCCTGTGGTGGGCTAGATGACCCAAGAAGATACAATTGGGCCAGTGGTTTGAGGCCTTATTTGGATAGATTTGATTCGATTCAGACTTGAGATTTGACCCAAGATTTGTTTTGGACTCGGGATTTGACTCGGGTTGTTTCATATTGAAACACTGCTTTTTTTTTTCTTTTTTGATAAGTTATTAAAACACCGCTTTTCAAAGGGTAAGCAAACTTGATACAGGAAGAGAAGTAACCCTTTGAGCAGCAGGAACCCATCTGGGTGGAGGCGAATCCAACAATCAACTCAGAATTATAAAATCCTATACAATAATATTACACACAAACTCTAAATTTCATTCATTTAGTTAGAAAATTAGAAAATACATTGGGAGACAACGAACTTGCTTTCGAATTCGTCCAGCGAACTTGCTTTCGAATTCGTCCGGCGAGATGCTTGGATTTGCGATTGAGAATGAGTCAGATTTCGTCCGGCGAGATGCTTGGATTCGCGATTGAGAATGAGCAAGATGGTTTTTGTCCTTTTTTTGACCCGAAAAGGATCCGCGACTATTTTTTCCCAAAAGGTCTGTGTCTTTTCCTCGCCGTTGGATGTATCTCACGATTAGTATGAAAAGTTTGTATTTTTGGTAACATCCGGGCGCCCGGACCAGATCGTTTCTGTATATGTATGTATGTATGTATGTATGTATGTATGTATGTATGTATGTATATATATATATATATATATATATATATATATATATGCGTTGTGAGATCTGTGGTATTGTGTTGCATGGGGTAATATAAACTATGCAATAAGTGATTTCTGTGTTTAATAAATATATTATTATATATTTGTTATTTATTTAAGAGGCGAGTTATTTGAAGTAAAGAAGATGGATAAAAATTTATCGATATTAAATAATTTATGTGAAATTATTTTATCATAGTAAGTTGGTGACATTGAATATATTTGATAATCACCAATTTCTTTAGTATATGTATGAGTAAGTATCACGTCTAAGGCAGTGCAACCGTACCCTTTAATGGTGGTTGTGTAGGAACTGGGCTAACTGATTCCTTCAGAGAGCGGAGATATATACAAATTAGTAATCGATCTAACTTACTGTGAAAACAGTGTAGACGAGAAGGAAAGTAATTTGTTGGTTATTTGTGGGAAGCCACTCAGTGTAATATATTGAATGCTATTAAAGACTCGATTTGTGTTAGGTTTAGACTTGTATATATATACTTTATTGATGAGAGAAGAAAATCGATATATCTTTAGATAAATATTGGTTAGAGATTTATTGATTAATATTGAGATATGGTTAAATGTATAGATTAAAGAAATTGCGTTGAGACAATTTATAGAAAGGAAAGAGAAATAATTATAGTATATTTCTAATAAAGGATATTAAAATAAATTCTAGCATTTGATTATTTTAATAATAATGAGGAATATTATTTTGAAATTACCTTATAGGTAATTTGTGTGATTAAGTAATATGGTAAATATATTAAAACATATTTGCTATATAAGTTGATGGAAACAATTTATCATAATAGGAAATAAACTTATTTTCTATATATAGTGTGTACTTGTGTCGTGCATGTAAATATTTTAATAATACATAGATATTATATTAACAATAATATCTTGAGAAAATAAGTAAATCGTTTTATTATGATTAGTTCCTATATTTAGAGAAAACATGATAAAATCATCGTATGTTATGTTATGGCGAAATACATAATTTTGATTATAGTAATGTATTTCCAAGAGTGTTAAAGTTAAAAGAAAACTAAGTTATTCTAATAACTTGAGTTATTATATTACCGCGAATGTTATAAAGAATATTTAAATATCTTCATTCACGATATATTTATATATGTGAATCTTGTGATATAATAGTTCGATGTAAATTGAACATATTATAAATAGTAAGGTTCGTGGTAAATGAATAAGTAATGAGAATGAGGATAAGCTTAATGTAAGCTTGTGAGATATGCCTAGTGTGGCAAAGTGATAGAATAAACATTCATTAAATAATTTAATGAATGAATAATTGAAGGAATTAAATTGTATGTGCAATGATTATATATTATATAGTAACTATATAGATATGAAATGAAGTGTGACATTTCAATTGTAACTATATAATATATGAAGTATTTGAATACATATTTATAAAGAATAGTATGCTAGCATTATGTACAAGTGAGATAATAAATGTAATATGGTGCAATAGACCACTTCAATGACCATATTATAAGATGTAATGTTAAGAATAATATTATGTTGTGAGATTATATTATTATAAGCTTGTGGACTATTAATTACTAAGTTCACATAATTATTGTGACACCCCAAAATAGGTTCAATCCATCCAACCCATTCTGAGTCGCCAAATACATGGTACAGAAATTAACTACAACTTTATTACAACAATTGTCGTGCAAAATACAACAACATAAATGTTGTGAGTTTTGATATAAATATATACCAAATGTGACTCATGTCCCAACCTTGGATAGCACGTCACAATGACACCTTACATAAAGGTACAGTCAAAAACTGTTTTAGAAATTAGAATCTTTGGAAAGTGCTCAAGGAAACCTTCGTACATGGGAGGCCATGCGTCTAGGTTATGATAGATATCATATGCCCACAGAATTATCCTTGGTTGACCCAATAGACCCTAAAGAAAAACGAGAAGATTACTATCATATTCTTTCCAATGGTGAGTCTTCTCTTGACATATCATTATCTCCACCGTCTCTAAATGAGAATTATACTCCAAACAAACACCAAGATTATATAGGTAGTGCTCATAGATATACTCCGCAAGTGGATGTGCACAACCCTGTCTTATGATAACACGAGTTTATATGTCATTAGACATCTTGTATGATAGTGGCAAAACACCCTTCCAAAGTTGAGTTCACCTCACCCTATTCGGTTCACCAAAATAAAATATCAAATGACGTATATAATACGACACACTTATCTAAAGTCTCAATAAAATTATTTTCCTACTATTTAGGGAGAACCTCAACAGCTATAGACCACCGTTCTATTCCCCTGTTATCCCCCGCTCGACCCAGCTACACTTTTATTACCTGAAAGGAATTGTGAAGCAAAAAGGTGAGCACAACTAGCTCAGTAAAGAATATCATAACTAAAGATAATTAAATTATCAATATCCTTCATCAGTAATAAGTCAGAGATTTAGAACATATGGTAGATGATAAAACTTTTCAACCATAGTTGCAGCGGAACGAGCAATCCATTAAAAGAGTCAAATAGACCATAAAATCTATTATCTTCTACATGTTAAAAGTCCACCAACAATGTTTTATCCCTGTAATATAAATCAACAGTTCCTTTCCACAATCTTATGAATAACTCATAATCATAATTGTGATTCTAAATTCCTCTTCTCATCTAGGACGAATATAATTTTCATCACCTGTCTTTACCTGAAACATCAAAGATCATGGTTATACCAAATCACAGTTCATGTTCATAATCATACTAATAAAGTTATCTTTGCACTACGGGCCAAAGATATTCATCAACAAGTCATCTTTGCACTACAAGCCAAAAATATTTAACAACAGGTCATCTTTACATTACGAGCCAAAGATATTCATAAATAAATCATCTTTGCACTACAGGCTAAATATATTCATTATCATTTCATCTTTGCACTACAGGCAAAAGATATTCAACAACAGGCCATCTTTGCACTACAGGCCAAAGATATTCAACAACAGGTCATCTTTGCACTACGGGCCAAAGATATTCATAAATAATTCATCTTTGCACTACAGACCAAAGATAATCCTTAACAGTTCATATTTGCACTACATGCCAAATATATTTATCAACAGTTCATATTTGCAATACAGGCCAAATATATTCATATCTCAAAGAAATGTATAATCATTTCAGAATTTATATAAACAATAATTATAACCATGTTAATCATTTCACCTTTTCACTTAAGCTAAAGATATTCAATTATAAATTCAATGGTCATGATCATACCAGTCAACAATTCAACTTTGCACTACTGGCCAAGGGAACCCGTAGTCATGATCATACCAAAAATCTACCCATCTTTACACTCAAGTCAAAGAGAAATATCATAATTAGGGTTATAAAAATGTTATATATACTAGTAAAATCAATATAATCAAAACATCTAGATTTAATCTCAAGAGTAATATTCATAAATCAACTATAATTTGGTTAGAAAAAGAAACCAATTTTGTCATAAATAGTAACTCGTGAATAGTAACTCATGAATAGTAACTCGTGCATAGTAACTCATAAATAGTAACTCGTGAATAGTACTCTGTATTCGTACATAGTACCGTATACATAAATAATGTTATATACGTAAATAGTGTCATATACATGAATAGTGTCGTATACGTGAAGAGTGTCGTATACGTTAATAGTAACCCCGACTCAAAAAGATAGAAATTCCACAATAAGATCTATACCAATATGTCAGTATAATGATATTGAAAGAATAACATCATTATGAAGAATATAACATCCCTTAATATCCCTTACTATCCCGTACCTCAAAAGAGCAGCACTTCTGACTGGATATCAGATATGAAACTGAAGGAAAATTGCACTGATGAATAGCAACTCACCAAGTATCTAAATACTCACAAAATACACTCGATAATCTAGAGAGAAAAAGAGAGAAAACTTATGAATTCTTGTGTGATTTTCAATTCTAACTTAGCCCTCTATTTATAGGAAAATGTTAGCACGCCAAAGCAGACTTAACCTGCAACCTGATGGCTTTACTGAAAGTAATATGCACACAAGCCAATCATGTTTGATGATAAAGCATATACTTTGTAACAATCTTATTCATTTATTAATAAAAAGTATTAATTTATTAAAGGCTTTTAATTATCTACACGATACTGTTTTATAATATGTGATAAACCCATAATTTTAAGCAATGCTTTTAGAATAATGATGATGATCATTCTAATGAGATCTAAATTCTTAGAAAGCTTAAAACTAAAATAGTTCCCAATCGTTGGATTACTAAATTGGGGATTAGTGAATCCGGATAGATTGGTACATACGTTGCTTGCTCATTGGATGAGGATGATTGATCTCATGATCATTCGTGTGGAGACACTAAAGCAAGTATATAGGTGCTTATTAGAGAATAAGTTCACTGAACGTGACTCGCTAAGGAATACCTAATGGAGTTTTACTTGCATGTCAATAGGAATTCCTGTAGTGATAGTAGTACAAGTGATCCTTGGACTTGAGATCATCATAGTATCTTGTGTATGATGAGTTATACTTTGACTTATTCCTTAAGACCCTTAGGGTATATCAAAGGGTATGCTTGGGTATAATAAGTTGTACATGGAGATAATGTATGATCAATAAAGAATCTACCACTTCTAGTAAAAGAAGAGAAATGTCCTATGTGATTCGATAAATGACAACCCAGTAGTCCTTGGTCAAGGCAGAATGAAATTAGAAAGGAGTTTCTAATTTGCATTATTTGGAGTTGTGCATTTAAGGATCGAAAAACATATAATTGAATAAAATAAGACTTGACAGTAATTTCATGTCTTATATTTAATTGGGACATTGTATGGTGGAATGATTGAATTGTACGGTAACTATTTACTCAAAGGTTCTTTTATGATTAATGTTGAAATCTATATTATCTGGAAAGTCGTTGATCGCTAGGGAGGCTTATCCCTATTGTAGAATAAATATTATTTATTTAAATAAATTATTAGTTTAATTTATTTATTTAAATAAGATTAGAATTGTTCTAATTGATTTATTCACAACCGGTTTAATATGGAGAACCTAAAGGGTCACACCATAAAAGGAAGAATAATTATTTAAGAAGTTAATGGCATAATCGTAATAATAAGTTAAGTATATTTAATTTAATCTATGGTGATAGAATAAATTAAATAGCTTAATATTTATTATTTAATATTTTGGAAATAGTAAATATAAATTAATAAGAGGAGTCTTATTATTATTATTACTATTATTATTATTTAATTCCTAAAGGAGTTTGGGAATTAATTAATAAAAGTACTCTCAAATATCCTAATAGGATTAGGAGGCAAATTAATTAAAAGAGTTTAATTAATTATCCCTAATAAGATTAGGGAGCTTAATTAATTAAAAGGTTAATTAATTATTCCTAATAAGATTAGGAGCCTAATTAATTAAAAGAGTTTAATTAATTAAAATAAAACCCAATTCCTTAATTGTTAAGGATGGGTTGCCCACATCTATAAATAAGAGGAGTCTTATTATGGGTGAGTGAGAGGTTGACGTATTATTAGAATACGTAATTCCAATTGTTGGAGAGAACGCCCCTTTTTCTATTGAGATAGAAAACTAGGGTTTGAGCCAAATACCCATCTTCTTGAATTCTTCTTCTTCCTTGGTGGATCACCTCTAGAGGCCAAACACTTGGGTGGCTAACGTTGATCAAAGGAAGGAACCCAACCCGGTGGATTCAAGTTGAACGCGAAAAGGATTGGATGTGAACTTGTACCTGAGGAAGCTCAGATCTTCAAGGGTATGATTCTTGTTCTTTCTTTTTCGTTTAATTAATAATTGTGCATAAAGGGTGATCCGGGTTTATGGTTTATAAAATTTTAAAACTCTGATTTTTACACTCTTCCGCTAATTTTTGCAATTTGATTGCGTTTATGAATATTACAAACCTTACAGTGGCATCAGAGCCAAACCTTTATGCGAATTATTAATTGTTTTAATTTGATATGTATATTGATATGTGTTAAGAACAATTTAATTGGGCATAATTTTATTGTATAAAAAAAAAAGGGTGCTGAATTTTGTCTGTGCGGAACTCTTTGTATTTCGTGCTGCAAGTGAATTCCTGCGAGTGTTTTTTTTTTTTTAAAAACCGTGGCCAGCTGCTTGTTAAAGGTTGCAGGATCTTAAACTGCATGTTTTATATACTTTATATCTCCTGCTCCCTTTAAAATCAAGTAATTATATATACAGGATTCTTACTTATATTATATATATAAGTAACATGCTTTCTTTGCTTAAAAAAAAAAGGATGATCCTGTACGGTTTTTAATATATATATATAGATATATATAGCAGCCGTATTATATATATAATATATATTCTTAATTATTTTATAATTAAAATAAAAGTTTATTTTAATCTTAAAATAAAAGGTTTATTTTAATATTAAAATAAAATGTTTTATTTTAATTTTAAAATTAAAATTTCATGCTAACTAATTAGAGTTGGAATTGGATTCCATGATAACTAATTAGAGTTGAAATTGGATTCTATATTTTCTAAAATAAAAGAGTTTATTTGTGAATAGAAAAATGAATCCATCTTTCCTTAAATAAAGGAGTTTATTTAGATATGAAATTAGATTTCATATTATTCAAAATAAAAGAGTTTATTTGTGAATAGGAAAGAGAATCCTAATTTCCTTAAATAAAGGAGTTTATTTAGATATGAAATAAGATTTCATATTATTCAAAATAAAAGAATTTATTTGTGAATAGGAAAGTAAATCCGTGTTTCTTTTGATGAAGTTTTTTTTTTTACATGGAATTGGATTCCATAATTAATTAAAATAAAGGAGTTTATTTTGATTAATGATTTTGATTAAAATAAAATAGTTTATTTTATTCAAAATTGGATAAATTAAAATAAAATAGTTTTATTTTGATTTAAATTTGGATTAAAATAAAGGAGTTTATTTTGATTCAAAATTAGATTTTATACTAACTAAATTTGCCCATTAAATGATATCAATATATATATTAAATATTTATTATTCATGAGATGAATGTTATTTATTGATGCATATGGTGATGTGTATGATAATAAATGGGATTGATTATGGACTATTGACCAATGCGATTGGATTTTATTTTAGTTGGATGCTTGAATGTATGGGTTTTATTAAATGGGGTCTGCGTACCTCGTCTTCTCTAATTTTTCTTAATGTAAATTCTAACTCCCTCCTATGTACTTCCCCTTGACTGCTGATCAAGGTTTCTATTTATTTTAAATAATTTTGTAATAGGAATAGTTAGAATTAATTTTGAAGAATTGGAGATCAAGGAACAAGGAGCGCTTGAAGACCCGTTTATAATGGAGCCCGGTTTTAAATGTAATAGTTATATTTAAATATTAATTCTTGCACCCCTAGGGTTTGACCTTTTGGTTCACTTGGTGGCTCTAGTGAACCAAACTAGAATAAAAGTCCATAATCAATCCAGGTAGAATATAGTATTCTATATGTGCATGCTTATACTATATATATATATATATATATATATATTATATTATGCAAACATGCTTCGCATGTTCATTAATATGACGCGTATTTTATATATATATGTGCATGCGCGCTAAACAAGATGAGACATATTAATAACAAACCCCTCAAATATTTTATATTAAGTTGTAACGTTCAAAGATATTTGGAATATCGAACGTCGCCTTCTAGCATGATAGAAACAATAGAGTATTGAATATTTAATATGAGTTTGTTGTGCACACACAAGGCGAGTATTAAATATTTAAGATGTTATTTTTATTACATATGATGTTTATAAGGAATTGAACATTACTGCTTTGTTGTGCACACACAAGGGCTGTAGTTTTCTCTTTACTTATATGGAAATGCTGGGTCTGACTTAACTTAAATCATTTTAGTTCGGATGTGCACACACTTGACCATTATGATTTAAGAGGCAAAATACAAGGAGTTACATAGTTGATATAATTGACAAGAGTTGTCTACCTATTTATTTATATATAGTTTGTTGTGCACACACAAGGCTATATACATTTGAAATGGGATCCTTATTCTCACTAGCAAATCTTTAATTAGATTTTGCCGAGCTATATAAGTGAGGGTAATATAGTTTGAAGAAAATAGTGGGAGATACCAATTTAAAACAAGACCTAAATTATTTTGGTAATTAATAAAAGAATGTATGTTAAAATATTGTTAATTACAAATTCATTTACAGAATTTTACAATGTCTAAATTACTACCACTACGTAGCATATTAGATGCTAAATTAACTGGACCGAATTAAATGGATTGGTTAAGGTAATTGAGAATAGTTCTCACGGCTGAAAAGATATCTTATGTCCTTAATACGCCTATCCCTGCAATGGTTGCAGACAATGCCTCTAAGGAAGATATTGCTACTTTTAGAAAGTGACTAGATGATGCATAGTTGGCTCAATGCATCATGCTATCATCCATGAGTAACGAGCTTCAGCGTCAGCATGAAACTATGGATGCTCCTATTATATTCCTGCACATCAAGTAGTTGATGGTGAGGAAAGTAGGACTGATAGATATCAGATATCTAAGGAGCTCTTCCGATCTAGAATGACCGATGACACTACGGTACAGATAAAATTCCTTAACATAATCGATTTGATTGATCAATTAGGACAACGGGTTTTGTCATGGATGGAGAGTTGAGCCAAGATTTGATCTTGCACTCACTTCCGGACTCCTTTCACAATTGTTGTGAATTTTTCATATGAACGAGAAAGATATCAGCTTCGCTGATTTGCTTAACATGTTGAAAAATGTTGAGAGTCACTTTCCAACCAAGAAAGACCAAGTCTTACTGGTAGGGCCAAAGGATCTTCTGAAAAGAAGAACGATTCTAAGAAGGTAAATAGAAAGGGCAAAAACAAAGGATAATAAGAACAAAACTGATACGGATAGCAAAGGAGTTTGCTTTCACTGCAATAAGCTTGGACACTGGAAAGAAACTACGAGAAGTATCTTGCAGAGGCTAACCAAAGAAGCTTAGTGAAGTTTTGGTTACAAATACAATTTTGTTCATGATTTAAAATAAATTTTTCTTAAAGTCAAGGTTCTACTTGGGTATTGGATACCGACTTTGGTTATCATAAATATAGATTTATGAAGGGACCAAGTAGAAGTAGAAAGCTAAACAAATATAAGTAAACCTATGTGTGAGAAATGAAGCAAAGGTTGCCACATTAACCATAGGAACTTATAGTTTAGCACAGCCTACGGGCAAGTCTATTAAGTCAATAAGTTGTTATTGTATTTCAGTTCTTGTTGGAAACATTATTTCCATTTTATTGTTGGACAATGAAATCTTTGGTATTATAATTAAGAACAATTGTTGTTCTATTTATAATAATAATGTTTTGTATAGAACTGGAATATTACTTAATGGATTTTGTATACTTGACTTACGTGAAAAATATATTTTGCAAATTGAACAAACTAGTATAAGAAAAGGAGATGATCATTCAAAGAGTTGAATGTATGTATTTGTTGAAATACAAGTGTGAATTATTTGAAAGGTTCAAAGAATTCAGAAATGAAACAAATTGACAAAGTATTAAGATTCTTTGATTAGATCAAGGAATAAATACTTGTGCAATAAGTTTCTAGATCATCTCAAATCGTTTTCTCATAATGGACACATCCTGATACGCAATAATTGATTGATGTATCTGAATGGAAAATCGTACCTTGTTGGACATGGTGCGGTCCATAATGATTTTACCGACATTCTAGTATCCTTCCTGGATCATGTCCTAGAAATGGCTTCATATCTACGGAAAAGGTAACCTCAAAATCCGGCCTCAAGACTCCATAAAAGTTATGGACAGGGAGGATTCCTAATCTTAAGTATGTTAAGATAAGGGGTTGTCCAACTTATGTGAAATGGTTTCAAAGGATAAGCTTGGGACAAAATTTGATAAGTACAGATTTATGGGACATCCTAAAGTAAGTTTAGGGCATATGTTCTATAATCCTACTTAGCAAAAGATGTTTGTTGCGAAACATGCTGCCTTCTAAGATAAATGTGTTTATCATTGAAAGGGCTAGTGGGAGGATAATACATCTTGAAAAGTTCAAGAACCATAAAACACTGCCAGTCAAATAAGAGGAACCTATAGATAGACCTATTGTACCACAACCGAATCGTAAATCTGGAATAGTACCGAAGATACCTAGGAGGTATGGATTCATCATGGATGATGATGATGAGGTACGTATCATAGAAGATGATGATCCAGTTATATACGATGAGGTAAGAGTTGTAGACACCCAGAGAAATGGATTGAAGCAAGCTTCTCAAATATGGAACATTCGTTTTGATGAGACAATCAAAAGAGTTTGATTTTATCAAAAATAAGAATGAACCTAGTGTGTACAAAAGGGTCAGTGGGAGCGTCGTGAAATTTCTAGTATTATATGTTGATATACTACGGATGAGGAATAACATACCAATGCTACAATCAATAAAGATAAAGTTGTCTAAACATTCCTCCATGAATGGTTTGGGAAGAGTATCTTAATTGGGGATGCAAATCTATATAGATAGATTTAAAAGGATACTCGGCTTAACCCAAAGAACGTATATTCATTTGATGCTAAAGTCGTTTAGCATGGCAAACTCCATGGGATGTCTTATGTTAACGAGCCAAAGAGTGTATCTCTCTTAATAGTCCCCATAGACTCCATAAAAGAGAGATCGCATGAGTAACTGTCATGTATGCAATGCAATGTACAAGACCTAATGTGGATCAGTCATATTCTGGAGAAGTTCACTGTGAGATAGTGAAAAACATCTTAAAGTACTTAACCAGCACTAAGGATGTGATATAATACATGGCGGGTCTGAATTAAAACTAGAGGGCTTAACAGACTCAAGTTTTTCAGACAGACCAAGACGACAGAAAATCCACTTTAAGGTAAAGGGTTACCTTGAACGGTGGTGCAGTGAATTGGAAAGGTTCCAAACAGCAAAGAGTTGCTGGTTTAGTGATAAAGACAAAGTATATAGCTGTAAATGAAGCTACAAGTTGATTGTTTGGATGATAAGTTCATTATAGAACTAGGAATAGTTCCTAAGTCTTATCTTTGATCCAAACATGTGTTGTGGCATTTTCATTTGATTATAGGAATCATTGAAAGATGGGAAATCACTATAGAGATAGTGGACTCTCAAGAACAACATTACATATCCATTAACTAAAGCTTATCCAACAGCAGGATAATCGTCACTTAGAGAAGAAGAGTATGAGATACCATGACGATTGGTTTAGTGCAAGTGGGAGATTGAAAGTAATATGCACACAAGCCAATCATGTTTGATGATAAAACATATACTTTGTAACAATCTTATTCATTTATTAATAAAAAGTATTAATTTATTAAAGGCTTTTAATTATCTACACGATGCTGTTTTATAATATGTGATAAACCCATAGTTTTAAGCAATGCTTTTAGAATAATGATGATGATCATTCTAATGAGATCTAAATTCTTAGAAAGCTTAAAACTAAAATAGTTCCCAATCGTTGGATTACTAAATTGGGGATTAGTGAATCCGGATAGATTGGTACATACGTTGCTTGCTCATTGGATGAGGATGATTGATCTCATGATCATTCGTGTGGAGACACTAAAGCAAGTATGTAGGTGCTTATTAGAGAATAAGTTCACTGAACGTGACTCGCTAAGGAATACCTAATGGAGTTTTATTTGCATGTCAATAGGAATTCCTGTAGTGATAGTAGTACAAGTGATCCTTGGACTTGAGATTATCATAGTATCTTGTGTATGATGAGTTATACTTTGACTTATTCCTTAAGACCCTTAGGGTATATCAAAGGGTATGCTTGGGTATAATAAGTTGTACATGGAGATAATGTATGATCAATAAAGAATCTACCACTTCTAGTAAAAGAAGAGAAATGTCCTATGTGATTCGATAAATGACAACCCAGTAGTCCTTGGCCAAGGCAGAATGAAATTAGAAAGGAGTTTCTAATTTGCATTATTTGGAGTTGTGCATTTAAGGATCGAAAAACATATAATTGAATAAAATAAGACTTGACAGTAATTCCATGTCTTATATTTAATTGGGACATTGTATGGTGGAAGGATTGAATTGTACGGTAACTATTTACTCAAAGGTTCTTTTATGATTAATGTTGAAATCTATATTATCTGGAAAGTCGTTGATCGCTAGGGAGGCTTATCCCTATTGTAGAATAAATATTATTTATTTAAATAAATTATTAGTTTAATTTATTTATTTAAATAAGATTAGAATTGTTCTAATTGATTTATTCACAACCGGTTTAATATGGAGAACCTAAAGGGTCACACCATAAAAGGAAGAATAATTATTTAAGAAGTTAATGGCATAATCGTAATAATAAGTTAAATATATTTAATTTAATCTATGGTGATAGAATAAATTAAATAGCTTAATAGTTATTATTTAATATTTTGGAAATAGTAAATATAAATTAATAAGAGGAGTCTTATTATTATTATTACTATTATTATTATTTAATTCCTAAAGGAGTTTGGGAATTAATTAATAAAAGTACTCTCAAATATCCTAATAGGATTAGGAGGCAAATTAATTAAAAGAGTTTAATTAATTATCCCTAATAAGATTAGGGAGCTTAATTAATTAAAAAGTTAATTAATTATTCCTAATAAGATTAGGAGCCTAATTAATTAAAAGAGTTTAATTAATTAAAATAAAACCCAATTCCTTAATTGTTAAGGATGGGTTGCCCACATCTATAAATAAGAGGAGTCTTATTATGGGTGAGTGAGAGGTTGACGTATTATTAGAATACGTAATTCCAATTGTTGGAGAGAACACCCCTTTTTCTATAGAGATAAAAAACTAGGGTTTGAGCCAAATACCCATCTTCTTGAATTCTTCTTCTTCCTTGGTGGATCACCTCTAGAGGCCAAACACTTGGGTGGCTAACGTTGATCAAAGGAAGGAACCCAACCCGGTGGATTCAAGTTGAACGCGAAAAGGATTGGAGGTGAACTTGTACCTGAGGAAGCTCAGATCTTCAAGGGTATGATTCTTGTTCTTTCCTTTTCGTTTAATTAATAATTGTGCATAAAGGGTGATCCGGGTTTATGGTTTGTAAAATTTTAAAACTCTGATTTTTACACTCTTCCGCTAATTTTTGCAATTTGATTGCGTTTATAAATAATACAAACCTAACATTTACCTGCTACTATTCCCACCCACCACATTTTAAAATTCAATTGAGCACATTTCTCACCAACCAAAAGTGGGGCCTACCAATTCTAGAATTTTCCACCAAAATCATTTGTGACAATTATTGAAATAACAATAATATAAAATATCAACGCAACAATTATTGAACTAATAAAATAAAATATTAAACATTAATTACTGTAACAATTATTGAGTAGTGCCTTCTCACGTAAGAATCAATAATTGGTGCAATATCGTGTGCTACTGTGCACCAACGCGTATTACTGTGTTTTAACCATCGTGTATTCCAACAATATTAACGGTAACAACTACGCCGTTATTTATAAACAACTTATACTTGTCGTTTTCTTCATCCAATCGCTTTCTATTATGGGGCCCACAAAAGACTGTGCCGTCGTACGAATATTCTCCGACAACAATGAATATTTTATAGCCACTTGCTTATTTTGAAAAAAATTCATATATCACCCTTAACTTTAACCTTTATCAATTTAACCATTTACTGAATAGTAATTATAAGAAAAATTGAATACTTTTATTTCATAAAATTCGGTGTCTTACAATTATGTCTTGTGTGGCATAACTAGTGAAGTTAAATCAAAGGGAGGATTAATGGAAAGTATTAAAAGAAAATAAATGGTGAGTTAATAAATAATTGATATTAATTATCATTATGATAATTGAGGGTATTTGAGCTAATAAAGTTTATGGAAAATGATGGGTTGAGAATATCCAACTATTTTATAGTTAGCCCAATAAAAATATTAATTGAAATAAACCAATGTACATAGATTATATAAATTCTATGTGTAATGTATAAGTGGGTGTATATGTATGATCATTTTTGGACAAATATCAAATAAACCTAAGTATGCTAATAGTAATACAAAATGTTGAGTTTAAGGGTAGTGTCCCAAATTGTGTGTCATTTCTCCATACACGTGAAATGCAAAAAGGATAGCTAGCTAGCTTGCTTCTTCTTCTCCAAAATCCATAGCTTCCAAATGATGAAAAGGGGAGTGGGTTGATTTGATTTTTCACCAACTTCTCATGAACCATTAGTTTCTTCTTCATTCCATTGAGCAAAGTTCCAATGTTGGTCAAAAAGTTTCACTATAAATGAAGCAAGTTTCATTCTCGTACTTCTTGTTGATCACTCTGTGAAGTTCAAAATTTTGTGTGTGTGAGTGTTGTTGAGCTGGAGAGGAAACTTGAGATTGAAAGCAAAGAGTTTACTTCACAACTTCAGAAGGTAATATCCCTCTATATGTTATTGAATTCAAGTTTTGCAAAGTTCTTAAAAAAGTACTAAAATACTTGTTTTGAGTTGAAAAGTTTATGGTTGAAGCATGATAAAATGTGTCAATTGATGCTAGACACTGATAATATAGTCATATGCGAAAACAGCGAGAGTTAAACGGACCAATTTGGTTTAGAAACGAATTCGTAGTGAATGAATTCACTAAACTTTTCAAAACATGAAAATTAGTAGGAACATGAGTTTTGGATTAAGAATTAGGTTAGTTAGGGTTTCTGTTAATTGTTATAATTCTAGTATGTTGTAGTTCTATGAATTACGAATCCATAGAATCAAAAACGGACTAATTTGGACATGTATAACTCAAATTATGAAGGTTAGAAAGAGGTTTGGCATGATATCTCGCAGCAAGGGAAATGAAAATTTTCAATTTCAACAGCTATGCCCGCCTCAGCGGGGGTCTCGCTGTGAAAAGGCCCTCCCTGGCGGAAGGGGGGGGGGGGGGGTCTGTCCTGCAATGACTTATTTTATTTGTTTTGGTAAAACGGACATAGCGTTTTCATACAAACTCCGATTGAGGAGATTCAAGATGATCCGGAACGAGAATGAATAGACCCACAACTTTTGTTCTTTATATTTTTCAATTTGAGGTTGTTAAAATGGGTCAAAACAGTCATCTTTGTGACTGTTATGTATTTGGAGGCAATCAGAAGGCGTCGAGCGAGCACATACGCAATTATAGTGCTCCCGATGATAGGAATATGTTATTATAAGTTATTAAACATAAATATGTATGATAATAGATATGTCATATAGCTAAGATTTCTTTACTCATAATGAAATGCGTTAACATGATTTTCTAAAAAAAAACTTAAAGTTTTTGAGAAACGGAAGTTGATGAAATTGGTGTCCTTTGAGTTCTGAGCTTGGACCCTATGTACGTATATCAATGGACATGAAATTTAGTTTTTAAGTTATCTTGCATATACTAGATTGATATAGCTTGGTTTAAAGTGTTTTGAAAGAAAAACTTGAAGTTTTGAAAATGAAACTTGACGAACTTTGTGTCTTTTAAGCTTCGACTTTGGGAACATGTGATTGTAGCCTAGTTATGCGTGTGGATGGACAAGGAATGTAATTTCAAGATATATTGCACATAAAAGGATGTCAAGCTCGATTTAGTATGTGTTTTAAAAAAAATTAAAAGTTTTAGAAACTAACTTTGATGAGCATTGTATTACTTGCATTATGACCTTATAAGCAAGCATGATAGAGTTGTCTATGCCTTTGAACATGAATGATATGTTCACTCAACTAGTCAAGCATGACCTAAGTTATTTAAGCATGTTTTAAAAGTATGAACTATGCTATGTCTATGTAAATGAGATAGATACATGTGATCATGCTATTAGAGGCTTATTAGTACCAATATATGGTTTAAAAGCTTATAACATCGAATCTTGTTAAAGAAAGTTGTTAAGCCTTATTGATTAAAATAAATCATTATGGAGCTAAGTAGTTTGAATATGAACTTGAAAATAGATCACAACCTATTTAATGTCAAGTACGGATGGTTAAGATATACTTATACATGCCTAGCTATTCAAAGATTATGAAGAGAAAGTGAAATGAAGGTTTTACAAACCTAGTTAGGAAACGATGTAATATTTATTATTATATTAAGAGCGTATGAAATGTATGACTGATGGATATGAATCCATGATTATATAACTATGTAGGAATACACGCAGTGCAGATAAGCTTTAAACAGTTAAGTCATAGTTGATAAACTACGAATCAGGGTCTTTCAGTTCTTATTTGATATATGAATTTGATAATTGTTAGTTGAGCTATATTATGCTATGAGAATGTTGATGTATATATATGAAATGCATATGAGATATGTATGAAATTGAAAGTTGATCTTTGATGATATGCTTGTGAAGTAAATGTCTATGCCTGTTATGTGAGAAGTAACATGCGTAGTAAATATTAATTGATTATGAATGCATGAACTGAGTATGTTATTATATGTTATGTGCTGCATGAAAACTGTTAGAATTGTTGGGCTGTCGAGCTCACCCTTGCAAATAACCACTTTTACAGGTTAAGGACTCACGATAAAGATTACGTGTTACTTGATTCATAAAGTTCAATAGCATCGAAGGAGATTTATTTATTTATTTAAATATATGCCCTTGAACCGTGTTTAGGTTCTAGGAGATGTACATGATAGTAGTTTACGATGAGTAATACATGTCAAGTTGTACTATGTGATACATAGAGGAATTCGAGTCGAGATGTAAAGATTTTTACAGTAATTCGAATAGAATGAATCATAACATAATTTGATTCAAGGAGATCTAATTGATTCAAGTTAAGACATCAATAAAAGATTTTTTTTAAGAGATTGAAAAGGTTTAAATTATTCCGGATATTTTTATAACATCGAATATGATATAAGACAAGAATGGTAAATGACCAAGATTAGAAACTTATAAAAGTTTGGGGTCATTACACAGATCCTGGCAATGGAAAGAATTTATTTTCTAAATTGTAATAAGCTAAGTTATATTCATTAAGTTATGAATAAAAGATATAAATAGTTTGACGATAGTAGTATCGTGGCAGAATGGATCCGGGGTTCGAAGGGACCCGGATTTGGGGGCGTCCCAATCACTATTCAAATACATACATATATCACCTGCTTAATATTGTATACATTCTTCATTTATTCCACACGTGTCTCATAAAAAATAATAGAAACATCCATTCATTCTTCTATAGGCCTTAACCTCACATATTCAACATTTGCCTATAATATAAATTAGGATTACTTGCGATTTCACGTATATGAAATTACATATTGTCACATCTCGACTCTTTACACAATTTAATACTTCATAATATCATAACGTATCTTATATTATTACAAAAAATTAATACAACATCCTAATCTATTACATCAACATTATTCATTCTTTCTAACAACCGTTTCTTTCTCTTTTATCTATATCTTTTGGACCCTTTTGATCCTTCTGCCTTTTCTAAAAATTTGAAATAAAATGCAAGAGCGAACAACAGATTTGCTTAACAAGTTTAAAAATAGTTTAGAATAATAAGCACAAGTATAAGTCCCAGTCACTGAATTAACATTACAGATAATAATCTTAAAAATTCTGAAACACTCAGCATCAACAACGTAGCATAACAAAATGTCACTACAGGAAAAAGACTTATCTGTAACCGCCTATTAGTGTCTGTACTCGGTCGCAGATGCATATCAGCGATTGAATGCGGTCGCTGATAATAGTTACATATAATCTGGTCGTTGTGTGGATCCCAACGACCACTATTAGTGACCGATATATCAGCGACCGCCCTATAGCGACCGATGTCGTCGCTAACCTGAGTCACTGTGAGTCAGGTCTCAGGGGTGACGTGGCCCAATTTTTGCGACCAACATTATCGATCGACGTGGTCACTAACAACCTCAAGTCATTTTTTAGCGGTCGCTGATACATATTAGTGACCGTCTGCGGTCGTTGATACTTAAATTTTTATTAAAAAAAAGACTGTTTTGGGGATTTAATTCCCAACACATATTAGTGTCTATTTGTACCTGCTTTATATCTTAAAACACAGCGGTATCAATAAATAAACCAACATCCATACAAATACATCGATCCATATATATACACATCCACACATGTATAAACATATATAAACAAATACCATCCGACTAAATTTTTTATACAAATAAAATGTCATAACATACAATATAAACTCCGTACATTCATTCGGTAAAAAAAGAATAATACAAATGTTCACATAAAAGAGAAGAGAACAATACAAATGTCTGCATGCATCAAATATCGTCCAAATGAAGTTGTAACACAATATGTTAAATATAAAGTATACATGTTGATACTGGCGTGACTTATGCAAAGCAAAAAATGACCATTTATGATGTATTACAATAACAAAAAGCTAAACATAAATAAAAAACTAAACATGTATTATTGAATGTAAAGCTAAACTAAGCATCAAAGCTAAACATAAACGTAAACAATGACAAGATTACCTCGACATCATTAGCATGTTGTTATGATGTTCTCACCACTACATAAGCTAACTCTTTAGGACTCAGATATTGTAAATATCCGCCAATTATAAAGTCGGTCGTTAATAAAGCTTGTCCCCAATACTCCTTGAGAAGTGTAATCTAGTTGTGGCTCACCTCTCCATGAAATCAAGAAACATCCTCGGTTTTAAAGTCCTATGCATTTCAGTTGTTACTCCTGTTTTTGCAAAATCAACTGCCATAGAGTGAAGGGTTGCCAACTGAAGATATTTTTTACTCATAACTTTATTTGACTCGAGGTCTGTATGTACCAAATGTACAATAGAGATTATACCTAAGGTATCATTAATCAAATAATTAATTAACAGAGAACTTTTGAATTTCCTGCAAAATTAGACTTATTGGAAAATCTCAGACTATTATGAACATAAATAAAATAAAATTTAGCTTTAAACTACCTCTAATGTCATATCATGATCCATCAAGCGTGGTCTTCGTCTAGTATAGTTCATGGGGGGGGGGGGTATAGTTCAACATGGGATGAGATTATCATCCCAACTTATGAAATTGAGCTCAACCATATAGACCTAGCTCTTCCATTCCCAAATCAACTGCCACAGTGCATTGTAATTGAACTAATTAAGGAAGTAACAGTTCAATAGATAGAGAGGAAAAGCGGGCCAGGACTGGAAAGTGGAAGGGAGTTAATGAGAATACAAAGTGTCACCATTCTTAGACGTTTCTTTTGCATTTTTTGTGTATAGACAGATATATAAAAATAAATGTGGCTATTTTTCAATACACTCATTATTTCTTGATGTACTTCATATATTCTCGATGCAGAAGATCAACTAGACACTTTCTATGACGCCCCTAAAATAGGTCCACACAACCCATTTTGAGTCGCCAAATACACACTACAGAATCTAAATACAAATCTTTCAATTTATAACTATTAAAATGTTGTGTAAAATATAACAACACATAAACTGGGAGTTTCAATAAAAATAACAGTACTCACACTCCAAACTAATGATACTTTACTCCCCAGACGCCACATGTGCGTTGACCTGCGTATGTGGTGCCTACTAGCAAATCTGACGTCAGCATTTTTTATTAAGATTTGAACTTGAGACCTCTAGCTTAAATCTTGAACCCAATAACCAACTGAGCAAACAAAACTAGTTGTTATAATTTTACAATGATTAATATTTATAACTGAACACATTATTTTCCCCAATAACAACAACAACAACAACAATAATAACAATAATAATAATAATAACAACAATGATAATAATAATAATAATAACAACAATAATAATAATAATAATAATAATATTAATAACAACAACAACAATAATAATAATAATAAAAGACGTTATTAAAGACATCAAAGACTCCTACAAAGAAATCGGATTATTATTCAAATTATAATCCATCAAAGACATCAGGAATAGTGGGGATGTTTATTCAAATTTTATTATTATTATTATTATTATTATTATTATTATTATTATTTTAAAAAACTCCTACAAGATCTGTTAGTTATAATCAGTCCAGAACAGATCCAAAATTCGACCAAAAATCTCACAACATTTATATGATTCAAAATCCCACAACATTTATATAATCCAAGGACAGAGTAACAGTTTTATAGATCTAGATCTATATCAACTAAACCCATAGCAGACTAAATTAACAGTCAAAATAAGATCTTGGCCTCCGTCGACTACTCCGTTACCAAAAGAATCGCCGGCGAAACGACGTCCCACAAGATCCGCCTCTTTCATCTTTCATCTTCCTCTCCAATCCCGATTAAATTGAAAATACAAAACATTAATTAAATTAAAAGAAAAAAATAGCCTTCATCAGAATCCACCTCTTTCATCTTCCTGGATGGTGTTTTCAGTTCAGTCTTGTCCGTCACCTGTGGAAAGAAAAAATAATAAAGAGAAGAGAAAGGCACTAGTGGTCCGGTTAAGAACACGGGATTAACGGCTGCTACAACATCTCTGACGAACTTCACAAGATTTTCTCCTATATGTTCACCTGTAAATGAGAAACTCTACTTCTGTTTCGATTGTCATAATATTTTGAAATTGTACAAGTAATTGATGAATTCTCGGTCGGATTCGACTTGGGGTTTTGTTCAACCATTTTCAAACTTGCTGAATCTCCCCTTTTATTTTATTATAATTGTTTGTAAGCTTTTATAATTGTTTGTAAACTTTTATAATTTGTTTTATAATTTCTGGAAATGTCTGATATTTTGAATATGGGATATTTTTAAGTTTTAATTTTAAGCTTATTTTTAAATATATTCTTTTTAAATTTGTAAATTAGTTTTAATTTTTTTTAATTTAAAATTTTTAATTTTAATCTATAAATTTGTTAATGTTAATTGTTTAATTTTTTAATTAATGTTGATTGTTTAATTTGTTATCCTTTTAATATTATGTCGAGGGAAATGAATTGATTTAGTATAAATTTTAATTCTTTTGTTAAAATAATTGAAAGTTTTATGTAGCACAAGTGATTTAATGGTCAAAGTTTCAAAATTGAGATTTTGGATTCGATTTTTGGGGAACTAAGTTTTTTAACAATTAATTGAAAAATGCACAGGTAAGTAGCTCCACATGATAAAAATATCCACGTCATCGGTGCCACGTGTGCCACGTAGGCAGGTCAACGCACCTGGGGGCTCAATATCCAAATTTTCGAACAGAAAAGGCTCAGTTTGCGTTGACCAAAAGAAAAAGGCTCAATACCCAAAAATACCCAAAGTTAAGTGATCACATTTCCATTTACATAAAGGTACAATCAATGTAACGATCGAGAAATTTGAAATTTAATTTCAATATTTATGGAATTAAATAAATATTTAAAATAATTTATTTATTGAGGAAAATAAATATTTGATGAATTGTCATAAATTAATTTAGTAGCTAAATTAATTAATGTTAATTGAATCAAGTAATGATAATTTTATTTGTTGGATTTAATTTAAGGAGATAATTAAATTAAATCAATTGCTTAATATTTAAGAAATTAGTTAAATTAAATGAATTGTTTAATTTAAAGAAAATAAATAAATTAAATATAGTGATGTGTCTAATTTATTAATTAAATTAGATATATAATTATTTATTAATGATAATAAAATTTTTATTATTAGTATTATAAGTTATTTAAATTAACTAAACTAAGTTATTTAAATTAATCAACTAAAAGTGTGACATAAAACTATAAAATATAAATGTTATTAAAATAATTTAGTTTGGGGAAAGTTGGTTAGCCAAACCAGGCCTTATGGCCTTTGGCAATATTCCAACTGACGAGTCTTTTTATTTTTCTAACGTAAGGGAACGTGGGAGTGGCTAGCTTATATTTTTCCTACGCATATTATTTTCTAAGGCTAGCATTCAGTTTCTTTTATTATTCACGTATTTGACTAAGGAGGAAGAGCAGATTTGAGAGAAAAGAGAGAGCGTAGGAATTGAGAGAGAAGAAGAATTGCAAGGAACTTGAGAGATTGAGAGGAAACCTAAGCAATTTCAGTGTTAACAAGGGTTAAACATATTGAAGGTATTCTATCTAACCCTTGTATTATATATATATATATATATATATATGAACTTACGACAAATTTGTTATGTCTGTTAATTGTAATTCTTTCAAAATTGTTGTGTAACTAAAGTATGGTGGATGTGTGGTATAATGCTAGAGTTTATGTTTAAAACGAGAAGTTTGTATGCTAAATTCGTTGACAGTAGGAAGAAAATTTTGACAGTATATGTGTTTCATATGGTTCATGGAAAAGTATTAATTTTGATGGCCAATTCTTATGTTAAACTATAAATTTAAGCTTGTATATGTTAGTTCGTTGAGATACGAGCATAACGTAATTTGAAGGAGGTGATTTGGTCAAATAATGAATTCACAGTGATGATTTTTGGGATAGACTATCAAAAATGGAGTTTTATATAAAAAACATGAAAATTGAGAAATTAAAATAGTTTTAGTTGTTGTTAATTTGTGCTAAGTGGTTGAATATGTTAGCAATCATGTTTATGATAGTTGTATATTTATTTTTCATGTTGTTATCACCGTTTAATGGGTGAAATTGGTGTTTGTTGGGCTAAAATCGGCTACTATTCATTAGCCTTCTTTGCGTCTGTCTGAACACCGGCGCAACTGCGCCGGTGCCAAGGCAAAAAACGGCGCAGCTGCGCCGGTCCCAGGCTTAAGTATGGCGCAGCTGTGCCATACCCTGGTCTGAGACAGTGAAGTCTGCTTATTTGCAGATCATGTGTAATGGACTTATATTAGTTTAGCATGCATGTTAATGATGTTGAGGCATAATATAAACTACAATAACAGATTGTCATGCATTGTTATATAAAGTGTAAAAGAATCTAAGTGATTACTTGAATAAGTTTTGTAATGAACCAAATGTGACGTTTTCAAAAGTTAAATATAAATGATAAGGTTTATAGTGTGATTGCAGAATTGTTAAGGTGTTAACCAACGTGGTTAGGTGCTAGGTTAGGGTTATGACCTAAATGATGGTTTAAATCCTAAAAGCTAATATTCATACAATTAATTGTTGTTGTGATTTCAATGATATGTGTAGGGTAATTGGAGATTATCTTACATTTGTGTAGCTTACAAACAAGGCAAGTTTTCTAACTCTACCTTGTTATTATTGAGCAAGTTCTTAAATCTTAACTCTTTACATTGAGCAAAACTTTCTAACTTCATTCTTTTCATATTGAATGCAAGTTTCCATTCCTAAATTATTATTGTGCAAGTTCCTAACATTCTTTATGAAGTTGAGCAAGCTTAACCTATCTTGCGTATGTTTGTACAAGCTTATGTAACCTAATTCGTTACGTTGAGCGAGATTTAGTTTCCTAATTATTATTTAAAGCATATATTGTTCTAAAGCATTGATTCAAGGGAGATTTTTTTTAACTCTTCTATAGCGCTTTACATGTATATCATGTTTACTCAATTATATATTATTGTTATTCAATCTTTGACTTTGATAACCTTGTTCAAAGATTTATCGTTGTATTAAACCTTCAATTAGTAAACAAACCTTTATTAATTGAATTAATCTATATTCGAATAGTGTTCTAAATTTCTAGAAACACTGATAAGCTAGTTCCAAACTAAACTTTCTTTAGTGCGGATATTCTAAATCCAAACTGAGACGAACAACCCTAACATAGGGGATTTTGTACGTGTAACGTTTAGATGTTTGTGCACAATACATGGTACAAAGGGTTGATCCCCCTAGGTACATTAAGAAGGGTCCGTATAGTCTAAATGACTGTTAAGGTTGGGTAATAATACCAAAGTACCGGGGACATAGTTCGTGGTCTTAAGACCCTCAGATAATTAAAGTTCGAACTTGTTTTCTAGTTTGATTTGTAGAACAAGTTCCTTATTGTTCAGCTTTCGTTGTTCACTCTCATGTTACTACCATTACTACTTTCTATATTAGTGAGCATTTGTTTGCTCACTCTTGCAATTAACACTGTAGCTAAAGTGGAGAAAGTTGATGAGTCGTCGACTAGCAAAGGCAAGGGCAAGATGTCCAAATGATGAAGACTTATGAGAATTTTATTTTAATGAATTATGTTAAAGACTTGTTTTAATATGTGATGTATTCCGCCAACTTATGTAATAATTTTAAGGTTAGATTATCTGGGATTTATTTTGAGATGATGATGTAACCCTTTAATGGGGAAAACTATTGTTTAAGTTATTTAAAATTATGTCTTTATCCTTTATTATGGGTAGTTAGATGTAATAGTTTGTGATAAGTGAGCACCAAATCCTGTGGGAATGGAGTACCTGGATTTGGGGGTGTCACAATCAATAACTGTTTTGGGAATTAAAATTTTTAAAAAATGCTCAAGGAAGCCTTCATACATGGGAGACCATGCATCTATGTTATAATAGATATCATTTGACTTGAGAATTAACCTTGGTTGACTCAATAGACCCCAAAGAAGAACGAGAATATTACTATCCTGTTCATTCCAATGGTGTGTATCTTTTTTTCATATAATTATCTCCATTGTCTCAAACTGAGGATTATATTCTAACCATACTCCAAGATTATATAGATAATGTTCATAGATATAGTCAGCAAGTGGATGCACAGAACTATATCTTATGATAACACGGATTTGTATTTGATTAAACATCATATATGTTAGTATATGATATATGATATGTCCTCCCAGTATAATTATGTCCTCCTCATTCTAGTGGTGTGCATTTTTGATGCTTCAAAAGTCGGATTCTCATCACCTTATTGTTGTTCACCAAAATTAACTATTAAATGACGTATAAAATACGACACACACATTTTAAGTCCTCAATACAATTATATATTATCATGCTATTTTATAATGTATTGAGAAACTTCAACAGACACAGACTATAACTCTATTCCCCTGTTATCCCTGCTCGATCCAGCTACACTTTTATTACCTGAAAGAAATTGTGAAGCAAAAGGGTGAGCACAAATAGACCAATAAAGAATATTATGACTAAAGATAATTAAATTATCAATAGTCATCATCAGTAATAATATATAAAATATTTAGAACATATGGTAGATGATAAAAGTTTTCAAGCATAATTACAGCGGAATCAACAATCTATTAGAAGAGTCAAGTAGAACATAATGTCTACTATATCCTCCAAATTAAAAGTCCATCATTAATATTTCATTCCTGTAATACCCATCAATGGTTCTTTGTTGTACCCAAAACAAAGAGAACTTTTATCACCTGTCTTCACCTAAACCACCAAAGATTATAGTTAAATTCATAATCCATGTTTATAATAATATAAATCAATAGTTTCTCCTTGCCACAAAGGGTTAATAGAACTTTCACTCAATGTTCTTGTCATAAAGGCTAAAGACACTCAATAATCATATCGTCTTTACACCTTGCACTAAAGACATTCAAATGTAACAACAATTGTCATGATTATACCAATCAATTATCTATCTTTGTACTACGTGCCAAAGATATTCAACTGTAATATCAGTGATCATGATCATACCAATCAATTGTCTATCTTTGCACTACGGGCCAAAGATGTTCAGCTCTAAAACTAATAATCAACAGTCCATCTTTTCACTATGAGCCAAAGATATATAACTGTAAAATCAATAATCAACAGTCCATCATTGCACTACGGGTCAAAGATATACAACTGTAAAATCAATAATCAATAGTTTATCTTTGCACTACGGGCCAAAGACATAACCTTGTAAATCCAATAATCAGCTGTTCATCTTTGCACTACAGGCCAAAGACATACAACTGCAACACCAATTATCATGATTATACCAATACACAATTCCGTTCATGGTTATACCAATACACAATTCATGATCATAATCATACCAATCAATAGTTCATCTTTGTACTATGGCCCAACGATAACTTTCCAACATAAATTTAAGTCTGAGGATGATAACAATGATATAAAGAATGAATCAAGTGAGATCAAGAATAAATATTAAAAATTTATAATTCAATTTATCCAAAGTTCAGGAATGTCCAAATTGTTAACATGATAACTAATTGTAGAGTAAAATTCAAGAATGATATTCATGTATCAAAAATAATTTGGACAGAAAAAATAAATTTTGTCGTGAATAGTACCCCGAATATTCAATACACTCATTATTTTTTGATGTACATCATATATTCTTGATGCAGAAGATCAACCACACTTTCACTCAATAGAAAAATTAATCACCTGAGTCTCTCTGAAATTTTCAACTACTCCATGAGAGTACATTGCAAGCAAAAGTTTTTAGCTATTAATTCTTAGTGAATTAAGAGTTCATTACTTAAAAGGGTTGTTTCCTTGAGAGATCAACACTGAAAACCTTTGCAAGAAATGAACGCTCGGGGTTGGGAGTGTGGTCAACTTACAGAGTTAGATCTATGAGTCCCCTAACATCTCTAATTGAAAATTTTAAATTATCCGGTCCTTGTATATTTTTCGGTGGACAATTTCTACCAAGACAAGACAAAGCTGAAAAAACCGAAAAACCCTACTGACCTAAAATTTTTGTGGGTTGTTTGGGCCACTTAAACATTGAAATAAATTTAGGCCTTTTGGGAAATGAAAATATATGATATAATGAAACTCTGGTCAGAAGATGAACAAATTCCTACATCAGACGAAGGAGTTATGACCAATTCAATGTTAGGATTTTTCAGATAAAAACTGTCATAACTTGAGTTCTACAACTCTGATGACCACAAAATTAAAAATGGAAATTCATGTTAATATGTATAAAATTCTGCCAAGACTTGGGAATTTTTGGAGTTGAGTATGATATAGTTCATTTTACTAAGTTACGAACTAAAATGGCTCTTTGAAAAATACTTAAAAGAAAATTGAAAAATTGTAATAAAATTATTTTTTTGTGGAAAATATATAGGTATGTGTGTCCAGGCAGAGAAAAAAAAAATATAATGGTTAAGGAGGCCTAATGAAGAAAATAAAGTTACGAGAAGGTAAAATAATTACTTACAGACAAGTCTGGAATTATTAAAATAATTTATATTGGCTAGAATATGTTGACATTTGACGTATGAGTTTATATAAAGGTTAATCACATATTTTTATGAGAATCTTATAATTATCACGTTTATGTTTGTTTAAGTCGAAAGATTAATTATCAGAATAGGTTACGATAATTACCGGCGATATATAATTATTATAAAGTGATGATTAGTTTAATCATATAAATTGTCATGAATAATGTAGCTTATCATTTGAAGGAAGTTATCATTGTGGATGAATTAGATGGAAAAATGCCGATACAGATAAGTTTTTCAGAACATTTTTTTATGTGTAAACTTATTAATTGTTATGGGGAAGTACTTCATGTATTATATGTAATTCTTATGAATTGTTTAAGAGGTGCACTATGTGTTTTAGTGTGATAAAAATTTATTGAAATTAATTGAGGATTGAAGTTAGTTGAGTTATGAAAACTTACTATATTGTGATATGAGGAATATGATATGTGATGCCCCCAAATTCGGGTACTTGAAACCCTTATTCAGTGCTCCATGATATCAAGTATTCAACATAATATAATATCAAACATAATAAATTTATTACATCAGAGTACTTCTAATCCCATGTACGTAGACCTATAAGTGCTTATTACATGATAGTTAAATATTTACAACATATATAAACTATCTACTACATAATATTCTAGTTATGACATAGCTTTTCCCTTTCCCCTGTCCTTACTAGACCCCTCTGCCTGAGCCTGATTAGCTGAAAACATTTATAAAAAAGTAAGAATGAGCATTTAATTGCTCAATAAGTAATAACATTCTTTAATAGCTCAACAATAAATAAATGTTTTCTTTGAAGCATGCTTTGACAGTGAAACAAATATGTAAAGCAAATAAATCTTAAATTATCCATACTCTTGGAATCATCATATCAATTTTGAATAGCTGAGAGGTCATAAGACCATGAACATGAATTTTTTTTTCTTGAAAAGGTTCTATCAGAAATTTATATATGAACCGTCTTATCTTATGGGCATGGTGGGTGATCAGCCCTTTATGCCCTGTATTGATCAATACTCTTATCCAGAATAATTTTTATGTTCAACGTCACCACTCCTAGAGTGAAATAAAAATATCCCACAATATAGTTGGATAACTTAAATCATGGCACAATAATATTTTAAGAATTATTATAAAGAAATTGAAATATTTTACATCTATGTTTGGTCAGAACAAATGGCTCAGACTTCCTTGTAATCTGTTCATGCATATTGAATTTTATTTGATATACATGAAAATACATAACCCAATCTTTTAAAGCTGATTGGAATAAAAAGGTTATTTAACCTTGTATTATTCATAAAGAATGAGAGACAGTTCAGAATTTAAAGAACATATCCATATATGAATAATCCCATAATACTTGTGTTAGTTCCCAGTAGGCGCGATAGACATCTAGAAGGGGGGGGGGTTGAATAGATAATTAAAACTTTTTATTTTAACCTTTTTAAGTTGATGGTAATCAATGCACAACGGAATGAGTATATGTGAAAAACATTCTGTTATATATCTTGAGTTTATGAGATTGAGGCAGTTATAACAGTTATAGAAGATATTACAGTTATAGCAGTTATAGTAGTTAATGAACACAATAGTTGTAAGTGGTTCAGAGCACTAAAAACTCATAGTCCACTCTTCTACTCCTTGAGTAGGAAATCCACTAAGGATGTCTGTTATACTTCTTGAATCTCACAGATTCCTTCTAGACCAGCAGTCTAGGTACTTCTTAGTTCACTCTTGAAATCTTCAAGTCCGGCATACTTGGTCTCTCATAGTTCACTTAGAACTCTTCAAGTCCTTCAGACCTGGAACTCTTACTTCAGTTGATTGAATGTTGTTTAGATCGTGATTGATTCTATTCAGTTTCTAGTAAGCACTTGTTCGAAAGAACTGAATAGCTGAGCAAGCTTTTCCTTTTTCTCATATCGTAGAGTTGAGTGTTGAGTGTTCTTATGCATTTTTTTCATTCAATACTTGCTTCTTCTTTCTCATATGTTTTTGATCTATATATATGTGATCTTGAAATCTATCCGTTGAAGTCATCTGATGAGCCATTAAATGCGTTTGACATTTCTGAGCTTTGATGGAGACTTTTCTGCGCATCTTCTGAATTATACTCTGGCCCACTGACACAGAAGACTGTTTTCTCCCCTAACACCTCAAAAGGTGTTTTCCTATGCCCAATGGTCCTTTTCTTAGCTTCTTGAGTACGTTTCTTTTGATCAATACTAAGGATATCTTTTTTACGTTGGGACTGGTGAGAGATTCAACGTTCAAAACCCATTCCATATTTGTTGGAGTCCATCTTCAGATGAACAATAGGGCTTGATGTTTCTGACACAAAGCAGATGACACTCTACTATCAATATCGTAGTGTTTTCTCATATTGGTGCTTGTTCGTAAGAGATCACTACGATTTCTCACAAGGATTTACACACTATGTTCTTCACTTACTCGTCTTGCAGACTCTACATTTCTGAGAGCACACTACGATCTCTGAGTTAGTTTTGGCAAAAGTCTGGACCACACTTCGATTCGTGGAGAGGCCCTTCAAGGCAGATACATTACGATCATCTCAGCACTACGATCCTGCCTTAGCTTCTTCATTCTGTTGATCAACTGTATAGACAGCGAGTCTATCTATTTCTTTCTAGCCATAGATCAACCTAACAGATTTGATCTCTTTATCTATACAAGTGAACATTAAAGACTAAGATCAACCTAACACTTTTGATCTATCACTAAGTCCTTGTACATATATTCTTTGAAGTACTTTACATAATCATGAGTAGTTTCATAAAACATCAAATCATAATATGCGTTCTTCCAACAATCTCCCCCTATTTGATGTTGACATAACCAAGGAGATTTGTTGTCATGATTATAAAGTTTTATATTCAGTTGCAAAAAAAATAAACATGACTTAGCATTTCAGTGACCAGCTGAAATTTTTAAAGAATAAGCATGAATTTATTGATGTATGTAGACAGATTTTACATTTAAGAATGACTACATCAATACAATTTGAAATTCAACTTATCTCTATTTCTTTGGCCTTTTGCTTCTTGGAGGATTTGCATATTCCTCAGCTCTCCTCTTTCTGCTTGCTTCATCTCTTCTGGCCAGATATTCCAGCTCACTTGGGCTTAGCCTTGGATTGTGATCATGTCTATTCATAAATGTAGGATCTCTAATTGGCATTCTTAGACCTGTTGTTGTTACCGTATGAGAGCTGGTGGCTGGCCCTAGACTCCTTAAAGGTTGAGCCATTAATATTTCCTGCTGATCAGATCGTTGAGTCTGATGGCTGGATCGTGGAGTCTGCTAGTGGATTTTCCTTGTAGACGGATTCCTTGAGGATTGAGGTTAGAGACCTCTACCTTTGCCTTTGCCTCCCTGATCTCCTCCTTTACCTTTATTCTCCCCCTTTATGTCAGCATCAAGGGTTCGAATGTCATCTGAAAGACGATTAAGGCATTGAACAAGCTCATTGAGCTGACTCTTGGTCTGAGCAATGTCTTCTCTATTTTCTTCGATTAGAGCTTCAGACCTAGCTTCCCTTTGATGAAGGATGGAGAGAATGTTGTCTGTTTGCTGGCCATTGCTGACATAGAATTGTTGAAATTCTTTGACAGCAGTCTGAAGATTTTGGATGCTTTGTATCGTTAGTTGGTTCTGAGATTCTTAAGTTTTCTATAGAATCAAGATAGCATCCCGATGTCTTTTAGCTGCGAGGAAGTGAATATCATCCCTGTCCTTTATGCTTTGTAGCATTTCTTTGATAATCTCTTTGAGTGTTTTAGACAGTTCGGAGCTCAGGGAGCTTGGAAGATTGTTTGCAGCATTGATCATTGATGTTAATCTCAGCTGTATCAGTGCAGTATGATCTTCAAAGCTGTCGTCTAGTTCTTTGATCACTTTCTCAAACATGGCTGACAAATCAGCCTTTGTGGATAGTTCTGATAGGATTTCATCTAGATTTGGAATCTGTGAGGGAGGTGGCGTGCTCTTGAATTTATATTGCAGTGAGTAGAGAGCAAGTTCAAGATTGAAGCATTCATTTCTAGACGAGGAGGGAATATCTGAAGGAGGGGCCTATGTTTGAATATTGGAGCTTAGTGACTCTACAATTTGTGGTGGATACTCTACCAGGGGTCTAGAGTAAGGGATCGTAGAGGTAGTAGGCTGAGTGAGCTTTAGGGAGTTAATCTTACTTGGTTCCTCGGTTAAGGAATTTTGAGATTCTGTAACTGGAAATTGATTTAGTTGATGAAGAATTACTTCCAACCATTGCGGGAATTCATAGAATTGATTAAATGAAGGTGGTGGCAAGTGATTAATTCTGAAAGGAGTGTGGATAGATAGTACCTCAAGTGTGTTCTCTGAGGAAGTGCTATTGGAGAGAATCTTCTTGGCAAAATTGAATTTCCCTGGGAATCCATTTGCAAGTACTGAGATAGCTGGATACTCTTTGAAACTCCAGAACATGTGATCCCAAGAGTTCAGAATTTGAGCTCGTTGGAAAGGCATCATAGGAAGATATGTAAATAGTTGCTCATAGGTGGCTCTTCTGTGCCCATCAATGCCTACAGCTATAATCTCAATCTCATCATCTTCTTCTCTATTTTCACTGGAGTATTCCATTATGTCGATTGCTTCAGGTTCTTCATTATCTCCTCCGGGAATTTCTTTTTCAGCTATTGAGCTGTCATGATCCTCCCTCCCAGCTTGATCATTCTTTTGAAATGTCAATAGCTCGCCCTCAACTGGAGCATCCTCTGGTGGAAGATCTTTAGGCATCTCCCCCTCAGTATGAGCACCTTCTATCATTAGATCTTTAGGTGTCTCTCCCTCAGAAGGAGTCATGACTACTTGACATTCACTTGCTGGTTCCGTTTTAGCACTCAGTTCTTTTGCTTCCCTTCTTAGCACTTCTTCATTGGCAAGAATATATTTCTTAACCAGTTTTCTTCTTGGCCTTTTAGGCTGTGCTACAGCCTCAGGACTTTCTTTAGTTGTGTCCTTCAGATCAGCTAAGATATTTTATGCAGTTGCTTCCTTGTTTGGTCTAGGCTCTACGATCGGAGGAGACTTGAAGATCGAAGAGGCTGATGGCTTTTTGCTTTTGTGGCTAGTCTTACTATCTTTAGCAACTGAGATATAGTTTCTCTATCTTCTTCTGCCTCTGCTTGTTGTTCCTTTCTCCTTAAGATCCTTAGAGTCTCAATTTCTGAGGACTCTACAGGCTTGTTGGTGGTGGATCTTTGAGGTTCTTCTGTGGTTCTGGCTTTCCTTTTCCCTTTGCTCTTTTTGATTAAAGCAATGGGTTCTCCCTGGTTAGTTTCTTCTTCTTCCTCAGTTTCCTTGACAACAGACATTCTCTGGCAGTCCTGTTCCTTTTATCTCATCAGTTCGACTACTAGATTTAGACATCAACTTCACATTTTCAGCTGGATTTCTCTTCCAATTTTCAAACAAATGCTGGGTCATTCGTTGATTTGGGTTTATGGCTTCTCCTTCATTATCCTCAATTAGGTCACCAAGAGCAGCCTGTAGGATAATGCTGATAAATCGTCCGTAGAGCATCTTCTGAGAGCTCTTTGTCTTTTTGGAGCTAACCAACCATTTTCTAATCCATTCAAGTAATAAAGCCCCATAGTTTAGTTGAATTTTATAGCATATGGTAGTCATGAGTTTGATTTGTATTTCATTCACAGAGTCATGACCTGAGCTTTTACAACATATGCATTTTCCAACAATGTCAGACAAAAACTCATACCTCTGTGGAAACTCCTTCTTTTTGTATCCTTTGACAGAGGGTGATTTCTTGTGATGCATTTTCTTGAGATCTTTATGGAAGTCTATTCCATCTAAGGATGGATTCCCTTCAGATTTGAGCCCTAGGGCTAGATTGATGTCTTCAGCTCTTAATTTGATTTGGACGTTCCTTACTTTCATGGTGATGGTGTTTTTTTCAAACACTTCGTTATTGTAGAATTCTTTTACCAGCTTTGGGTAGATCAATGTGTCAGTACCCAAGGCTTCTTCGAGACCTGCCTTCTTCAGTAGCGATAATGTCTTGTGAAATTGGGGTTCAACCATTTTAAACTCGTCGAAACACAGTCTATAGTCGGAGACAACACTGGAAGCTGCCATTGATTTCTTTATAGGAAGTGAGGCTGACAGAGCTTGCTACTGATTTAGAGTTTCTGCTTGAGAGAGGAAGAGAGAGATGGTCTTTTGAACTTTAAATTTTAAAAAGACGATTTTAATTTGTACCTGAAACTTCCCTCTCTCTATTTCGCTTAGTGGGACATGTGTCAAACTTTGCTTGGCTCTACGAATTCTTGACAGAGAAGGATTGTATTGAATTGCCCTTAGCTTCTTCTGGGATGATGTATTCTTTAGTGGAACTACGATCGTTGAGATGGTCCTTGGAGTCGTCGAGTCTGTTCTACCATCGTTGAGTCTGTGTAGCAGTCGTCATGTCTGAGCTGTAAACATAAAGTCTGAACTGTGATCATTGAGTCTGACTGGCAATCGTAGAGTTTGAACAAGTCCTTGTGATGAATCTTTTTGACTTGGCATTTTCCTTAAATTAAGGTAGCTCAGGAAGGGCCAACCTCTTGAAAGAAACAAGGGTTAGGTTTGTTCCTGAGGAACTTATCAGAGAGAATGCTTTGATTTAATCTTGATCATCATAGGGAGCTTCTTTTGTTTTGTTGATGTAGTTCTGTTATCGTTGAGTCTGCACTACGATCGTTGATTCTGTTCAGCGTTCGTTGAGTTTTATATACTTTGGCTCTACGATCGTGGACTTGTTTTGATCATGTATTTTATTTCAAATACAGCCTTTAAATCTTTATGGTTAGCATAAACTAAAGCATAATATTTAATATTTGCAAGTTAAGCATGCCTAGCTCACTTATCAGTTTGTTGAATCTGGATTCATCTAAAGGTTTTGTAAAAACATCTGCAAGTTGAATTTCAGTAGGGATATATTGTAAAGATATTATTCCATTTTGTACATGATCCCTAATGAAGTGATACCTTATTTCTATATGCTTAGTCCTAGAATGCATGACATGATTATGAGTTATAGCAATTGCACTTGTGTTATCACAATGAATAGGTATGGATTTGAATTCAAACCCATAATCTGCTAGCTGATTTTTCATCCATAGAATCTAAGCACAGCAACTACCAGTATCAATGTATTCAGCTTCTGCAGTTGAGGTAGATACTGAGTTTTGCTTCTTGCTAAACCAGGACACAAGTCTGTTACCTAGTAATTGACAAGTGCCACTGGTACTTTTTCTATCTATTTTGTAGCCTGCAAAATCAGCATCTGTATAACCTGTTAGCTCAAATGAGGATTCCTTGGGATACCAAAGCCCCAAGTGGGGTGTACCTTTGAGGTACCTGAAAATCCTCTTTACAGCAGTTAAATGAGATTCTTTAGGACATGCCTACAATCTAGCACAAATGCATGTTGCAAACATTATATCTGGTCTACTGGCAGTAAGATATAAAAGAGAACCTATCATACCTCTGTATTGAGTTATATCAATATTTTTACCTTTTTCATCTTTGTTAAGCTTGGTTGCAGGAGCAATTGGGGTTTTCATGGGAGAGGCTGATTCCATGATGTACTTCTTGAGTAAGTCTTTAATGTACTTGGATTGGTTTATGAAAATTCCTTCATCAGTCTTCTTTACTTGCAGTCCAAGAAAGAAGTTTAGGTCACCCATCATGCTCATTTCGAATTTGCTCTGCATAAGCTTGGAGAATCTCTTGCATAACTTTTCATTAGTAGAGCCAAAGATAATATCATCAACATAAATTTGAACTAATAGGACCTTATCTTTATGCTTTCTAAGAAATAGTGTGGTATCTACTTTACCTCTAGTAAATCCATTTTCAATAAGAAAGTTAGTCAGTGTTTCATACCATGCTCTAGGTGCTTGTTTGAGACCATATAAGGCTTTGTCTAATCTAATGACATAATTAGAAAGAAATGGATTGATGAAACTTAGAGGCTGCTCTACATAGACTTCTTCTTGAAGTTCACCATTCAAGAATGCAATTTTGACATCCATCTGAAAGACTTTGAACTTCATGTGAGCAGCAAAGGCAAGGAATATTCTGATGGCTTCTAGTCTGGAAACAGGTGCAAATGTCTCATCATAGTCAATATCTTCTTCCTGAGAGTAGCCCTTGGCTACTAGTCTAGCCTTATTCCTTGTTATCACCCCATCTTCATCCATCTTGTTTCTGAAGACCCACTTGGTTCCAATTACATGATGGTTCTTTAGTCTTGGGACCAATCTCCAAACTTTGCTTCTCTCGAACTAATTAAGTTATTCCTGCATGGCCTCTATCCAGCTGGAATCTTCCATAACATCCTCTATCTTCTTTGGTTCTATTTGAGATAGGAAGCTTAGATAGAAGCATTCATTTTGATTAGCAAATCTTGTCTTGACTCTTGCGTTCAGATCTCCAATGATTAGATCTTGAGTGTGATCTCTTGCCCATCTGCTTCCTGTTGGAACATCCATTCTTATGCCTTCTTGTCTCAGATCTTCAAGATCTATTTCTTCTTCTTGATGTGGAGGTTCATTGTTTGACATAGGCCTCTCTACGATCTCATTCTCTTGCTCAACGATTTCATTATCGGGCACTACGATCATAGTATTGGGCTCGACGACCTCGTTCGTAGTGTCTGAACGGTTTGTCGCATTATCTTGGAGCACTGTTTTGTCTAAGTCTGTTTCATCAAAGATGATGTGAATTGAGACTTCTACACTCAGTGTCTTCTTGTTGAACACTCTGTAGGCCTTGCTGTCTGTGCATATCCAAGAAAGATTCCTTCGTCTGATTTCGGTTGAAACTTTGTCAAGTACTGCTTTCCATTGTTGAGTATATAGCATGCACAGTCGAACACATGAAAATAGCTGACATTTGGCTTTCTTCCTTTCCAAAGTTCATAAGGAGTCTTCTTAATCGTAGAGTGTATGAGTGATCTGTTCTGAGTATAACATGCAATGTTGACCGCTTCTACCCAGAAGTACTCCGGTAGATGAGCTGCAACTTGTAGAGTCCTTCCAGCCTCTATTAATGTCATGTTCTTTCTCTCAGCAACTTCATTTTGTTAGGGAGTTCATGGAACTGAGAAGTTTTGACTAATCCCATTGTCTGTGTAGAACTGATCCATTTATGAGAAATCGAATTCTCTGCCATGATCACTTCTTATGTTCTTGATTTTCTCTTCTTTCTCATTCATCACCAGCTTGAACATCTTGATTAGTTGGGGGCTTGTTTCATCTTTTGAGGTTAGAAATAATACCCATGTAAATGTGGTGTAGTCGTCGACTACGACCAATGAGTATCTCTTTCCCCCAAGGCTCGTCGTTGGAATTGGTCCAAAAAGATCCATATGTAGTAATTGCAGAGGCTTGTCAATTGAGTTGATGGTTTTGCTCTTAAATGAGCTTCTGGTCTGTTTCCCAAGTTGACAGGCATTGCAGGGCCTTTCTTTAACGAAGTTGAATTTGGGTAGGCCTGCAACTAGATCTTTTGAAGCTAATTTGGACATTCTTTTGAAGTTGAGATGAGATAATCTTCGATGCCATAGCCAGCTCATTTCTTCATATGCTTTAGTCATAAATCATATTGTCTCGTCTGAGCTTAGTTATCCAAGATTTACTGTGTAGACATTTCCTTCTCTTGTTTCGGTTAGCTTTACTGCAGATGTCTTCAGGTCTTAGACTTGACATTGATTGTTGATGAATGTTACTTGATGACCCTTATCACAGAGTTGGCTAATGCTTAGAAGGTTGTGTTGTAGTCCTTCCACACAGGCCACTTTACTGAATGATACTGCACCATTTCCGGCTGAGCCATAGCCTATAGTCTTGCCAGTGCCATTATCTCCAAATATGACCGAGGGACCCTCATTCTCTATGAAGTTAGACAGAAGGGCTTTGTTCTCAGTCATGTGCCTTGAACATCCACTATCCAGATACCAGGTTGTGTTCGTGGAGCTCCTTTCCTGAGGTAACATTAAGCCTTCATTTTGGTACCCATATTTGCATGGGTCCTACTATGTTAGTACCCTTGGGGACCCAAATCTGCTTGATTTTGGGTCTCACATGCATGGAATTATAATGATAATTCGCAGCCTTGTGACCAACTTTGTGGCATTCAAAGCATTTGATATGATGCATGTAACTGTGTGTGTGAAAGTTCTTCCTCCATTTGGGCTTTTGTGGGTTATTGGTCATCCTTCTGCTAGGTTGATATCCCTTTTTCCATGTGTTCTCTTGTTTCATTAATTGAGAAGAGTATATCTCACTTCTACTGTGTCTTCCTGGATTGTTCGTAGAGTTGATTTTATTGGACTCTACGATCCTTCGAGGTTGATGAGTAGTAGCTAGATTACTTTTCTCTTTTCTGAAACGTAGACCAGCATGAGATCCGTTACTCCTGCGAATATGAATTGAATTATCCAGACATGGTTTGGCAAGATCATCATTCTGTGAGGATTTCACAAATATAATGCCTCTACTAAAACCTAAGGCATTACTAGTGTTAACATCCTTTGTTTTTTCCACACATGACTCTGAGATAGATCCCCCAAAGCCTAGCCATGTTCTATTAGAGACATTTTTCTGATTAGAGATTAAAGAATCCATGATTGAAGAAGATTTATTCCATTTGGAGATGGTCTTTTCTAGATCCTCAAATTTTGAGGTTAGACTAGAATCTTGTTTTGCACTGAGCTCATTTATTTTTCTTAAGAGCTTATTTTCAGCTTCAAGCTCAGAGAAAGAATTAGCACTGAGAAGGGTTGTTTCCAGTTCTTCTTGAACCTTTTCTTTCTCCTTTTTAAAAAGTGAATAATCCTTAGACAGAACTCTAAACCACTTCATATATTGGTGTAGATCAGATGTTATGCCATGCAATGCAGTTCTAAGATCATCAATATCTACATCATGAGAGTTAAAGTCAAATACCTCATCGATACTTACTTCGTGTCTGTTGGAGTTCTGTTTGTCCCTTGCATTTTTGACCATCAAGCAGAGATTTGCTATTTGAGGGTCTTCATCATTCCCAGATTCAGGAGTTGAGTCATTGTCTGAGTTACTCCACGATCCTCCAGCTACAAGACCTTTTTCTTTCTTCTGTGGCCCTTTGTTGCCTCTTTATTCTTTCTTTGAATGAGATTTCTTCTTGAGTTCTTCTCTGAGAGGTTTGTTACAATTTGCAATGAAGTGGCCCGATTTCTTGTAATTGTAGCATAGGTCGTTCATTTGCTCTTGGCTGCTGTAGTTCCTGACTTTCTTTGGCTTGTTGGTTTTGCCTCGTCGCATGAACCTTCTTATCCTTTTTACTAGCATTGCAAGGTCCTCATCATCATCTTCATCATAGTCAGAATCAACTTCAGTGCTGACTTTGGAGGCGTTATCTGTTGCTTTAAGGGCTATACCTTTATCCTTCTTCCTACTTCAGATAAGGTTTCTGCTCGTTGAGTCAGCTCCAGTTCGTATGTGAGAAGGTTGCCATACAACTATTGAACAATCATTTCATGTAGATTTTTGGATTCTCTAATGGCAGTGGTTTTGGTATCCCACTTGCTTGGTAAGGCTCTCATGAACTTTATGATTAGATCTTTGTTAGGATAGATCTTCCCATAGGCTCGTAAAGAGTTGAGCAGTACATTAAATCTTTCGTAAGTGGTAGTAACGTTCTCTCCTTGAACGTGAGCGAACATCTCATATTGCTAAGTCAAGAGAGATTGTTTGTTTTCTCTGACTTCTTTTGTTCCTTCATACATGATGAGCAGTGTTTCCCAAACCTCTTTCGCTGTTTTGCTGTTGACCACATTTTCGAACAGATCATTTTCTAAAGATTAGAACAAGATGTTTTTGGCCTTTTTGTCGAGCTGGACAACTCTCTTCTCGTTCTCTGTCCATTCTTCCTTGACCTTGATCTGTACTCTGTTTGGGTCATCTGTAGTTGGTGCAAGCTTTGTAGGAACATAGGTTCCATTCTGAACAGTTTCAAATAGATCTTCATCTATTTCATCCATGTAAGCTTGCATCCTAACCTTCCAGTTAGTAAATTTTTCTTTGTTGCACATTGGTGGCTTTCTGCCTCCTCCGGTCTTTGATTCGCTTGGTAAGTGTGCCATTGGATCTACTTAATATTTGTAGGCTGTATTATAGAACATTCTTTGATACCAATTATTAGTTCCCATTAGGCACGATAGATATCTAGAATGGGGGGGGGGGGGTTGAATAGATAATTATAACTTTTTCTTTTAATCTTTTTAAGTTGATGGCAATCAATGCACAGTGAAATGAGTATATGTGAAAAACCTTATGTTATATATCTTGAGTTAATGAGATTGAGGCAGTTATGACAGTTATAGCAGATATTGCAATTATAACAGTTAATGAACATAATAGTTGTAAGTGGTTTAGAGCAATAAAAGCTCCTAGTCCACTCTTCTACTCCTTGAGTAGGAAATCCACTAAGGATGTCTGTTACACTTCTTGAATCTCATAGATTCCTTCTAGACCAGCAGTCTAGGTACTTCTTAGTTCACTCTTGAACTCTTCAAGTCCAGTAGACTTGGTCTCTAACAGTTCACTTAGAACTCTTCAAGTCCTTCAGACCTAGAACTCTTACTTCAGTTGATTAAATGTTGTTTAGATCGTGATTGATGCTATTCAGTTTCTAGTAAGCACTTGTTTGAAAGAATTGAATAGCTGAGCAAGCTTTTCCTTTTTCTCAGATCATAGAGTTGAGTGTTGAGTGTTCTTATGCATTTTTTTCGTTCAATACTTGCTTCTTCTGTCTCATTTGTCTTTGATCTGTATATATGTGATCTTGAAATCTATCTGTTGAAGTCATCTGATGTGCCATTAAATGTGTTTGACATTTCTGAGCTTTGATGGAAACTTTTCTGCACATCTTCTGAATTACACTCTGGCCCACTGACACAGCAGACTGCTTTCTCACCTAACACCTCAAAAGGTGTTTTCATCTGCCCAATGGTCCTTTTCTTAGCTTCTTGAGTACGTTTCTTTTGATCAATACTAAGGATATCTTTTGTACGTTGGGACTGCTGAGAGCTTTAACGTTCAAAACCCATTCCATATTTGTTGGAGTCCATCTTCAGATGAACGATAGGGCTTGATATTTCTGAAGCAGATAACACTATACTATCAATATCATAGTGTCTTGTCATATTGGTGCATGTTCGTAAGATATCACTACGATTTCTCACAAGGATTTGCACACTACGTTCTTCACTTACTCGTCTTGCAAACTCTACATTTCTGAGAGCACACTAAAATATTTTAACACTACGATCTTCACTTGCTCGTCTTGCAGATTCTGCGTTTCCGAGAGTACACTACGATCTCTGAGTTAGTTTCGGCAAAAGTCTGGACCACACTTCGATTAGTGGAGAAGCACTTCAAGGCAGATACACTACGATCATCTTAGCACTACGATCCTGCCTTATCTTTTGCATTCTGTTGATCAGCTGGATAGACTGCGAGGTAGGGAAAGAAAAGGTACCTGTTTAACCCTGGTTTTGATTTTTATTACTGCTTCAGTATGTTCATTAATCCAAGGTAAAGGATTTTTTCGTAATCGAGTATACAGAATAGCAGTATCTTGGGAAAGATTTGGGTAAAAATCTTGAATATAATTAAGACTTCCCAAAAATCTTTGTAGTTGGTTAATACCTTTAATTTCTTTTGGAAATTTAGATGCAAATTCGATACATCTATCAATTGGAATTATAGTTCCATTGAAAATATTATGTCCAAGAAATCTGATTTTAGTTTGGAAAAGTTTCATTTTAGGGGCAGAAACTACCAAACCATTTTTTATGATAATATTTTTGAAAATATTTAAATGTTTAATATGCTGGTCTATGGATGAAGAAAAAATTAAAACATCATCAATATAATAGATAATAAATTCAGTAAAGGGATTAAAAATATCATTCATGATATGTTGGAATTCTGAAGGTCCATTTTTGACACCAAATGGAAGAACATTCCATTCATAATGACCAAAGGGTACTGTAAAAGCAGTTTTATAAGTATCCTGTTCTCTAATTTGTATTTGCCAAAATCCTGATTTCATGTCAAATTTAGAGAAAATAGTGGCATCATGAAGTCTGTCAAGAAGGTCCTTTTTATTCGGGATTGGATATCTAATCCATTGAAGGGCTTCATTAAGCGGTTTATAATTAATAACGAGTCTAGGAGTTCCTCGTTCAATTTCTGAATTTTTATTGACATAAAAAGTTGTACAGCTCCAGAGAGAAGTACTAGGTTTTATCAATTTTTTCTGTTTAAGGGACTCAATTTCAGTTTTGCAAAGAAGTAAATATTCTTTTTTCATTTGACTAGGTCGAGACTTAGTAGGAATATTTTTCTCATTGTAATTAGGGACATAGAGAAGAGAAATAATATGCTTCTTCCTGTTCTAGAAAGCATTTTGGACATCACTATAGATTTCAGTTTGAAGAGTCTTGTAGATCAATTTTATCTTGTCTTGTAAAGAAGGTTGTAAAATTCTCTGTTCTGTAGTAAGAAATTTTATTTCTTTTTGAATAAAATTAATCTACTTTTCTTTAGAATAAATCATGTGTTTAACTTGATTTAACTCTTTTGTATAAGGTTATGTTATGAATTCAAAAACAATATGTCTGTTGTTAAGAGTAGTATGAATTCCTAAAGTATCGATTTTTGAAATAGGCATTAAAAGACATAAGAAAGGGGTGCCTAATATGATACTTTGATTCATATTACGGATAAGGACAAAAGAAGTAGGTAAACATAAACATTGATTACAGATTAAGGCTTCAGGTATCTTGTATTTAATATTCATAGTGTTTCCACTTGCACTGGTTAAAGATTAAGTGGTTTTCTTGAAGTATTTAGTAGGAATTAACCCTTCCTGGATACAATTCATGTCAGCACCACTATCTACAAGGGCAATGGCATCTTTAATAATAAAATCCAGTTTAATAACAAAAGTAATTATGATATACCATTTTTGAAAGACTACTTGATTCATAAGCATTAAATACTATTCAGAAGATTCTAGATTATCAGAAGATTCAGTCTTAGAGGATTCTATATTATTATCCTATTTATGAATTAATTGTTCTGTAATATTTTTTAAGACTTGGAAAACAATAACATTTGTGTTCTATAATTGCTTTATTTTAGATTTCAGAATATTAATATCACTCTTAAGGTCCTGGATAGTAGTAGGCATTTCAGTAGTAGAAACATTTTGAACACGTTTCATGACTTCTCCCATGCTATATTGTTCTATGGGAAGAATTTCTTCAGTTTTTTGGTTTTTATAACAGGCTTCCAAAAACTTTAATTTAATTTCTGGATCTTTAATCTGATCTGCTACGTCGAGAAGGGACTTTTGGGTTTCTGTTAGGACATTGATACTGGGTCCTCCAATATATAAACCATTCATTTCAACAATGGCTTTACAATAGTGAGCTTCAGTAGTCGTATTACAGTTATTTTTAATAGTACAAGCTTGACATTGATCCTCCCTCCTTTGGTATCAGAGCCATGTTAAGTTTATTGACATATTAATGAATATATTACTTATAAATTATGCATATACGTTCACTTTGAAAAATGACTGATTTTTCCACCTCATCTGTAACAACAGTAGCCAATACTTCAGCTTCTACTTTGGAAGTAACTGAACTTATTGCCTACCAGGATGTTAAGGAAGCCCTTGACAAATGGACCCTTCCTAAAATCAAACCAAAAACTATTTATAAAATTGGAACCTTTGATTTTATCAGCAAAAGAATTATTAAAACTTTTGAACATGTTGTTCCTTTACAGAATAATGATGAAATATTATATTTATTGCATGTTGAAGATTTATATCCCTTTTTGCAAAAATATAAATATGCTCATATAGGACTTGTCCAAGTAGCTTTTAAACCTTTGACTTTACTTGGTCAAAATACCAGTATTCAATGCACACTTAGAGATGGTAGGTGTCTCAACTGGAAAGCCTCCCTTATGGGTGCTATTGAAACTAGTCTTGCTCATGGACCAGTTTATTTTAATATTTATCCGAACTTAAGCGTTGCTTTAACTGATAATAATTTGTCAAAAGTTTTAGAAATGAGAATTATATCTCATGGCTATGAATATCTACCAGGATCTCCTCCTTTTGCCATATTATTCCGTATTCATCTTAAAGTATTAACTACTTTAAATCCCTATATCAGGAAACAAAGTCAACAAGGACATACTATCCTAATTGACACTAATCTTTTTAGCAGTCAAGTGGCTATTCCCAGAATGATCCCTTGGGAAGAGATAACTTTCCCAAAGCAATGGCAGATTACTAACGTCGTTCCAACCAGATCTATAATTAGACAATCAATTGAAGATGTTGTCCAAACCAGTAATGGAAATGTTTATTTAAAATTTCAAAGACCTTTTACCCGAAGCCGGTCTATTAATAATGTTCCTTATAATATTGATTCCCTGAATCTTCTAGACAGTCTGTGTCTGACCCCTTAGAATCTATTTTTCAAGAGTCTAAGAATCCCAGCAATGAGTCTGTCAAAAATGAAGACTTAATCAGAGTAATTCATATTTCTGAAAATCAAATACCTCATGGTATATATAAAACAAATACTCCAAACAGAAGACCTTATAGTCCAACTGCTAGTGATATGAATTTTGAATGTTAATGGATTTTTCTCCAAAAAGTAAAATTCGCCAATATTTAAACCAGGAGTTCATACAGGGTAAATACCAGAATTTTAGAAATTGGTAATTTAAGAATCATAATAATGATAAATTAGTAGAAATAAAATCTGATTTTTATACTTATCTGAACAAGAACCAATGTATTTTATCATTTGTTAAATGGTATTATGATTTTGTTTCTAAATCAGACCTTTACAATGAAAGTCAACTAAATGTGTTGACAGGAATCCAAAAGGACTGGATTACCACTAATGGTAGTGTTATCCAATCTATTCATCCACCTCCTAAGTCCCTTGAACTTAGCTCAGGAAATGAAAACCTGAAACCTTTAGTTACTAATCTGTATGTTGATATTACTGAAATATCCCGTCAACATGAAGATGTTAAAATAAAATACATTTTAACCTTGTCTAAACAGAATAATTATACAAATTTATTCCTTCAGACTGTAGGAAAACAGTTAACCAGGATAGAAGAACAAATTCATCATATTAATGATAATTGTCAAGTTACTCCTCAGAAGCATGATCTTCAACCCATAACCGTTAAACCACCCTTAGAAGTTAGTAATTTTAAAATGAAATCTTCTAAATCCGATAATGAGTTCATTGATAATCTTTTAAATAAAATGAAAGATTTAAACCTCACTCCTGCCTCCACGTCCCAGATCAATATAATGTCTGGACAGCCCTCTTCACAAACCAGTAATGCTAATACTAATAATGAAGAAGATTCCGATTACTTTTCTCCTATTAATATTTTGGAAATCCAAAATAATTTTCAGGAAATGCAAAATAATAATAAAACTACTTACAGTAAAAAAACCCATAAATCGTATGGCTTTATCTGGACCTAGTAGGTATTATTACCCTAGACCTACTCCTCAGGATATTCTGTATGAAGAAGACTTTCTTCATTCTCAAAAGTCTTACCATGGAAAAACCATTTATGAATGGAATATTGATGGCAAGACCGAATATCAAATACTCGAAACCATCCATCATATCATGATGTATGCGACTGTCTGTAAACAGAATGATAATACTGATCACCAGATCTGCCGTTTCTTAGTTAATGGCTTCACTGGCATCCTTAAAGGATGGTGGGATAATATGCTAAATGATAAACAAAGAACAGAAGTTCTTCAAGCCTATAAAGAAGAAATTGATCCTGTTACTAGACTTCTAACCAGGAAGGAAGACGCTTGTTACACCTTAGTTCAAGCAGTCCTCCACCATTTTGTTGGACCGGGACTTATGAATACTGATAGGAGTAGAGAACTTTTATAGAACCTTCGATGCCCCTCCTTGACCCATTTTAGATGGTATAAGGATGTCTTTCTCATGAAAGTCATGCAAAGGGCAGATGCTAACAGTGAACATTGGAAGGCCAAATTTATTGACGGCCTCCCTACTTTCTTTGCTGAAAAAGTCCGTAAAAAATTAAGAGATAAACATGATCGTATAAGTATCCCTTATGACCAGTATTCTTATGACCATCTTATTTCAGTAATTATTGAAGAAGGGTTATCGTTATGTAATGATATGAAACTCCAACAATTAATGAAACAACAGAATCTCACTAAAAGACATGAGATAGGAGAATTTTTTGACCAATTCTCTTATGATACAAAATTACAGTATCCCATATAAGGCTAAAAAACAACAGATTTCGAAGCACTCTAGACCTTACCGAAGATGTTCTTCTAAGAAATCTAAGAACAAAACCCCTGAAAAAACCACTAAGAAAAGAAGGAACAATAGTAAAAAAAATAAATCTAAAGTTCAGTGTTATAAATGTGGTAAACCAGGACATTTTGCTAATAAATGTAAATCAAAATTGAAACAGAAACTGAATGAAATGTCCCTTGAAGAAGACATTCAACAAAAAATTATTAATAGTTTATCCAACAGTGATTCAGAATCAAGTGCAGAGGAAGACTTGGCAGAAATCTATTCTGAATCTGACGATAATTCTGTTAAAGATCAATGTCAAGCTTGTACTATTAAAAATAACTGTAATACGACTACTGAAGCTGACTATTGGAAAGCCATTGTTGAAATGAATGGTTTAGATATTGGAGGACCCACTTACAAAGTAAAAGAAATTTAAATCACCTTGGTTAATTTTATTCTAAGTAGATTTTTATTTTTACAAAGTTTTAATTATTTTAATTGATGTTGTAACACCCCCTTTCCAAAATAGAAAGAGAGGTTACTCAAAACACAACAAAACTGATGAGTTTAATAGCAAGGCTCAAAGCCCCAAAAGAATAGTCTTAATTAACTAATAAATACCACAAATCACCCATAATAAATCTCAAACTGTCTCAAACCACAATCTAAAATAATTATTACAATTTCAAGTAACTGACACATCAAGTCTAAACAGAATATTTCTAAATCATTGGAATGAATGGAGCTCTCATCACACTTGCCCTTGATCCCCCTGATTACCTGCCGGAAGAAAAACACAGCAAGAGCCAAATGCCCAGTACGGATATAGAATACAAGAATAATGAAATAAAATAACTAACACAATTAAATGAAATGAAACGAAACAAACTGAAACGAAACGAACAAAACTAACACAACGAAATAATAGGCTGAATCAAGTGGCTGGGTGTTATTTCATACCGAGCTCAGAATATAATAATATAACTTGCCACACAGGCAAGTCAAATAATGCCACACAAGAAATCAAAATAATGCCACACAGGCAATCACACATCGGACTGCGCAATCCAGATGCGTGCAAAATCGGAAGGTGTGTTTGGCACAAACATCACCAATCCGCAGAACAGAACAGAACAGAAAACTAGGGTCGACCCATACGCCTCCCACAACAAAACACCAAATGGCCAACTCTCACCGGAGCACAAAACGGAGACGACGTGGACTGATCACACCGCCACGGAAAGTGTCATGCCTCGGTGCCAAGAGGACATGCCTGTGGTACCCCCACAGGTGGTTATAGCTCAGGTATACCCTACGGTATTCTAACAAAATATAATGTCACAACACATGCGACAAAATATCAACACAAAGGGGTTCAAACGTGTACAATGTTAAATCGAACGAATCATCAACACAAGTCTCTAAAAATATAATAACATGTACATCACTACGACAATTGAAATAAATATTAAACATGATAACCGAGTTCAAAGAGTACAAATATGAGTTCTAAATATCAATGCCCCAAACGAAACTATCACATGGATTTGAAAAGGAACAGACATGCGAAACAATAACTAACTTCTAAATGAAAACAAAACGAACAAATCAAAATTAAAAGGATTATCGCTGAAGGAGTACGGAATCCGTACTTGGATTAAGCAATGTAATACCCAAAATTTATACTCCAAATTTGACTCGTTTAGACTCTCTCCGTTCAATCTAAATAATTTAATAAAATTTTATTACAATCAAATCATTAATAACATAATAATATTAAATTTATTATTACAAACTTTTACAACTATGTCGGCAAAATGAATTAATTTAAATTAATATACATAACTTCAATTGATTTACCATATTCTGATTTATAAATTCATGGCCAAAAGTTTATTAATATATAATAATATATATAACCTAAATTAACAAAACATACTTAAATTTCCTAAATATAAACTCTATATATATAAATAAATTTCGCCTGCAGCCAGTGCTGCAAGCCTTCCCAAGTCCCACGCAAGTATAATACTCCTTATTAAATACTTTCAGCAGATTTCAGCATCAAAATCAAATCATCTCCTTTTTTTTCTGCAGGTTATGCATATATATATATAATATTCAATGAGTCTACTTTGTTTGTTCCTACATAATAATTCGGCAAACACCTATATACACATCCGGTCAAATCAATCAATCATGTATACTATTTTTATCTTAATTGTGAATTAAAAGAAGTCAGCAACATCATTGATATACACAAAGCACCAAAACGGAAAAAGAAAACAACAAACCTGATGTTCCTTTTCTTATTACTTCGCAAGCAACTTCTCTCACAAATACAATAAGGCGGCTTGACTCATCTTTCTCTTTCTCAGGTTATATAAGGAAAATAAGATTAGGTCTAGTTATTTATTTACATAAAAAATAGATTTATTAATTAATATATTTTATTAATTATCTTAATTATAATAGTATTTAATATTACCCACATATAAATTAATCTCAATTAGTTTTTAAGGCCCAATTTTGTTAAATTAATTTGTCCATCACTTATTAATATATTAGCCCACAAAAAAAATTAAATGATTATTTTGACCCAAATAATAAAAAAAAAAAAACAAAGTCCATTTAATATGTTTTAACACAAAATAAATTTTTATTATTTAATATTTATTTATTATTATTTTCCGGGTATTACATCACCTACCCCTTAAAATAATTCCGTCCCCGGAATCAAAAAAATAGAACGTACCTAATTTTCAAAAAAAGATGTGGATATTCCGCTCGAATAGACTCCTCCAACTCCCATGTAGCCTCCCGCTCTGAATGATTCTTCCACAAAACCTTAACAAATGGAATTGTCTTCCTCCTCATAATCCGCTCTTGACGATCCAAAATCGCCTCAGCTTGTTCTTCATAAGTAAGATCCTCCCGAATCTTATCGAATGGATATTGCACCACGTACAACGGATGATAATTGTAACTTCTCAACACCGACACATGGAACACATTGTGCACATGAGCTAGCTGCGGAGGTAAAGCTAATCGATACGCAACTTCACCAACCTTCTCCAAAATCTCAAATGGACCAATATATCGCGGACTAAGCTTCCCTTTCAACCCGAATCGCCGAATGCCCTTCCAAGGAGAAACTTTTAGAAACACATGCTCACCAGGTTCAAACTCTAAAGTCCTCCTATGCTTATCAGCATAACACTTCTGCCGTGATCGAGCCGACTTCAATTTCTCCTTAGCCACCGCTACCTTCTCCGTAGTGATTTGGACTAACTCAGGCCCTTCTATGGCCCTTTCGCCAACCTCATCCCAATAAATCGGTGCCCGACACTTCATACCATACAATGCCTCAAAAGGAGTCATCCCAATACTTGCATGCCAGCTGTTGTTATAAGCAAACTCAACTAGGCTCAAGTAATCATCCCAATTACCCGACCACTCAAGTGCACAAGACCTCAACATGTCCTCCAACGTTTGAATAGTTCGTTCAGATTGCCCATCAGTTTGCGGATGGAAAGAAGTACTGAAGTTGAGCCGAGTGCCCCAAGCTCGTTGAAACCCTTTCCAGAACCGTGAAGTGAACCGTGGATCTCGATCTGAAATAATAGACACCGGAGTACCATGAAGTCTAACAAACTCCTACTGAAAGATATGTGCTAACCTATCCACCGAGTAACCCTCATGGATAGCCAAAAAGTGTGCCGATTTGGTCAACCGGTCCACCACTACCCATATGGCATCATTCTTCTTGAAAGTCTTCGGCAAACCAGTCACAAAGTCCATCGTGATATCCTCCCACTTCCACGTTGGAATGTCTAACTGTTGCAACAACCCACTAGCTCGTTGATATTCTATTTTCACTTGTTGACAAGTAAGGCACCTCCCAACATATTCAACCACATCTCGTTTCATCCCATTCCACCAAATATTCTTCTTCAAATCTCTATACATCTTTGTAGAACCTGGATGAATAGAAAATGGCGAACTATGAGCCTCAGCCAACACCGCCTCCCGAATGATTGGATCGGTCGGTACACACAACCGCTCACCCAACCAAATCACACCATGGTCATCAATACGAAACTCGGGCTGCTTGCCCTCCTCTAAATTCTGTGTCATACTCCACAACTCCCCATCTTCCTTTTGAGCTTCCTTGACTCGCGAGATAAGAGAGGGCTCCACTCTCATACCCGCCAAATGCCAGTCTGAACCTCGTACATACAACTCCAACTCAATCCGCTCCATATCCGAAATAAGCTGAGGTTGCGTAATAAGGGCAGCTACACTCCCTGAACTCTTTCGGCTAAGAGCATCTGCAACTACATTTGCTTTCCCCGGGTGATACTGAATCCTCGCATCATAATCTTTTAGTAGTTCCAACCAACGCCTCTGCCTCATATTGAGCTCCTTCTGAGTGAAAATGAACTTAAGACTTTTGTGATCGGTGAAGATATCACAAGTCTCTCTATACAAATAATGCCTCCAAATCTTTAAGGCAAAGATTATCGCTGCCAACTCCAAATCATGTGTGGGGTAGTTCACTTCATAAGGTTTAAGCTGCCTAGAAGCATAAGCAATCACTTTACCGTGTTGCATCAAAACACACCCCAAGCCCTTCTTAGAAGCATCACTATAAATCTGGTAACCTCCTGTCCCCGACGGCAATGCAAGTATAGGAGCTGACACGAGTCGTTTCTTCAACTCCTCAAAACTCTTCTCACGCTCCTCATTCCACACAAACTTCGTGCCCTTTCTCATCAACTGGGTCAATGGCAAGGCAAGCAAGGAAAACCCTTCCACAAACCTCCTATAATATCCTACCAAACCCAAGAAACTCCTAATCTCGGTCACTGTAGTAGGTCTCGGCCATTTAGTGATAGCCTCAACCTTCGCAGGATCCACTTTAATGCCTTCAGCAGAAACAACATGTCTCAAAAATGCGACCTGCTCCAACCAAAACTCGCATTTAGAGAATTTAGCATACAATTTCTCTTTCTGCAAAATTCCCAACACTGTGCGAAGATGCTCCTCATGTTCTTCCTTAGACTTGGAGTAAACCAAAATGTCATCAATAAAGACAATGACAAATTGGTCCAGGTACTCCCTGAACACCCGATTCATCAAATTCATAAACACCGCCGGAGCGTTAGTCACAACGAATGGCATCACCAGAAACTCGTAATGTCCATATCGAGTACGAAAAGCCGTCTTAGGAATATCCTCATCCCTCACTCTCAACTGATGATAGCCCGATCTCAAGTCTATCTTCAAAAAATATTTCGCCCCCTGAAGTTGGTCAAACAAGTCATCAATCCTCGGCAATAGATACCGATTCCTGATGGTAATCTTGTTCAACTCCCTGTAGTCTATGCATAACATCATAGACCCATCCTTCTTCTTCACAAACAAGACTGGAGCACCCCACGGCGAAACACTCGGCCGAATCACACCACGATCCAACAGTTCCTGCAACTGTTCCTTCAACTCTTGCAACTCCAACGGTGCCATCCGATACGGCGCTTTAGAGATAGGCTCCGCACCAGGAACAAGCTCAATAGCAAATTCAACTTCCCGCTGTGGTGGCAACCCTGACAACTCCTCAGGAAACACATCGGGAAAGTCACGAACAATAGGAACATCCTCAATACGAGACTCACCCTTAGAGGTATCCTTCACAAATGCTAAATACCCCTCACAACCCTTTGCTACCAACTTTCCAGCCTTCAAAGCTGAAATCAACTTCAACACCCTACTCGGCTGAGAACCCTGAAACACGAATTCTGGAGATTTCATATCTCCGAATATAACCTTCTTCGCCTGACAATCGATAGTGGCTTGGTGTTTATACAACCAGTCCATACCAAGAATGACATCAAAATCGTGCATACACATCGGAAGAAGATTTACGCTACGGATCTTATCCCCAAAACTGATCGGACATCCTCGATACAAATCAGAAATAACTACAGAAGTCCCCATCGGGGTAGCAATAGACATAACAGAATCTAAAGACTGAGATGGCATACCCAGGTGCCGAACAAAAGACTGAGCAACAACAGAATGAGTAGAACCCGTATCAAATAAAATAGAAGCCTCGCGATTGCCAACTAAAAGAGTACCAGAAACAGTACCTGGTGCACCTGCCGCCTGGTTATACGTCAAAGCAAACACTCGGCCACCCTGACGCTGACCTCCATTGCCACCATTAATACCACCTCCACCATTTCCGCGTGGACCGGTACAATCCCTAGCAATGTGACCCATCTGTCCACACAAGAAGCATGCACCGGTGAGTCTGTGACACTGCCTCCCCGGATGAATAGCCCCACAAATAGCACAAGGAGCTATCGGAATAAGATTCGGGTTACCCCCACCAGCTGGTCCCGGATAACGGCCCTGATTCTGTCCCTGCTGACGATTCTGCTGACGATTCTGACCATTCCAAGGTAGTTGCAGCTGACGATTCTGCCCTTGCTGAGGCATCTGCTGATAACCCCTGTTTTGATTCTGACCACGCCAGTGCCCCTGTTGGCCACCACGATTCCTATTCAACTGACCACCCTGATTTCTCCCATGCTGGACTGAAGTTTGACCCTGCTGGTCATCTCTGTCCCTCTTTCGACTACCATCCGGTTTAGAAGATCGAAAGTCCTGTCTCTCCATCTCAATATTCTTGGTCGCATTGGCCACTGCTGACACGTCTGTAAACTTATTGTTAATAAGATGCTGACGATATCTATAATGAATCCGCCACTTGAACTTCTCCGCCTGTTCCGCTGCAGTCCCTGCTGAGGTTCCCGCAAATCCTGCCAACCTAGTAAACCTCGTCATGAAGTCCGTGATGGACTCATCATCTTTCTGCCGAATAGACAGATACTCTCTGGCATAGGCCTCTTTATCAGCAGCTGGAAAATACTGCTGATAAAAGACCTCACAAAACTCTGCCCAGCTAAGTGCCTCAACATAACCATTACCCTTTGTTGTTTTCAACGCTTTCCACCACCTCTGCGCATCCTCTTCCAGCTTGTAAGCAGCTAGCAACACTTTCTGATTATCCGAGCACCCCAACACATCGAAAATCTTCTCTAGGTGAGCAATCCAATTCTCTGCATCAATTGGAGTTGAAGATGAACTAAATGACTGTGGTTTCTGCTTCTGGAACCTCTCCAACCACACATACATTGGAACCACCTGCTGATCAAGGCCATCCACATTTCCTTCCTCTTCGTTTGTTTGTGGACCATTATTTCCCGAGTGCCCCTGGTCAGGAATTTCTGGCGGCGGCTGCTGCATTGCCTGTACAACCTGCGCCACCAACTAAGGTAACGCCTGATTTACAGCCTGATTCACTAAGGTAGCCAACTGAGCATTAATCTGATCATTAGGTTGCTCATTGGACCGACCTTCACCTCTTCCCCTGTTGTTACCTCGCCTCCCAGCAACTCTAGCTGATCTTCGAGCCATCTAAGAAAGAGATCACGAATATAAACAAAGCAGATTAGAGACAAATTTGAATATGGCTGATATAATAGCTGAACAGAGAATCAAACAGAACAAAAATCTAACCCAGAAGTCTACCCATAACTCACAGGTCAAACCTAAATAGGTTTTCTACAAGAAAGAACCTAAGCTTTGATACCAACTCTGTAACACCCCCTTTCCAAAATAGAAAGAGAGGTTACTCAAAACACAACAAAACTGATGAGTTTAATAGCAAGGCTCAAAGCCCCAAAAGAATAGTCTTAATTAACTAATAAATACCACAAATCACCCATAATAAATCTCAAACTGTCTCAAACCACAATCTAAAATAATTATTACAATTTCAAGTAACTGACACATCAAGTCTAAACAGAATATTTCTAAATCATTGGAATGAATGGAGCTCTCATCACACTTGCCCTTGATCCCCCTGATTATCTGCCGGAAGAAAAACACAGCATGAGCCAAATGCCCAGTACGGATATAGAATACAAGAATAATGAAACAAAATAACTAACACAATTAAATGAAATGAAACGAAACAAACTGAAACGAAACGAACAAAACTAACACAACGAAATAATAGGCTGAATCAAGTGGCTGGGTGTTATTTCATACCGAACTCAGAATATAATAATATAACTTGCCACACAGGCAAGTCAAATAATGCCACACAAGCAATCAAAATAATGCCACACAGGCAATCACACATCGGACTGCGCAATCCAGATGCGTGCAAAATCGGAAGGTGTGTTTGGCACAAACATCACCAATCCGCAGAATAGAACAGAACAGAAAACTAGGGTCGACCCATACGCCTCCCACAACAAAACACCAAATGGCCAACTCTCACCGGAGCACAAAACGGAGACGACGTGGACTGATCACACCGCCACGGAAGGTGTCATGCCTCGGTGCCAAGAGGACATGCCTGTGGTACCCCCACAGGTGGTTATAGCTCAGGTATACCCTACGGTATTCTAACAAAATATAATGTCACAACACATGCGACAAAATATCAACACAAAGGGGTTCAAACGTGTACATGTTAAATCGAACGAATCATCAACACAAGTCTCTAAAAATATAATAACATGTACATCACTACGACAATTGAAATAAATATTAAACATGATAACCGAGTTCAAAGAGTACAAATATGAGTTCTAAATATCAATGCCCCAAACGAAACTATCACATGGATTTGAAAAGGAACAGACATGCGAAACAATAACTAACTTCTAAATGAAAACAAAACGAACAAATCAAAATTAAAAGGATTATCGCTGAAGGAGTACGGAATCCGTACTTGGATTAAGCAATGTAATACCCAAAATTTATACTCCAAATTTGACTCGTTTAGACTCTCTCCGTTCAATCTAAATAATTTAATAAAATTTTATTACAATCAAATCATTAATAACATAATAATATTAAATTTATTATTACAAACTTTTACAACTATGTCGGCAAAATGAATTAATTTAAATTAATATACATAACTTCAATTGATTTACCATATTCTGATTTATAAATTCATGGCCAAAAGTTTATTAACATATAATAATATATATAACCTAAATTAACAAAACATACTTAAATTTCCTAAATATAAACTCTATATATATAAATAAATTTTGCCTGCAGCCAGTGCTGCAAGCCTTCCCAAGTCCCACGCAAGTATAATACTCCTTATTAAATACTTTCAGCAGATTTCGCATCAAAATCAAATCATCTCCTTTTTTTTCTGCAGGTTATGCATATATATATATATATAATATTCAATGAGTCTACTTTGTTTGTTCCTACATAATAATTCGGCAAACACCTATATACACATCCGGTCAAATCAATCAATCATGTATACTATTTTTATCTTAATTGTGAATTAAAAGAAGTCAGCAACATCATTGATATACACAAAGCACCAAAACGGAAAAAGAAAACAACAAACCTGATGTTCCTTTTCTTATTATTTCGCAAGCAACTTCGCTCACAAATACAATAAGGCGGCTTGACTCATCTTTCTCTTTCTCAGGTTATATAAGGAAAATAAGATTAGGTCTAGTTATTTATTTACATAAAAAATAGATTTATTAATGAATATATTTTATTAATTATCTTAATTATAATAGTATTTAATATTACCCACATATAAATTAATCTCAATTAGTTTTTAAGGCCCAATTTTGTTAAATTAATTTGTCCATCACTTATTAATATATTAGCCCACAAAAAAAATTAAATGATTATTTTGACCCAAATAATAAAAAAAAACAAAGTCCATTTAATATGTTTTAACACAAAATAAATTTTTATTATTTAATATTTATTTATTATTATTTTCCGGGTATTACAGATGTAATTTTCTTATGTATACTTAATTGTTGGGTCTCCAAGTTTTAGGTTTATTTTGATAATAACAATAATTAGTAAATAGATTAATTAAAAGGGTAGAATCATCTCCATAAGATTTATATTATAATTGATCTTAATTATTTTATTTATTTTGTCCAAAAATATTTTTAATTTTATTGAATTAATATTTTCTTGACTCTAATTATTTAATATCACGTGTTAAACATGAAATGTTTTACTTATCTGAATGCTTGCATGAGAGCTTAGAAACATGGAATGTTTGAATTAATTAAGAGGGAAATTAAAAATAAACATGTGCTTAAAATAAAGAAGAAGAAGTTGGAAATTAAAATAAAAAGGCTAAGGCCTTTGTTTGTGTTGCCCGAACATGCTGGGAATTTAATGAACTAGGAGACAATTTATTTGTCTCGTCCGAAGCCTGCATAAGAGATCGGAAGGTTGGAAAGTTTTGACTTCAACACGTGCTAAAAGAAAGAAAAAGTAAGCAATTTTTTCAGTGGGCTCATTTAATTATCTAAGTCATTCATTTCAAATCAAGCAATCTCAACCCTAGATTTTCAAAATAACCTCTCAAATTACAATTTACCCCCAAGCTCTGAAAACCTATAAATTGTAGATTTTTCCTTTCATTTTAATTTGTCAATTTACAAGAAAAGAAAAACTCATTCTTCCTTGCCTACATAATCTCACTCTAATTTTTTTTTCTCTCTCTACTAATCAAAGTTCTAATCTTTTGAAGAAGATAAAATTGGCCAACAATATTTGAAGATAAGTTATTTGATTAATTTCATCTATTTATCATATAAAAATCAATACTTAAACACTGAGGTTATAACGTAGATATTCTTCTTAAGTGAGGGAATTAGCCGAACGAGTGCTCAAATTCTTAAGTGGCCTTTTATAAGATACACGTTATTTATATAAATATCAGAAAGTAAATCGGTATTGGGGTACAGATACAATTTAGAAATATTCCTCTTGAGCGAAAGAAAGTGTGAATTATTCGAACGATATTTAAAATCCTAAGTGATTTATCGAAAATATTTATATAAATACGAATTGTGAAACTATAAATTTGGTCAGTACTTAGATACCGATACAATTTTGTAATATTCCTTTTGAGCGAATGATATAGTGAATTATCCAAGTGGTCTTTAAAATCATAAGTGGCCTTATTTATAACAATTCACATACTAGATAAAATATATTATTATACATTATTTGAGTTAAACAAATTAATTTATTAATTAAATCAAGTATTATTTAAAATGATTTATTTATTATACTTGATATCTGTCATCACAATTATTTGATAATAAATTCATTTGTTCATAAAATATTTGTAGTATAATATAAAAGTTACATAAACTTTTATATTGTAACTTTTATATTGAAAACTTCAGTGAACATGTGACGCCCCCAAAATAGTATACATCACCCATCTTGAGTCGCTAAATACATGGTACAAAAATACAAATACAACTTAATTATACAACAGTCGTGTAAAATACGACAAAACATAAATTTAGAGTTTTAATAAAATTATTGTCATCTAGACAATATCCACACTCAAAGGAGTCCTCAATACATTTATTGTCACACTATTTAACAGAATAGTGAGAACTACTAATACTATCATCTTGACCGTCACTCCGTTCCCCGACTCGTCCCAGCTATATTCTCATTTCCTAAAGAGAACAGTGAAAGAAAGGGTGAGCTCAACTAGCCAAGTAAGAAATATTATGACTAAGATAATGCAGAATAAATTATCACTAGTCTTCAACAATGTTAAACTGATAAAATACAATAGACATCAAGTTTAACAACAGCGGAATAAGAAATCCATTAGAAGAGTCAAGTAGAGAATAAAATCTACTATATTTTATGATTTAAAAAGGTTTTTTTATCAATTTTTATTGCTGAGACTCAGCTTAATAAATAAACCACATCATCCTTGCACTACGGCCAAGGATATTCATTAGCATCACAACCACAAATTATCCATGCACTACGGGCCAAGGATATTCGTGTATTCATCAATGGTCATGATCATGCCAACAACTGTCCATCAATGCACTACAGGCCAATAAGGACTTTTACCACATCATTTGTAACATTACGGTCACGATTATACCGAATATTCCTTGGTCATAATCATACCAAGTCCATCTATGCACTACAGGCCACAGATGACTTTCAACATAATATAAACATGAGGATAATGACAATGATATAAGAATTCAATAAAACAAGTTCAAGAATTAATTTATTCAGGAACCAATAACGTCCAAATTGTCAACATGATACTACTTTGTGGAGTAAAATTCAAGAATGCTCAGAAGAATATTTTCATGAAAAGACACTGGATGAAGCGCAAATATTAAGGATATTCCACAAATTTCATGGAGCATAGAAGTCAAAGCTTTAACTAACTGAGTATAACAGAATATATGAAACTGCAAATGGATTTTCGTCCGCCATGCAGTAATCCACGTAGACAGATCATTTCCACAATTTAATAAGAAATGAATACGAAAGGTCATTCACCATGCATGCGATAGACCGCACAGACAGGTTATTCCAACAAAATAATAAATAATGGAACCAGGTCATGCGTAAACGCACAGACAGGATATTCAAACAGAATAATAAAGAATGAAATAACAAAAGACTTCACCAGCCATGCGATAGACCGCACAGACAGGTTATTCCAACAGAATAATAAATAATGGAACCAGGTCATGTGTAATACGCACAGACAGGATATTCCAACAGAATAATAAAGAATGGAATAACAGAAGAATTTCACCATGTATGCGATACTTCGCATACACAGGTTATTTCAACATAATAATAAAGAATGGAATAACAGAAGAATTTCACCATGTATGCGGTACTTCGCATAGACAGGTTATTCCAACATAATAATAAAGAATGAAATAACAGAAGAATTTCACCAAGTATAGGGTAGCCCGCGTATACAGGTTATTACAACAGAATAATAAAGAATGGAATAACAGAAAAATTTCACCAAGTATAGGGTATCTCGCGTATACATGTTATTCCAACAGAATAATAAAGAATGGAATAACAGAAGAATTTCACCAAGTATAGGGTAGCCCGCGTATACAGGTTATTCCAATAGAATAATAAAGAATAGAATAACATAAGTTCTCTTCATGAATACGAAAGAAATAATACCCCTTACCTTAAAAGAAACTGGATATATGATTAGTGAAGTAGCAAAATAATTTTCTTCTTTCTCTCTATAGTTTTTCTCTCTAGAGCTTCAGTAAATTCGTAAGAAAAAATGAAGGAATGAGCTTCTATTTATAGGAGAATGGACTGAATAGTAACTAATTTATGAACGGTCCAGATTGATTTACTTTTAAACGGACGGTCCATATTGATTTACTATGCAGTATTAATAAAATATTCTAATAAAACAAAATCTTTTAAATAAAATATAATATATTCTATTTATAGTCGAATAAAATAAATAACTTTATAAAAGTATTCTATTTTATATAAAAAGATTTTACTATACAAACACTATGCATAATAAAATATAATATATTCTAATTATTGTCTAATAAAGCAAATAACCTTATAAAAGTATTTTGTTTTATATAAAATTTTTTTACTATGCAAAATACTATGAATAATAGAATATAATATATTCTATTTATAGTTTAATAAAACAAATAATTTTATAAAAATATTCTGTTTTATATAAAAAGCTTTTTTGTTTTATTACATTAATAATACTAATAAAACAAAATTTATATATATATATATATATATATATATATATATATATATATATATATATATATATATATATATATATATATATATATATATATATATATAAACTTCCGTGACTTCATAAAAAGACATCTCAATATTTTTAACAACATTTATCATCATTATTATAATTCACAATATTAATCGACCAGGTTGTTCCCAGGAAAGAGGGGGCTTTCCAATAAGGATTTCTCCCTATTGGCACACAATTAGGTGACCAAATCTCTCCTTGGCAGAACTTCTTGACATCGTTAATATTGCAAATAATAATAATAATAACTCTGTCATCTCAATTATTGATTTAATAATATATAAAATATCGACAATAATTGAATCAAATAACGTGAGATACTATACAAAAATTAATGAAGTAATAATTGAACAAAACTGAGTGACTTCTCACACATCAATAATCAATACCGTGTTCTACTATGCAACTACACGTATTACTGTACTTTTACTACCGAGTAGTTCAACAGTTTTAACGGTAACACTTTCGCCGTTATTTTTATAAAAAGATAATTATGTCGTTTTCTTACTACGACAATACTTCCGTTGTGGGGTCCACCAATGATTGTGCCGTCGTACGGATATTCTTGACAAAAAAATATTCCCCGACCAAACGAATATTTTATAACAACTTGCTTACTTTGCAAAATTTATAAATATCACCCACAACTATAACATATTATAAAATCCACACCATAATATAAAAAAAATATTTTGAGAAATCTAAATCTTTATTCATAAAATCTGGGGTCTCACAATCTCCCCTCCTTATAAAATTTCGCCTTCGAAATTTACGTACGTACCTGGTATGCTGAGCAGATGAGGATACCTTGACTTTGTTTCAGATTCTAATTCTTGAGGTATAATCTTTGAGTGTTGAATATGATCCTTCTTATTCAAGATTTTAACACGTATCTCCTCATACGTTAAATCTTTTGCTATCTCGTCTAGTTTTAATTCAATAATGTGGTTCGAGTTGTCCACATATTTACATAACATGAACACGCGACATATTTGGCGGTAAAACGAGTCCATAGGACACAGTTCCTACTCGATCAAGGATTTCAAATGGGCTAATAAAATCGAAGGTTGAGATAACGCCTTCTTGAATCTTCTTCTTCACATTCATTAGCTCCAGGTGTGTAGTTTGACCGGCTTTAACTTTTTCGATTAAAATTGATTCTACTCGTATATTTGATATCACCACATGGGTCCTTAGAGTCTTTAACTCTATCTTCATCCTTTGTAAGTTATACGAAATGAGTTTTTGTGTTAACAATATTGCACTCATAAACCCATACGATCTTCTACTCAATGCGTCAGCTACCACGTTCGCTCTTCCACGATGATATTGAATGATATGATCATAATCTTCAACAGCTCGAGCTAACGTCTTTGGCACATTATACGTTCGTTTTAGTTTAAGAAATATTTGAGGGTTTTAGAAATGGGTTTTTTACTGGGGTTAATACAAAATTCAATTTCACGCTCTGAGAGTAGGCCAGGAAGTCTTCAAGAATACGTCAGGAAATTTATTAACAATTTAAATATCATTCAAAACTGTGACTCTCATCCAAGACTTGAATAACACATGAAATGAAGGTTTCTCCTAACGGAGTTTCAACCGATAAGTCAAAATCTAATTTCTCCAGAGTCAAATTTAAACGTTGAGCGCAAGCAAGAGAGATAAAAGAATGGGTAGAATCGGTATCTAATAAGGTATAGACTTGGAAAGAATTTATAATTAACTAACCCGTGCTAACTTCGTTCGGGTTACTAGCTTTTTGAGAAGTCGCGAAAAACGCTCTTCCTGAAACCACCGACTTTGTTTTGTCCGTATCCGCCTTTGGTGCCACCATCCCAACTAGACTTGATTTTGCTATAGGACAAAATTGAGCTATGTGACCATCTTTTCCACAACTAAAACATACTTTGGAAGGCTGTGAACAATTTAGGCTTATGTGTCCCTCCCCTCCGCATCTATAACATCTAGCTGGCGGTCATTCTCCTCCCCTAGAATTTGTTGTTGCTGCCGATGTCTTCCCATGATTGTTAAATCTTCTCTTCTTGAATTTTCCACTTCTATTATTTTGGCCATGATTACCACCGAAGTGGTTACCATTCTTGGCATCATAATTTCCTCTACGATGGTTATCGTTGTTCCGATATGGCCGTTGCCACCGGTACGATTATTATCGTGTTGTTGGTCGTTGCCTTTTGGTTGTGCTGACTCATTATCGCGCTCCAATAACTGAGCCATATTCACAACATCTAAATATAAACAAAGTTTGTGAGAAATGAGGTATTGACGTATATCGGGTTTCAAACCTCTTAAAAATATTCGCGTCATTTTCTCCTCATTATCAATCAAATGGGACGCAAACCGGGACAACTCGGCAAACTTAGCTTCGTACTGCGATACAGTTATGTAGTTTTGCTCCAGTTTAATGAACTTGATGAGTAGATTTTATACCTATGAATTCGATATTATTAAACTTAATTATTGTTATATTTAATTGTTTTTTAGGATCTTTTTATGTGTTTTGTGTTTATTTGTTGTAGATTGGAGCTGAAGGGACGAATTGGTCATTTCGGAGAAGAAAAAGGTCAAAAATCATGAAAATTAAAGCTGAGTGGCATTTCTGTAATTACATGGTCCTGGCCAAGCGCCTAGGCGCTTGAAAATGCCCTATGATGAGCGCCTAGGCGCTCTAGTGCGTAATAATGTACGTTTTTATGCTGCCAAGTGGGTTTTTGAAGCCAAATAGGAGTCTGAATGAGGTCTGAGACCAATACAAGTAGGAGAGGACTCTAGAAAAGGAAGGAAAAGGAATTTTGCAAGCAATCAATCAAGTTTTCAAGAGATTTGCAGAGAGAACAAGGAAGAAAAACACGAAGGAGAATTACAAAGGCTGAAGATCTAAGAGAGAGTTTAAGAGCAAATTCAGAGTTTCTACTTCTCTTTTCTAGTTTTATCTTTTGTAACTATTTGGGATGTTTGGTTTATTAACTTGGATGATGTTTTTCTTATTTATTATCATGAACTAAATTTTAATTAAGATTGCAACGGAACTTGGTATGTAGTTTAAATTGCAAGCTTCCCATTGATTGAAAGTTGGTTTTTATTAAATTGTTTATTATATCTTATGCTTATTGATTAATTATTTGGCCAACAATTACTGTGATAATCTATATGAAATTGGAAGATGGAGTATAGATTGAGATCTGGATATAATAACATCTGTTCATATAATCTGAATAGGATTAATATGATTAGCGTGTAGGATAGGAATATACCTATGTGTCTTTTGTATCCATTGAAAGAATTTGTTCGTAAACCCTAATTAACTTGATTCACATAGGAATATAGTGAGTTGATTAACTGGGGTGTTCCTTATAATTCTGCATCTTAAAGATTGGATTTAGGAGGATTTGTTCATGTGTCTTTGGAAGAAGTGCATGAATATTCATAAAGCATTCTTGGATAACAATTCATATTAATTGATTTATTTTAAATAGGAAGTAAGTTAGTTTAAATGAAATACAAAGGGAAGTTGTAATCTTAACCTGTTAAATCTGCAGTTTTTCTTGTGAAATTTTAATTTTAATTATTAGTTTGTTAAGTTTAATTTTTGAATCATAAACAAAATTTTCTTAGTTTAAAATAGGATTAATTGCGTTAGAGTTAGTAATTGATAAATATTAGTCTATTTCCTCGTGGGAACGATATCCTTGCTTGCTGAATATTACAATTGAACGCGTATACTTGCGTGGTAAAGTGCTATTAAAAAAATTAGGCAACAAGTTTTTGGCGCCGTTGCTGGGAAAATTAGTTTAATATTTTGTCATTATTGATTTTTATAACGTTAATCTTAATTTAAACTTTTTCTGTTCTGTTCTATTCAGGTGTTCTTGACTAGTGTATGCAAACGCGATCGAAGAAGCCAGATTTATTGCCTCACGAGGACGACATCGAGAAAAGATTTCAGCGGTTGCGTAAGTGGGTTAAAGAAACCAAAGAAGCACTTGATAAGGAAGATACTATGGCTGAAGAAGAGCAAAAAGCACTGCGGGATTATGCTACACCGCGGGTTACTGAAATTCAGTCGAGTATTACGAGACCTGCTATTACTGCTACAAGTTTTGAGATAAAACCGGGGACAATACAGATGATTCAAAATTCATGTCAGTTTGGAGGGTTACCAAACGATGATCCGAACGATCACATAGTCAGCTTTATAGAAATCTGCGATACTTTCAAGTACAATAATGTGTCAGAGGATGCAATAAGGCTAAGGCTATTTCCATTTACTCTCAGAGATAAGGCTAAGAGTTGGCTCCATTCACTACCACAAGGCTCGATCACTACATGGAATGATCTAGCCCAGAAATTTCTTGCAAAGTTTTTCCCGCCTGCAAAAACAGCAAAGTTGCGGAACTATATCTTCTGTTTCGTTCAGCACGATTCAGAATCACTATATGAAGCTTGGGAGAGATTCAAGGATTCATTGCGAAAATGTCCATACCATGGGATTCCTAAATGGCTTCAGGTGCAAACTTTTTATAACGGTTTATTCAGCACAGTGAGATCGAGTATAGATGCTGCAGCAGGAGGAGCTATTATGGCCAAGAATTGTGATGAGGGGTATCAGTTGCTTGAAACCATGGCAGCTAATAATTACCAATGGCCAGCAGCAAGAACAACTCAGCCAAGGACAGTCAGAGTGTATGAAGTGGATGCGATGACAGCATTGTCAGCTCAAGTGACAGCTCAGATTTCTGCTCTTACAAAGAAGATAGATGCACTTGGGGTACAACCAGTTCAGAAAATGGAAACGATATGTGAAATATGTGCGGGTAACCACTCAAGTGATCAATGCGCAATAAATCCTGAGTCAGTCCATTTTGTTTCCAATTATAACAGGCAGCAGGGCAGTTATTCAAACAACTACAATTCAGGAGTGAGAAACCACCCGAATTTTTCTTGGAGTAATAATCAGTCACATGCTCAAGCTCAAGCTCCAAGGTAAACATATCCACCTGGATTTCAGCCACATCAACAAACTCAACAACACCCACAACATCATCAACCTGATAAGTTATCACAAATGGAAGAATTGTTGGCAAGATTGGCAACTCAGTTTGAAGCCACAACGAAAAACCAATCGGCTGCAATAAAGAATCTTGAGAATCAAATGGGGCAAATGGCTAATGCTTTGAATACTAGAACTCCAGGTTCTTTACCAAGTGATACGGAGAAAAATCCAAGGAATGATGGAAATGAGCACTGTAAGGCAGTTACACTCAGAAGCGGGAAGGAGTTGACTACAGATTTGGACGGACACAAGAAAGTAATTTCTGCTGAGGATGGTGAACAAGAGAGTGAAAACTCGGAAAGTAAATCTGGGGAAAAAGTTGTGACAAAACAACAAGAAGATAAGCAAACAACAGTATACCACCTGTGCCGTTTCCTCAAAGATTTCAAAAGCAAGAAATTAGATAGACAATTTTCAAAATTTTTAGAAGTGTTCAAAAAGCTGCAAATCAACATTCCATTCGCAGATGCTTTAGAACAAATGCCTAGTTATGCAAAATTTATGAAAGATATTTTAGCAAGAAAGAGGAAGCTAGGGGAGTTCGAAACAGTAGCATTGACAGAAGAATGTAGCGCAATTCTGCAAAGAAAGTTACCACCGAAGTTGAAGGATCCGGGTAGCTTTACAATACCATGCACGATTGGGCCCCAGTTCTTTAACAGATGTTTGTGTGATTTGGGGGCAAGTATTAACTTGATGCCACTTTCGATCTACACTCAGTTGGGATTACCAGCCCCAAAGCCAACAAATATCTCTCTACAGCTCGCAGATAGATCAGTGACATACCCTAGGGGCATTGTGGAAGACATATTAGTGAAGGTGGACAAATTCATATTTCCAGCTGACTTCATTGTGTTGGACTACGAAGAGGATAAAGACATACCCATTATCCTTGGAAGACCGTTTTTAGCCACTGGAAGGACATTAATTGATGTACAAAAGGGAGAGTTAACAATGAGAGTTCAAGATGAAGAAGTAACTTTTAATGTTTTCAAGGCTATGAAATTTCGAAGGAAGAGGAAGAGTGCTTAAGAGTTGATCTAATTGAAGAAGCAACTGAAGAGGTATTTAGTGAATCTGTGAATGAAAACCCTCTTGAAACCGCATTGGTTAGTGAAAATTTATTTGATGATTCAACGGTGATAGAATGGGACCAAATGTTAGATTCAACTCCAAAGTTCACACGATGTCTACAAAAATTTGAAACTCTGGATTATAGGGGAAAGCTAGATGAAAAGGTGACATCATCCGTAGAAGAACCGCCTGCCTTGGAACTTAAGCCATTGCCTAACCACCTCCGGTACACCTACCTTGGTTCTTCTTCTTCCTTGCCAGTCATTATTTCTGCATCACTTGACAAGGTTCAAGAAGAAAAGCTACTAAGGGTACTTCGACAATACAAGACTGCTCTTGGATGGACTATTGCAGATATCAAGGGAATAAGTCCATCAATTTGTATGCACAAGATCTTGTTGGAAGACGAAGCGAAACCGACTATTGAACAACAACGAAGACTCAATCCCATCATGAAGGAAGTCGTTAAAAAGGAGATCATTAAATGGTTGGATGCGGGAATTATCTACCCTATCTCAGATAGCTCATGGGTAAGTCCGGTTCAATGCGTGCCAAAGAAAGGGGGAATGACAGTGGTTGCAAATGAGCAGAATGAATTGATCCCAACGCGAACAGTTACTGGTTGGCGGGTGTGTATGGATTACAGAAAGTTGAATAAGGCCACTCGTAAGGACCATTTTCCTCTACCATTCATAGATCAGATGTTGGACAGGCTTGCAGGGCACGAGTATTACTGCCTCTTGGATGAATACTCAGGCTATAACCAGATTGCCATTGCACCCGAGGATCAGGAGAAAACAACATTCACATGCCCATATGGCACCTTTGCTTTTCGCAGAATGTCTTTTGGGTTATGTAATGCACCAGCAACATTTCAACGGTGTATGATGGCTATTTTTTTAGATATGGTTGAACAAAATCTTGAGGTATTTATGGATGATTTTTCAGTTTTTGGGGATTCGTTTGATTATTGTTTGGAAAATCTCACTCTCGTGCTCAAAAGGTGTATGGAAACGAATTTGGTTTTAAACTGGGAGAAATGTCACTTTATGGTGCAAGAGGGGATAATCTTGGGTCACCGAGTATCATCAAAAGGAATTGAGGTTGATAGAGCAAAAATCGAAACCATTGAGAACCTGCCACCACCAATTTCTGTAAAGGGTATTCGAAGTTTCTTGGGACACGCTGGTTTCTATAGACGATTTATAAAAGACTTCTCCAAAATCACAAAACCACTTTGCAATCTTTTGGAGAAGGATATCCCATTCAACTTTGATCAAGCATGCTTAGAAGCTTTTGATGTGTTAAAGAAGAAACTTGTTACCGCACCTGTAATCATAGCACCAGATTGGACTATACCGTTCGAATTAACGTGTGATGCTAGCGACTTTGCGATTGGCTCAGTTCTTGGCCAACGAAAGGATAAAATTTTTCATGCTATATACTATGCTAGTCAAACATTGACGGATGCTCAACTGAATTATACCACTACCGAGAAGGAGCTATTAGCAGTTGTTTATGCATTTGATAAATTTCGTTTATATTTGATTGGGACAAAGGTGATTGTGTTTACAGATCATTCGGCAATTAAGTACTTAATAGCAAAGAAAGACGCGAAGCCGAGATTAATTAGATGGGTATTATTTCTACAAGAGTTTGACTTGGAGATCCGGGACCGAAAAGGAACAGAAAATCAGGTTGCTGATCATTTATCACGGTTAGAGAATTCAGAACTAAAGAAAAATGACACAACAGTGATCAACAAATTTTTTCCGGATGAACAGCTATTTGCGGTAAGGATGGATACACCATGGTATGCAGATTATGTAAATTTCATTGTCAGTAAGGTGTTTCCGCCTGATTTGACAAGCCAGCAGAAGAAGAAATTTCTCCATGATGTGAAACAGTATTTATGGGATGAGCCATTCTTATTTAAATAATGTGGCGATCAAGTAATAAGAAGGTGCGTCCCGGAAGTTGAAATGGAGAGTATTCTATACCAATGTCATGCATCTGACTATGGTGGACATTTTGGGGGAGAAAGAACGGCAGCTAAAGTGCTTCAATGTGGATTTTTCTGGCCAACACTCTTCAAAGATGCCCGTGTGTTTTCGTTAAAATGTGATAGATGCCAAAGAATTGGTAATATATCAAAGCGACACGAGATGCCACTTAATATGATCCTGGAAGTCGAATTGTTTGATGTCTGGGGAATTAACTTCATGGGACCATTTCCACCATCTTTCTGTAACTCCTATATACTTCTAGCGGTGGATTACGTTTCGAAGTGGGTAGAAGCTATAGCATCACCCACCAATGACGCGAAGGTTGTGATTAAGTTCATTCGGAAGAACATTTTCTCTAGATTCGGCACTCCTCGCGCAATCATTAGTGATGAAGGAACACATTTCTGTAATAAGCAGTTTTCAGCTATCCTTGCTAAGTACGGAGTCACTCATAAGATAGCTACTGCTTACCATCCACAAACAAGTAGTCAAGCCGAGGTATCTAACCGAGAAGTGAAACGAATCCTCGAGAAGATAGTGAATCCTAGTCAGAAAGATTGGTCTAGCAAGTTGGACGATGCTCTATGGGCATACCGTACAGCTTACAAAACTCCGATAGGAATGTCTCCGTACAGGTTAGTTTATGGGAAGGCATGCCATCTTCCAGTTGAACTCGAACACAGTGCTTATTGGGCAATTCGGAAGTTAAACTTTGATATATCTGCTGCGGGGGAGAAGCGCCTCTTACAATTGAATCAAATGGATGAATTCAGACTCCAATCGTATGAGAACGCGAAGTTATATAAAGAAAAGATTAAGAGGTGGCATGATGAGAAAATTCTGGAAAGAAAGTTTGAAGCAGGTCAAACAGTGTTATTATACAATTCAAGGCTTAAACTGTTTCCTGGAAAGTTGAAATCTCGTTGGTCTGGGCCATTTATAGTTTCAAAAGTCTATCCTCATGGAGCTGTAGAAGTGGAAGACCCGTATTCAAAACGTAAATTTAAAGTCAACGGTCAAAGATTGAAGCACTACTATGGGGGTTGTTTTGATCGTGAATAGACATCGGTCAACCTTGCTGATTAGAACAGAGGAGAAAGTCAGGCTGAAGACTATAAACCAAGCGCTAACTGGGAGGCAACCCAGGAAGTTTTATTGTTATTTGATATTTTTACTCTTATTAATTTACTTTACCAATTAGTTATTTAGTGGTTAAACTTTGCTAGTTTAGGATTTGTTGCATACCTTGTTCTCTAACAGAGATTCAATTGATTGCAGGAAAGGAAAACAAGTAAAAGTTTAAGATTGGGGGTATTTGACGAGGTTTGGGACAAAAGTTACATGGATCGACGTTTAGGGTGGCTAGATTCGCGTTTTCGGTTTGACATTTACAAAGAAGTCACTTCAGAGCCAATTTGACTATAGCTCCAGATATTATTTCGTGAAATTTCAAGAATTAAAGTTGTAGATCTACTTGTCCTTTTTCTAGAACATCTTGAATCATCTAAATCGGAGTTCGGACGAAGAAGTTATGGCCATTTTCCCAAAGGACGTCGGAGCAAAAAATGTTGGAAAAAGGACTAAGCGCCTAGGCGCTCCATACAAGCCTAGACCAAGCGCCTAGGCGCTCCAAGTCAGTAACATTATTCAGCCCAAGCGCCTAGGCGCTCCTCCTCAAGCCAAATCAAGCGCCTAGGCGCTCCAAGTCAGTAACTGTTTTCCTTCCCAAGCGCCTAGGCGCTCCAGACTAGCACAAACCAAGCGCCTAGGCGCTCAACACATCCAAAGCATTCTGCAAGCCACCGCCTAGGTGGTCCAAAGAGCATAACAACCAGCGCCTAGGCGCTCCAATGTAAAAAAAAATAATAATAAAAGCCCCAAATTCGGGCTAAACCTCTCCCATTCCAAATCAAAGACTCTCTTACTCTCCTACTCCATCTCTAACTCTCCACAACTCTAATCCCTCATCTAATCTAGCCTAAACAACCAATCTTTCTCTTCCAAATCCTAATCAAACACTATATCTTTACCCAAACCAAGGCAACTAAGTTCCATATTGTCATCCTTCTTCACCAATTCGAGGTTCAAAGCTCAAATTGCTCATCCAACTTTGATTGAACATCATATTTGGCTATACCCAAGTAAGTACACAAGATTTGATTGCAAATTATTTGGATTCACTTGGATAATAGTTAGGTTAGTACTTTGAAGCTAGTTTCTATCATTGTGTTGGCTCAATTGGGTGTGGGTACTCTTAATTGTTGCTTGAATTGCCTTGGATGTATAGTGTGTTTAGTAATTGCAAAAATTGGTGAAAATTAAGTTTGGGGGAGTGCATACCAATAGAATTCCAAATCTGTGCACACCAAGTGTTTGATAGTTTGTCATAAAGAGGATTTTGGCTCTCCTAAGTCATTGAGTTTCATTTGGGTTGGCAAGAACTTAGTACATAAGACTATGGCTACTAAGAGACAAAGAGGAGAGACTTCGGGCACTTCGCAAAAGTATGACAAAAAGAGATTTACAAGTGCTAAAGCGTCCGACAGATATTACAATGTACTTTCTAATAAAGCACTGATTCCCGAGCGTGGATTATTGCCCGAGATAGAAGATGGGGAATTATTACAGATGATTGGGAGTAGAAGATGGGTGAACTTTACAGCCCAACCGGATGCATCTGTTGTTAAGATTGTTAAGGAATTCTACGCCAATGCAATAGATCATGTTGGTAACGTAATTTGGGTTCGAGGTAAATCTGTGGAGGTCAGTTTTGGGTCAATAAATGCTTATTACGGCTTGAACACGATACCTAATAATGGATACATGCAATATTTACAACATGAGCTAGACTACAGTGAGATCATTCAAGCCTTGTGTGTACCTGGCACGACATGGAAATTAACTGATCAACAAGAAGCTGTGTTGTTCCCCGCATCCAAACTAAGCATTTATGGGAAAGCATGGCATGCCTTTATTTGTGTCAAGATGATGCCATGTAGGCATATGAGTGATGTTGTAAATCAAAGGGCAGCACTGCTTTTCTGCATTGCATCAGGAAAAATTATAGATGTGGGCCAAGTTATTCATGATTCCATTGACAAAGCAATTCGAGGAGGGACCTCAGGTGGATTACCACACCCATCTTTGATCACAGGACTATGCCAACAAGCTGGGGTAAAATGGGATGCCGAGGAAGCTACACAGCCTCCTTTAGCCGCAATTGACCACTCGCTTATTAAGAAGTACAAGGTATGGGGTGGGGGGATACCACACCCGAGAGGGTTAGGATTCATTATTGCTCCTCCCGAGCCTGCAGCCGAGTCTATTCACCAATTACACGAGAATCCTCCTGCAGCTGGAAGTTCTGAGCAACCACCTAATTTTTATGAAGATATCCGTCGCGATTTGAGAAATCAAACTAGAAGAATCGACATGGTTGCCACTCGAGTTCAGGAAGGTTTTGACCGAATGGAAAGAAATCAGGATAGTTTAGCTCAGCGGCAAACGGAGGTGTATCAGAATTTTAGTGCCGCATTCCTTGAAATGTTTGCCCGCATGAATCCAGGTGCCGCTCCCTACTAATTTCCACCATTGTCCGCATACCCCCCAGATGAAGAAGAAGAAGATTCTGACGAGGAATAAAGCTTCTATCTTTCAGGAAAGTCCTCAGTGCTTAATTTCTTAAATTTTATTTGTTATATACAATGAGGACATTGCATAGATTAAGTTTGGGGGTGTAAGTTTCCAGCTCCAGTTCATGCATGTAGTATTCATCTAGTGCATTCATATAGTATTCAGTTAATAGTTTTTCATGTAGTTTGCATAGTATTTAGTTAATAGTTTTTCATGTAATTTGCATTCATTTAAAAAAAAATAATTTAAGTCTGTTTTGCATATAGTAGTTTTTGCATGTTTCCAGCTGTTAGATAGTTTAAGTCTGTTTTGGCCAGTGATGAGATTGGAATTGAGTAGACAAGTATAGTATTGTCTGTTAAGACTTTGATGTGATTTCTTGTCATGATTTAAATCTATACCTGTTTGAAACTGGTATAATAAGGATAGCACAGTAAAAACAACCATGTTGACTGATTGAGTTTAAATTGACACATAATGGACTTCTAGAGGATAATGCTAGTTTGAATGAATGAAAAACATGAATAGGCGAAGATGACTAAATTTAGATAAAAACTTAAGTTTGGGGGGAAAATTTGGGATATATAAGCTAAATAAAATAAAATAAAAAAATAATACCGTGGCTAGTTTTGTTTCGGGGCCTTTGTTACTTGAGCAAGTACGCCCGAAGGGGTATCTTAAAACTAGCGCCCTAAGGTCTTATATGGTCTGGGAGTCGTTGGTCGAAAGCTCGCTAAGGGGTGACACTGTTAGCCTAATGGAATGAGACATTGCACAGTTATGGTTAAAAAAATATATATATAAAAAAAAAACAATAAAACGGGAAAAGAGCAAAAAGCTCCCGTAAAGCATAATAAAGCATAAGTATCCCAGATTAGACTCTTGAACTTGGTGGATGTTTGACTTTAGTTGGTTTTTGCTTGTTCGTGAATTTTGTGAGTTTACACTGTATGATTCCTTTAAAGAGATTTATTATGTGTTGTATTTAGCATCATATCAGTTAGCATGGATGTTAAGCACACACACACTATATCAATAATAACAGGTTAAGATTTGATGATTGACGAGGAAATTATTAATCTGTTTTGATATGATGTACTATCATGTTTATTGTGATTTCTCTGAGGCTTGATGAATAGATTTTGTTCGGTTTGACAGCTGGAATGTAGGCATTTAGATAGCTGCATTTGCATTGCATATTTAGCTATTGCATTGTGTTGTGTTGCTTGGGGACAAACAATTGGTTAAGTTTGGGGGTATTTGATGAGTAGGTTTTATACCTATGAATCCGATATTATTAAACTTAATTATTGTTATATTTAATTGTTTTTTAAGGATCTTTTTATGTGTTTTGTGTTTATTTGTTGTAGATTGGAGTTGGAGGGACGAATTGGTCATTTTGGAGAAGAAAAAGGTCAAAAATCATGAAAATTAAAGCTGAGTGGGCATTTCTATAATTACATGGTCCTGGCCAAGCGCCTAGGCGCTTGAAAATGCCCTATGATGAGCGCCTAGGCGCTCTAGTGCGTAATAATGTACGTTTTTATGCTGCCAAGTGGGTTTTTGAAGCCAAATAAGAGTCTGAATGAGGGCTGAGACCAATACAAGTAGGAAAGGACTCTAGAAAAGGAAGGAAAAGGAATTTTGCAAGCAATCAATCAAGTTTTCAAGAGATTTACAGAGAGAACAAGGAAGAAAAACACGAAGGAGAATTGCAAAGGCTGAAGATCTAAGAGAGAGTTTAAGAGCAAATTCAGAGTTTCTTCTTCTCTTTTCTAGTTTTATCTTTTGTAACTATTTGGGATGTTTGGTTTATTAACTTGGATGATGTTTTTCTTATTTATTATTATGAACTAAATTTTAATTAAGATTGCAACGGAACTTGGTATGTAGTTTAAATTGCAAGCTTCCCATTGATTGAAAGTTGGTTTTTATTGAATTGTTTATTATATCTTATGCTTATTGATTAATTGTTTGGCCAACAATTACTGTGATAATCTATATGAAATTGGAAGATGGAGTATAGATTGAGATCTGGATATAATAACATCTGTTCATATAATCTGAATAGGATTAATATGATTAGCGTGTAGGATAGGAATATACCTATGTGTCTTTTGTATCCATTGAAAGAATTTGTGCGTAAACCCTAATTAACTTGATTCACATAGGAATATAGTGAGTTGATTAACTGGGGTGTTCCTTATAATTCTGCATCTTAAAGATTGGATTTAGGAGGATTTGTTCATGTGTCTTTGGAAGAAGTGCATGAATATTCATAAAGCATTCTTGGATAACAATTCATATTAATTGATTTATTTTAAATGGGAAGTAAGTTAGTTTAAATGAAATACCAAGGGAAGTTGTAATCTTAACCTGTTAAATCTGCAGTTTTTCTTGTGAAATTTTAATTTTAATTATTAGTTTGTTAAGTTTAATTTTTGAATCATAAACAAAATTTTCTTAGTTTAAAATAGGATTAATTGCGTTAGAGTTAGTAATTGATAAATATTAGTCTATTTCCTCGTGGGAACGATATCCTTGCTTGCTGAATATTACAATTGAACGCGTATACTTGCGTGGTAAAGTGCTATTAAAAAAATTAGGCAACAGAACTCTACCTCTATCATGTGACGAATACTTTCGGGAAAGTACTTATCATTGAATAATTCTTAGAACTTCTCCCAAGTCATCTTCAGTGCGGCAGGTTGAGTATGCTTTACAGATTCCCACCAGTAATCTGCCTCTACTCGCAACATGAAGGTGGAAAAGGGAACCTTTTGCTCCTCGGAGCATCCCAAGATATCAAATATCTTGCAGATCTGCTTTATCCACGTCTCCGCCTTAAGTGGTTTTGGCTCTCCAAAAAACTCTGGTGGTCTCAGTTCCTTGAACTGCTTAGCGGTGACCGTCCGAGAGTTGCCACTGTTTCCACCTGCATTTTGGACAGGAGCCGCTCTTGCCTGTTGTTGCAAGAATTTCATAAAGCCTCTGAACATTCCATCGTTCATCATTTGGTCAGTGTTGTTGTTTGCATGAGGATTGTCGCCTTCCTGATGCACATTATCTTGATTATTGATCTATGGAGTCTCAACAGTCTCCTGTGCTCCATTGATATTCTCAACATTCTCGGATGTCATTTTCAAATACTATCATAAAACAAGGGTTAATTAAGATATCACATAATATCCCTATACTCTGACCGACCAATTAAATACCAAATAAACTTAGGTAGGTCATACTAGCGAAGGAATTCCCTGTCTCTCCCCTCCTAGTTCTTGTCTCACATCTCAGCCAGGGATCATATCCCTAAGCTTTGATACCAATTGTGATGCCCCCAAAATAGGTATACATCACTCATCTTGAGTCGCTAAATACATGGTACAAAAATACAAATACAACTTAATCATACAACAGTCGTGTAAAATACGACAAAACATAAATTTAGAATTTTAATAAGAATATTGTCATCTAGACAATATCCACACTCAAAGTAGTCCTTAATACATTTATTGTCACACTATTTAACAGAATAGTGAGGACTACTAATACTATCATCTGGATCGTTACTCCATTCCCCGACTCGTCCCAGCTATATTCTCATTTCCTGAAGAGAACAGTGAAAGAAAGGGTGAGCTCAACTAGCCCAGAAAGAAATATTATGACTAAGATAATGCAGAATAAATTATCACTAGCCTTCAACAATGTTAAACTGATAAAATACAATAGACATCAAGTTTAACTGCAGTGGAATAAGCAATCCAATAGAAGAGTCAAGTAGAGAATAAAATCTACTATCTTTTATGATTTAAAAAGGGTTTTCATCAATTTTTATCGCTGAGACTCAGCATAATAAATAATTCAAATCATCCCTTCACTACGACCAAGGATATTCATCAGTATCACAACCACATATTATCTATGTACTACCGGCCAAGGATATTCGTGTATTCATTAATGGTCATGATCATGCCAACAACTGTCCATCAATGCACTACGGGCCAATAAGGACGTTTACCACATCATTTGTAATATTACGGTCACGATTATACCGAATAATCTCTAGTCATAATCATATCAAGTCCATCTATGCATTACAGACCACATATGACTTTCAACATAATATAAACATGAGGATAATGACAATGATATAAGAATTCAATAAAATAAGTTCAAGAATTAATTTATCCAGGAACCAATAATGTCCAAATTGTCAACATGATACTGCTTTGTGGAGTAAAATTCAAGAATGCTCAGAAGAATATTTTCATGAAAAGATACTGGATGAAGCGCAAATATCAAGGATATTCCACTAATTTCACGGAGTATAGAAGTCAAAGCTTTAACTAACTGAGTATAACAGAATATATGAAACTGCAAATGGATTTTCGCCCGCCATGCAGTAATCCACGTAGACAGATCATTTCCATAATTTAATAAGAAATGAATACAAAGGGTCATTCACCATGCATGCGATAGACCGCACACACAGGTTATTCCAACAAAATAATAAATAATGAAACCAGGTCATACATAAACGCACAGACAGGATATTCCAACAGAATAATAAAGAAAGAAATAACAAAAGACTTCACTAGGCATGCGATAGACCGCACAGATACGTTATTCCAACATAATAATAAAGAATGGAATAACAGAAGAATTTCACCATGTATGTGATACTTTGCATAGACAGGTTATTCCAATATAATAATAAAGAATGAAGTAACAGAAAAATTTCACCAAGTATAGGGTAGCCCGTGTATACAAGGTTATTCCAACAGAATAATAAAGAATGGAATAACAGAAGAATTTCTCCAAGTATAGGGTAACCTGCGTATACAGGTTATTCCAACAGAATAATAAAGAATGAAATAACAGAAGAATTTTATCAAGTATAAGGTATACCGCGTATACAGGTTATTCCAACAGAATAATAAAGAATGGAATAACAGAAGTTCTCTTCATGAATACGAAAGAAATAATACTTCTTACCTTAGATGAAACTGGATATAGGAGTAATGAAGTAGCAGAATACTTTTCTTCTTTCTCTCTATAGTTTCTCTCTCTAGAGTTTCAGTGAATTCGTAAGAAATAATGAAGAATGAGCTTCTATTTATAGGAGAATGGACTGAATAGTAACTAATTAATGAACGGTCCAGATTGATTTACTTTTAAACGGACGGTCCATATTGATTTACTATGCAGTATTAATAAAATATTCTAATAAAACAAAATCTTTTAAATAAAATATAATATATTCTATTTATAATCTAATAATTTTATAAAAGTATTCTATTTTATATAAAAATATTTTACTATATAAATACTATGCAGTCACTATACAAATACTATGCATAATAAAATATAATATATTTTAATTATTGTCTAATAAAAAAATAACTTTATAAAAGTATTTTGTTTTATATAAAAAAAATTTACTATACAAAATACTATGCATAATAGAATATAATATATTCTATTTATAGTCTAATAAAACAAATAATTTTATAAAAGTATTCTGTTTTATATAAAAAGCTTTTCTGTTTTATTACATTAATAATACTAATAATACAATATATATATATATATATATATATATATATATATATATATATATATATATATATATATATATATATACTAGCAACAGTCCCGTGCCTCCGGCACTATGGACGTTGGGATTTATTCTAAATTTTAGACGACCCAAATGATTTATTGAGTGAGCGAGAAATTCAAAATTATTTGTATTTTATTAGATAGATGGATGGTGGAATTTATCCCAAACTTTGGACGTCCTAGATGATTTATTGAGTGAGTGGGAAATTTAAAATTATTTGTATTTTATTAGATATAATTAGATATATAGAATATAGATATAGATAGATAGAATTAGATAGATTGTATTTTATTATATAGATGAACGGTGGGATTTATCCCAAACTTTGGACGGCCCAGATGATTTATTGAGTGAGCGGGAAATTCAAAATCATTTGTATTTTATTAGATATATATATATATATATATATATATATATATATATATATATATATATATATATATATATAAACTTCCGTGACTTCATAAAAAGACATATGAATATTTTTAACAATATTTATCATCATTATTATAATTCACAATATTAATCGACTAGGTAGTTCCCAGGAAAGAGGGGGCTTTCAAATAAGGATTTCTCCCTATTAACGCGCAATTAAGTGACCAAACCTCTCATTGGCAGAACTGCTAGACATCGTTAATATTGTAAATAATAATATTAATAACTCTGTCATCTCAATTATTGATTTATTAATATATAAAATATCGACAATAATTAAATCAAATAACGTGAGATACTATGCAACAATTACTGAAGCAATAATTGAACAAAACTGAGTGACTTCTCACGTAAGCATCAATAATCAATACCATGTTCTACTATGCAACCACGCGTATTACTGTACTTTTACTACCGAGTAGTTCAACAGTTTTAACGGTAACACTTCCGTCATTATTTTTATAAAAAGATAATTCTGTCATTTTTTTACTATGACAATACTTCCGTTGTGGAGTCCACCAATGATTGTGCCGTCGTACGGATATTTCGGACAAAAAGAATATTCTCCGACCAAACGAATATTTTATAACAACTTGTTTACTTTGCAAAATTTGTAAATATCACCCACAACTATAACATTATATTAAATCCACACCATAATATATAAAAAAAATATTTCGAGAAATCTAAATATTTATTCATAAAATCTGGGGTCTCACAGAACATACTTTAAAAAGAAACATATCATTTATTATAAAAGTTATTTAAACTTTTATATCAAAAATCAAAGCCTTATCTGTTTAAAATAGAAACACATTCTTTATTCAATTTATAAGGGATAAATAATTCTTTATAAATCTGCACAAAAATTATATATCTGATTATACAAAAGCATATTTGATTCAAAGCTTAAAATTACTTATCTGCTTACTCGGAAGCATTTTCACTTTAAATATAAAAGTTATATAAACTTTTATAACTGTGCATAAATTCTCGTATTTGCTCATATAGAAGCATTTTTGATCTATGCTTAACTTGATATATTTGCTTAAACAAGAAGCATATTCAAACAAGTATAAAAATTACATAAAATTTTATAACCGAGCGTAAATATATATCTACTTACTCAGAAGCATTTTCACTTAAATATAAAATTTATATAAACTTTTATAAATGCGCATAAATTCTCATATTTGGTTATACAGAAGCTTTTTTTTATCTAAGCTTAACGTGATATATTTGCTTAAACATGAAGCATATTCAAACAAATATACAAGTTACATAATCTTTTATAACCGAGCATAAATATATATCTGCTTACACAGAAGAACATTTCACATATATAAAGGTTGTTGGAAGAATGCATATTTTGATTTGATGTTTAAAGTAAATGCTCATGATTATATGTAAAGTCCTTCAAGGAATAAATGTACAAGAACTTAGTGATAGATCAAAATTGTTAGGTTGATCTTAGCTTTTAATGTTCATCATTCTATAAACGAATGTATAGATAAAGACATCAAAGATGTTAGGTTGATCTATGACTTGAAAGAAATAGATAGGCCTTGAAAAGAATCGCAGTCTATCAAGCTGATCAACAGAATGCAGAAGCTAAGGCAGGATCGCAGAGCTTAGAAGATCGTAGTGTATCTTCCTCGAAGGGCCTCTCCAGAAATCGTAGAGTGGTCCAAACATTTGTCGAAGCTAACTCAGAGTTCGTAGTGTGCTCTCAAAAACGTAGAGTCTGTAAAACGAGTAAGTGAAGATCGTAGTGTACAAATCTTTGAGAGAAATCACAGTGTTCTCTTCAGACCAAGCACCAATGCGACAAGACACCACGATATGGATCGTAGAGTATCATCTGCCTTATGTCAGAAGCCGCCCTACTTTTATTTAAAGACAAATTCCAACAAAAGTGGAATAGGTTTGAAATGTTGAAGTCCTCTCTAGTCCCAACAGTACAAAAGATATCCTTAGTATTCAACAAAAGGAACGTATTCAAGAAGCTAAGGAAAGGACCATAGGACAGAGGAAAAATACCTTTCAGGTGTTAGGTGAGAAAGCAGGTTGCTGTGTCAGTGGCCCAAAATGCAATTTAGAAGGTGTGCAAAAAAGTCTCCATCAAAAGTTTAGAAATGTCAAACGCATTTAATGCTTTAAAAAAAGGCTTCAACGGATCGATTTCAAGGATCACATATATGAAGAACATATGCAGATGAGAAATCTATGCAAGCATTGAACAAAAACGCATAAGAACACTCAACGCTCAACTCTACGATCTGAGAAAAAGAGGAAGCTTGCTCAGCTACTCAGTTCTTTCGAACAAGTGCTTAACTACAACTGAGTAGCATCAATCATGAACTCAACAACAACCAATCAACAGAAGTAAAAGTTCCAAGTCAGAAGGACTTGAAGAGTTCTAAGTGAACTGTGAAGAACCAAGTCTGCTGGACTTGAAGAGTTCAAGGGTGAACTAAGAAGTGCCTAAACTGCTGGTCTAGAAGGAATATGTGAGATTCAGAAAAGTGTAAAAGACATCCTTAGTGGATTTCCTACTCGAGGAGTAGAAGAGTGGACTAGGAGCTTTAAGTGCTCTGAACCACTTAAAAACAACTGTGTCTATTTCATTCTTGTTATAACTGCTATAACTGCTATAACTATTATAACTGCCTCACTCTCATTAACTCTATCTAAAAGGGATTTCAAAGAAACCTTAATTCCTCTATGTTTAAATCATTATTAAAACTGTCTTATTAAAAACGAAAAGAATTTTAATTATCTATTTAACCCCCCCTTCTAGATAACTATTATGCCTTCGGGAACTAACAATTGGTATCAGAGCAGGTTCTATAATATATCCTACAAAGCTTGAGTAGATCCAATGGCACATTTACCAAGCAAATCAAAGACTGGAGGAGGCAGCAAGCCACCTATGTGCAACAAAGATAAATTTGCTAACTGGAAGGTTAGGATGCAAGCTTACATGGATTCAATAGATGAATATCTATTTGAAACTGTTCAGAATGGGCCCTATAATCCTACAAAGCTTGCATCAACTACAGACGACCCAAATAGAATACAGATCAAGGTCAAAGGAGAATGGACAAAAAATGAGAAGAGAGCTGTCCAGCTCGACAAAAAGGCCAAGAACATCTTATTTCAATCCTTAGAAGATGATCTGTTTGAAAACGTGGTCAACAGCAAAACAACAAAGGAGGTTTGGGAAGCATTACTCATCATGCATGAAGGAACAGAAGAAGTCAGAAAAAATAAACAATCTCTCCTAACTCAGCAATATGAGATGTTTGCTCACGTTCAAGGAGAAAACGTCACTACCACCTACGAGAGATTTAATGTTCTGCTCAACTCTCTACGAGGCTATGGAAAGATCTATCCAAATAAAGATCTGATAATAAAATTCATGAGAGCCTTACCAAGCAAGTGGGATGCCAAAACCACTGGCATTAGAGAATCAAAGAATTTACATGAAATGACTGTTCAACAGTTGTATGGCAACCTTCTCACATACGAACTGGAGCTGACTCAACGAACAGAAACCTTGTCTGAAGGAAGAAAAAAGGATAAAGGTGTTGCTCTCAAATCAACTAAAAATGCCTCCAAAGTTAACACTGAAGTTGATTCTGACTACGATGAAGATGATGATGAGGACTTTGCAATGTTGGTGAAAAGACTAAGAAGGTTCATGTGACAAGGCAAAACCAGCAAGCCAAAGAAAGTCAGCAACTACAGCAGCCAGGAACAAATGAATGACCTATGCTACAATTGCAAGAAACCTGGCCACTTCATTGCTAACTACAATAAACCTCTCAGAGAAGAACTCAAGAAGAAATCATATTCAAAGAAGGAATACAAAGGCAACAAGGGGCCTCAGAAGAAAGACAAAGGCCTTGTAGCTGGAGGATAGTGGAGTGACTCAGACAATGACTCAACTTCAAAATCTGGAGATGATGAAGATCCTCAAATAGCAAATCTTTGCCCGATGGCCAAAAATGCAAGGGACAAACAAAACTCCAACATACACGAAGTAAGTATCGATGAAGTACTTGACTTCAACTCTCCTGATGTAGATATTGACGACTTAAGAACTGCACTGCATGGTATAACATCTGATATGCATCAATACATGAAGTGGTTTAGAGTTTTGTCTAAGGACTATTCACTTCTTCAAAAGGAGAAAGAAAAAGTTCAAGAAAAACTGGAAACAACCCTTCTCAGTACTGATTCTCTCCGAGTTTGAAGCTGAGAATAAGCTCTTGAAACAAACAAATGAGCTCAATGCAAAAAGAGAGTCAAGTCCAACCTCTAAAATTGAGGATCTAGAAAAGACAATCTCTACATGGAATAAATCCTCTTCATCCATAGACTCCCTAATCTCTAATCAGAGAAGTGTCTCTGACAGAACAGGGTTAGGCTTTGGGGAATCTACCTTAGAGCCATGTGTGGAAAAAGCAAATGAAATTAGCACTAGTAATGCCTCAAGTTTTAGTAGAGGCATTATATTTGTGAAATCGTCACAGAAGGATGAGCCTGCCAAAATCTGCTCTACTGAATCAATCTATATTCCTAAGAAAAAAAGATCTCATGCTGGTTTGGGTTTCAGAAAAGAGAAGAATAACCCAGCCACTACTCACCAACCTCAAAGGATCGTAGAGTCCGGTAAGATCAGCTCTACGAACCAACTGGGAAGGTACAGTAGAGGTAAGGTATACTCCTCACAAATCATGAAACACAAGGACACATGGAAGAAGGAATACCAGCTAAATAGTAGGATGACCAATAACCCACAAAAGTCCAAATGGAGGAAGAATTTTCACACACACACAAACATGCATCATATTAGATGTTTTGTGTGCTACAAAGTTTCCCATAAGGCTGCAAAATGTCATTTTAATTTCATGCATATGAGACCAAAAATCAAGCAGGTTTGGGTCCCCAAGGGAACTAACAAAGTAGGACCCATGCAAGTATGGGTACCAAAATGAAGTTTTAATGTTACTACAGGAAAAGAGCTCCACGATCACAACCTGGTATCTGGACAGTGGATGCTCAAGGCACATGACTGGTAACATAGCCCTTCTGTCTAACTACATAGAGAGGGAGGGTCCCTCGGTCATCTTTGGAGACAAAGGCTCTGGCAAGACAAGATGATATGGCTCAGCTGGAAATGGTGAAATATCCTTCAGTAAAGTGGCCTATGTGGAAGGACTACAACACAACCTTCTAAGCATTGGCCAACTCTGCGACAAAGGTCATCAAGTAACATTCCTCAACAATCAATGTCAAGTCCGAGACCTGAAGACATCTGCTAATAAGTTAACTGAAACAAGAGAAGGAAATGTATATACAATAAACCTTGGACAACTAAGCTCTGACGAGACAATTTGCTTTCTGGCTAAAGCATCTGAAGAAATGAGCTGGCTATGGCATCGAAGATTTATCTCATCTCAACTTCAAAAGCATGTCAAAATTTGCCTCAAAAGATCTAGTTGCAGGCTTACCCAAGTTCAACTTTGTTAAAGAAAGGCCATGCAATGCCTGTCAACTTGGAAAGCAGACCAGAAGCTCATTCAAGAGCAAAACTGTCAACTCAAATGACAAGCCTCTGCAGTTGCTACACATGGATCTGTTTGGGCCAATTCTAACGACGAGCCTTGGGGGAAAGAGATACTCTCTGGTTGTAGTCGACGATTACACCAGATTTACATGGGTGTTCTTTCTAACCTCAAAAGATGAAACAAACTCTCAACTGATCAAGATGTTCAAGCTAGTGATGAACGAGAAAGGAGAGAAAATCAAGGCCATAAGGAGTGATCACGGCAGAGAATTCGACTTCTCAGAAATGGACCAGTTCTGCACACACAATGACATTAGTCACAACTTCTCAGCTCCACGAACTCCCCAACAAAATGGAGCAGCTGAGAGAAAGAACAGGACATTGACAGAGGTTGGAAGGACTCTACTAGCAGCAGCCCATCTGGGGCAGAAGCTGTCAACACTGCATACTACACTTAGAACAGATCACTCATACACTCTACGATTAAGAAGACTCCTTATGAACTGTGGAAAGTAAGAAAGTCAAGTGTCAGCTACTTTCATGTTTTCGGCTGTGCATGCTACATTATCAACAATGGAAAGTAGTACTTGACAAAATTTCAACCAAAGTCAGATAAAAGAATCTTTCTTGGATATGCCATAGACAGTAAGGCCTACAGAGTGTTTAACAAGAAGACATTGAGTGTTGAAGTCTTGATTCACATCATCTTTGATGAGATAGACTTAGACAAAACTATGCTTCAAGACAGTATGACCAACAGTTCAGACACTACGAACGAGGTCGTCGAGCTCAACACTACGATCGTAGTACCAGATAATGAAATCGTTGAGGAGGGAAATGAGATCGTAGAGAGGCCTATGCCAGACAATGAACCTCCGCACCAAGAAGAAGAAATAAATCTTGAAGATCTAAGAAAAGAAGGTATAAGAACAGATGTCCCAATAGGAAGCAAATGGGCAAGAGATCACACTCAAGATCTAATTATTGGAGATCCGAATGCAAGAGTTAAAACAAGAGCTGCCACCCAAAATGAATGCTTTTATCTAAGATTCCTGTCTCAAATGGAACCAAAGAAGATAGAGGATGCTATGAAAGACTCCAGCTGGATAGAGGCCATGCAGGAAGAACTTAATCAGTTCGAAAGAAGCAAAGTATGGAGATTGGTACCAAGACCAAAGAATCATCCTGTTATTGGAACCAAGTGGGTCTTTAGAAATAAGATGGATGGAGATGGAGTAATAACCAGGGATAAGGCAAGACTAGTGGCCAAGGGCTACTCTCAGGAAGAAGGCATTGACTATGATGAGACATTTGCACCTGTTCCAGACTAGAAGCCATCAGAATATTCCTTGCCTTTGCTGCTCACATGAAATTCAAGGTCTTTCAAATGGATGTCAAAATTGCATTCTTGAATGGTGAACTTCAAGAAGAAGTCTATGTAGAGCAACCTCCTGGTTTCATCAATCCATCTCTTTCTAATTATGTCTTTAGATTAGACAAAGCCTTATATGGTCTTAAACAAGCACCTAGAGCATGGTATGAAACATTAACTAACTTTCTTATTGAAAATGGGTTCACTAGAGGTAGAGTAGATACCACACTATTTCTTAGAAAGCATAAAGATAAAGTCTTATTAGTTCAAATATACGTTAATGACATTATTTTTGGATCTACTGATGAAAAGTTATGCAAGATATTCTCCAAGCTTATGCAGAGTAAGTTTGAAATGAGCATATGGGTGAGCTGAATTTCTTTCTTGGACTGCAAGTAAAGCAGATTGATGAAGGAATATTCATAAACCAAGCCAAGTATATTAAAGACTTACTTAAGAAGTATGGCATGGAATCAGCCTCTCCCATAAAAACCCCAATTGCTCCTGCAACCAAGCTTGGCAAAGATGAAAAAGGTAAAAGTATTGATGTAACTCAATACAGAGGTATGATAGGCTCTCTTTTATATCTTACTGCTAGTAGACCAGATATAATGTTTGCAACATGCATTTGTGCTAGATTTAAAGCTAATCCTAAAGAATCTCATTTAACTGCTGTAAAGAAGATTTTCAGGTATCTCAAGGGTACACCTCACTTGAGGCTTTGGTATCCCAAGGAGTCCTCATTAGAACTAACAGGATATACAAATGCTGATTTTGCAGGCTGTAAAATTGATAGAAAGAGTACCAGTGGCACCTGTCAACTGCTAGGAAACAGACTTGTGTCCTGGTTTAGCAAGAAGCAAAATTCAGTATCTACTTCAACTGAAGAAGCTAAAAAATTGCTTGCTGGCAGCTGCTGTGCTCAAATCCTATGGATGAAAAATCAGCTAGCAGATTATGGGTTTGAATTCATATCCATACCTATTCACTGTGATAATACAAGTGTAATTGCAATAACTCATAATCCTGTCATGCATTCTAGGACTAAGCATATAGAAATAAGGTATCACTTCATTAGGGATCATGTGCAAAATGGAACTATATCTTTACAATATATACCTACTGAAAACCAACTCGCCGATGTCTTTACAAAACCCCTAGATGAATCCAGATTTAACAAGTTAATAAGTGAGCTAGGCATGCTTAACTTACAACCATAAAAGATATGCTCTAGTTTGTGCTAACTATACAGGTGTAAAGGCTATGTTTGAAATCATAGACATGATCAAAGGAAGTTCACGATCGTAGAGCTGAAGTGTTATGAAAGACAACGATCATAGTACATACGCAACGATCGTGGTGCAGACTCAACAATAGCAGAGATCCATCAACAAAACCAAAGGAGTATCCTGTGATGATGAAAGTTCAATAAAACAAAGTAATTTATCTGATAAGCACCCCAGGGACAAACCTAACCCTTGATTCATTCAATGAGGTTGGCCCTTCCTGAGTTACCTTAAACCAAGAGGAATGCTAAGTCAAAAGTTCATCACAAGGACTCGGTCAGACTCGATGATTGCAGTTCAGACTCGATGATCACAGTTCAGACTCGACGATTGTAGCTCAGACACGAAGACTGCTGAACAGACTCAATGATGGATGAACAGGCTCGATACATGCTGAACAGACTCAACGATGGATGAATAGACTCGACAAATGTAGAACAGACTTGACGATTCCAAGGACCATCTCAACGATCGTAGTCCTCCTGAAGAATATATTATCTCAGAAGGAGTTAAGGGCAAATTAGTATAATTCTCCTCAGTCAGATTCGTAGAGCCAAGTAGAATTTGACACATGTCCCACTAAGAAAAATGGAGAGAGGGAAGTTACTTGTACCATTTGAAGGCGTCTTTTTGAAATCAGAAGTTCAAAAGCTTATCTCTCTCCCTATCTCTGCAAGAAAAAACCCTAAACTATGAAGAAAGCTCAATCAACCATACACTCTGCAAAGAAATCAATGGCAACCTCCAACGTCATCTCTGGCTACAGACTCTGTTTTGATGAGTTCCAAACTGCTGAACCGAAATTTCACAAAACTCTATCATTAATAAAGAAGGTCGGTCTTGAAGAAGCTCTGGGTACAACCACATTGATCTACCCTAAACTAGTGAAAGAATTCTACAGGAATAGTGTGTTCAAAAATGACGCCATCACCACTAAAGTCAAGGATGTGGAAATCAAGCTAAAGGCTGAGGATAGCAACCTAGCCCTAGGTTTCAAATCTGAAGGGTACTCGTTCATAGATGGCATAGATTTCCATGAGGGACTTAAAAAGATGCATCACAAAGGAAGCTGACATTGTCAAAAAATGCATATGCTGCAAAAGCTCAGGCCACGATTCTGTAAATGAGGTACAACTCAAGATCATGACTGCTATAATTTGTGGAATACAACTTAACTATGGAGCTCTACTACTTGAATGGATTGGAAAATGGATTCTCAGCTCGAAGAAATCAAAAAGCACTGGGAAGATGCTCTACGGGCGATTCATCAGCATTATTATATAGTCCACCTTGGGTGATAAAATTGAGGATAATAAAGGTGAATAAAGGAATCTAGCTAAAAACATGCGAATGATGTCTGAGTCCAGTGGTAAGATTGCTGATGCAAAGGAATCAGGGATTCCAAGGAATATGTCAGTTGTTAGGGAGACTGAAGAAGAAGAAGAAGAAGAAACTAACAAGGAAGAGCTCACTGTCCTGATCAGAAAAAGTAAGGGCAAAAGAAAGCTAAAGGCTAGAATGGCAAAAGAACCTCAAGGATCAACTACTAACAAACCAGTAGAGTCCTCTGACATTGAGACTCTAAGGATCCTAAGAAGAAAACAACAGCAGGCTGAGTCAGAAGAAGACAAAACTACCATATCACAGCTGCTGAAGAAGAACAAAATCAGTCACAAATCCAAGAGGCTATCTATCTCTTCAATCATAAAATCTCTACCGATCATAGAGACCAGACTGAACACCTCAAACAAGGAAATTATTGTATCAGATGTTCTGGCTGATCAACAAGACAAAGCTGAAGCTCAGGAAAGTCCTGAGACTGTGGCTCAGCCTAAAAAACCAAGACAAAAATTGGTTAAGAAGTACATCCTTGTCAATGAAGGAGTACTTAAAAAGGAAGACAAAGAGTTGGCTGCTGAAAAGGAACTGTCCAAAGAAAGCCAAAAGGACAGAGCTCAAGCTGAGGGGGAGACACCAGAAGTTCTAATCATAGAGAATACGTCAGCTGAGGGGGAGATACCTGAAGCTCTCATCCTAGAAAATGCTCCAACTGAGGGGGAGCTACTAATCGTGCAAGAGGATGATCATGCTGAGGGGGAGGCTCATAATATCCCCATGACAGAAGAAGAGGTTCCTGCAGAAAATGAGGGAAAAATAGTGCAAGAACATCATGAGGCCATTGATATAATGGAATCCTCAAATGAAAATAGAGAAGAGGATGAAGGTGACGAGGTCGAAATCATAGTTGTGGGCATTGATGGGTACAAAAAAGCTAACTACGAGCAACTTTTTTCCTATCTACCCATGATGCCTTTCCATCAAGCTAAAATTCTAAACTCCTGGAATCACATGTTTTGGAGCTCCAAAGAATATCCAGCCATCTCTGTGTTAGCTCATGGATTCCAAGGAAGTTTCAACTTTTCCAAGAAGTTACTCACAAATAACTCCTCTTCAAAGAATGAACATGAGGTACTGTCTATCCCAACCCTCTTCAGAGTTAATCACTTTCCATCATCCTCATTCAGTCAATTTTATGAATTCCCACGATGGTTGGAAGTGATTCTATATAGAAACTGATCAAGGAACTTGATGAGAGTCTTGAAGAACACACTGAACTCATTCAGATGAGATTAACTACAATGATCAATGCTGCAAATAATCTCCCAAGCTCCCTAAGCTCTACGGTCACTAAGAAACTTAAAGAGCTCATCAAAGAAATGATTCAGAGCATAAAGGACAGTGATGAAATTCATTTTCTAGCAGACAAAAGACACAGAGATGTTGTTCTTGTTTTGCAGTCCACTCAGGAAGCTCAGAATAAACTAATGACGGAGAACTTCCTCAATCTGCAAACTGCCGTAAAAGAGTTCCAACAATTTTACGTCAGCCAAGGACAGCAAACTGACAATATACTAGTTGTTCTTCAACAAAGGGAAGCTCAATCTGAAGCTCTGATCAAGGAAAATTGAGAAGACATTGCTCAAACTCAGAGTCAACTCAACGAGCTTGTCCAAGGAGTGACTCGCCTCTCAGAAGCCATTCGAACCCTTGATGTTGACATAAAGGGGGAGAATAAAGGGAAAGGAGTTCAAGACAAGGGCAGAGGTCAATCCCAAATTCAATCTTCACGGAATCCTCCTGCAAGGCAATTCCACCAACAGACTCCACGATCCAGCCATCAGACTCAACGATCTGATCAGCAGGAAGTTTTAATGGCTCAACCATTAAGAAGTCAAAGGCTTTCTCCCAGCTATCATGAGGTGACAACAATAGGCCTAAGAATGCCAATTAAAGATCATGCATTCATGAATAGGCATGATCACAATCCAAGACTAAGTCCAAGTGAGCTGGAAGATCTAGCCAAGAGAGACAAAGCAAGCAGAAAAAAGAGAGCTGAGGAATATACAAACCCTTCGAGAAGCAAAAGGCCGAAGAAATAGAGATAAGTTGAATTTTAATTCTTATTGATGTAGTCAAACTTAAATGTAATATCTATCTTCATACATCAATAAATTCATGCTTATTCTCTAGAAATTTTAGCTGCTCATTGAAATATTAAGTCATATTTACTTTGCTGCAACTGCATATAAAACTTGATAATCATGTCAACAAATCTCCTTACTTATGTCAAACATCAAATTGGGGGAGATTGTTGGAAGAATGCATATTTTGATTTGATATTTAAAGTAAATGCTCATGATTATATCTAAAGTCCTTCAAGAAATAAATGTACAAGAACTTAGTGATAGATCAAAATTGTTAGGTTGATCTTAGCTTTTAATGTTCATCATTCTATAAACGAATGTATAGATAAAGAGATCAAAGATGTTAGGTTGATTTATGACTTGAAAGAAATAGATAGGCCTTGAAAAGAATCGCAGTCTATCAAGCTGATCAACAGAATGCAGAAGATAAGGCAAGATCGCAAAGCTTAGGAGATCGTAGTGTATTTGCCTCGAAGGGCCTCTCCAAAAATTGTAGATTGGTCCAAATGTTTGCCAAAGCAAACTCAGTGTTCGTAGTGTGCTCTCGAAAATGTAGAGTCTGCAAAACGAGCAAGTGAAGATTGTAGTGTACAAATCCTTGAGAGAAATCGTAGTGTACTCTTCAGACCAAGCACCAATGTGACAAGACACCACGATATGGATCGTAGAGTATCATCTATGCAAGCATTGGACAAAAACGCAAAAGAACACTCAACGCTCAACTCTACAATCTAAGAAAAAGAGGAAGCTTGCTCAGCTACTCGGTTCTTTCGAACAAGTGCTTAATTGCAACTGAATAACATCAATCACGAACTCCACAACAACCAATCAACAGAAGTAAAAGTTCCAAGTCAGAAGGACTTGAAGAGTTCTAAGTGAACTGTGAAGAACCAAGTCTGTTGGACTTGAAGAGTTCAAGAGTGAACTAAGAAATGTGTAGACTATTGGTCTAGAAGGAATCTATGAGATTCAAAAAAGTGTAAAAGACATCCTTAGTGTATTTCTTACTCGAGGAGTAGAAGAGTGGACTAGGAGCTTTAAGTGCTCTGAACCACTTAAAAACAACTATGTCTATTTCATTCTTGCTATAATTGTTATAACTGCTATAATTGTTATAACTGCCTCACTCTTATTAACTCTATCTAAAAGGAATTTCAAAGAAACCTTAATTCCACTGTGTTTAAATCATTATCAAAACTGTCTTAGTAAAAACAAAAAGATTTTTAATTATCTATTCAACCCCCCTTTCTAGATAACTATTCTGCCTTCGAGAAGTAACAAAGGTCATTAAACTTTTATAATTACTTGTGTTGGGAATTGCATATTCAAATTTGATATTTAAAGTAAATAAACATATTTATGTGTAAAGTCCTTCAAAGAACATATGTACAAGGACTTAGATGAAAGATCAAAATTGTTAGGTTGATTTGTGCTTAATGTTTATCAAGCTATAAATGAATGTATAGATGAAAAGATCAAAATTGTTAGGTTGATCTATTTTGAGATGTAATAGATAGGCATCAACAGAATCGTAATCTGTTGAGCTAGTCGAGGGATTGCAGAAGCCAAGGCAGAATCGTAGAGTATCGAGAAAATTGCTACAGAATCGTAGTCTGATTTGGAGGGCCTCACTCAGAATCCTAGACTTGGTCCAAGCACTTGTCGATCCAAGTCAAGAATCGTAGTCTACTCTCGAAAGTGTAGAGTCTGCAAAAACAAGCAAGTAAAATATCATAGTCTACCGGTGCTTAAGAGAAATTGTAATTTTCTCTTCTATCAGGATGAATCAAGGACGAATATGACAAGACACCACGATCATGATCATAATGTATCTCCTATCAGCATCAAAAATATTGAACTCTGTCCATTAGTTGAAGAAGAAAATTCTACAAATGAAGAATTGATTATAGACGTTAAGGACTTTCGGGAATCCCAATGCGCATCCTTAGTATGTATCGAAGAAGCGTATTGAAGAAGATAAGGAAAAGGACTGCATACCTTATGAAAAAGCTTTTTCAGGTGTTAGGTGAGATAGCAGTCTGGCGTGTGAGTAAGTCAAACGGCTGAACAAAAAATTTCCAGGAAGTCACCATCAGTGTTCAGAAATGTTTGATGCATTTAATGCTTCAACGGATGCCTTCAAACAGATATATTTCAAAGGTTCATTTATATAAAAATCATCAGACATAGATACAAATAAGAAAGTACACAACAAAAGTTAAAGAACACTCAACGCTCAACTCTACGATTAAGAAAGAAAGCTTGCTCAGCTACTTAATTCTTTCGAACATATGCTTAACAACAACTGAGTAGCACTACCCAAGAACTCAACTCTGATCAAGTGTATTCCAAGTCTGTTGTACTTGAAGAGTTCTAGTGAACTAAGAAGTTCCAAGTCTGCTGGACTTGAAGAGTTATAAGTGGACTAAGAAGTTCCAAGACTGCTGGTCTTGAAGGAATCTAAGTGATTCAAAGATTATAAAGATATCCTTAGTGAATTTCCTACTCTAGGAGTAGAAGAGTGGACTAGGAGCCTTGAGTGCTCTGAACCACTTAAAAACATTGTCTTTTATATTCTTGTTATAACTGCTATATTTGTCATAACTTCTTATCACCTATTAACTTAGTTTATCTTAAAGGGGAATGAAAAAATCTTATATTCGGCTGTGGTTAATTTATTAACAAATCTGACAAGTATTTTGAAAAAGAAAATTTTAAAGATATCTATTAAACACCCCCCTTCTAGATAATTATTGTGCCTCTAGGAACTAACAGTTGGTATCAGAGTAGGTTCTCTCAATCAGCCTACAAAGCTTGAGTAGATCAAATGACACAACTGATAAGCGAGTCCAAGACTGGAGGAGGCAGCAAGCCACCAATGTGCAACAAAGATAAATTTGCCAATCGGAAAGTTCGCATGCCAGCCTACATGGATTCAATAGATGAAGATCCTCAAGTAGCAAACCTATATTTAATGGCCAAAAATGAAAAGGATAAGAAATATGCTGACCATCATGAAGTAAGTATCGATGAGATATTCAACTATAACTCTCCTGATGTAGATAGTAATGATTTAAGAATTACACTACATGGCATAAAAATTGATCTGTATCAATACATGAAATGGTTCAGAGTTCTATCTAAAGATTATTCTTTTCTTCAAAAAGAGAGAGAAAGATCAAGAAGAACTGGAAACAACTCTTCTAAGTTCTAACTCTCTCTCTAAATTTGAGGCTGAGAATAAACTCTTAAGACAGACCAATAAACTTAATTCACAAAGAGAGTCAAATCTAACCTCTAAGATTGAGGAACTAGAAAAGATAATCTTAATGTGGAATAGATCCTCTTCATCCATGGACTCCCTGATTTTCAGTCAGAGAAGTGCATCTGATAGAACAGGTTTATGTTTTGGGGAATCTTTATCAGCACCATATGTGGAAAAGCTAAAGGAAACTAACATTAGTAGTGTTTCAAGTTCCAATAGAAGCATTACATTTGTGAAATCCTCACAGAAGGAAGAACCAGTCCATCCCGGCTCTTCTGATCCAATCCATGTTCCAAGACATAACGGATCCCATGTTGGCCCTAGGATTCAGAAAAGAGAAGAGTAACTTAGTCACTACTCTCCAACCTCGAAGGATCGTAGAGTCGGGTAAAATTAACTCCACGAACCAACCAGGTAGGAATAGTAGAATTTAGTTTTACTCTTCACAAATCATGAATCACAAGGATACATGGAAAAAGAAGAATCAGTATAAAGGAAAGACTACCAAAAATCCACATAAGTCCAAATGGAGAAAGAATCCACACACACACACAAGCTGTAGTAGCCCTGAATCCGAGCCCCGAATCGCTGCGGACTCGGTACACTAAATCTTTCACTAATTGCGGAAGATATAAATATAAATTATTTATACAATACATTACACACTATTACCCAAGGTCGAGTAACCTTAACTTATACACAATTCATAAATTTTCTAACATATAACACATTTATTAAACTATTCTATTACATACTAGCCGCACTCTATGTCCCAAGCTGAACTTGGCATTATCGTTCCTATAAATAATTCATTTGTTTAAGAATCATATCTATTCTCATTTCAAAATAAACCTTCTTTATCTATACAACACTTCAAACTGTACATAGCTGAAAATTTCATTTGATAAAACTATCAATCCTAGATCTATACCATTTTTAAATCAAGAAAATGTATTCATTTTATGCATCGCTCAATCTTCATCATCCGTATAGCAAATAATATTGTCTATCATCATTAACATGCAAAAAGTTTATGTTTGCAAGATTGAGCTCGACAGCCCAGCAAATTTAACAATCTATCACGTTTCACATAGCACACAATTCTATATGCACTACATTTCCTTTAATATGCATATCTGCATGCAACATATATTCTTTACTAAACATATCCTACATGCATCAATAATTTCTTACAAAACATTAATTCATGCATTATACATTTCTAACTTATCAAGTTACATCATACAACATGTAATCACATATTGATTGAGTTCCATAACCCAATTAACTTAGTCATATTTTGACTTTTAACAATTCATAGAGCATAATATGTAATTTAACACATAACACATTCCATCCACAAACATAATAGAACTGAAAAACTTGCCTGCACCGTTGATTACCGCAACACAATTTATAACGCTTTACCCGAAGACCTAATATTAATAATATAGATCTCCAATATTAGAATAATATCATCACAGTATATTACTGTTATATTTATATCCACAGAATAACCTAAACACATTACCACATAACCCTTTCAGTCTTTACAGCACATAAGACTAGGTATCAAGTCAAACTATTGCAGTCTAAGTTGAAACCGACACAATCCTATCATCCCGACGGTCTAGTCGGACGAATATTGAGTTTAAGTTCAATTAAACTCTGACTTAACACTTAATAATATCACATATAATTTTCTAATCAGCCAAAACATTTTTCCTAGGCTCGTAATAATTTTCGGATAATTATTACCATTTATCAACATCTTTCAATCATTAAAATCGTATTTAAATCAATTAAATACCACATAATTTCTTAATCATTAATATTCATTTAATATAAAATATTATTGAAAATCATTACATAATATTATAATATAATTATAATATAATAAAGTATTTTTAATACCTTAAAATCATAATTATATGATTTTTAAACCATTAAATCCATTACCCGATAATTAATATTAATATTAAAATATTAATATTTTCATGCCAAAATATCAAAAGTTATAATTTATAACTTAAAATATTTTTATAACACTTAAATCATTTTTATATGATTTATAAAGCATTATTTCTAATTTTTCTTAATTTATTTAATATATTCATTAAATAAACTAATTATCATTAATATTGATTAATTAATGAATTTCATCACAAAATATTAAAAGTCATCAAAAAATAACTTAAAATATTTTCTTATACCATAATATTATTTTTCATGATTTTTCATGAATTAAAAACTATTTTTAAATAATTTATTTAATATTATAATTAAATAAATAAATACCATTTATATTCCAAAAATATTAATTATTTTCGAAATATACACAAAATAGTTAAAAACTATTTTTCAGACTTTAAAATAATTTTTCAGAATTTATTTTTTATTTTTAATAATTAAAAACCATTTTTTTTCTAATTTTTAAATCATTTTTCAGAAAATAATAAATAAACTGTCGCTATAGGCCTTTAGCGACACTTGTCTGTCGCTATAGGTGTTCTTGGCTCAAGAACACTGACAAATCAGTGTGCGAGTGGGCTTGTTTGACCGAGTTTTAATCCGTGTTCTGTTCGATTTCTAGGCCATGTTAAATATTGATCATGTAGTGTTTATGTAATACTACACTGAATCAGTCATCAAATATATCATACAACATTATATGTCGAAGATATGGGCTTCCAAAGTATCTGACAACTATGTTCTTCATTTTCTGGGTTTTCCAGAAAAGAAGAACAGTCGAGGTACTAGTTTTCGATCATTGTAACTTGCAGTCTATACTTCATTTATGAGATCTAATGGTTATATCATGTAGACAAGATGTCAGACTACAACTACAAAGCTTCAGATCATCAAATTAACACTACAAACAAAAGATCTAGCTCGGTCAAAGTGATACTCAAGAACCGGGTCTTGAACTTTCTGGGTTTTCCAGAAAGTTCATATGGCTGATCGGTCAACACATTTTGACCAACAATATAATCGATTCGGTTCATGATCTGGTGGTTATGAGGACTTAGATCTGTAGGTCACATAGCAGGCCACAAGTACAAACCAACAAATGGACCAAAACATTAACAGAAAACAAGATCAAGAGCTTTGAACATCTTGTCAGACCTCCTGGGAAAATTCTGGGTTACCCAGAATTCATTTCCCGTGAACGGTCAACTACATTTGACTGACTATATCTTTCAATCTAGACATGCTATGAACCTGATTCAAGTTTCAGAATAAAGAACACATAGCATACTACAGATCTATAACATAAAACACACAAAAAAACTTAACATATACGGATCTAAAGGCCCTGACATTTGCTTGTCAGTCAACATTTTCCAACATTTCCAGATTTCATAAATTGCTAGCTTCGAGCATCTAGATGTTATGGATCCATGATCCAACAACCCAGATCTCTAATTGACACCTTATTACACATATTTGAACAATCAATTACAACAAACAACATAAGATCAAGGATTTTAAAATTTAGGGTTTATACCACTTTTATGCTTTGATCCATGATTCTGATCCTTTGATCTGTTTATGGTACATGTGGGGCTTGAATTTAGACTGAACTATCATAGAAATTTCGTGGGTTTGGAGAGAATGGGAGTTGGTGAGAGCAAAAATTGATTTTGGTTATATTTTTGAGCACTTTCTCTCTCCAAATCCATTTATAATTCTTAGATGCATTGCATGTGTGTGATATAGCTGATGATTTGCTGGATTTGTTGCACATGGCTAGGTCTAGGGTAGCTCTAGGGTTGTTCACCAAACCCATGATTTTGCAAGATTTGCAAGAAACCTAAATAATACACTAAAAGGGCATTTTTATCCTTTCCTTTAATTTCTAGATTTTGCATTAGGGTTTAGGGCTTGTTAGGGTTTAGGGTTTAACCCTTTAGGGTTTAGATTTTACCCCACAAATAATTAGCAACTTGGATTTTCAAAAATTCTCCAATTAAATTTTAAAATAGAAATTTTTTTAAATTTCTAACTTATAATTAGGACTTCCTAATTATATCATAATTTCCTAATCATGAATCAATCTTTGCTAATTAGGACTAATTTATCCTAATTAAAATTGCTAATTAAGCACATAGGGCCACAATTGCACATTAGATCTCGAAACCACATTTTAGGGTTTTTAAATAAGAAAATAATATTTAAATTTTTAAAATTAGATAAGGGTTTCTAATAACTTGATGATTAGGATTTATATCTCCTAATTAACATTGTTAATCAAGCAATTAAATTCCACCACTGAACAATTAGGGTTTCTGACGGAACAATTAGGGTTCCAAATGGTCATTAGGGTTTTCAACCCATAAATTAGGGTTTATTAATTAATTAATCTTTACCCTAATTAATACTTAACTAATACCACATAAGCATTATAATTCTCCGTTATATTCCCATATTAGGGCATTCATTTTATCAGAATCTGAAATTAGGGTTTTCAGATCTGGTATTAGGGTTTTCAAATAGTCCTTTAAGATTTCAAGTGAGTCATTAGGGTTTTCCCTAATTAAATCATAATTATAGGCGTTTATCCTTGTATATACCTTGCATTCCCAATCTAGGGTTTTCAATATCCGATTTAGGATTTCAGATTTCTCGGAACTGAAACTAGGGTTTCATATTAGACGTTAGGGTTTTCTAACTGAACGTTGTCGTTTTTAATATAAACTTAGTGTTTTTCACAGATATAATTTATCTGATCAACCCAAGACCCTTAACCACATTCTGAACACATCATTTAACCATAAACACAAAACATAATCCCATAAATCCTTAATCCTGAATAATTCACCTATATCCTTCACAGAATTTTGAAACCCTCAAAATTCCTTCTCAATAACATTAAACGCATACACTTATTTTCTGTCTAGGTCTATTATTTGACCTTAATTCAATCGTTTAAGATTCTCATAAATTGTCTAAATTCTCGGGTTGTCATATTCACCCCTCCTTCTAAGAATTTCGTCCCCAAAATTCACCTTACACCTTACACCGTGCACCTTACACCATTTACACATATCACATGCTACCCAATACACCACTCACAAGGGTAAAAATTTTGAAACTGTGCTGAGGAATCATATAGACTGTTTGTTTTTCATTTTCACAAAGGTTTTATGGAAATTCATCCGCAAACCGTCATAACTTACGGACAAAAAGGGTGATTAGCCCATTATGCCCTGTACTGATCAAGTACTGTTGGTCGGTATAATTTGTTCCTCTTATCCGCCTTAGGCGCACAATTTTTTTTTTTACCTTAGTCTGATTTGATTCCGTAGCAAAACAATTTGGTTCGGGAAAACTTCTTTCAATAAACACTTGGAGTTTTTGAAAATATTTTTGAGAATGACGGCATGATGCCGCACTGTATTTAACAGTCCGTTGAGGATTTCGTCATTTTGTGACTTTGTTATACTACATCATACTGTAGTGGGCTGACGATCCTTAGATCACATCCAACACCAAGAAATTCTGCATTGATAACTCCGTCATTTTTTATCATCTCTGCACCAGGTCACATGGTACATAAGTGATAAATAAAAACACATTTTTTTTAAAAGGCACATAGTGCGCATTTAGCTTGATGTCAAAAATTTTGAAATCTAACATAGATAGGGGTTTAGGAAAACCTAATTCTCTACTAATGATCATTTGCTTAACAATCTATATGTTCCTATTATCCTCAATACTCCATTCACACATAATTATACCCAGTTCATAAAACCACACTTATGAGTTCATAACCTGGCCACAATTATATGAGTTTAAGAACTTTCCTAGACAGACCTTTGGCGTCTATACGCTGAGGGGTTCATAAACATTTCATATAACTATGCGTCAAGTATGTCACAAAAGTATGAATATTAAGAACTCGTACTTAACCTTATATTCTCTAACTATGACCTATCTATCTGTCATACACATGAGAAAGGAATCACCCTCTTAACACGCATATAGCAAATAGAGCGACACAACATTTCAATGATTATCAATGCAAGAAACTAAGTGGTTGTCAAACCGAACTCGGCCACTAATCAATATAGGAAGCTAAGCGAACAATTCCCCGCCCATACAAAGAATTGATCAACATAACCACTACATTGACCAGGAAGCTAAGTGATTTTAAAACCAAGTAAAAATTCCCCGCCCATACAAGGAATCATACAACTCAGTTGCCGACAAGAGTCCTCAATTGAATCCCCACCTAATAATTAACCCCCTTTTTCAATACGAATTCAATTCGTATTCATAATCCATAACTCTTTCATGAGTTATCATAGTACAATTTCATAGTACAACTTTCACACAGCATCATGTTGTAACCTTTTCAATCATAAGATTGATTCTTTTTTACTGTCATAACCTTATCAGATCACGGGGTGATCTTATCGTATATATTACGATTTATTTCTATGCCCATGATCGTTTTGTTTTACGATCTTCTATCCCTGCACTTTCAGTCTTTTAGACTCGATCTATTCACCATTACTGTTCAACTTTATTATCAGAGTTAGGGAACTCTGTGTCTTTACACTCGCCGAGATTCGTCTTTGAATCTTACCGACCAACTAGTTCTATTTGAGTTAGATCTTATCATAATCACTGCGGTTATTGGTCTCAGGTATTCCTACCTAAGATTCATAACCAACAGCTCTGATACCAACTGCAGTAGCCCCGAATCCGGGCCCCGAATCGCCGCGGACTCGGTACACTAATTCTTTCACTAATTGCGGAAGATATAAACATAAATTGTTTATACAATACATTACACACTATTACCCAAGGTCGAATAACCTTAACTTATACACAATTCATAAATTTTCTAACATATAACACATTTATTAAACTATTCGATTACATACTAGCCGCACTCTATGTCCCAAGCTGAACTTGGCATTATCGTTCCTATAAATAATTCATTTGTTTAAGAATCATATCTATTCTCATTTCAAAATAAACCTTCTTTATCTATACAACACTTCAAACTGTACATAGCTGAAAATTTCATTTGATAAAACTATCAATCCTAGATCTATACCATTTCTAAAGCAAGAAAATGTATTCATTTTATGCATCGCTCAATCTTCATCATCCGTATAGCAAATAATATTGTCTATCATCATTAACCTACAAAAAGTTTATTTTTACAAGATTGAGCTCGACAGCCCAGCAAATTTAACAATCTATCATGTTTCACATAGCACACAATTCTATATGCACTACATTTCCTTTAATATGCATATCTGCATGCAACATATATTCTTTACTAAACATATCCTACATGCATCAATAATTTCTTACAAAACATTAATTCATGCATTATACATTTCTAACTTATCAAGTTACATCATACAACATGTAATCACATATTGATTGAGTTCCATAACCCAATTAACTTAGTCATATTTTGACTTTTAACAATTCATAGAGCATAATATGTAATTTAACACATAACACATTCCATCCACAAACATAATAGAACTGAAAAACTTGCCTGCACCGTTGATTACCGCAACGCAATTTATAACGCTTTACCCGAAGACCTAATATTAATAATATAGATCTCCAATATTAGAATAATATCATCACAGTATATTACTGTTATATTTATATCCACAGAATAACCTAAACACATTACCACATAACCATTCCAGTCTTAACAGCTACATAAGACTAGGTATCAAGTCAAACTATTGCAGTCTGAGTTGAAACCGACACAATCCTATCATCCCGACGGTCTAGTCGGACGAATATCGAGTTTAAGTTCAATTAAACTCTGACTTAACACTTAATAATATCACAGATAATTTTCTTATCAGCCAAAACATTTTTCCTAGGCTCGTAATAATTTTCGGATAATTATTACCATTTATCAACATCTTTCAATCATTAAAATCGTATTTAAATCAATTAAATACCACATAATTCCTTAATCATTAATATTCATTTAATATAAAATATTAATGAAAATCATTACATAATATTATAATATAATTATAATATAACAAAGTCTTTTTAATACCTTAAAATCATAATTATATGATTTTTAAACCATTAAATCCATTACCCAATAATTAATATTAATATTAAAATATTAATATTTTCATGCCAAAATATCAAAAGTTATAATTTATAACTTAAAATATTTTTATAACACTTAAATCATTTTTATATGATTTATAAAGCATTATTTCTAATTTTCCTTAATTTATTTAATATATTCATTAAATAAACTAATTATCATTAATATTGATTAATTAATGAATTTCATCACAAAATATTAAAAGTCATCAAAAAATAACTTAAAATATTTTCTTATACCATTATATTATTTTTCATGATTTTTCATGAATTAAAAACTATTTTTAAATAATTTATTTAATATTATAATTAAATAAATAAATACCATTTATATTCCAAAAATATTAATTATTTTCGAAATATACACAAAATAGTTAAAAACTATTTTTCAGACTTTAAAATAATTTTTCAGAATTTATTTTATATTTTTAATAATTAAAAACCATTTTTTTTCTAATTTTTAAATCATTTTTCGGAAAATAATAAATAAACTGTCGCTATAGGCCTTTAGCGACACTTGTCTGTCGCTATAGGTGTTCTTGGCTCAAGAACACTGACAAATCAGTGTGCGAGCGGGCTTGTTTGACCGAGTTTTAATCCGTGTTCTGTTCGATTTCTAGGCCATGTTAAATATTGATCGTGTAGTGTTTATGTAATACTACACGAATCAGTCATCAAATATATCATACAACATTATATGTCGAAGATATGGGCTTCCAAAGTATCTGACAACTATGTTCTTCATTTTCTGGGTTTTCCAGAAAATGAAGAACAGTCGAGGTACTAGTTTTCGATCATTGTAACTTGCAGTCTATGCTTCGTTTATGAGATCTAATGGTTATATCATGTAGACAAGATGTCAGACTACAACTACAAAGCTTCAGATCATCAAATTAACACTACAAATAAAAGATCTAGCTCGGTCAAAGTGATACTCAAGAACCGGGTCTTGAACTTTCTGGGTTTTCCAGAAAGTTCATATGGCTGATCGGTCAACACATTTTGACCAACAATATAATCGATTCGGTTCATGATCTGGTGGTTATGAGGACTTAGATCTGTCGGTCACATAGCAGGCCACAAGTACAAACCAACAAATGGACCAAAACATTAACAGAAAGCAAGATCAAGAGCTTTGAACATCTTGTCAGACCTCCTGGGAAAATTCTGGGTTACCCAGAATTCATTTCCCGTGAACGGTCAACTACATTTGACTGACTATATCTTTCAATCTAGACATGCTATGAACCTGATTCAAGTTTCAGAATAAAGAACACATAGCATACTACAGATCTATAACATAAAACACACAAAAAAACTTAACATATACGGATCTAAAGGCCCTGACATTTGCTTGTCAGTCAACATTTTCCAACATTTCCAGATTTCATAAATTGCTAGCTTCGAGCATCTAGATGTTATGGATCCATGATCCAACAACCCAGATCTCTAATTGACACCTTATTACACATATTTGAACAATCAATTACAACAAACAACATAAGATCAAGGATTTTAAAATTTAGGGTTTATACCACTTTTATGCTTTGATCCATGATTCTGATCCTTTGATCTGTTTATGGTACATGTGGGGCTTGAATTTAGACTGAACTATCATAGAAATTTCGTGGGTTTGGAGAGAATGGGAGTTGGTGAGAGCAAAAATTGATTTTGGTTATATTTTTGAGCACTTTCTCTCTCCAAATCCATTTATAATTCTTAGATGCATTGCATGTGTGTGATATAGCTGATGATTTGCTGGATTTGTTGCACATGGCTAGGTCTAGGGTAGCTCTAGGGTTGTTCACCAAACCCATGATTTTGCAAGATTTGCAAGAAACCTAAATAATACACTAAAAGGGCATTTTTATCCTTTCCTTTAATTTCTAGATTTTGCATTAGGGTTTAGGGCTTGTTAGGGTTTAGGGTTTAACCCTTTAGGGTTTAGATTTTACCCCACAAATAATTAGCAACTTGGATTTTCAAAAATTCTCCAATTAAATTTTAAAATAGAAATTTTTTTAAATTTCTAACTTATAATTAGGACTTCCTAATTATATCATAATTTCCTAATCATGAATCAATCTTTGCTAATTAGGACTAATTTATCCTAATTAAAATTGCTAATTAAGCACATAGGGCCACAATTGCACATTAGATCTCGAAACCACATTTTAGGGTTTTTAAATAAGAAAATAATATTTAAATTTTTTAAAATTAGATTTCCTAATTAGATAAGGGTTTCTAATAACTTGACGATTAGGATTTATATCTCCTAATTAACATTGCTAATCAAGCAATTAAATTCCACCACTGAACAATTAGGGTTTCTGACGGAACAATTAGGGTTCCAAATGGTCATTAGGATTTTCAACCCATAAATTAGGGTTTATTAATTAATTAATCTTTACCCTAATTAATACTTAACTAATACCACATAAGCATTATAATTCTCCGTTATATTCCCAGATTAGGGCTTTCATTTTATCAGAATCTAAAATTAGGGTTTTCAGATCTGGTATTAGGGTTTTCAAATAGTCCTTTAAGATTTCAAGTGAGTCATTAAGGTTTTCCCTAATTAAATCATAATTATAGGCGTTTAACCTTGTATATACCTTGCATTCCCAATCTAGGGTTTTCAATATCCGATTTAGGATTTCAGATTTCTCGGAACTGAAACTAGGGTTTCATATTAGACGTTAGGGTTTTCTAACTGAACGTTGTCATTCTTAATATAAACTTAGGGTTTTTCACAGATATAATTTATCTGATCAACCCAAGACCCTTAACCACATTATGAACACATCATTTAACCATAAACACAGAACATAATCCCATAAATCCTTAATCCTGAATAATTCACCTATATCCTTCACAGAATTTTGAAACCCTCAAAATTCCTTCTCAATAACATTAAACGCATACACTTATTTTCTGTCTAGGTCTATTATTTGACCTTAATTCAATCATTTAAGATTCTCATAAATTGTCTAAATTCTCGGGTTGTCACACAAGCATGCATCATGCTAGATGTTTTGTATGTGATAAAATTAGTCATAAGGCTGAAGTATGTTACAATAATCATCTGCATATGAGACCCAAAGTCAAGCAGATTTGGGTTCCTAAGTGTACTAACAAATTAGGACCCATGCAAGTATGGGTACCAAAATGAAAGTTTAACCTCACTACAAGAACGAAGCTCCATGATCACAACTTGGTATCTGGACAGTGGATGCTCAAGGCACGTGACCGGGAACAAAGCCCTCCTGTCTAACTTCATGGAAAAGGAGGGTCCAACAGTCATCTTTTGAGACAATGGCTCTGGCAAGATAAGAGGTTATGTCTCAGCTAGGAATGGTGTAGTGTCCTTTAGCAAAGTAGCCTATATTAAAATACTAAAGAATAATCTTCGGAGCATAAGTTAACTCTGAGACAAGGGTCATCAAGTTACCTTCCTTAATAATCAGTGTCAAGTCAGAGATCTGAAGACCTGTTCTATAAAGCTGACCGGAATAAGAGAAGGGGACGTCTACACTGTTAATCTCGGTCAACTGAGTTCTGACGAGACAATATGCTTTCTGGCTAAAGCCTCTGAAGAAATGAGTTGGCTATGGCATAGAAGGTTGTCTCATCTCAACTTCAAAAGCATGTCAAAATTGGCCTCCAAAGATCTAGTCGCAGGTTTAACTAAGCTTAGCTTTGTCAAAGAAAGGCAATGCAACGCCTGTCAGCTTAGAAAACAGATAAAGAGCTCATTCAAAAGCAAAACAGTCAACTCAATTGATAAGCCCCTACAGTTAGTTCACATGGATCTATTTGGGCCAATCCCAACAACAAGCCTTGGAGGAAAGAGATACTCATTGGTCGTAGTGGATGACTACACCAGATTTACATGGGTGTTATTTCTAAACTCTAAAGATGAAACAAGCTCCCAACTCATCAAGATGTTCAAGCTGGTGATGAACGAAAAATGGGAAAAAATCAAGGCTATAAGAAGTGACCATGGTAGAGAATTCAACTTCTCTAAGATGGATTAGTTTTGCACAGACAATGGTATCAGTCATAACTTCTCAGCTCCACGAACTCCACAGCAAAATGGAGTCACAAAAAAAACAGAATTTTGATTGAAGATGGAAGAACTCTACTAGCAGCAGCTCGTCTGCCTGAATATATTTCATCAATCCAACTCTCTCTAATTATGTCTGTAGATTATACAAAACCTTATATGAACTTAAACAAGCACCTAGAGCATGGTATGAAACACTAACTAACTTTCTTATTTAAAATAGCTTCATTAGAGCTAGAGTAGATACCACATTATTTCTTAAAAAACATAAAAACAAAATCTTACTAGTTCAAATATATGTAGATGATATTATCTTTGGTTCTACTGATGAAAACCTATGCAAGAGATTTGCCAAGCTTATGCAGAGCAAGTTCAAAATTAGCATGATGGGTGAGCTAAATTTCTTTCTTGGACTGCAAGTGAAGCAGACTGATGAAGGCATTTTCATTAACCAAGCCAAGTACATTAAAGACTTACTTAAGAAGTATGGCATGTAATCAGCCTCTCCCATGAAAACACAAATTTCTCCAGCAACTAAGATTGACAAAGATGAGAAAGGTAAATGTATTGATATTACTCAATACAGAGGTATGATAGGCTCTATTCTGTATCTAACCGCCAGTAGACCAGACATAATATTTGCAACATGTATATGTGCTAGATTTCAAGTTAATCCTAAGGAATCACACTTAACTGCTGTAAAAGGAATTTTCAGGTATCTCAAAGGCACACCTCACTTGGGATTTGAACTAAAAGGATATACAAATGCTGATTTTCCAGGCTGTAAGATCGACAGAAAAAGTACTAGTGGCACTTGTCAGATGCTAGAAAACAGACTTGTGTGCTGGTTTAGCAACAAGTAAAATTCAGTATCAACATCAACAGTAGAAGCTGAATACATTGCTGCTGACAGTTGCTGTACTCAATTTTTTGGATAAAAAACCAACTAGCAGACTATGGGAATTGCATATTCCCCGACTAATAGGGGGAGATTTTTGGGAATTGCATATTCAAATTTGATGTTGAAAGTAAATAAAAATGCTTATGTGTAAAGTCCTTCAAAGAACATATGTATAATGACTTAGGTGAAAGATCAAAATTGTTAGGTTGATCTGTGCTTAATGTTTATCACTCTGTAAATGAATGTATAGATAAAAAGATCAAAACTGTTAGGTTGATCTATTTAGAGATGTAATAGATAGGCATCAATAGAATCGTAGTCTGTCGAGCTAGCCGAGGGATTGCAGAAGTCAAGGCAGAATCGTAGAGTATCGAAAAAATTGCTACAGAATCATAGTCTGCTTTAGAGGGCCTCACTCAGAATCGTAGAGTTAGTCCAAGCGCTTGCCATGGCCATTCAAGAATTGTAGTTTGCTCTCAGAAATGTAGAGTATACAAAAACAAGCAAGTTAAAGATCGTAGTCTACCAGTGCTTAAGAGAAATCTTAGTGTTCTCTTCTATCAGGCTGAATCAAGCACGAATATGACAAGACATCACGATCATGATCATAGTGTATCTCATGTCAACATCAAAAACATCGACCTTTGTCCATTAGCTGAAGAAGAAAATTCTATTAATGAAGAATGGATTATAAACATTGAGACTTTCGGGAATCCCAATGCTCATCCTTAGTATGAATCGAAGAAGCATATTAAAGAAGCTAAGAAAAAGGACTGCATGTCTGCTGAAAAATCTTTTTCAGGTGTTAGGTGAGATAGTAGTCTGGCATGCCAGTAAGTTAGACGGTCGAACAACAAATTTCCAAGAAGTCACCATCAGTGCTAAGAAATGTCTAATGCATTTAATGCTTCAATGGACGCCTTCAAATATACATATTTCAAAGGCTCCTTTATATACAAATCATCAGACACAGATAAAAACAAACAAGTACACAACAAAAGCTGAAGAACACTCAACGCTCAACTCTACGATTAAGAAAGAAAGCTTTCTCAGCTACTTAGTTCTTTCGAACATATGCTTAACACCATCTGACTAGCACTACCCAAGAACTCAATTCTCATCAAGTTTATTCCAAGTCTGCTGGACTTGAAGAGTTCTAAGTGAACTAAGAAGTTCCAAGTCTGCTGGACTTGAAGAGTTCTAAGTGAACTAAGAAGTTCCAAGACTGCTGGTCTTGAAGGAATCTAAGTGATTCAAAGATTATAAAGATATCCTTAGTGGATTTCCTACTCGAGGAGTAGAAGAGTGGACTAGGAGCCTTGAGTGCTCTGAACCACTTAAAAGCACGATGTCTTTTATTTTCTTATTATAACTATTATATATGTCATAATTGCTTATCACCTATTAACTTAGTTTATCTTAAAGGGGAACAAACAAATCTTATATTCTGTTGTGGTTAATTTATTAACAAATCTGACAAGTATTTTGAAAAAGAATTTTTTAAAGATATCTATTCAACCCCCCCCCCCCTCCCACTTCTAGATAACTATCGTGCCTCTGGGAGCTAACAACTTGGTCTTTAATTATTATCCACTTATTTGAGAAACATTAAACTTTTATATATATATGTACTGAATTCTATCTGCTTATCTTAGAAGCATATCTCTGTCAAATATGTTGTAAAAAGAAAAATGGTAGAGTTAGTTTATTTTATGTATCTATGAGAAAGGCGAGTAATTCTTTGACCAAGACCATAGTCTTAAAGAGGTCAGTTGGGAGTGGGGTCTCTATTGTACTTGTAAGGCGAAGAAGAGATTGTCGTTTCAAGACCAAATCATAAAATAAAATCGAATTCAAAAGAAGGTACAACTAAGATTGAGGAGGGAGCTGAGAGCTTGTTGTTTAGGATAGTTGTGGATAGTTGGAAGTTTATTTATAAAACTTTATAAATGTTTCTCTGTAATGATCAAGATTTGTCGACACCGAGAAATTCAATTCCTAAGTTTTTCTTACCATTTATATCTCTCTAGGTTGATTTATTTGTTTTAAGGGTGAGTATTAGGAAAATACCGATATAAATGTCGACAATTTTGAAAAGAATTATTTTATGCGCAATTGGGCCGAATTATACAGATCCGCCAGTTGGAATGAGTTTAAATGGTTGTACCAACTCAACCGAATTTTCATGATTTTTGTAATATGACCCAATATGTTACTCCGCTTAATTGATTTGGAACTCGAGATTCATAGAGTTTAGGGGCTTACTTAGGCGAGGGGAAGGTATTAGGCATCCCCTGACTTTCGTGAAACATGGTTACCGTAACTTTTTCATTCCCTAAGCATTCAATGTATGTATGTGTTTGTGTGATTAAATATGCAAAAGTGCTTAAGTTCTTTATTTTGAAAGTAGTGATGTGCCTTTTTGGACCTATGTACAAAAGGTTTTATTTACATAAAATTCCATTTTTTCAGATAAAGCATATGAAAGTGATATTTTGGAAATATGGTTTTGAAACCCTTTTGCCAAATAGGAATCGAGACTCTTTGATACTTCCACTTTTATTCTAGATTCAGCTTGATTTTATTTTATTTAAGATGTGAGGCATCTTTGACAGTATTGAAATAAATATCTACAAGGGTCGGGCTCCTTATTAGCATGAAATCCATCGAAGTGTGCCCTAACACCCACAAACCATGATTTCACTATTACGAGGCCTTAAATTCGGATACCGATTTAAGGCCCAATATTACATGTACAAGGGGGTTTCAAGCTGATTGTACAACTTAAAAAAGTCCATTATGGGAACCGAATCTAGATTCGTTGATTGAATCATCAATCTTGTGGTTCCTAGGCTCACATAACATCATTTAAAAGCTTGCATAAAATAGATATAGAAATAAAAAGTATATATCTTACAAACTTCGCACAACCAAGTGATTTATTGGTTAACTTCTTATATACGAGTAACAAAGCTTCTCATTTCCTCTAGATACAGATCTAGGGTCACGTGTTTGCTAAATATTTACAAAACTAAAAAGTAAACTAGATCTACTTGGATCTTAGTCAATCTAGCTTAATGGGTTAAGCTATGAAGCTTTTGGACCGGTTAAATGCTAGGTCTGGCCAGATCTAGGATAGATCTAGTCAAAACACTGCAAATATTAACTATTTACACAAAAAGAATGATTAAAACTTAGATCTATGCACAACCAATCAATGTGTGTGTGTGTGTATATATATATATATATATATATATATATATATATATGTAATGATTTATATATATACTAAAGCAGTAAATGAGAACAAATTTGAGAAGATCTTTTAGTATGGCGCTAAAACTGCACAACAAGCGACTAGAAGCTTTCAAAACATGATTTCAACAGGTAAAAACTTTATATAATAAAGTTTATATGTATATAAGTTTATATAATAAAGGTTATATGTATAAGTGTTTAAATTGAGATTTACATAGTTTAAGATGAAAAATCGCTCCTCTTCACTATCTAAATCGTGGTTTTCTCTCTCTAGTTTCTTCTCTCTCTTCCAAATGAGTTACAAACTCGTACATTTATAGATGAAAAATGGGGAGACATAGGTCTACTAGAGGCAGCCTCAGGTAGACCTGTGATAGCCCTAAAATGGGCCCCACTTGCTCGGTTTTTGTGCCACGAAGTCAGGTTTTTGTGCTGATCACTGGAACATCCATAACTCTTAATCTATGAGGAGTTAAACGATGTTCCATAACATTCTGGAAAGATCTTTTTGATAGCTTCACAATGGTTTATTATTTTCCTAATTCTGAGTTCGGGAAGATAAGAAAAACAGGGGAAACCTATTCCTGGGTAGATGTTAGCTAGCCATTCACCTTATTGTACGTTAGGAAGCTTGCTCCTTTTAATCCGGGAATAGTTGGGAAATATGTCATACCATTCTGGAAAACTCTTTCAGAGGGCTGTACAATGACATTAGGCTTAACTATTTTTGAATTAGGGAAAATGGGTCCATGACAAGAATAACATCTTTAAGTGGAGCTGTCTTACATAGTTTGTATTTGGGATTACTGTGGTGGTTCTTTATGAGCCTATCCTCGCCTGGATGATTGTTGTTTATGTGGTGTTTTCAACATTACATCTTTTTGCACTTCATGGGTTATTTCCAGGTTTAAAGTGGTTGCTGCTGTCTCTCGAGGTTGTGTCCGGGATTTAATTTGATGTCTCCCAGGGCTGTCTTCGTGGTTTGATATTGTAGTCCTCCAGGGTTGTCTCCGAAATTGATGTTATATTCCTCCGAGGCTGTCTCCAGAGTGGAAAAGGACGTTTTGCTCTCCTGCATGGTTAGTAACGGGAAAATGAAATTTTAATTGTCCACATATGGTCTTTGTCATGTTTATGCAATACAATGAAATGAATATGACAAAGATTACAATACATTTGAAAGATGACAAGTTATATTGAATGATGCAATGTCATGCAATGAATGATATGATGAATGTTAAAATGCTTTCGCAAATCGCACATCGCATTTCACACATAACACTTCGCATATTGCCCTTTGCAAATCGTACAACAAACATCACAGTACGCAAATCGTGCTTCACACTTTGTACTTTGCGCTTTGCACATCTTAAAATCACAGTTCGCACATCATAAATCATATATCAAGTTATGTATCACATACCATCAGACATTATCGATGCCTAGGCTGGGGCTAACTTCAACGATTTGATTTCCATTGGGGGTGATTCCAACGGTTTCATTTCCATCACTGTTGCTGATGCCTACGCTGGTGTTGACTTCAACAGTTTGATTTTCATCAGTGATGTTGATGCCTACGCTGATGTTGATTCGAATAATTTAATTTCCATCGGTGTTCCCGATGCTTGCACTGGGGCTGAGTTCAACGATTTTATTTCCATCAGTGTTGTTAATGCCTACGCTGGTGTTGACTCTAACAGTTTGATTTTCATCAGTGTTGTTGATGCCTACGCTGGTTTTGATTCCAACAGTTTGATTTCTATTGGTGTTGTCGATGCTTGCACTAGGGCTGACTCCAACAGTTTGGATTTCCATCGGGTTGATGCCGATTCTTACGTTGGGACTGACACTAATGATTTATAATACCAGATATTTCAATATGTTTGTTGAAGTAGTTTTCAACGGCTTACAGCACCGGACAGTCTCGATGCCTAAAATGGCTTACATCATCGGACAATCTCGATGCCTACCTTGCCGGTAGCTATCAAAGGCTTACATCATTGGATAATCATGATTCCTACCCTGTCGGTAGTTTACAAAGGCTTACATCATCGGACCATCTCGATGCCTACCCTATCGATAGTTTACAAAGGCTTAAATCATCGAATAATCTCAATGCCTGCCCTGATGGTAGTTTACAACGATTTACCTCATCGGATGATCTCGATGCCTACCTTGTCAGTAGTTCAACGGTTTAGTTTTTGATTATAAAAAGGCAAGCTCTTTACTTGTGACCCCGCTAGATTAGATATTTACTTGACTGATGACCTGGATGCTGCTAACGTCCCTAGAGGATGCTGCCTATTCTTTCACTGCCTAGATTTGAACTTTGGTGCATAGGCCTCGACTTAGGAGGACTTGGCATGGGTTGACATGTTTGATGACATAGATTTCATTTGCTAGACCTTTTGTTAGTTGTTGGGTGTTTGTTTTTAAGTTAAGAACTCTCTTGAGAATTTTTCCCTTCTTTAGTTATGGCAAGCTTATGTGGCCATAATGTCTTTCAGAAGTTCTCTCATTTCTTTTGATGAGAAGTTTGTTCCTCGATCATCAGCTTTGTCTTTGTCTGAGGCTGATCTGGAGAGATTATATAATTTCTGGATTCATCGGGAGAGAACTAAGTTCCTGTAAAGTCATTCTGGTCATTCGATAGAGTATAATTCCTAGTTGGAGGCAAACATAACAACCATGATTGTTTATTCAGAGTCGAGTATTGATTCAGATGATGAGGAGCCCATGGAGGCTCCACCCTCCCCTATAGAGGATGAGCTATTTGCTGACGTGACAATAACTTTGGTTAGTTCAGCCTCTAGTTCTTCTTCTACTGCTTCCCCACTTTCTAGAGAGGCTTTAGAGCATATGGTATAACTTATGACTTTTGAGAGAGATCAGACTCGTACTTTGATGTTAACTGCTTTATCCAGCTGAGATGCTATTTATTTAGATATGGATGAGGCCCAGACTACCAGAGATGTTGTTATTGCTAAGAGAGATGCTTTTAGATCTTTTCTTGATAAGCTTACAGATCAGATAATTGAGCTCTTGAGTCATCATGACAGTACTATGCATACTGCTGTAGAGCTTATACATGACCCATATTGAGACTGCATGGCAAGAGCTTAGGGATGCCCTTCCATCTCTAGAGAGGAATAAAATGCTGGATTTGCTGACCCGTTTGATTGCGGGTTTATATATTATCTTTCATTTCCTGCATAGACTAGGTTAGTCACTTTTGTCATGTACATGACACATTGTATATACCAAACAGTAACATATTGAAAGAAAATATATTTTAGTTCACTTCGCTTTTGAATATGTTTTGATTTTGTTTGCTGGTTGCCATTTTTCTCCAAGACTTGTTGTCTTGATGCATCACGAAATCTTTCCTGATGAACTGACATTGAGATGTCGTAGGGTCTCTCAGAATGAGCCGTTGATCTTCATGTTTTTCTGGTGTATAAGCTTTCAAGTATAATTTTGGTGTCTTGGAACTGATATTTGGTTTATATTTTAGTAAAGGTAAAGTGTTTGGTTTTCCATTTGAAGGTTAAACCGCACCATAGATGGCTGCCAACGTACTCCCGTGGATGGGGGGGGATTATTTCTTACGTAGTTCAGGCTAAGTTGTAAAGACCTGATTGATTTTTTTTTCTTTTTTTCATGACAGGACTAGCATGTGCCGCATCAAATGTTCAGACATAGTGCCTTTTGATAGAGTCTAAATTGATAAGTTAGGAAAATTCTTCGTTGTCCATTTCTTGTAATCTGAGGGCTCCTTCTGTCAACACTTCCTTGATAATGAAAGGACCTTCCCAATTTAGGGTGATTTTTCTTTGGCTTAATTCATCTTGATTAGAAAAGACCTTTTTCAGCACCAGCTCATTTTCTTTGAATTGCCTAGACCGGACCTTCTTGTTATATGACTGAGTAATCATTTGCCGATATAACTATCCATGGAACATGGATGCAGCCCTTTTCTCATATATCAGGGATAACTAGATATACCGTTCTTGCAACCACTAGTCTTTTTCCATCTGGGCATCTATCAACACTCTTAAGGATGCTATTTCTACTTTTACGGGAAGTAATGCTTCCATGCTATAGACCAATGAATAGGGGCTAGCCCAAGTAGAAGTACGCATTGATGTTCTGTATGCTAACAAAGACAGAGGCAATAAGTCAGGCCATCCTTTGTGATTGGCGGACATCTTTTGCATGATCTTCTTGATGTTTTTGTTGGCCGCTTCAATAGTGTTTTTCATCTTAGGCATGTAGATGACGGAATTATGATGTTTGATATTGAATTTGCTACATAATTCCTTTATCATCTGATTGTTTAGATTCTTGGCATTGTCTTATATGATCACCTCCAGTTGCGCGTATCAACAGATTGCATTATTTCTGATGAAACTAATTATGACCTCTTTTGTGACTTTGGGAAAAGAGTCAGCTTCCAGTCATTTGGTAAAGTAGTCAATCATGGTAAAAATGAACCTATGATCGTTGTTGGCTTTGGGCACGATCGGCCTGATCACGTCCATTCCCCACATAGCAAAGGGTCATGGCGAACTCATACACTGTAGTTCATTTGGAGGAGCATGGATAACATTTCCATAGATTTGACATTGATAACATCTCTTGACACTATCCTCACAATTTGGAGGAGCGTGGACAACATTAGCTCTTTAAGGAAGAGCCAATAATGCCATGTTCTTAGTATCTTCTTAGCAAGAAAGGGACCGCTCATGTGTGGCCCAGACACTCCACCATGCATTTCATATATAAGTCTCTGGGATTGGTCTTTGTCCAGACATCTTAAGATTCCTATTTCAACATCTCTTTTGTAGAGAGCGTCTCCGCTTAAATAGAATTTCATGGCCATTTTATGGATCCGCTTTCTTTCAACTTGACTTACCCCAATGGGCGTAGATCCATCACATAGATATTCTTTAATATCTTGGTACCATGGTTGTTTGATGGGAGGTAGTTCATATGATACTTATCCAATATTATTTCCATAAGCTGGTTTCATCTGGTTTGCGAATTTTATATCTGTGATTCCTCTCTTTGTAAAAATGTTGATTAAGTAAGCCAAGGTTGCTAGCGCATCTGCGAAATCATTTCGATTTTGAGGAAAGTGGATGAAGGCTATATCTTCAAACTCCATAGCCAGCTTAATAATCTGCCTATAATAGGGCAGCAAATGTAATTCTATGGTGTTACATGCCCCGGTGGTTTATTTGATGACCAACTCGAATCCCTAAAGACGACTAGCCTTTTGATACCCATTGATTGGGCCAATTTCAATCCCATTATGCAAGCTTCATACTTGGTTGTGTTGTTAGTGTTAACAAACTGTATCTTAGTATCCATGGGATATTGTTCTCCATTGATGGATACAAGAACTGCCCCTACTCCTGCGCCTTCCAGGTTTACAGCCCCGTCGAAGTTAGTTTCTAGAATTGGCCTGCATCTTCTTGATGGTTTTGATGAATGGTCATTACCCCATCATCATGGAAATAGGTTTGCAAAGGTTCAAAATCTTCTGAAGGGGCTTTAGCAAGTTGATCTGCAATTCCTTGACCCTTAATGGCTGCCACCTCGACATTCGATAATTTAACATGGGCTTGCTGAAGATGTATTTCAGAGGATCCATATGGGATATGAGATAGGTTGTGTGCCTATGGAAGTAATGTTGTAACTGAAAGTAGTATGCACACAAGCCAATCATGTTTGATGATAAAGCATATACTTTGTAAACAATCTTATTCATTTATTAATAAAAAGTATTAATTTATTAAAGGCTTTTAATTATCTACATGATGTTGTTTTATAATATGTGATAAACCCATAGTTTTAAGCAATGCTTTTAGAATAATGATGATGATCATTCTAATGAGATCTAAATTCTTAGAAAGCTTAAAACTAAAATAGTTCCCAATCGTTGGATTACTAAATTGGGGATTAGTGAATCCGGATAGATTGGTACATACGTTGCTTGCTCATTGGATGAGGATGATTGATCTCATGATCATTTATGTGGAGACACTAAAGCAAGTATGTAGGTGCTTATTAGAGAATAAGTTCACCGAACGTGACTCGCTAAGGAATACCTAATGGAGTTTTACTTGCATGTCAATAGAAATTCCTATAGTGATAGTAGTACAAGTGATCATTGGACTTGAGATCATCATAGTATCTTGTGTATGATGAGTTATACTTTGATTTATTCCTTAAGACCCTTAGGGTATATCAAAGGGTATGCTTGGGTATAACAAGTTGTACATGGAGATAATGTATGATCAATAAAGAATCTACCACTTCTAGTAAAAGAAGAGAAATGTCCTATGTGATTCGATAAATGACAACTCAGTAGTCCTTGGCCAAGGCAGAATGAAATTAGAAAGGAGTTTCTAATTTGCATTATTTGGAGTTGTACATTTAAGGATCGAAATACATATAATTGAATAAAATAAGACTTGACAGTAATTCCATGTCTTATATTTAATTGGGACATTGTATGGTGGAAGGATTGAATTGTACGATAACTATTTACTCAAAGGTTCTTTTATGATTAATGTTGAAATCTATATTATCTGGAAAGTCGTTGATCGCTAGGGAGGCTTATCCCTATTGTAGAATAAATATTATTTATTTAAATAAATTATTAGTTTAATTTATTTATTTAAATAAGATTAGAATTGTTCTAATTGATTTATTCACAACCGGTTTAATATGGAGAACCTAAAGGGTCACACCATAAAAGGAAGAATAATTATTTAAGAAGTTAATGGCATAATCGTAATAATAAGTTAAGTATATTTAATTTAATCTATGGTGATAGAATAAATTAAATAGCTTAATATTTATTATTTAATATTTTAGAAATATTAAATATAAATTAATAAGAGGAGTCTTATTATTATTATTACTATTATTATTATTATTTAATTCCTAAAGGAGTTTGAGAATTAATTAATAAAAGTACTCTCAAATATCCTAATAGGATTAGGAGACAAATTAATTAAAAGAGTTTAATTAATTATCTCTAATAAGATTAGGGAGCTTAATTAATTAAAAGGATAATTAATTATTCCTAATAAGATTAGGAGCCTAATTAATTAAAAGAGTTTAATTAATTAAAATAAAACCCAATTCCTTAATTGTTAAGGATGGGTTGCCCACATCTATAAATAAGAGGAGTCTTATTATGGGTGAATGAGAGGTTGACGTATTATTAGAATACGTAATTCCAATAGTTGGGAGAGTACGCATTTTTCTATAGAGATAGAAAACTAGGGTTTGAGCCAAATACCCATTCTTGAATTCTTCTTCTTCCTTGGTGGATCACCTATAGAGGCCAAACACTTGGGTGGCTAACGTTGATCAAAGGAAGGAACCAAACCCGGTGGATTCAAGATGAACGCGAAAATGATTGGAGGTGAACTTGTACCTGAGGAAGCTTGGATCTTCAAGGGTATGATTCTTGTTATTTCTTTTTCGTTTAATTAATAATTGTGCATAAAGGGTGATCCGGGTTTATGGTTTGTAAAATTTTTAAACTCTGATTTTACACGTTTCCGCATTATTTTTGCAATTTGATTGTGTTCATGAATATTACAAACCTAACAGTCGCATCAGAGCCAAACCTTTATGCAAATTATTAATTGTTCAATATTTGATATGTATATTGATATGTGTTTAGAACAATTTAATTGGGTATAATTTTATTGTATAAAATTTTTTAAAAAAAAATCAAAAAAATATCCAATTCGCGAAATCTATTTCTGGTCCGTGTTTTTCCTTTAAGGTGTAAACATTGATTTCCTTATCTAAAAGGGAACCAGGTTATCCTTACGTGATAGCTTCCTGCATTCTTGGTGATCATGTGGCCCGGGAAAAGTTACAGGAAAGGATATATATATATATATATATCTCCGGTTGCTTTCCATTTTGAATTCGTGATTCACTATATATTCTGGATGAAACCGTACGGATTATATATATATATATATTAATTATTTTATAATTAAAATAAAAATTTATTTTAATTTTAAAATAAAAAGTTTATTTTAATTTTAAAATAATAGGTTTATTTTAATATTAAAATAAAAGAGTTTATTTTAATTTTAAAATTAAATTTCATGCTAATTAATTAGAGTTGAAATTGGATTCCATGATAACTAATTGGATTTGAAATTGGATTCCATGTTTCCTTAAATAAAGGAGTTTATTTAAATATGAAATAAGATTTCATATTATTCAAAATAAATGAGTTTATTTATGAATAGGAAAGAGAATCCGTATTTTCTTAAATAAAGGAGTTTATTTAAATATGAAATAAGATTTCATATTATTCAAAATAAAGGAGTTTATTTGTGAATAGGAAAGAGAATCCGTGTTTCCTTTAATAAAGGAGTTTTTTTTACATGGAATTGGATTCCATAATTAATTAAAATAAAAGAGTTTATTTTGATTAAAGATTTTGATTAAAATAAAATAGTTTAATTTATTCAAAATTGGATAAATTAAAATAAAATAGTTTTATTTTGATTTAAATTTGGATTAAAATAAAGGAGTTTATTTTGATTAAAAAATAGATTTTATACTAACTAAATTTGCCCATTAAATGATATCAATATATGTATTGAATATTTATTATTCATGAGATGAATGTTATTTATTGATGCATATGGTGATGTGTATGATAATAAATGGGATTGATTATGGACTATTGACCAATATGATTGGATTTTATTTTAGTTGGATGCATGAATGTATGGGTTTTATTAAATGGGGTCTGCCTACCTCGTCTTCTCTAATTTTTCTTAATGTAAATTCTATCTCCCTCCTATGTACTTCCCCTTGACTGCTGATCAAGGTTTCTATTTATTTTTAAATAGTTTTGTAATAGGAATAGTTAGAATTAATTTTGAAAAATTAGAGATCAAGGAACAAGGAGCGCTTGAAGACCGTTTGTAATGGAGCCCGGGTTTAAATGTAATAGTTATATTTAAATATTAATTCTTGCACCCCTAGGATTTGACCTTTTGGTTCACTTGGTGGCTCTAGTGAACCAAACTAGAATAAAAGTCCATAATCAATCCAGGTAGAATATAGTATTCTATATGTGCATGCTTATACTATATATTATATATTATGCAAACATGCTTCGCATGTTAATTAATATGACGCGTATTTTATATATATATGTGCATGCGCGCTAAACAAGATGAGACATATTAATAACAAACCCCTCAAATATTTTATATTAAGTTGTAACGTTCAAAGATATTTGGAATATCGAACGCCGCCTTCTAGCATGATAGAAACAATAGAGTATTAAATATTTAATATGAGTTTGTTGTGCACACACAAGGCAAGTATTAAATATTTAAGATGTTATTTTTATTACATATGATGTTTATAAGGAATTGAACATTACTGCTTTGTTGTGCACACACAAGGGCTGTAGTTTTCTCTTCACTTATATGGAAATGCTGGGTCTGACTTAACTTAAATCATTTTAGTTCGGATGTGCACACACTTGACCATTATGATTTAAGAGGCAAATACAAGGAGTTACATAGTTGATGTAATTGACAAGAGTTGTCTACCTATTTATTTATATATAGTTTGTTGTGCACACACAAGGCTATATACATTTGAAATGGGATCCTTATTCTCACTAGCATATCTTTAATTAGATATTGCCGAACTATATATGTTGAGGGTAATATAGTTTGAAGAAAATAGTGGGAGATACCAATTTAAAACAAGACCTAAATTATTTTGGTAATTAATAAAAGAATGTATGTTAAAATATTGTTAATTACAAATTCATTTATAGAATTTTACAATGTCTAAATTACTATCACTGTGTAGCATATTAGATGCTAAATTAACCGGACCGAATTAAACGGATTGGTTAAGGTAATTGAGAATAGTTCTCACGGTTGAAAAGCTATCTTATGTCCTTAATACGCCTATCCCTGCAATGGTTGCAGACAATGCCTCTGAGGAAGATATTGCTACTTTTGGAAAGTGGCTAGATGATGCATAGTTGGCTCAATGCATCATGCTCGCATCCATGAGTAACGAGCTTCAGCGTCAGCATGAAACTATGGATGCTCCTATTATATTCCTGCACATCAAGTAGTTGATGGTGAGGAAAGTAGGACTGATAGATATTAGATATCTAAGGAGCTCTTCCGATCTAGAATGACCGATGACACTACGGTACAGATAAAAGTCCTTAACATAATCAATTTGATTGATCAATTAGGACAACGGGTTTTATCATGGATGGAGAGTTGAGCCAAGATTTGATCTTGCACTCACTCCCGGACTCATTTCACAATTGTTGTGAATTTTTCATATGAACAAGCTAGATATCAGCCTCGCTGGTTTGCTTAACATGTTGAAAAAATGTTGAGAGTAACTTTCCAACCAAGAAATACCATGTCTTACTGGTAGGGGCCAAATGATCTTCTGAAAAGAAGAACGATCCTAAGAAGGTAAATATAAAGGAAAAAACAAAGGCTAATAAGAACAAAACTGATACGGATAGCAAAGGAGTTTGCTTCCACTGCAATAAGCCTGGACACTGGAAGAAAACTGCAAGAAGCATCTTGCAGAGGCTAACCAAAGAAGCTTAGTGAAGTTTCGGTTACAAATACAAATTTGTTCATAATTTAAAATAAATTTTTCTTTAAGTCAATGTTCTACTTGGGTATTGGATACTGACTTTGGTTATCATAAATATAGATTTATGAAGGAACCAAGCAGAAGTAGAAAGCTAAACAAATATAAGTAAACCTATGTGTGGGAAATGAAGCAAAGGTTGCTGCATTAGCCATAGGAACTTATAGTTTAGCAATGCCTACGGGCAAGTCTATTAAGTCAATAAGTTGTTATTGTATTCCAGTTCTCGTTGGAAACATTATTTCATTTTATTGTTGAACAATGAAATCTTTGGTATTATAATTAGGAACAATTGTTGTTCTATTTATAATAATAATGTTTTGTATAGAACTGAAATATTACTTAATGGATTTTGTATACTTGACTTACGTGAAAAATATATTTTGCAAATTGAACAAACTAGTATAAGAAAAGGAGATGATCATTCAAAGAGTTGAATGTATGTATTTGTTGAAATACAAGTGTGAATTATTTGAAAGGTTCAAAGAATTCAAAAGTGAAACAAATTGACAAAGTATTAAGATTCTTTGATTAGATCAAGGAATAAATACTTGTGCAATAAGTTTCTAGATCATCTCAAATGGTTTTCTCATAATGGACACATCCTGATACGCAATAATTGATTGATGCATCTGAATGGAAAAATCAGTACCTTGTTGGACATGGTGCGGTCCATAATGATTTTACCGACATTCTAGTATCCTTCTAGGATCATGTCCTAGAAATGGCTGCATATCTACGGAAAAGGTAACCTCAAAATCCATCCCCAAGACTCCATAAAAGTTATGGACATGGAGGATTCCTAATCTTAAGTATGTTAAGATAAGGGGTTGTCCAACTTATGTGAAACGGTTTCAAAGGATAAGTTTGGGACAAAATTTGACAAGTACAGATTTGTGGGACATCCTAAAGTAAGTTTAGGGCATATGTTCTATAATCCTACTTAGCAAAAGATGTTTGTTGCAAAACATGCTGCCTTCTAAGATAAAGGTGTTTATCATTGAAGGGGCTAGTGGGAGGATAATACATCTTGAAAAGTTCAAGAACAATAAAACACTACAAGTCAAATAAGAGGAACCTATAGATAGACCTATTGTACCACAACCGAATCGTAAATCTGGAATAGTACCGAAGATACCTAGGAGGTATGGATTCATCATGGATGATGATGATGAGGTACGTATCATAGAAGATGATGATCCAGTTACATACGATGAGGTAAGAGTTGTAGACACTCAAAAAAATGGATTAAAGCAATCTTCTCAAAAATGGAACATTCATTTTGATATAATCAAAAGAGTTTGATTTTATCAAAAACAAGAATGAACCTAGTGTGTACAAAAGGGTCAGTGGGAGCGTCGTGACATTTCTGGTATTATATGTTGATATAATACGGATAAGGAATGACATGCCAATGCTAAAATCAATAAAGATAAAGTTGTCTAAAAATTCCTCCATGAATGATTTGGGAAGAGTATCTTAATTGGGGATGCAAATCTATATAGATAGATTTAAAAGGATACTCGGCTTAACCCAAAGAATGTATATTCATTTGATGCTAAAGTTGTTTAGCATGGCAAACTCCAATAGATGTCTCATTTTGATGAGCCATAGAGTGTATCTCTCTTAATAGTCCCCATAGACTCCTAAAAGAGAGATCGCATGAGTGACAATCATGTATGCAATGAAATATACGCGACCTGATGTTGATCAGTCATATTCTGGAGAAGTTCATTGTGAGACAGTGAAAAACATCTTAAAGTACTTAACTGGCACTAAGGATGTGATCATACATGGTGGGTCTGAATTAAAACTAGAAGGCTTAACAGACATAAGTTTTTTTTTCAGACAGACCAAGATGACAGAAAATCCACTTTAAGGTAAAGGGTTACCTTGAACGGTGGTGCAGTGAATTGGAAAGGTTCCAAACAGCAAAGAGTTGCTGGTTTAGTGATAAAGACAAAGTATATAGCTGTAAATGAAGCTGCAAGTTGATTGTTTGGATTAAAAGTTCATTACAGAACTAGGAATAGTTCCTAAGTCTCATCTTAGATTTAAACATGTGTTGTGGCACTTTCATTTGATTATAAGAATCAATGAAAGATGAGAAATCACTATAGAGATAGTGGACTCTCAAGAACAACATTACATATCCATATACTGAAGCTTATCCAACAGCAGGATAATCGTCACTTAGAGAAGAAGAGTATGAGATATCATGGCGATTGGCTTTAGTGCAAGTGGGAGATTGAAAGTAGTATGCACACAAGCCAATCATGTTTGATGATAAAGCATATACTTTGTAAACAATCTTATTCATTTATTAATAAAAAGTATTAATTTATTAAAGGCTTTTAATTATCTACATGATGTTGTTTTATAATATGTGATAAACCCATAGTTTTAAGCAATGCTTTTAGAATAATGATGATGATCATTCTAATGAGATCTAAATTCTTAGAAAGCTTAAAACTAAAATAGTTCCCAATCGTTGGATTACTAAATTGGGGATTAGTGAATCCGGATAGATTGGTACATACGTTGCTTGCTCATTGGATGAGGATGATTGATCTCATGATCATTTGTGTGGAGACACTAAAGCAAGTATGTAGGTGCTTATTAGAGAATAAGTTCACTGAACGTGACTCGCTAAGGAATACCTAATGGAGTTTTACTTGCATGTCAATAGAAATTTCTGTAGTGATAGTAGTACAAGTGATCCTTGGACTTGAGATCATCATAGTATCTTGTGTATGATGAGTTATACTTTGACTTATTCCTTAAGACCCTTAGGGTATATCAAAGGGTATGCTTGGGTATAACAAGTTGTACATGGAGATAATGTATGATCAATAAAGAATCTACCACTTCTAGTAAAAGAAGAGAAATGTCCTATGTGATTCGATAAATGACAACTCAGTAGTCCTTGGCCAAGGCAGAATGAAATTAGAAAGGAGTTTCTAATTTGCATTATTTGGAGTTGTGCATTTAAGGATCGAAATACATATAATTGAATAAAATAAGACTTGACAGTAATTCCATGTCTTATATTTAATTGGGACATTGTATGGTGGAAGGATTGAATTGTACGGTAACTATTTACTCAAAGGTTCTTTTATGATTAATGTTGAAATCTATATTATCTGGAAAGTCGTTGATCGCTAGGGAGGCTTATCCCTATTGTAGAATAAATATTATTTATTTAAATAAATTATTAGTTTAATTTATTTATTTAAATAAGATTAGAATTGTTCTAATTGATTTATTCACAACCGGTTTAATATGGAGAACCTAAAGGGTCACACCATAAAAGGAAGAATAATTATTTAAGAAGTTAATGGCATAATCGTAATAATAAGTTAAGTATATTTAATTTAATCTATGGTGATAGAATAAATTAAATAGCTTAATATTTATTATTTAATATTTTAGAAATATTAAATATAAATTAATAAGAGGAGTCTTATTATTATTATTATTACTATTATTATTATTATTTAATTCCTAAAGGAGTTTGAGAATTAATTAATAAAAGTACTCTCAAATATCCTAATAGGATTAGGAGACAAATTAATTAAAAGAGTTTAATTAATTATCCCTAATAAGATTAGGGAGCTTAATTAATTAAAAGGTTAATTAATTATTCCTAATAAGATTAGGAGCCTAATTAATTAAAAGAGTTTAATTAATTAAAATAAAACCCAATTCCTTAATTGTTAAGGATGGGTTGCCCACATCTATAAATAAGAGGAGTCTTATTATGGGTGAATGAGAGGTTGACGTATTATTAGAATACGTAATTCCAATAGTTAGGAGAATACGCCTTTTTCTATAGAGATAGAAAACTAGGGTTTGAGCCAAATACCCATTCTTGAATTCTTCTTCTTCCTTGGTGGATCACCTATAGAGGCCAAACACTTGGGTGGCTAACGTTGATCAAAAGAAGGAACCAAACTCGGTGGATTCAAGATGAACGCGAAAAGGATTGGAGGTGAACTTGTAACTGAGGAAGCTTGGATCTTCAAGGGTATGATTCTTGTTCTTTCTTTTTCGTTTAATTAATAATTGTGCATAAAGGGTGATCCGGGTTTATGGTTTGTAAAATTTTTAAACTCTGATTTTACACGTTTCCGCATTATTTTTGCAATTTGATTGCGTTCATGAATATTACAAACCTAACAGTAACCTCATGGCGGCCCATGCTAATGCACAACAGGTTTTTTCAGTCAAAGTTTACCTTTGTTTACAGCTGCTGAACCTTTTACTAAGGTAATAGATGGTTTTTTCCTTGCCTTTATCATCCTTTTGCCCTAGCATACACCTCATGGTGTTGGAGTTAACAGATATGTACATGAATAGTGGAACTTTATCCTTCAGAAGTATCAAAACAAGAGCTTCAATCAACTGTTTCTTGATAGTGAGGAAGGCTTTTTAACAGTCTTCATTCCATTTGCCAGAGGAATTTTTCCTCAATAGCTTAAAGATGGACTCACAAGTAGTGGTGATTTGGGAGATAAATTGGTTGATACCTTTACTGATTTACGATTGGTTTTGTTAGTGTTGAGAATTAAGCCGACACAACCCACACAATAAAATAAAGAGAAATAAAATAATATAAAATTTAATATGGAAAACCCTGAAAGGGAAAAACCACATGTTAAACTCCGAATCTCAATTATATCAAAATAAGGGAAAAATCACATGTCAAACTCCGAATCTCCACTATATATATCAAAATAATGGGCTTACAATAATCATCCCAAGTTTTACGCCCTAAAACTTGAGATTCCACAATACTATGACAAACTTTTTGCACGAACCCTTCCCACCCACGACACAACTTTTTGCACAAAAATATAAAAACTGCAAAAACCCTCTTGTTCACACAAACACAAAACTCATTCACACCCTCTCTCAACTTTTAGGATGCTACATGACTTTTGATTGTGGTGCACTACAACAACTCAACATAATACTCTATTTATAGAATACTCACAATTATTCTCTTCCTATTCAAAATAGGACACTTTCAAAATAAGATTCTACTACAAATAAATTTCTTTCTAAAATAATACTCCTATTAAAAATAGAATTTCTTTCTTTTCATATTAGCAATCCTGAAAAGAATTCGAGTAGTATCCCAACAGTTAGATGGAGTTGCATCCTTTTTGGAAGCAAGATGAACTAGTAAACTTTTGTCAAGTAAAAGGTACATGTATCTGGATTATTTACTTCCAGTTCTGGGCTCTTTGAAAATTTATTTGGTGGAATTTCTTTTGAAAGGTCAAGATCAATTCATTGGTCAATGTTGAACCTGTCGGTTGTTGCAGAGATAAAAAACACCGTAACAGGTGTAAATGACTTAATTATCCCTAATTCATAACTTTTTTTTCATTTTATATGAATTTCCTCTTTAACCATCACTACAATAGCTTATTTTCGACGAAATATTCCGTCGAGATTAAAGATATTCCGTCGAAGATTCTTTAATCCCAACAGAAAATTCAGTCAGGAATTCGGTCGGGTTTAAGCACGTCAAAATTAAGTCCGTCAAGATTTCAGTCGAGAATAAGTAACTCCGACGAACATATCGACGACCTAATATTCCGTCGATTTTAATATATGCTCGACTGAATACCTTTCGTCGAACTTATTCGGTCGGTATTAAGCTGCCACGTGGCAACACCTTGTGCCAAGTATACGAGCTTATTTCTGACAGAATTCTGTCGATCTTACCTTATTCCGTCGAAGATAAGGATTTTTTTTTTGAATATTTGCTATGTTTTGGCAACATTCAGGGTTTTAACCCACATTGTATACCTGTAATAATAACCTTCCAACAACATATACAAGTCTCTAACTATATAGCTTACTTTTGTTCACATGCATACAAGTCCAACAATAATAAAAATACTCTATATTAACTACAATATGTACTATTCTCCATAAGATATACAAAAATACTCTTGAACTACGTACAATACTCTATAATATATACAAAAATGACTTGTTCACATAAAAGTTTGGCTATATGAATTATATACGAGGTTTAAACTACAAAAATGTTAAATATCAACTAAACTAAGTCAACCCAGTAGTACTATCCCCGGTGTGAGGAGGATCATTGGGCGGGCGTCGATACTGCTGCTCTGACGTATGAAAATTGTCATCGACTATAAAGGTGACCAAGTTACTCTTGTATTATCCCCAACTATTTTGATGAGCTGATTGTTTAAGTTGAACAAAAACATGTCCTTCTGGGGTTGATTTTGTCATTCAAAATGACATGTAGGGTGATGAATGGTTTCTTTTAGTAAATCTCACCCCACAAAAAAGTCACAAATCGAGAGAAGAAATCATCCTCCAATATTATGATTTGCAAATAAACAGTAGATGTTGGAGAAGTATAAAAATGAAAGCTGTTAGCCTTTCATATTGAGGAAGATTAAATTTAATATAGGATAACTCGATATAATTAACTACATATGGTATGCCTTTCAGCCCCAAAGATGGATGGATTAGCCTGGCCAAAATCAAAATTATTGTGACGAGAATTATTTGACGGGGCCTAAGCTTTCAGTATAAACCGAGATGCTTTTATTTCAAAATATTCCTGCGAATAAAATACTCTAAAACTAAACATAAACTTGTCTTCAATAACATACAGTACAAAAAGAGCTTTAGTTTATTTCTTCTCGTTTCAAATATACAAGTTCAAATTCCTTTTATGAATTTGACTAGTATAAATTAATTAACAACAATGTTTATAATAGTGGCATTTTAAAAACGAAACTTATAGGCCAAGAACCAAAATTGTTCTATTCAGAGTTCAACCAATATTAAGGTGCTTAATAATGTTAATTGTTGCTTGAAAAATTTTCTAATTGAAGAACAAAAACCCAAGAAAGGTACTGTATAACTTTGTGTACAGGCTTATAAAGCACATCTGGTACACCCAGTTAGGACCTAAAATTGATTACCATCTTAAAGAATTCATAATCAACACCACCAGATACATTGTAGTAGCCACAAATAAAGTTGTTGCCTGCAGTTGGATGAATCGAGGATTGTTAGAACTTGAGACTTGTAACATAGAAGCTATTGGAAAAGGCTAGAGCAAAGCGCAACGTAGCGAGGGGCCGTACGGTACAGTAGTTTCTGCTGTGGTGACACGGGGCGCGCTGGGTATAAGCTTGGAGTGACGCGGGGCACGCCGGTGTCTGCGAAGTTACTGCCCAGGTAGCCAGGTAGCGCGGGGGCGCGGGAGTTTTTTTTTTTGGATTGTTTTTAGAGGAACATTATGAGTAATTGAGATATAATGTGAAGTAGGGTTGGAATATGATTAGTAGGTATAAATATTATCTATTGTAAAGCCCTATGTAATCAAGAAATAATCAATAAACAACAAGCCGCTTGTGTAGTACTCAAATTGGGGAACCACGTAAATTCTTAATTCTATATCGTTTGTGTGCATGTATGTGATCTTATATTCTAACAAGGATAAAACAAACAAACTACTAACTATTGCGTCAGTTTATTTTAATTTATTTTATTTAATTTAATTTATTTTATTTTATATTTTTATTTATATTGTTATTTTATTTTGTTTTATTATATTATATTATATTTTAATTATTTATTTTATTTTATTTTATTTTATTGTAATTTATTTTATTTTATTTTATTTTATGAACTAATTAGTATACTGTATTTTATATTTTATTATTTTATTTACAATTTATTGTATGTAAATTAAATTATTTTAATTTAATTTATTTGATTGTATTATATTACTATATATTTTATATTATATTATTTAATTACAGTAATTTATTTTATTTTATTTTATTTATCCTAATTATGTTATTTGATTTCACTAATTTATATTATCTTATCATACAAAATATTAATTAAATTTAATTTATGGTATAATATACCCATTATTTTTTTAGTAGTTTGAAACTAAGTAAATGCTACTTAGGGGCTGTTTGTTTAGAGCTGAATGGGTCTGAATGGCTGAATCGGTAAGTGGCTGAATCATTAAGTGCGTTTGTTTTGAAAAAAAATCGTCTGAATGGCTGAATCGGTCAGATGCGTTGGCTGAATGGTTAAGGCCAAATTTTTGGTCTGAATGGCTGAATAGTTGGCTGAATGAAGTAAAAAAAATTAAAAATAATAATAAAAATAATAAAAAAATATTAACTATTATATTATGTAATATTAAATAAATTTACAACAACTTTGAATTTTTTCAGAGGGGTAAAATATTAAAAATATGTCATTCAGATCTTTAAGATATGTCAGTTATCAAACAGTTTTTTTCATTCAGATTCAGCTCATTCAGATTCAGATTCAGATTCAGCTCATTCAGATTCAGATTCAGATTCATTCAATTTTTATCAAACACCCCCATATAGGAAACTAATTAAAATACATAAATATTACAAAGTAGGGCCCACATATTTTGCAATTAAATAATTTTGAAAGAAATTCCGTCAAAAATATCACATCACAACGATATACTGATTACCACTACACAAAATTAAATTCATTATAATCAAAATGAATTGCAATGAATTACACCTTACAAATATATATTATCAAAATCTCCTGCAATTCATGACTATGATCGATCCAACATATATAACTGTTATTCATATCAAGAAAAAAAAAACAAAATTATGCTCAGCCCCAATTATTCATATAAAAAACATATTCAATATATAACTGCTTAAATCAGTAAAATCATTGTTCATCCCCAATTCAATATATATATATATATATATATATATATATATATATATATATATATATATATATATATATATATATATATATATATATAATATAAAACAGAGCGGAGAGAGAAAATACATAAATGTCACATTAAAATACACGTCAGCAGCTCTCTCTCTTGTCCTCCTTATTCAAATTTCGAACCCACACACAGATAAGTATTGATGATTGTAAGTTTTGTAGATAAGTTTAGAATTTTCCGGATATCTATTTTTAAAGGAAATTCTGCCGAAATTTAGTGAAATTAGTACCGACTAGCTCGATGTTTTGGTGGTTGAATATGTATTGTTGATTGAGTATGTATGTCTTTAGATAATGTAATATTTTTTAAATTTTAATTTAATTTTTCGTTACACCTTGCCTGAAGTTATCGCTAGTATATATACATACATATTCAGTGTATGCTCGATTAGGCCAAAATCAAACCAATATTATACAAATTGCACAAATTAGTTGCACAATTTCAGTACCCTAAATTGACATCTGAAATCACTATACATAATTATTTATTTCAGAAAAAAAATTGCAAAATTGGAAACTAATTGAACCTGTAATGCAAAAAATTGACCGAATGACCAAAATGACACCGTCGTGAAGCTCGGCTCTATCCCGTAAAGCTCTTACACCTACGTGAAGGTCGTCCACCACCGTCGTATGGTCGCCGTCGACCTAAGGTAGCAGTGGAGTGGATGGGAGCGACGTAGGTAGTGGAATGGGAGGTGGGGAGGTGCAGAACGGAGGTGGAGAGGAGGGAAGGTGCAGAACGGAGGTGGGGAGGAGGGGATGAGGGGAGGTGGGCAGAGCAAGAGAGAAAGAAATAGAGAAATAAAATTTCATTTGCGGCAGCTCCTAAATGAAAATAGGGTTTAGATTATTTCCGACTGAATTCTGTCGGCATTAGGTCCTGCGAGTATATGTTACTATCGACGGAATTTCGTCGGCCATATATACATTCCGTCGAGTTTATCTTTCGTGCAGGCGGGAGGCTTTGGCACCATAAGAGATAATTATGTTCGATAGAATTTCGTCGCGAATAGAATACTTTCGAGGGACTTAAGTCCGACCGAATATTCCGTCGTGACTAACATATCCTAGACGGATTGTATTCCGTTGATCTTAACCTGTTTTCTTGTAGTGAATATCTATACTCCATGTTAAATTCCAATGCACGCAACTCAGAAAATGGTTGAATTTTTAATCTACTATCACTCTTATGTGTATCCCTTACTACAACATCAAGAGCTAACTTTTCGGCTTGCTTTAAACTGAACTTCTCACATTTTGGAACCATTTGAAAATATTTAAATGTAGTTTCAAATTGAAGTTGATAAGCAATGGAGCCATTGTTGAATGCTTCATAATTTTTTGTTAAAATTTATTCTATCTTGTATGAATATGTCATTTTGTGTAAAAAGATTGTTTATTGGTAAGGATATAAATGAATCGAACCGAGCAGTTTGAACTTTTTGAACGAATATGATTCGAGTATCAATAGAAAATTACAATTTGAGGAAGTTCGAGTAATTTATCGAACTTTAAAGTTTGCTCATATTTGACTCATTTATATTTTGAGTCGAGCTCAAATCAAATTTTTAGTCAAGCGATTACAAATTGAGCCCGAACTGTTTGCTCATTTTACAATCTTATTTATTGATACTTCATTCCATTGAATAATGTTACAGGTACACTTTTTTTGTTAGAAAATAAGAGTTTGTACTTGTGTTGTAGCTTATATTGTTAAAATTTTAATCATTCCAAATAAACAAAGAATAATGCATGTTGTAGCAGTTAAGTAAATTCGTGACTATTAAACATAGAGAATAACAACCTCCCCCAGATTCTCTTTGATTTTTTTTTACAAAGATTAATTAGCATATTTGGCTAATTAATACTACTTTGGCTTGGTATTTATTCAAAATTCGTCTATACGGGCATGTCATATTTATTGAAGCAATTACTACTTTTCTTTTACTGTTCCTTTAATAGGTTTATCTCAGTCATGGATCCAACCAGAAGTTGGCCAGCTTGATGGCTTCGAATTGATGTGTGCAATTGTTTTCATATTTTAGGAACAATTTGCTTTTGCAGTCTCCCTTTGGAAGTCATGGAATCTTAACTATATATAAGATATGGTCTTCCTTCCAAAATTATTGGTGGTGCATTTTGATCTCTTCTAGTTAACTTGGGAAATTCTAAAATTGATAAAATTTCGTCTACATTTTAAAACAACAAATGTCGTAAGTAGTAGTTTTTAGCGGTTTACCGTAGTTATAGTTTGTGGGACCAAGTGCAAATTAGGATGCATGTGGTCTAATTGAACTAAATGCACAATTAGAATTCTACAGTCTCATTAAATATACAAATTAGGGTTTCCATGACCTAATTGAATAAAGACGAAAAAGTCGAAAATAAATATACTAGACTCGAAAGAAGCCTCTACGTGTCCCAAGGTAGAAGGCTCATAGAGGCGGCTCATGTTTGGAAATTGATTGAGGGATTGGATTGGTGGTTAGAATGACAAGACGATATGAGCATTATTCTAATTACCAAAGGGTATTTCTGGAATTTCCCTGAAGACATGTGCCTGACATGTGACTACTAAAGTTCCAAGAAACTCTATAAATACCACTTCCATTTTAGGAAGGGGGCTCTTTGGTGACTTAAGACTTGGACATTCCATCTAAAAGTACTAAAAGGCTTGGAAATTCTCTCAACTCGAAGCACTCAAGAAGGTTCTTGGAATCCCTGCTACCCTAACACGGTTTTTGGATTCTAGGAGTTCTACCACGTGTCATTTGAGTAATCGTCCACCTGTTCTTCTTCAATCAATCAACCAATTCTGTACTTTTCGTGGATTTCTCTCCTCCTTAGCCAACACGAAACCCTAACTAGCAAGACGCGATTTCCTTGCATGCATAGTTGTTACAATAATAGTGTGCCATGTTGTCTCAAATCTGTTTCAAAATCGATAAGAAGTTGAACGTGCGTAATATATAGAAATTTTCCTTCGAAAAGTCAAAAATGCATCTCTAATTTAGAATGGAGAGAGTAGTAATCTTGGTGGAGTTCTTTTTTTTTCGTTTTTGATCTGTTGGGTTTGTGTGTAAATCATGGAAGTTGGTCTATAGTTGACTGTCTCAAAAGTGGCAAATGATCCATGGAAAATGTTAGTTCTAGGAATTGTTTTAACTAACTGTTATCCAGTCGTCCAAAATTAAAGTGAATGGCTGAGATGAGGGTTCAGCCACTACTCCCTCTAGTGGCCAGCCAAAATTCTTTTATGTTGGCCGCTACTCCCTCTAGTGGCCAGTCAAAACGATCGTGTTTTGACTGGCTAGCGACCAACATAAAAGAATTTGACTTAATTACTGATTATCCTTATACATACTACTTATTAATCAGTAAAATAAAATAATAAAAAATTATAAGGATAATCAGTAATTATCCTTATACGTATTAATAAAATAAGTATTTATAAGGATAATTACTAATTATCGTCTTATGATTTTTAATTATAAATAAGAAATAGTCATTGAATTTATATTATATTCTTACTCAAATAATTATCCTTATTAGAGTGAATATAATATAAACTCAATCACTATTTCCCTATTTATAATTAAAAATCATAAGACGATAATCAATAATTATTCTTATACATACTTATTTTATTAATAAGGATACGTATAAGGATAATTACTGATTATCCTTATAATTTTTTATTATTTTATTTTACTAATTAATAAGTAGTATGTATAAGGATAATCAGTAATTAAGCCAAATTTTTTTATGTTGGCCGTTATTCCCTCTAGCGGTCAGTCAAAGCACGGTCGTTTTGACTGGCCACTAGAAGGAGTAGCGGTCAACATAAAAAATTTGGCTGGCCACTAGAGGGAGTAGTGGCAAGGCCGTCATCTCAACCATTCACTCTAATTTTGACGGCTGAATAACAGTTAGTTGAAACAGTGCCTAGAACTAATGTCACTACAACAAAAAAGTTATAATTCCGACGGAATTAGGTTCGACGGACTGTATTCAGTCAGTAATAAGTTATTTTCGAAGAAATAATCTGTCGAACATAATTCCATCAGGACTAGTTTATTTCTGAGGGAAATCTATCAGACATATAAGGCCTCACATGGCGCCAAGTTTCCCGCCAGCTGCGAAACTTAAGTTCGACGAAATTATAGTTATTTTAGAGGACTTTTTGTCGAGGATAACTTAATTCCGAGGGATGTATTTTCGACGGACTATTCCGTCAGAACTATCTTATAAAACCTAAACGATTCATCTGATTCAGGAGCCTCCCCATATTATCTCACTTTCATATATCTCATCTCAATCTTTCCTCTCTCACTCTCTCCTCTCTCACTCTCATCTCCGACGCCTACCTGCCACCCACCACCACCTCCACTCGCCGACCACCTCAAGCCGCCGACCAGCCACGCGCCCCCTTCTCAGTTCTCTGTCCCCCACCGCCATCCACCTACCACCACCTCCAGTTGCCACCCACCACCATCTCTAGCCGCCGACCACCACCACCACTATCTCAGTTCTCTGTCTTCCATGTGCTGCCACCAAGAGCCACCTCCAACTGCCACCCATTTTTGATTCTAGTCGCCGACCACTACCACACGCCAGACAGTTTATTAGCTCCAAATGGTATGAGTTCAAATATTGTTTTAATTTGATGATGATGTACACAATTAGTAGATTGAATAATTTTTATATTGTATGTATATATTGATTTGAGGGTGAAATTTGGTAGAGTTTTTATTTTGTATTGGTTTAGTTTGTTATTGTCAATTAGAATTAGAAATTGGTAATTTTTAAATTCCTTAATTGGTTACTGTGTGTGCATCAATTTGGCTTTGTCAATTAGATTTGAGGCTGAAAATTGATAGGGCTAAAAATTTGTTATATATTTGACTGAAATTTGGAGGCTGAAATTTGGGGCTGAAAATTGGTATATATTTTGATTGAGAATGGATAATTATGTAGTATATATTGTTTGCATTGTTTATGTATGTTAATTAGTTTCCAATCTTAAATTTAACTGATTTTAGGACTATTTTTAATTTTGATATATTTGATATTTCTAACTGAATTTCTGACAGAAATTCTGTCAGAATTATTCTTTTGCAAGATTTGTGGGCCCTGCATGTATTGTATTAGTAATTAGTTTTCCAATATTAAAATATAAACTAAGTAGCATTTACTTAGTTTCTTACTACTTAAATAAAATAAAATAAGTTTAATTTAATTTAGTTTATTAAATAAAATAAAATTTAAAAATTAGATAATATAATATAATAAAAATAAAGTAAAATAAAATAAAATAATAAATTAAATTAAATCAAAAAATTTGATTTAATTTAATAAATTAATTAAATTTAATAAAAAATATTTAAAAATATATAATATAATACAAATAAAATACAATTCAATAAAGAATAAATAAATAAAATAAAATCAAATCAAATAAATTTAATTTAATTTAATTAAAATAATTTAAATTAAATTAAATTAAATTGAAAATAAAATACATTTGATGAATTTAATTTAATAAAATAAAATAATTTAAAAATTATATAATATAATACAAAATAAAATTTAATTTAATAAAATAAAATAATTTAAAAATTATATAATATAATACAAAATAAAATAACATAATAAATTAAATTAAATTACTCCGACTGGTTGTATGAGATGCGATAAAGGGCAGCCCGGGCTGTTGAGGACAAGCCCGAGACCACCATCAAAGATCATCAGTCCTACATAGTCTCCGATTTAGCCTAGGAGGCTATGTGTGTGCACTGGGAGGCTGATGACTTCAAGAAAAAGTTTAAGCAGGCGAAGAAGAACCGTGGTCAGCTCTGATTAGTACACACCACTGGTTCTCAGTCGTTCGAGGAGGCGAAGACAATAAGTGCGTTGTATTTAGTTATTTAGTTATCAAGTTCTCTCACAAATACATAATACTTGATTTATGAATGTTTTTATTAGGCATTGGGGAGGACCTTGGGCCGAGATCCTACCATTTTAGAGTTTTAGATCAAGCCCACACGCCTAAGGCCGAGCGTGCTTTGTCTCAGGCAGCTTTAGTTATACGAGTAAAACTCGTCTTACTATTTAGCTTTTAGTAATATTCAATCATAAATAAAATGATATAATTAACACCCTCATATAAAATACATTATAAGACCAATTTCAGAGGCTTCGGGACGAGCGTATAGCTGAGTTGGAGTCTATTAGGAGGCGTTCTGAGCCGTTAGATTTTTCCATCCCTCTTCCCGATATTGTATTAGATCGGGATGAGGAGCTGAGACTATGGGTCGCGTCTCAGGATCCCCCTACTAGCAGTACTGACAAATATCGAGTGTTGGGTCTATCGATGATACCCGCATATACACTTCCTGGAGGTAAGCTTTTTTTATGTTTAACGAAATTATACGAATTTATCACATTATATAAATTATTATTAGTAATCAAATTTGTATTTGTTTATAGGCTCCAGCCAGCGCCAACGTCCGAGAGCACATATCGGACCATCTCATACGGGCGCTGACTTGGATGACGATATCTTCCGGTGGCTGATAGGGGCCGTGTCGGATAGGTTCTGTACCGATCAGATCTTTCGGTGTCAGCAGTTACCTTCCAGTTCTCCTCTTCACCAGATTGATCAGGATATTATAGCAGGGGCCTCCGTAGAGAGTACGGGATTACCACGAGAGCAGTTCGACGCTTGGAGCGCCGAGATGCTCCGGATGGTGATTACCCTCTTGGATGAGGCTTTTCGTCTGCCCCCGCCTACTCAGGTATTCTTATTGTTTATGTTTTTTTTCAATTAAGGCTAGCTTGTTAATTCTCTCTCTCTGTCTCTCTGTCTCTCACACACACACACACACACACACACACACACACACATATATATATATATAAGGATTAATGATTTATATTTTTGATTCTATCAATAGGGTGTCGATGGCGAGCAGGTGCACGACGCTGATTTCTATACACCAGAGCAGCGTCGTTCACCTCCGTCCGATGATGATACTTTTACTAGTTTATAGTTTATTTATATTCATGTTATTATAGAACATTTGTATATATTGTAGTGTCTAATTGTGTAGGTATAAGTATTGTAGAACATTTGTATATATTGTAATGTCTAATTGCGTCTATATAAGTATTGTAAATTATATTGTTTATATCGTTTATGGAACATTAGCTTATATTTGTAATTGGTTAGCTCAGTAGTGTTGATGATAATAAGTTGAAGATTACGTTTTGGTGGATATTTGAATGTGAATGTGAATGTATGTGAATGATAATGAGTTGGATATTACATTTTGGTGGATATTACGTTTTAGCGTTACGTTGAATATTTGAATGTGAGATACAAGTTTATATTACTGTATATTTGGTTATGACAGGTTACAAGTACATAAATGGGTTTAAACATCTGGAAACTAAACTTTTAAATCTGTATTAAAAAATACAGTTAATTCTGACGGAATAAGGTATTTTCGACGGATATTCCATCGAATTTAATAATCACCCATTTTTTACTAAATAATGCTATATTTAATTTTCAATCGGAAATAAGTTAATTCTGAGGGAATATGTCTGTCGTAAATAGGTTATCTCCGACGCAAATTTCGTCAGAATTAATAATTAGCCATTTTAAATAAATACCGGTTTATTTTAATATTCAGTCGGAAATAACTTATTTCCAAGGGAATAGATCAGTCGAACATAAGAAATATTATACTCGACAAAAAGTTTTTTCCTATTTATTCAGTCGTAGATAGCTTATTTTCGTCAAAATTTCGTCAGGGATATGTTCGTCGAAGATAAGATAGATCCGACGGACTTTGTGATAGATCTTATCTTTGACGTGTTTATATAAGATTTAATGTCCAACAGAATATTCCGTTAGACATAAGCTATGTCCGACTGAATAAGCTTAATTCTGAGGTAATATTCCGTCGGAATTAAGGTTTTTTTTTGTTGTTTTGCATTTTCCATGGATAATTTCCCAACAAAAGTTGGGCATTTAAGTTCAATCTATTAATTGTACCAATGGCTTGACTTACATGTGATCCATCCTAAATGTTGAACTCTTAATGCATATGAAGATAAGCTTTACATTGAAAAGTTGTGTTAAATTATATGATTAAAATCAACTTAATGCTATTGTATTCTTTAAATCAACTTGTATTCTTTATGGAAATTCCAGAAAGGAAAGTTTCGAAATTATTGTAACACTTTCCTTATTTGATGTACCAAATTATGTGCTACATTTCTAAATTTGATAACTTTTAATACTTCAATGCTCAATTTTCCCTTAATGGTCCCATAAAATGATACATTTAAAGCTATTGGTCCCACTATCATTATGACGATGTTTCCTACTTAGCTTTACCCATCCAAAAATTTATGTATGCTCACTCATGGTAGTTCACCAAGTAGAGCTTGAACTCAAATTTAGGCTCCTTCATCAGCAAAGCTAACTTAAAATTACTCCTTAGATATATATAATAGGTTGATTTGCATATTTGATGAAATTTGACAATTGATTAAGTGAATTTGATGTTAATAACTTTAAAGTTATGGTATATCTTGTCTGCTATCTATACGTGTGTGAATCTAGTTTGGGATCTCTACTCTTCTATCTGTAACTGATATTAGGTCACATTTTATTTGTGTTATTATGTATACACCTCTAAGTATGAGAGATTTACCTGTTTAAAAAGTGGAGATCTGTACTCTTATTTCTGTTGGGATCCTGACCAGCCAATGATAGAAGATCTGTAACCTGATACTATGTCACACATTCTTTATGTTATTAATTATGTATACACCTTTGACTGGGAGATTACTTGTTTAAAAAATAAAATGGAGCTCTATCTGTACTATTTTAATGGCAGCTTGCTTAATAACATACTAATGCTCAGACTCTCTCTCACAAAATTAACTAAGAAACTAATGAAGAAATAAGGCTTGAAAAACTCTAATATGCTTGAATGCTTGAAAATTGAATGAATGAAATGGTTGGCCCCTCCTATCTATTTATAAGAGGGTTGGTGACCCTTTGGATAGGTGCCTAGCCCTTTGAAAGGGCATGGGATACTACTAGAAAGGTATTATTTGTATCTTTTGGTTAAAATGACATAGTTTTGACCATTTATAGAATCACTACAAAAAAATCAATCATTGCCGACGGGCTATGCCGTCGCCAATGACCCTCTGCCGTCGGCAATAAGGTCATTGGCGACGGCATACCCCGTCACCCCTGTCGTCGCCCCTCAGGTCGTCGCCCCTGACTCCCATCGTGCGCCGTCGGGAACTAAGTCATTGCCGACGGCATGCCGTAGGCAATACATCATTAGCGACGGCATCACCGACGGACAGGCCGTCGTTAATAATCATTCATTATTTTTAAAAATGAAGTCATTACCGACGGCATAGCCGTTGGCAATGAGTCAATTTCCGTCACTAATGACCTATGTTTAATATAGCTCAGGAACTGTCGTTGTAGGTCATTGCCGATGGCATGCCGTCGCCAATGCCCCGTCGCCAATGACCCAATTTCAAAAAAAAATTATTAAAATTGCAAAATTCCCCTGTTCATTTACATATACATTGTACCTATTATAAACTAAAGAAAAACAAATAATGACAATGTACGCATATCAATAACAATCATATCTTTTACTATCAATAATCAATATAATTAGATACCAAAATCAAGTTTGTACAACTAAAAAGCTAAATACATACATGAAAGTTAAAATATAAATATAAACTAACTACTACCCAAGATCAGGAATCTCTGTGCCATCGCATCTGGTCCCATCATCGGTCCTACCTCCGGTCCTATCATCGGTCCCATCCTCTATAGTCTGATCATCAGCATCAGCCCGACGATCATCACCATCTCCTCCACGGGCATCGTCTGTGCCTCCATCTCCAACCCCACAAGTCTCATCAACAAGACCCTAAAAAATTAAAATATTAATAACGAAGTCCAAAATAGAGCATATTTAAATTATTTTAGTTAATGTTCTACAAGTGTTGGCGAGTTTTGCAAAATAGGCGATAACTCGGTCTCCATATGTCGTAATTGAGTCCCATAGGTTCTAACACATGTCAAATACCTACGCGATGCTATGTGTGTGTTTGCGTGGCGTTCAGACGGATGATGCGGGTTTTGGGCTATTTTTTGGCTTTTTGCCTAACTATTGGCGGGTTTTGCAAACTGGGAGATAACTCGGTCTCCATATATCGGAATTGAGTCCCGTAAGTTTTAACACGTGTCTAATACCTACTCAATGTTATGTGTATGTTTGCGTGGCGTTCGAACGGTCGAGACGGGTTTTGGGCTCTTTTTTGACTTTTTACCTAACTGTTGGCGGATTTTGCAAACTGGAACTTAACTCTGTCTCCGTATGTCAGAATTGAGTCCCATAAGTTGTAACACATATCTAATACCTACGCGGTGTTATGTGTGTGTTTGTGTGGCATTTGGACGGCTGAAGCAGGTTTTGGGCTCTTTTTTTGGCTTTTTGCCTAACTGTTGGCAGGTTTTGCAAACTGGGACTTAACTCGGTCTCCGTATGTCAAAATCGAGTCCCGTAAGTTCCAACGCATGTTTAATACCTACTCGGTGCTATGTGTGTGGTTTCATGGCGTTCGGACGACCGAGGCAGGTTTTGACCTATTTTTTGGCTTTTTGCCTAACTATTGGCAAGTTTTACAAACTGAACGATAACTTGGTCTCCGTATGTCAGAATCGAGTCCCATAATTTCTAACACGTGTCTAATACCTATGCGGTGCTATGTGTTTGTTTGCGTTGTGTTCGGACGGACGATGCGGGTTTTGGGCTATTTTTTTGGCTTTTTTCCTAAGTGTTGGCGCGTTTTGCAAAATGGGTAATAACTCGGTCTCCGTATGTCAGAATCGAGTCCTGTAAGTTCTAACACGTGTATAATACGTACATGGTGCTATGTGTGCGTTTGCGTGGCATTCGGACGGACAATGCGGGTTTTGGGCTATTTTTTGACTTTTTGCCTAAGTATTGGCGAGTTTTGCAAACTGGGCGATAACTCGGTCTTCGTATGTTGGAATCGAGTCCTGTAAGTTCTAACACGTGTCTAATACCTACGCGGTGCTATGTCTGTGTTTGCTTAGCATTCAGACGGACGATGCGAGTTTTAGGCTATTTTTTAACTTTTTGCCTAACTGTTGGCCGATTTTGCAAACTGGGCGATAACTCAGTCTCCGTATGTTGGAATCGAGTCCTGTAAGTTGTAACGTGTGTCTAATACCTACGCGGTGCTATGTGTGTGTTTGTATGGCATTCGGAAGGCCGAGATGGGTTTTGGGCTCTTTTTCATCTTTTTACCTAATTATTGGCGGGTTTTGCAAACTGGGACTTAACTCGGTCTCCGTATGTCAGAATCGAGTCCCGTAAGTTTTAATGCGTGTCTAATACCTACGCGGTACTATGTGTGTGTTTAGCGTGGCATTCGGACGGCCGAGGTAGGATTTGGAGCTCCTTTTCGACTTTTTGCCTAATTATTGGCGGGTTTTACAAAGTGGGACTTAACTCGATCTTCGTATGTTAGAATCGAGTACCATAAGTTCTAACGTATGTCTAATACCTAGTCGGGTGCTATGTGTGTGGTTACGTGGTGTTCGGACGACCGAGGGTGAGTTTTGACCTATTTTCCGGCTTTTTGCCTAACTATTAGCGAGTTTTGTAAACTGGGCAATAACTCGATCTCCGTATGTCTAGAATGGAGTCCCGTAAGTTCTAACACGTGTCTAATACATATGCGGTGCTATGTGTGTGTTTGCGTGGCGTTCGGACGGACGATGCGGGTTTTGGGCTATTTTTCAGCTTTTTGCAAACTGGGTGATAACTCAGTCTTCGTATATCGGAATCGAGTCCCGTAAGTTTTACCGTATTAAAAACATTAATTTCATTACCTTTAAAATGGATACATCCATCTATATTGTACGGGACTGCCAAACTTAGCTTTGTATAGCAAGTGAATAAGTAAATGCTCCATTGAATTAAAAAACGATGGAGGGAAGATCATTTCTAACTTGCACATTATTTCCACTATCTGCATCTCTGTTTTATCTATGTCTTTGACCTAAAGCTCCGTCAAGTATAGATCTCTGAATAAATTAGAAAGCTATGTCAGTGCTTCAACCACACGTTTTGGTAACAAGTCGATAAATGCCACAGGGATCAACTTCTGCATAAATACATGACAATCATGACTTTTGAGACCCCAAAACTTCAGCTCTTCGACTTTACAACACCTTGTTATATTCAAAGAATATCCATCTAGGAGCTTCAGTCCACTGATCCAATTACATATCAATATCAACTGTTCCCTGATCAAAGTATATTCAGCTTTAGGCGTTACCGTCTTACTACCCTCCTGATACAGCCACAAATCTTCCCTAATTTTCATTTCTACCAAATCAAGCCTCGACTTGTTGTTGTCCTTTCTTCTACCAGTGGCATCTAGGACTGTATAAAAAATGTTATCAAATACGTTCTTCTTAATATGCATCGGATCTAAACAATGATGGATGCAAAGTGTAGCCCAATAAGGTAGGTCAAAGAACATGGATCTATGTGTCCAGTTGTGAACCTTGTCGTAACCATAAGCTCGCTCTAATCTGTGATTCTTCCCTGCAGGTGGAAACTTCAAATGACTAATCCAACTCAACACTGCTGACCCAGAAAAATGGCCAGGTACTTGACGTTTCTCTGTTTTTCGATTGAATTATCTACTCATCCGTCGATAACGATGTTCAATCGGCAAAAACTATCTGGATGTTGCAAAGAAACTCATTTTCCCCCCATGTTTGAGTCGCACGACTTTAACTGACCCCATGCACACGGGACATGACAAGCCCCCGTGAGTCGACCATCCACTGATCGATCATTCCTAACGCCAGGAAGTTATTTATTGTCCACAGTAAAGCTGCCCTCATGTCAAAGTTCTGCTTAAGAGATACATCATAAGTTTGAATCCCTTTTTACCATAACATCTTCAACTCATCAACTAACGACCTGAGGTATACATTGATGTCTTTACTTAGACTCTTATCACCCGGAATCATTAAAGGCATGAATATATAGGGAACTTTCATGCACATCGAAGGCGGGAGGTTATACACCACAATAATCACCGGCCAAGTTGAGTAGGGCTTTGTGTAAGGCCCGTTAAACGGATTAAACCCATCTGTAGCAAGTCCAAGCCTAACATTGTGAACCTCTTCAGCAAATGAGGGGTACTTGTTATCAAAATTTTTCCACTCAAGCCCATCTGTCGGGTGCGTCAGTTGACCTTCGACTATGTCCCGTGTAGAGTGCCACTTCATATCCTTGGCGGTATGTGTTGACATGAACAACTACTGAAGCCTCGGGGCAATGGGAAAGTAACGTAAGATCTTTCTCAACACATTTTTTCCCTTTCTCTTGCGTTGGTCACAGTATCTACTTGTACCATAAATATCACACGACCTCTTATCTTTATTGACATCACCGTAATACAACGTACATTCATTCTCACAAGCATCAATCTTCTCATACCCTAGATTGAGCCTTTTGACCATTTTCTTCACATCATAGTACGACTCCGGTAACTTATTGCTTGCAGGTAAGTACTCCTTCACAATGCTTAATAGTTCATTAAAACCTCTCTCATTACAGTCATGCTCGTTTTTGAAGTGTAAAAACTTAGTCACGACAGATAAGACGGTGTGTTTTTCGTGCCCGTCATACAGTGGCATTGCTGCTTCATGCAATAACTCATAGAAACCCTTAGCCCCGTCATTCGGCTCTTGCTCGATACTACTGTCATCCCTGTCTGTATTCCACTGGAAGTATGAACCAGCAGCTTCGACTATCATGTTAGTACAATCAAAGGTTTCGTCACTTCTAGATTCCGGTTCTGATTCATGTTCATCCAACCAGGTTTCCCCATGATAGATCCATGTCTTATAACCCTGCTTGAACCCATACACAAATAAGTCGCACATGACATCACTCATTTCCTTCCACACTTCATTCACACACCTCTTACAAGGACATCTAATCTTATCGCCGCTGACTTGCTCAAACATGAAGTTGAGAAACTGTTCAACCCCACTATGATACTCAGAGCTAAGCCTACTTCTATCAGTGGCTACCCTACGTTCCATCCAACTTCAATCAACACACATCTCGGACAACTGTCTGCTATATATATGGAAAGTTAGACAAACACAATCAAGTCTCCAAGTTAATGTATATGCAAGCTTATGAGTTTCCTAACTTCATCTCCCACTCTAACGGGTCAAGCTTCTATCCCATTCCCGGATGTGTAACCTCACTGATGCCAACAACTTGAACACATCTTTAAATTTTTCAAAAATTTCGGCAGCAGCTCCCCAAGGTCTTCAAGTACACGAAATAGACTAACAAACCGTATTCTAAATATGCACCCGAAGAACATCAATAGATATATACTGACCAAAAATTCAAAAAAATAAAGACGTGCTCAAGTCGTTAACACCGACCTAAGTGAGATCTAAACATACAAGAACATTCCTAAAACAGGGACTATTTGAGATCCACTCCTACTAAGTGAATCTCAAACGGGTTTCTAAGCTTCCTAAACTATATGAAAATATGCATCTTTGAACCACACTAAAAGAAATTAATTCATCGATTCTCATAAGTATACAAAATAAAAAACTACATATTAAATAATCCTCTACAACATATTTAGAATAACACAATGCTACCATTTTAATTAAGCAACAAAATGGAAACAAAGACATGGTAATTTATATTGAGAAAGCATTATATTCGCTTCAAATAGATGTATCTCAATCAAAAGTACACATGCTACATTTTTAACATGAGAATCATTGAGATCTCAACTTAATTAAGCTAGCTTACTAAGTAATGTTTCCAGAAATGGCTACAATGGGTTCAAGAAAAAGTGGATGAAATACACAAATCTGCATGTGTGTTGTGTGTTGTGTGTTGTGTGTTGTTTGTTGTGTGAGTATTTGTAGTGTGCATGAAAGCTTGGTAATTGCTATATATAATTCGAAAAAAGTTCGTGGTGGATGATTATAATTAGTTGGTCTTGATAGCAAACCCCTCCTGAGGCCATTTCAAACTAAAGGACTTTTGATCAAGAACAGAAATGACAGTTTCATAACAAAATAATTATCACCTTTAAGTGCACTTGCCACAAAATCATCTTACTTGAAGTAAAATAATATATCTACTGAATTAATTCTCAAATTTCATCTTCAAAACATAGTAATTTGTTTTATCTGAGTTCTTCTAATTGAGATAAACAAGTGCATATAAAGCTTCACGTACTCTTTTCTTATGATAGGAATGTTACCTCTACTACATTTTGTTCATATATAGAATATATACAGTGAAGCGAGAAACCCCTGATGATTAAAAATCTTGAAACTACTGACCTCAATTGAATATATGCTTGTCTAGTCCTGCAGTGTCCTTCTCAACATACCTAGTCCAACTCCGAGTACGAGGTCAGAATGTTCCTGTTACTTTGGTCTTTTCCCCAGCTAACCATTCCATGCTCACACAACAAAAAAGTGTTTTTAATGCCAAATAATTTTTTAAAAACAAATTCAAATGTTATCAATAAACATGGGTATGTTCATACATATATGATGTATCCTATATTTGAATACATCAATTATAGCAAAGAGTAGTCTTCTCTCTTTCCAAAGTGTAGTGCTAACAAAAATAGCAAAAAGGGATAATACCAATTGTGTTTTTCCACTTTTTAGGATTATCTTTCAAAACTTTTTTAAAAAATTTACATACAACGTCAAATAACATTTTTGTTCTATATTAAATGAGTCTCAAGATTTACCTTGAGAATTTTTTGGGATGAATATTGCAATGCCCATAAAGCTTTGATTAATAACTATTGCAATACCCATGAATATTACAATACCCGTGAATATATATCTCTTCTTCTTCATCTTCCTTAGATCAATAACTAGCTCAAAATCTTGCAAAATCGCCCTGAAATACACATTCGACATGCTACTAATATTTGACCCCTTAATCAGATTACATATATAGCTTGTCAAATGAATGAACAGAGCTAAGTAATGTTTGTACCAAACAAACAAACAAATTAACCAACCAAACCAGTTACAGACATTATGGGTTCCAAAATTTAAAATCACATCAGATAATGCTGCTACACTACTACCCTTATATGAATAGCACATGAATATAGAAAAATTACAGACCCCAAAAATAGCATAGACCCCCAAAAATATTCAAAACATATATATAGAGATGAGATGAACGGAAAATCTTACATGGTTATGAGAGTACTAAACTAGCCCCAATCCGTGTACAAGCGTAGGTACGACCTCTGGAGTTGCAATGATGAAATAGGCGGAGACACGACCAGCGAAGTTGCAGCGGCCAAATGGAAAATGGAGGAACTCAGCGAGGATGAGGGAAATGGGTGAACTGGGCAAGATGAGGGAAATGGGGATATTCAATTGACCAAATAAGAGATTTAAGATTGCAAATTTGAGTATTAAGTGGGAAAATCAGATAATAATGGGCGAATTTGAGAGGGAAAGAGAAATATGAGAGAGGGAAAAATGAGTCGTTGCCATCGCGAACCAGGGTTTTAATTAACAGAACTCATTCTCGACAAAAAAACCGTCGATACTGACCCCACCGAGATTGAGTTATTCTTGACGGCTTTGCCGTCGCCTTTGATTTATTTGTCCGTCGCCAAAGAATTTTCCCTCCACCGCCAAATTTTTGCACCAAATTGTCCCATGGGAAATGGCATTTTCGACGGCTTGCCAGTCGACATTAAGGTCATTACTGACGGGTAATGTGCCGTCGCCAACGACCTTTTTTCTTGTAGTGAATAGGCATATCTATTCGGTCCCTTAAAATGATGTAGTTTAAGCATTAGCAGAACTAAAACTACGTAGTTTTAGGCTTAGAAGAAAAGGTGCGACAAATAAGACGTAGTTTTGGGCCGCTCGTTCAAACTTATACCCTTTCAGCAGATACCACTTCTCAAAATGACACAATTTTGATAATATAATAAATATCGCTCTTCAAAACGACATAGTTTTGATAATTATCAAAACAACATAGTTTTGATAAAAGAATTCAATAAATAAATTTTAATTATAAATTTAAAATAAATTTTGTCTAAAAAATTATATACAGGACCCAGACCCATGACTCACGTGCCACGAGCCCGAGTCAGGCCGGACGGATGGCGGTGGTGGCGACGCGAGCGTGTGGGTTCGAACCTAGCCTTGGCTAGGTCCTCTCCCTTCCACAAAAGTGGGGTGCCCTTGGGGCCCAAACCCAAGAGCACTTTTCTTGTATATAAACTTATAAATTATTTAATTTCTAACCTATGTGGGACTTGGTTTTTTCCATATGTATTTATTATCTTTTATCATTTCCAAGTGTGATCTTTAGGAGTTAATATCTCATTCATTACTCTATGGATTTGAGCTTCCAAATATTTAATTTAATTTACTCATGGAGTAGAACACATTAATATATGGAATCATTAAAATTAATTAATGACACCTACATTAATTTAGGCTCAACTTCCAACAATCCCCCACATGAAGGATATTGACTGTCAGCCTTATGCAAATGTTATGCAGACTCTCAGAAAAGGACATAATTAGAAATCATCTGTATCGAGAGAGGTAGCTTTTGGCTTTGAACCTTCCCTTGTGAAAAATTATAGGGTTTACTGGTTGTCCAGTGAACCTAATGTCTTGAACTGTCCAATCGTTTATGTAAATCGAGATAATAGTAATTCACACAGAATCTTTCTAGACATTATTTGGTTCTCATAATTTTGTTCATTTTGGCTCCAAACAATCCCGGATTTATGAGTGCTTTAGAGAAGTATAACCTTATCCTTCTCATAGAATGGCCCAGTTCACACTCATATAGGTGTTTCTTAATAAGAGTATCCTGCCATACTCCACTTGTTTATCAAGATTTAAGAATCATTAAAAGCATAACTTATCATGTAACCACTGCAGGTATCACTATCTCGTATCATAGGAATGAGCAGAAGAAATTAATTTCTTCATAGTGATTTGGTTGAATCATTCACAATTTAGTTATCCTTTGAACCTAGATCTTAGGGATCTCCAGTCAACTAGGTTGGGTTTCCATCATGATGATCCTTGTTTATAGGCTTTAAACCCATTCTCCTCGAAGTTATTTTACTTGTTCTCTAGTCAAACCTTTAGTCAATGGATCCGCTATATTTTCTTTCGACTTTATGTACTCAATAGACATAATGTCGTTAGAGAGAAATTGTTTTATGGCATTATGTCTACGACGAATATGTCTAGACTTACCATTATACATGTGACTCTGTGCCCTTCTATATGCTGATTGACTATCACAATGGATACAAATAGGCGGCACATGTTTAGTCCACATAGGAATATCTTCTAAAAAGTTACGAAGCCATTCAGCTTCTTTCGAGCCTTATCCAATGCAATAAAATCGGATTCCATCGTTGATCGATCAATGCATGTTGTTTAGAAGATTTCCATGATAATACTCCTCTACTTAGTGTAAATACAAAACCAATAGTGGATTTAGAGTCTTTTGTATCCGATATCCAATTTGCATCACAATATCCTTAAATACTGCTGGATATCTTGAGTAGTGAAATCCAAAATTTTGAGTATATTTAAATACCTTAAAACTCTCATAATCGCTTTCCAATGATCTTGTCTTGGATTTCTTGTAAATTTACTCAATTTATTGACAGCTTGTGCTATGTCAGGACGTGTACAATTCATTAAGTACATAAGGCTTCCAATTATTTGTGCATACTAAGGTTGTGATATGCTCTCTCCTTTATTTTTAGACAAGTGTAGATTTATATCTATCGGTGTTCCCACAGGATGCAATCATATTGATTGAATTTCCTGAGTATTTTCTCAATATAGTGTGATTGTGATAACACTAATCCATCCGATGTTTTAGAAATTTTAATTCCTAATATTATATCGGCAACACCCATGTCTTTCATGTCAAACATATTATTTAACATTCTTTTAGTAGTTTTAATGATATCATTATTACTACCCATAATGAGCATATCATCTACATAAAGACAAATAATAACATACCCGTTCTTAGTGTCCTTGACATACACACATTTGTCACACTCATTTTAATAACATTGCATTATCAAATTTTTTATGCCATTGTTTAGGTGCTTGTTTTAATCCATAAAGAGACTTTACAAGCCGACAAACTTTCTTTTCTTATCCTGGAATAATAAATCCTTCTGGTTGTTCCATGTAGATTTCTTCTTCTAAATCTCCATTCAAGAAAGTTGTTTTTACATCTATTTGATGTATTTCTAAGTATCAAAATAATTTAAACCCTCCTTTTGCATGTATCCTTTAATTACAAGTCTTGCTTTATATTTGTCTATAGATCCATCTACTTTCATTTTCTTCTTGAATATCCACTTATATCCAACAGGTTTAGAGCCTGGTGGGAGATCTACTAATTCCCACGTATGATTATGCAAAATGGATTCTACTTCACTATTTATAGCCTCTTTCCGATATGGAGCTTCAGGACTCGATATTGCTTCTTTATAGGCTTGAGGCTCATTTTCTAACAAATAGGTTAGAAAATCTGGACCAAAAGATTTTGATGTTCTAGAACGTTTACTATGTCTAGGTTCATCAATATCTTCTAAACCCTGATTAGTGTCATTAACAACATCATAAGTTCTTTTATTTGAACTTGTTTCTTGTTCTTTAGAACTTAGCTTTGTTCCTTTTTATTAGGAAATACTATTTCAAAGAATTCAACATCTTTTGACTCAATAATCATATTTTCATGTATTTCCTCTATTTTGATTTATTAACAAAAAATTTATATGCACTACTATTATTAGCATAACCAATGAATATACAATCTATTGTTTTTCGGTCATATTTTCATTTTTTTGGGTGGAGGAACCATTACTTTTGCTAAACTCCCCCACACTTTTAAGTGTTTATACGACAGCTTACATCATTTTCATAATTCATAGGGTGTAACATTAGACTTCTTTTGAGGTATTCGGTTGAGAATATAATTTGCTGAAAGAATTGCTTCCCCCCCCCCCCCGCAAATTCTGAGGTAGCCCAGAACTTAATAACAATGCATTCATCATTTCTTTTAAAGTTCTATTTTGTCCTTTCTGCAACACCATTTTGTTGTGGTGAATAAGGTGCAGTTGTTTGGTGTATTATACCATATTGTGAACAAATTTCAACAAATGAAAATTTATATTCTCCACATCTATCACTTCTAACTATCTTTATCTTTTTATCAATTTGATTCTCAGCCTCATTTTTGTAATGTTTAAACATTTCCAAAGCCTCATCTTTACTTCTCAATAAATAAACATAACAATATCTTGTACAATCATCTATAAAAGTGATAAAGTATTTCTTACCTCCTCTTGTCTGTATATACTTTAAATCACAAATATCAGTGTGTATTAATTCAAGAGGTTTTGTAGTTCTTTCAATTGATTTAAAAGAAGATTTTCTAAGTTTTGCCTCAACGCAAATTTCACATTTATGATTAGAGTTAATCTCACATTTTGGCAAATATTCCATATTAATTAATCTACGTATAGTATTATAATTAACATGTCCTAATCTACCATGTCATAAATTAGATGACTCAATCATATAAGCAGAAGATGTAATTTTATTAATATTGGAAGGTACAACCGTTATCACATTCATTTTGAAAAGCCCATTGCTCATATAACCCTTCTCCACATACATCCCATTTTTAGTTAATACAAATTTATCTGATACAAAGACTAATTTAAATCCCTTTTGACTAAAAAGGGATCCTAACACTAAATTTTTCTTAATATCAGGCACATGGAGCACGTTGTTGAGGGTGAGTTCCTTGCCATATGTCATCTTTAGAATCACCTTTCCTTATCTAGCAATCTTGCATGAAGAAGAATTTCTCATGTATAGATATTCTCCATTTTTAATTTCTTGATATATGGAGAACATCTTCCTGTCGGAACACACGTGGCGGGTTGCTCCAGTATCTACCAACCATTCTATTGGATTCTCAACCATATTTATTTCTGAAACAACCGCTGAAAGGTTATTTCAGAAACATCTTGCAGAAGATTATCCACTTCTGTTACATTGGCTTGTGCAGACTTCTTATTCTAGTCTTTGCATTTTTGACAATCCTTCGTCCTATGTACGGGCTTGTCACAAATGTAGCATTTTCCTTGGAACTTTTTATTTGTTCCTTGATGAGGCCCATTACCGGAGAATTTCCTCTTTTTGGACTTCGGACCTTGTTCCACCACGTTGGCTTTATACTCCATAAAGGTCGTTTCTGTTTTCTTTTCAGAGGCACGGTTGTCCTCTTCTATCCTTAATCTTACGATTATGTCTTCAAGTTTTATCTCTTTGTGTTTATGCTTGAGATAATTTTTAAAATCTTTCCACATAGGTGGTAGTTTTTCTATAATAGCAGCAACTTGGAAAGATTCACTTAAAGACATAACTTCTACATGTATTTCATGCAGAATTATTTGTAATTCTTGGACTTGATTGATGACTGCCTTGGAATCAACTATTTTGTAGTCCAAAAACCTGCCAACTACAAATTTCTTCGTGCCAACATCTTTTGTTTTATACTTTTTATCCAAGGAATCCCATAATTCTCTTGTTGTTTTGAGAGAACTATACACATTGTATAATGTTTTATCCAATTCATTAAGGATATAATTCTGGAATAAAATATTTACATGTTTCCATGCATCTATTGCGGCAACAACTTGCATGTCTGTTTCATCTTCTTTGAGCACAGGGGGGTCTTCGTGAAGAAATCTCGCCAAGTTCAAAGTTGTGAGATAAAACAACATCTTTTGTTGTCATCTTTTAAATTCTGTTCCATTGAACTTTTCTGGTTTTTCACCATGGTTCACAGGAACATTTGGTATAGAAGGTGTAGAAGAAGAACCAATTATAGTAACAGAATTGGTATCCATATTTCTTACAAATATATATATATATATATATATATATATATATAGAAAAAAAATAATTGTCTTAAGATTGTTAGTAAATTTAAAGAAAATTATATATATATTTATATGAACTTATCTCAACAGAACTCAAGAAAATTATTTGTCAAGGCTAGTACTTGGTACTATGTCCTTAAGACAATTATGCCCTCTGTATGGTGCTCAGAGTTGATATCACTTGTCTCCCAGGATACAATGACTCCGTATACCTTAGTAGCACTACAAAAGGTATACTCTACGAACCAAAGTAATGCTCAGACTCTCTCTCACACAAAATTAACTAACAAACTAATGAAGAAAAAGGCTTGAAAAACTCTAATATGCTTGAATGCTTGAAAATTGAATGAATGAAATGGTTGGCCCCTCCTATCTATTTATAGAAGGGTTGGTGACCCTTCGGATGGGTGCCTAGCCCTTTGAAAGGGCATGGGATGCTACTGAAAAGGTACTATTTATATCTTTTGGTCAAAATAACGTAGTTTTGACCATTTGGAGAATAGACGCATCTATTTGGCCCCTTAAAACGACGTAGTTTAAGCATTAGCAGAACCAAAACTACGTAGTTTTAGGCTTAGAAGAAAATGCACGACAAAAACGACGAGTTTTGGGCCGTCTGTTCAAACTTATACCCTTTCAGCAATCTACATTTCTTCTACGGCGACTGGCGGGTACCAACCGGTGCAAATTTTTATTTATTTATTTATTTTGACTCCCAAATAATTAATGTGATTTATTGGTACTAGATTTTTTATAAAATTCAGTGATTTATGTGTCATCAGTGTCGGCATTGGGCTAGGGCTACAGCCCGGGGTCCACAGCTGAGGGGGGCCAAATTTTTTTTATAAGCTTAGGTATATATGTGTATAAAAAATAAAAAATAAAACAAAAGAAGTTTTTATCTATACCTGTTAATGAAAAGGGAAGTCAATCAATCCAATCAGTTTTTATATATTCAATATCAAGAAGAAATGTAATGAGTAAGGAAGTCTCATATTAATTATAAAATATAATATAAAACAAATCAATAAATATGGAGAATCAAAACAGACTCTTAACCACAAAAAGAAGAAAAAACCTTTCGACCCTCTCAATTTATAACGCAACGCAAACAATTTTTTTTCCCGGTAATTCTTCTCTTCTCCAACAGAGTTGGAAAATAAATCATCCACTAGTAAAATCAGTGCCTTTCTTTGAAAGTATTTTTTTAAAGATACATATAGAATCTAGATGTATAGTTTTTGTAAATTATACATCTAATGAGGCCCAAAAGTCTTTATTGTTCTTCATTTGGAGTTTTGTCCCATTGAGTTTTCTCCAAACAACATTTTAATGAGGCCCAAAAGTCTTTCTTATCTTTTGTAAATTTTTATAATTTTAATAAATTAATTAGTTGATAATTTATTTATTTTTTTGTTTAATTTGTATAAAGGGGCACACTTGACAAAAATTGTCTCGGACCTTAGAAAACCTAGGATCGACTCTGTGTGTTATTTGGATACATGTAAAACCCTGTGTAACCCTGTTTTTTTTTCATGTATTCAAATAACACCTAAATTACTAGATTTTATAAAGATTTCAGTTCCAATAAATCATATTAATTGTTTGAGAGTTATAAAAACAAAAAATAATAAATAAATAAAAAATTGCCAGTCCCAAAATCTAGTCGCACAAGACTTATTATCAAATCTATACAAACTTGGATATCTTTCAAAGACTAATTCTAGGGGGATATTTTTTGTTGCCATTGTTAGCGATATTATTTTTTATTTTTTTTTGTAATACTTCTCAAAAAATGTATAGTATTTATTCCAACTAAAATTTTTGTAAAAAAATAGTGTTTTAGATGTAATTTAGATACAGGGAAGAAACAGGGTTGTACAGACTGTAAAGACCATATTTTTTGTATGTATTTAAATTACACCTAAAATACTATTTTTTATAAAAATTTCAGTTAGAATAAATGTTATACATTTTTTTAATGGTATTACAATATATATATATATATATATATATATATATATATATATATATATAGAGAGAGAGAGAGAGAGCAAGGATCAAGTGCATACCCTTTATTTTACTCACCCGTGCTCACCTCCATTTAGGCGACGGTTTCGGTCATACAATCGTCGTCTATACTTTTAGTGACGGACAACATATAGCGTCGCTAAAAGTATAGACGACGATTGTATGACCGAAACCGTCGCCTAAAAGAGAATAAATACGGATAAATAAGATAAGGAGTATGTATTTGATCTTAATCATGTATATATATATATATCGCTAACAATATCAATAAAAAATGTCCCTCTAAAAGGACTCATCTTCAAATATACTCGTACCTGATTTCTTGTATGTTTTGAAGAACCTGTGGAGATGAGTACGTGCCGCCAAAGCGTGTGTGAGTTGTTAGCCGAATGTCTCACTGCCCATTATTATGTCAGTACTGATATGTATGTAATGACGGTACGTACATAACAGTGTCACTACATATATATCAGTGTAGGTTAATTGTCAGTACTGTGACTGATGGTTTGTCCAAACTATGCGTACTCTCTGGTGTTACTTCATGTATGATTTTTCCTCACTTTTGAGAAATTTCTCTAGTAAATTTATTAGTCATTTTCAAAATGGCAACACATTTATTTGTGATATTATGTACTCCTTTTGTTCCTTTTTATCCATTATTTTGGGAGAGAGAATTTTATTCGGTGTTTGATAAAATTAAATAATTAAAATATAAATAATTAATATATCTTAATAAATTAAATTATTCGGATGAAATAATATAAATTTAAAAAATTGTTTGGTAATCAAAAAATATAAAATATTTTAAGTTGTTTGGTAATCAAAAAGTATAATTCATTTCAATGACTTCTAAATTTAAAAACATCAATTTTAAATTTATAAATATTTTAAATTAACTTTTTTAAAATCAATAATGATTTTAAAATTTGAAATGAAAAGAGAATAATATTTATAGCTCTATAGATTTAAATTTTTTATTCAAGGGTAACTCTTAATGATTTCAGATTAATATATTTTCCTTACCGATTAAATACGATAAGAGATATATAAAATTTTATCAAACTTTTCTTTTCTACCGAATTAGATGTCAAGCTGTTAAAACCTATTAAGAAGTATACAAACACCACTACTATTAGTACTACTATTAGTAGTGGATACTATTAGTAGTGGATAATTTTTTTCACTAATTAAGCCATCATTTTTGGTAAGGAGACACTAATATTTTGTCCAATTGTGATTAAATATAAAATTTTTACCCTTGTACATTCATTAGAAAGAAAAAAGAAAAATAAATTAGTATTTAATGTGTAGGAATAAGTTTAATGATCCATACCCCATAATATATATTTGTTATGGATCCTTATATGATATATATCATCTATATTATTGAAAATAAGAAGGAACGACTATGATTAGAAATTAAAAATTGATTAAAAAAACAAATATCATTTGCTACTAATAGTAGCAGACGCTAATTAGAATAAGAACTTGATTTTACCAATAAATATTTACCCTAATCAGAATAAGAGTTTGACTTTACCAATAAATGTTTATGATTTATTAATTCACGCGAGTTTAGGGCTTATAAACCAGACTTTAGGGTTTATCAATTATAGTTTAGAGTTTATTAACTTTATCCGCTACTAATAGTAGCGAACGCTAATCAGAATAATAGTTTGCCTTTACCAATAAATATTTACTCTAATCAAAATAAGAGTTTGATTTTACCAATAAATTTGAATGTTTATTAACTAGGATATAGGGTTTATTAACCAAACCTATTTAATAAATCCTAAACCCTAATTTATAAACTCTGGTTAATAAATCCAAAATATTTATTAGTAAAATCAAACCCTTAATTCTCATTAGCGTTCACTAATATTAGTAGTGGATGACATGTATTTTTTTACCATCCGCTACTAATAGGAGTGAATGTCGATTTTTAGTTTCTAATTATGTTTGTTCCTTCTTGTTTTCAATGATATAAATTATATATGTGCACTATAAAGATCCATAGTAAATACATATTATGAATCATTACCCTTATTTTTATACATTAAATACTAGTTTTGTGACAACCCCAAAATAGGTCCATTCCACCCAACCCATTCTGAGTTGTCAAATACATGGTACAGAAACAACTACAACTTTTACAACCCATAAGCTGTGAGTTTGAATACAAACATTGTCATCTAGACAATATCCACATGCAAATAAATCCTCATCATAATTATTGATACATAATTTTGCAAAAAAAATGGTGAGGACTACTAAACAACTCTCTCTAGAACCTTCATTCTATACCCCGACTAGTACTCGCTACATTCTCGCCTCCTGAGAAAAAAATGGAACAACAAGGAAAAAGGGTGAGCTCAACTAGCCCAGTAAAGAATATTATGACTAAGATAATATACAACAAATTATCGTTAGTCTTCAACAGGGAAAAATCTGATAGAATACAATAGACAACAAGTTTTAGATCAACAACTGCAGCGGAAATAACAATTCATTAGAAGAGTTAAGTAGAGAATAGAATCTACTAACATCTATGAATTTAAAAGTCCATCATCAATATTTTATCCCTGTAACATCAATCAATATATATCTCAAATCAAATCAAATATTCATCTTTGCGCTACAGGCCAAAGATATTCATCAGTCGGTCATGTTCATCTAAACACATGTTCATCTTTGCACTACGGGCCAAAGATATTCATCAATTGTTCATGTTCATCTCAACACCTGTACATCTTTGCACTACAGGCCAAAGATATTCATAATAAAATCAACCATCTTTGCACTACAGGCCAAAGATATTCAGTAACACCATCATTTAGGACTGAGGATGATGAAAAATATTTTAAAGGAAACGAATCCAGTAAAACAAAATAACAAGTATTAAGGATTCGTACTTTAAACAATCTGAGTTCAAAAATACTTCATAAATAATCATACTGAAGTAAAATTCAAGAATGATCAAAACATAGATCCAATCAAAGCTAGTATCCAGAATAGATATTTTGGACAAAAAGAAGAAATTTCATTTTTCGGTGAATAGTGTCATATTCGTGAATAGTGCCGTATACGTGAATAGTGACGTATGCATGAATAGTAACTCCGACACCAAAAGATAGAAATTTTACAAAAAAAAAAACATCATCACGCTTCGTGAATAGTACTCGTGAATAGTAACTCATGAATAGTAACTCATAAATAGTAACTCATGAATAGTAACTCGTGAATAGTAACTCATGAATAGTAACTCATGAATAGTAACTCCGACATGAAAAAGTTCCAAATTTGATAAAAATTTCCAACCAACATTTTAACATAATGATATTGAAGAAATAATATCATTTGAGAAGAAAATAACATCCTTTACCTCGAAAGACAGCACTTCTAGTTAAAACACCGGATATAGGCTATGACTTGAACTTGCACCGTATAGCAATACTCAAAGTATACTCAAAATACTCACAAGAATACGCTCGATAATATAGAGAGAGAAAACTTCAGTTTCTGGTGTGATTTTCAATTCTAACCTAAGCACCTATTTATAGGAAATTGCTTAGAACACCAAAGCAGAAAATTTATTATAATAATAATATATATAAAATTTTCTACGCCCATTTAGAATCTGCAAATTTGAATACAAACCACATGCTCCCTTCTAGAAGAAGTACAAAAAACGTTTTTTATAAAATAAATAATTAAAACTTCCAAAAATCAATTATTTCGGAGCTTCAGAACTTCAATAATTCATAATAAATAGCCCTTTTGTCAGAAAATTCGAATCTCGCGAGTTTTTATAGGAATTTCAATTCTCTACAACTTTACAGAAGGAAGTTTTTCCAAATTCCAAACAGAAATTGACCGAAATCCACAAACGGGCTATTTTACAGGCTATAATCAAATTTCAGTCAATAAATGGGGTCCACCGACATGTTTAACATGTTTTAAATATTTTTGGTAACAAAAACACTCTTCCTCCTCGTATACTCATATATCCCACATTCGTTGTAAAAATATCACCATTATTATATTATTAAAATATAATAATATATTTAAATGAATTATTTTATCATAAAAAGATAAAATATTAATTTTCAACAATTGTCACATTAAAAACTTTCTCCATCTATATCCACATAAAATCAATATTTTCCTCATCATATAAATCAATAATTTAATTATTCACAAATAATATTACAGAATCACAATACTGACAACCAGGCCATTCCCAGGAAAGAGGGGGCTTTCCAATAAGAATTTCTCCTTACTGGCGCGCAATTAGGCGACCAAACCTCTCCTTAGACAGAACTTTCTAGACATTGCCAATAATGTTATCAAATAATATTATTCAGATAATATGAATTATTGCTTCGATAATGGAAAATAATGTGTAATGACAATTTATTGAAACAACAGTAATATAAAATATCAATGCAGCAATTATTGAATCAATAAAATAAAATACTGAACAGTAATTACTGTAACAATTATTGAGTAGTGCCTTCTTACGTAAGAATCAATAATTGGTGCAATACCGTGTGCTACTGTGCAACAACGCGTATTACTGTGTTTTAACCACCGGGTATTCCAACAGTATTAACGGTAACAACTACGCCGTTATTTATAAACAACTTGTATTTGTCGTTTTCTTCATCCAATCGCTTTCCGTTATGGGACCCACAAAAGACTGCGACGTCGTACGAATATTCCCCGACAGCAAGAATATTCCACGACCAAACGAATATTCCCCGACAACAATGAATATTTTATAACCACCTGCTTATTTAAAATATTTGTGCATTTTACCCATAACTAACCACATTAATCAAATTCACCCTTACTATTTTAAAATAATAAATAAAGGAAAATTCCTTTTTATTTAAAAATTTTTGGGGTCTTACATCTTCCCCTCCTTATGAAATTTCGTCCTCGAAATTGACGTACGTAACTGGTGTTTCGAAAAGGTAAAGATACCTCGCTTTCATTTCCGTTTCCAACTCCAATGTCATTTCCTCTATAGCATGATTTCTCCACAAAACTTTAACTTGTGGTATGACCTTCGTGCGTAGGACATGCTTCTTCCCATCCAACATCTTGACAGGTACCTCTTCGTACGTTAAGTCTTCAGCTATTTCGTCCGGTTCTAACTCAATAACATGGTTCGAGTCGTTTACATCGGTACATAAAAAAAATGTTATAAACACGCGACATACTCGGCGATAAAACGAGTCTATAGGCCACTGTTCCTATTCGATCGAGAATTTCAAATGGATTAATAAATCGAAGGTTTGAGCTTTGCTCACATCGCCAATTCTCGCTTTTGAAATAACAACTTCTTGCACCTCCTTCTTCAAATTCATCAGCTCCGGTGTGTAGCTTGAACAGTTTTAACTTTATCGATTAAAGTCGATTATACTCGTATATCATCACGTGGGTACCTAGAGTTTTCATCTCCATCTCTATTATTTGTAAATTATACGAAATTAGTCTTTGACAATATCGTACTCGTACTTGTATACGATCTTCTACTCAACACGTCAGCTACCACGTTCGCTTTTCCAAGACGGCATAGTCAGAACATGTGCTGAAATGAGTCTCCTCTTGAGTTCTTCGGAGCTCTTCCCACATTCCTTGCTCCATTCGAATTTTGTATCTCTACGAGTCAGCTGCGTTAATGGAATAGCGATTCGAGAATATCCTTAAACGAATCTCCGATAATAACCAACTAAGACTAGAAAGCTACGTATTTCGATTATCGACTTAGGTGGTTCTCAACTGTGACTCATATCCCAATCTCGTCACAATAGCACCTATCAGTTTACTACCGCACGAATTTGACGTCCCCTACAGAGAGTCTGGCTTCAGTGCATTCCACAAAGGAAGTCACCCGATAAAGGCTCGAGTATCAACTTCTATAGTTGGGTTTTTAACTCCTAAAGTTCAATGGGAGCCATTCGATATGAGATTTTAGAAATGGGTTTTGTACCGGATTCAAAGTCGATACAAAATTTAATATCACGCTCTGGGAGTAAGCCAAGAAATTCTTCAGAAAATACGTCAAAAATTTACTAACAACAGAAATATCATTCAAATCTGATGTACTTTTGTTCAAGTCCATGACATGGGCTAAGAAAACATGACATCCATTTTTCAATAAACGAATGATTTCATGGCTTGATATAAAAATGTTTGACTTCAATGGTTTGATTGCTTGAGTTCGAATATCAGGTTGCTTAGGAATATGAAAACTAACAACCTTACAAAAGCAATTAATTTCGGCATGATGAGTAGTTAACCTTAAAATCACATCAAAAGCAAATATCTCTATAGGAATAAGGTTAACAGGTAATGTGATAGTGCCAACATGAATCAAGCAAGATTTCTAAACAACGGATGTAATGAAAGTTTCTCCTAACGGAGTCTCCATAAATAGGTCAAAGTCTAATTTCTCCGTAGTCAAGTTCAAACGTTGAACGCAAGCAAGAGAGATAAAAGAATGGGTAGAACCGGTACCTAGTAAGGTATAAACTTCGCAAGAATTTATAACTAACTAACCCGTGCTAACTTCGTTCGGGTTCCTCGCATTTTGACCGGTCACGATAAACGCTCTTCCAGGAACCGTTGACTTTGACTTTTCTGGGACAGCCTTTTGAATCACCGTCCCCGCTGGAATTGGTTTCACTACCGTACACTCTCGAGCGATATGTCCTTCCTTTCCACAATTATAGCATACCTTGAACTGTTGTGGGCAGTTTGGGCTGATATGTCCCTCTTTCCCGCATTTGTAACATACAACCGGTGGTCTTTCTCCTCCCTTGGAACCAGTTGCTGCTGGCACTGTCGTCTTCACATGGTCGTTGTTAAATCTCCTCTTTTTAAAATCTCCTCCCGACTCGCTTCTTCTATTTTCATGGCCAAGATTACCACCAGAGTGGTTACCGCCTTTACCCATATTCTTCTTTCTCCGCTGGTTATCGTTATTCTGATGACTGCTATCTTCGGTATGATCCCGGTTATGGTCCCTCGGTTGAACGTACTCGTTATCTCGCTCTAATAACTGAGCCCTGTTGACAACATCTGAATAGATAGAAAATTTATGAGAAATGAGATACTGACGTATGCCGGGTTTCAAACCTCTCAGAAACATCCGCGTCATACGTTCCTCATTCTCCACCAAATGAGGTGCAAACCTGGATAACTCCGCGAACTTCGCCTCGTACTGGGACACCGTCATGTTATTCTGCTCTAGTCTAATAAACTCCACTTCCTTCATATGGCGAATACTTTCAGGAAAGTATTTTTCGTTGAAAAGTTTCTGAAACGTCTCCCATGACATGCTGAGTGCGGCTGGATGTGTACGCTTCACAGACTCCCACCAGTAGTCTGCCTCGCCACGGAACATAAAGGTGGCGAATGGAACCTTCTGTTCCTCCGTACATCCCAAGACATCGAATATCTTGGTAATTTGTTTGACCCATGTTTCCGCCATGATCGGATCGGGCTTTCCCTTAAATTCTGGTGGTCCCAACTCTTTGAACTGCTTAGCTGTGACCACCCGTGAATTGCCATCATTTCCTCCTGTATTTTGAACACGAGTCTCCCTCGTCTGGTTTTGCATGAACTGCAAAAAGCTTCTAAAAATCCCGTCGTTCATCGTCTGCTCAGTGGTGTTGTTCATAGGAGGAACATTACCAGCTTGTTGCACGTTCTACTCGTTGGTAAGTACATGCATCTCCACGGTCTCATTAACTCCACTGTTAACATTCTCGGTTGCCATTCTTAAATACTGTCATAAAACAAGGGTTAATTAAGCAAATCACATATCACATAATATCCCTATATACTGACCAACTAACAAATAAGCTTAGGTAGGACACACTAGCGAAGGAATTACTCGTCTCTCCCCTCCTAGTTCTATTCCCCGATCTCCGCCAGAGATCATATCCCTAAGCTCTGATACCAACTGTGACAACCCCAAAATAGGTCCATTCCACCCAACCCATTCTGAGTTGTCAAATACATGGTACAGAAACAACTACAACTTTTACAACCCATAAGCTGTGAGTTTGAATACAAACATTGTCATCTAGACAATATTCACATGCAAATAAATCCTCATCATAATTATTGATACATAATTTTGCAAAAAAAATGGTGAGGACTACTAAACAACTCTCTCTAGAACCTTCATTCCATACCCCGACTAGTACTCGCTACATTCTCGCCTCCTGAGAAAAAAATGGAACAACAAGGAAAAAGGGTGAGCTCAACTAGCCCAGTAAAGAATATTATGACTAAGATAATATACAACAAATTATCGTTAGTCTTCAACAGGGAAAAATCTGATAGAATACAATAGACAACAAGTTTTAGATCAACAACTGCAGCGGAAATAACAATTCATTAGAAGAGTTAAGTAGAGAATAGAATCTACTAACATCTATGAATTTAAAAGTCCATCATCAATATTTTATCCCTGTAACATCAATCAATATATATCTCAAATCAAATCAAATATTCATCTTTGCGCTACAGGCCAAAGATATTCATCAGTCGGTCATGTTCATCTAAACACCTGTTCATCTTTGCACTACGGGCCAAAGATATTCATCAATTGTTCATGTTCATCTCAACACCTGTACATCTTTGCACTACAGGCCAAAGATATTCATAATAAAATCAACCATCTTTGCACTACAGGCCAAAGATATTCAGTAACACCATCATTTAGGACTGAGGATGATGAAAAATATTTTAAAGGAAACGAATCCAGTAAAACAAAATAACAAGTATTAAGGATTCGTACTTTAAACAATCTGAGTTCAAAAATACTTCATAAATAATCATACTGAAGTAAAATTCAAGAATGATCAAAACATAGATCCAATCAAAGCTAGTATCCAGAATAGATATTTTGGACAAAAAGAAGAAATTTCATTTTTCGGTGAATAGTGTCGTATTCGTGAATAGTGCCGTATACGTGAATAGTGACATATACATGAATAGTAACTCGACACCAAAAGATAGAAATTTACAAAAAAAAAACATCATCACGCTTCGTGAATAGTACTCGTGAATAGTAACTCGTGAATAGTAACTCATAAATAGTAACTCATGAATAGTAACTCGTGAATAGTAACTCATGAATAGTAACTCATGAATAGTAACTCCGACATGAAAAAGTTCCAAATTTGATAAAAATTTCCAACCAACATTTTAACATAATGATATTGAAGAAATAATATCATTTGAGAAGAAAATAACATCCTTTACCTCGAAAGACAGCACTTCTAGTTAAAACACCGGATATAGGCTATGACTTGAACTTGCACCGTATAGCAATACTCAAAGTATACTCAAAATACTCACAAGAATATGCTCGATAATATAGAGAGAGAAAACTTCAGTTTCTGGTGTGATTTTCAATTCTAACCTAAGCACCTATTTATAGGAAATTGCTTAGAACACCAAAGCAGAAAATTTATTATAATAATAATATATATAAAAATTTTCTACGCCCATTTAGAATCTACAAATTTGAATACAAACCACATGCTCCCTTCTAGAAGAAGTACAAAAAACGTTTTTTATAAAATAAATAATTAAAACTTCCAAAAATCAATTATTTCGGAGCTTCAGAACTTCAATAATTCATAATAAATAGCCCTTTTGTCAGAAAATTCGAATCTTGCGAGTTTTTATAGGAATTTCAATTCTCTACAACTTTGCAGAAGGAAGTTTTTCCAAATTCCAAACAGAAATTGACCGAAATCCACAAACGGGCTATTTTACAGGCTATAATCAAATTTCAGTCAATAAATGGGGTCCACCGACATGTTTAACATGTTTTAAATATTTTTGATAACAAAAACACTCTTCCTCCTCGTATACTCATATATCCCACATTCGTTGTAAAAATATCACCATTATTATATTATTAAAATATAATAATATATTTAAATGAATTATTTTATCATAAAAAGATAAAATATTAATTTTCAACAATTGTCACATTAAAAACTTTCTCCATCTATATCCACATAAAATCAATATTTTCCTCATCATATAAATCAATAATTTAATTATTCACAAATAATATTACAGAATCACAATACTGACAACCAGGCCGTTCCCAGGAAAGAGGGAGCTTTCCAATAAGAATTTCTCCTTACTGGCGCGCAATTAGGTGACTAAACCTCTCCTTAGACAGAACTTTCTAGACATTGCCAATAATGTTATCAAATAATATTATTCAGATAATATGAATTATTGCTTCGATAATGGAAAATAATGTGTAATGACAATTTATTGAAACAACAGTAATATAAAATATCAATGCAGCAATTATTGAATCAATAAAATAAAATACTGAACAGTAATTACTGTAATAATTATTGAGTAGTGCCTTCTTACGTACGAATCAATAATTGGTGCAATACCGTGTGCTACTGTGCAACAACGCGTATTACTGTGTTTTAACCACCGGGTATTCCAACAGTATTAACGGTAACAACTACGCCGTTATTTATAAACAACTTGTATTTATCGTTTTCTTCATCCAATCGCTTTCCGTTATGGGACCCACAAAAGACTGCGTCGTCGTACGAATATTCCCCGACAGCAAGAATATTCCACGACCAAACGACTATTCTCCGACAACAATGAATATTTTATAACCACCTGCTTATTTAAAATATTTGTGCATTTTACCCATAACTAACCACATTAATCAAATTCACCCTTAGTATTTTAAAATAATAAATAAAGGAAAATTCCTTTTTATTTAAAAATTTTTGGGGTCTTACAAGTTTATTTTTATTTTTTCTTTCTAATGAAATTTACAAGGGTAAATTTTTTATACGTGATCACAATTGGACAAAATATTAGTCTCTCGGTCCCAAAAAAGGAAAGATGACTTAATTAGTGAAATTTGTTTTCCTTAAAAACATGTTTAAAGTATACAAATTAACTAGATAAAATTTTACATTGACTTATTTACTTTTGATTTTATTATATTTTATCCAAATAATATAACAATCACATCATGTCATCACAAGGAATGCTTCAAATTAATTCACTAGCTATGAATCTCCATTTGAATCAATTAACACACATATCAATAGTGGCGAAGACAGGAAATTTTTCCAAAAGTCAAAATATTATGATTCTATAAATAATTTGGCAAGAGCTTGGCGTCTGTGCCCTCGAGTTAATTTTTTTAGATAATTTTGTTATTTTCGGCCGATTGCATATGTAAAATATGTATGTATTAATTTGATTACAATATTGTTAATGTAACGCCCCCAAATCTGGGTATCTTCCAACCCGACATATGATGTTATACGGTACTACCATTCATACATTCATACGATTGAAAAGCCTCAAAAGTACGAACAATGTCTTCTATATATTTAAAGTAATATTTACATTTCCCAGGTTCTATACCCATTACAAACGTTTTTTGTCATAATATCAATTATATTTCAACATTATACCTATACTATTACATATACACCTTAACGGTCTGCCTTAGCCTTTCCTTTATCTTTATTCGATCCTTCAGGATGTTCAGTCTTAGCTGCATTCATGTGGTTCAAGCAAGAGTGAGCATAACAAGCTCAGCAAGTATGACAATTTCAATAACAACATGCTTAACACATAAGAATCGTATATTTTCAATAACTGAATAATAGTTATGAAGTACTATTGATAATTCAAAATAACACTTCATCTTCCTTTCAAATTGTTTCAGAATGAATAATATCCAATAAAACATAACTCCGGTCCAAGACCTTGAGTATTTCATTCTTTCTTTGAAAAGGACAACCCGGTACTAAGTCCGTAAGTCTGGTATTACTTACGAGCACTTCTAGGTGATCAACCTATAGTACTCTATGTTGATCAACACTACATTCATTAAACGTATTTACGTTTAACTTGTGGCAACCTCACGTGCCTATCGTAAGACGACAAAACATTTGTTTCTCATACTCAATCTTCTTTTGAAAACCATATCGAATAGTTGACAAAAGATAACAACATTTAATAATAGTTGGATAGATTATCAATAACCCACCAAATGCATTAAGTCTAGCCAGAAGAATTGGCTTTAACTTCATCATACATCAATTCATGCGTAAGGGTACATGAACTACAAAGCTTGTTCAGATTGAACTAAGACAAGGGTTAGAATAATTGCCTTCAACGTCTGCTATGGTATAATTATTTTATGTTTGAATCTTTCAAGTCTCCACAATACATGATTACATAACACCATACATTAGGTCATATATAATCAAGTATGTGTATGACTATATCTTACCCTTCATCTCAATCTAATCATATATTAGATTTGTTTACTATCAATTCCGGCTTTGTCATTCTATTTGCATTCATAGTTGGATAGATTATAATCAACCTTCATGCACTATCCTTAAGGTTTAACAAAGTTTTAACAATGTTACTTCAAGTTCCTTAAGGTAGGTTTAATTTGAATTAATCCCATTCATTGCTTTGTGCTTATAATTATTCTTTACTATCTTTGATCAAGGGCTGGCGCTGCGGCGCCGGTCATAGGCTTACATCTCGCGCTGCGGCGCGAGTTAACAGTAGCTAGAACCCGGCCTTGGCGCTGCGGCACCATTCTTTACTCTAATGTTCGCGCCGCGGTGCGACTTTGTAGTATTCTCGTGCACTGTATATGGCGCTGCAGCGCCGACTCTATGCACCAAAAATTTTTGACAGTTTGACAACTTTGTGAACTTCCCGGGCTCATAACTTCTTCGTTATAAGTCCGAATTTGCTCGTTCAAAAGCCTACGGTTTACAAATTATATATGTAAGACGCCAACTTTTATGAATAAAGATTAATTTCTTTCGAATTATATTTTTAGATATTATGGTGTGGATATTATTTAATGTTATAGTTTTGGGTAATATTTACAAATTTTGCAAAATACGCAAGTTGTTATATAATATTCGTTTGGCCGGAAAATATTCTTTTTGTCGGAGAATATTCGTATGATGACATAATCATTGGTGGACCCCACAACGGAAGTACGGTCGTAGTTAGAAAATGACAAAAATATTTTATAAAAATAACGACGGAGGTTTTACCGTTAATACTGTTGAACTACCCAGTAGTAAAAGTACAGTAATACGCATGGTTGCATAGTAGTACACGGTATTGATTATTGATGCTTATGTGAGAAGTCACTCAGTTATACTTAATTATTGCTACAGTGATTGATGCATCATATCTCTCATATTATTGATTCAGTTATTGTCACAGTATCATCTGCATAATATTTTATATATTATTAAATCAATAATTGAGATGACAAAGTTATTCATATTATTAAATTTCAATATTTACAATGTTTAGAAGTTCTGTCAAGGAGAGGTTTGGTCACCTAATTGTGCACCAATAGGGAGAAATTCTTATTGGAAAGCCCCCTCTTTTCTAGGAACGACCTGTTTATTAAATATTATGAATTATAATATTAATGATGAATAAGTTCGTGTTGATTAAAGATAAATTTGATAGTTCTATTGTGTTGGGATTATTTGTGTTAGTAGAAATTAATATTTATTTTAATAATAATTAATGTCTAGAGATTATATTGTTCAATCGGGTATTCAGGACACTTTTCATGTCAGAGTACTATTCACAAGTTATTATTCACAAGTTACTATTCATAAGTTAGTATTCATGAGTTACTATTCACAAGTTACTATTGAGTCACATTCACTTACTATTAGGGGAGTTGGTGCAAGATTGATGATACTTGCATGACTAAGTTAAAGATGGAGGTATAGATGGAGGTACTATATTGTAATTAATTTTTCACATGTTTAGAACTATTGAGTCACATGATTTACTATTGAGTCACATGATTTACTATTAGGGGAGTTGGTGCAAGTTTGATAATACTTGGATGACTAAATTAAAAAAGAAAGAAAAGTTGGAGGTATTGTACTGTAATATTTTGAGCCCCAAAACGTGCAATTATCAAAACTATATTTTCCTATAAATAGAAGCTCATTCTTCCTTCATTTCTCACTAATTCACTAAAGCTTTAGAGCCATTATTATAGAGAGAAAGAAGAAGAGAAGTCTGCTACATTTCTATTCCAGTATCAGCTTCATTCTAAGGTAAGGGGTATTACTCTTTCGTATTCATGAAGAGAATTACTTTCTTTCAATACTCGTAAGAGTTTTTATTCCATTCTTCATTATTATGTTGGAATAACCTGTTTATGCGAAGTACCGCATACATGGTGAAATTCTTCTGTTATTCCATTCTACATTATTATGTTGGAATAACCTGTTTATGCGAAGTACCGCATACATGGTGAAATTCTTCTGTTATTCCATTCTTTATTATTATGTTGGAATAACCTGTTTATGCGAAGTACCGCATACATGGTGAAATTCTTCTATTATTCCATTCTTTATTATTCTGTTGGAATATCCTGTCGGTGCGAATTTCGTCGGACCTGGTTCCATTATTTATTATTCCGCATTTATTATTCTGTCGGAATATCCTGTTTGTGCATTTTACGCCGGACCTGGTTCCATTATTTATTATTCCACATTTATTATTCTGTCGAAATATCCTGTCTGTGCGTTTATGCCGGACCTGGTTCCATTATTTATTATTCTATTGGGAATAACTTGTCTGTGCGATCTCTATCGTATGCATGGTGAATCCTTCTGTTATTCCATTTTTTATTATTCTGTTGGAATAACCTGTTTATGTGGATTACCACATGCATGGTAAATAATCCTTTGTATTCATTCCTTATTAAATTGTGGAAATGATCTGTATACGTAGATTACCACATGGCGGGTGAAAATCCATTTGCAGCTTCATATATTCTTTATTATACTCAGTTTGTTAAAGTTTTGACTTCTATAATCCATGAAATTAGTGGAATATCCTTAATATTTGCACTTCATCCAGTATCTTTTCATGGAAATATTCTTCTGAGCATTCTTAAATTTTACTCTACAAAGAAGTATCATGTTGACAATTTAGACGTTATTAGTTCTTGGATAAATTAATTCTTGAACTTGTTTTATTGAATTATTATGTCATTGTCATCATCCTCATGCTTATATTGTAATGAAAGTCATCTTTGGCTTACGTGCATAGATGGACTTAGTATGATTATGACCAGGGATCATTCGATATAATCATGACCTGTAATGTTATAAATGATATAGTAAAAGTCCTCAGTAGCCTGTAATGCATTGATGGACAGTTTTTGGTATGATTATGACCAGGGATTATTCGGTATAGTCATGACCGTTGATGATTTAATGAATATCCTTGGCTCGTAGTACAGGGAAGATTAGAAGATGTGTTTTATTTATTAAGCTGAGTCTCAGCGATAAAAGTTGATGAGAACATTTTTAAATCATAGAAGATAGTAGGTTTTATTCTCTACTTGACTCTTCTAATGGATTGTTTATTCCACTGCAGTTAAACTTGATGTCTATTGTATTTTATCAGTTTAACATTGTTGAAGACTATTGATAATTTATTCTGCATTATCTTAGTCATAATATTTCTTAATGGGCTAGTTGAGCTCACCCTTTCTTTCACTGTTCTCTTCAGGAAATGAGAATATAGTTGGGACGAGTCGGGGAAAGGACTGACGGTCCAGAAGATAGCATTAGTAGTCCTCACTATTCTGTTAAATAGTGTGACAATAAATGTAATGAGGACTCCTTTGAGTGTGGATATTGTCTAGATGACAATATTCCTATTAAAACTCTCAGTTTATGTATTTTTGTATATTACACGACGGTTGTATAATTAAGTTTGTATTTATATTTTGTATCATGTATTTGGCGACTCAAGATGGGTGATGTATACCTATTTTGGGGGCGTCACAGTTGGTATCAAAGCTTAGGGATATGATCCCTGGCTGAGATGTGAGATAAGAACTAGGAGGGGAGAGACGGGGAATTCCTTCGCTAGTATGACCTACCTAAGTTTATTTGGTATTTAATTGGTCGGTCAGAATATAGGGATAATGTGTGATATGTTAATTAACCCTTGTTTTGTTGCAGTATTTGCAAACGGCATCTGAAAATGTTGAGATAAGCAATGAAGCACGTGAGACCGTTGAGTCACCAACGATCAATGCCCAGGGTAATTTGCAACAGGAAGACAATAATCCTCATGAAAATAATAACACCAATGAAATGGTGAATGATGGGATGGTCAAAGGCTTTATGCAATTCATGCAACAACGGGAGAAGGCGGCTCATGTCCAGAATACAGGTGGAAACACTGAAAACTCTTGGACGGTCACCGCTAAGCAGTTCAAGGAGCTGGGATCACCAGACTTTTTTGTAGAGCCAAAACCACTTATGACGGAGACGTGGATAAAGCAGATCAACAAGATATTTGATGTCTTGGGATGCTCCGAGGAGCAAAAGGTTTCCTTTGCCACCTTCATGTTGCGTGCAGAGGCAGATTACTGGTGGGAATCTGTAAAGCGTACTCAACCTGCTTCACTGAAGATGTCTTGGGAGAAGTTCCAAGATCTGTTCAACGACAAGCACTTTCCTGAAAGTATTCGTCACATGAAGGAGGTAGAGTTCATCAAGCTTGAGCAAAAAAATATGACCGTGGCGCAGTAAAAAGCTAAGTTTGCCGAGTTGTCTCGGTTTGCGTCCCACTTAGTTGATAATGAGGAGAGAATGACGCGGATGTTTCTAAGAGGTTTGAAACCCGAGATACATCAATACCTTATCTCTCATAAACTGTGTTTGTATTCAGATGTTGTGAATAGGGCTCAGTTATTGGAGCGCGATAATGAGTCAACCCAACCAAGAGAAGCAGCCGACAAGTCGATAATACCAATGGTAGTAGTCATCGAAGCTGGTGACAACAAATGTGGAGGGAATCAGCATGCCAGAAATGATAACCACTTAGGTGGTAATCATGGCCAAGACAATAGGAGTGGAAAGTTCAAGAAAAGAAGGTTCAGCAAAGATGGAAAGAATGTCAGCACCAGCACCCGTTGTTAAGGAAGGAGAACGACCGGCCGGTCGTATGTTACAAATGTGGAGGGGAAGGACACATAAGTTCAAACTGCACGATGCAGTCCAAAGCATGTTATAATTATGGAAAAGAAGGCCACCTAGCCTGATTTTATCGTGCACCAAAGTCAAGTCCAGCTAGGATGGAGGCATCAAAGGGTGTCCCAGACAAGACAAAACCGGTAGTTCAAGGGAGAGCGTTTGTCGTAACCTCCCAAAAAGCGAGGAATCCGAACGAGGTGATCACGGGTAAGCTAATCATAAACTCTAGCAAAGTTTATACTTTATTTGATACCGGTTCTACCCATTCCTTTATTTCTCCTACTTGTGCTCAATGTTTAAATTTGACTCTGGAGAAATTAGACTTTGACTTATCTGTTGAAACTCCGTTGGGAGAAACCTTCATTACATCCACGGTTTATAAGTCTTGTTTGATTCAAATCGGTAACCGTACGTTACCTATCGATCTTATTTCTTTGAAAATACTTGCATTCGATGTGATTCTAGGGATTGATTGGTTAACTACTCATCATGAAAAAATTGATTATTTTCGTAAGGTTGTTAGCTTTCATATTCCTAACCAACCTATTATGTGAATTCAAGAAATCAAACCATTAAAATCCATCACTGTCATCTCAAGCCATAAAGTTATTCGTTTATTAAAAAACGGATGTCAAGCTTTCTTATCCCATATCACGGATTTAAATAAAAATACGTCAGATTTGAATGATATTTCTATTGTTAATAAATTTCCCGACGTATTCCCTGAAGAACTTCCTGGCCTACCCCCAGAGCATGAAATTAAATTTTGTATCAATCTTAAAACATTTCCAAAGCCCCATATCGAATGGCTCATATTGAACTTCGGGAGTTAAAGACCCAACTGCAGGAATTGTTAGACATAGGTTTCATTCGTCCTAGTACGTCTCCTTGGGGTGCTCCTGTTCTATTCTTGAAGAAGAAAGATGGAAGTATGCGACTTTGTATTGATTATCAGGAGTTAAAATCATGTCACCATCAAAAATAGGTACCCGTTACCTCGTATTGATGATCTGTTTGACCAGTTGCAAGGTGCCAAATTCTTTTCAAAGATCAATCTTCGTTCTGGATATCATTAGTTGAAGATTAAAACTGATGACATTCCAATGACTGCTTTCAGAACTATTGCTCAAATCCTACAAGGCCAATACTATTGCTCAATACATATAACATATTGTTTACATATCATTCTCGTATTCTATCTCATATACAACTTTGTTATATACGATATACCTTCATTCATAAAAGCTCGTATAATACCTTGTATTATAATCGTATTCATTACCTCATACAATACTTACGTATCCTATGATTATTACTTAAGTAATTAATTCTTCCATTTCCTTAACATTCTCAAATTAAGTCTGCAAGCGAAATATTGCATTTTCCATAATTAGATTATTATTACATAATTGCCCTTGACATTCTATCATTACGTATTTCTCGAAAGTTCAGAAATAATTCCCGAGCAAATGTCGATGAATAGTGTTTTTTGAAAAATTTCTTGAAAAACTTTTATTTTCGTCTTGAAATTTAAACACTCTAATTCTTCCAAGTAGGCTAAAATACTACGAATTCCCACATTATTAGGTTATACAATGACAATCATCTTGATGACACATAGAATATAATTTTATTTATTATTTAATTCAATAAAATTATTTTACAATAAAATCTGAATTTCTCGGTCGTTACATCCTTCCCCCCTTATAAGGATTCTGTCCTCAGAATCTCGTCTTACTTTAATCAAATAATTGAGGAAAATTTTCTTCATCTTTTCTTCTAATTCCCACGTTGCTTCTTCGGCATCAGTGGTTCTTCCATAATACCTTTACCGAAGGTATTACTTTGTTTCGCAGGACTTGCTGTTTTCTATCGATGATTTGAATCGGCGATTCTTATACGTTAAGTCTTTCTAGATATGAATCGGCTCATACTCGATTACATTCTTATAGTCCAGCTTATAAGGACGTAACACAGATACGTGAAACTACGTTATGTATGTGTTCTAGGTCTAGAGGTAATGCTATTACATAGGCTACCTCTCCCACCCATTTTAATACTTCAAAAGGTCCTATAAACCTTGGACTTAACTTTCCTTCTTTCCTAAAGCGTATCTTTCCTTTCCAGGGAGATACCTTTAGAAACACATACGAGCCTACTTCAAACTCTCGATTTATTCTATGCGAGTCCGCTATACTTCTTCTGTCTGTCCTGAGCTGTGACAAGATGCATCCGAATTAACTTTACTACATCCGTAGTCTTCTGCACCAATTCTGGTCCTAACATTCGGCGTTCTCCCACCTCATCCCAATATAATGGTGTTCTACACCTCCTTCCGTACAAAGCTTCATAAGGCGGCATACCTATGCTTTCATGATAACTATTGTTATACGCAAACTCTACAAGTGGTAGGGTGATCATCCCAACTACCCTTAAAATCCATGACGCAAGATCGCAACATATCTTCCAACGTCTGAATTATCCTTTCGCTCTGTCCATCGGTTTATGGATGATATGCTGTACTTAACTTCAGTTGCATTCCCAACTGTTCTTGCAAAGTCCTCCAAAAGTTCGATGTGAATCGTGGATCACGATCTGACACAATCGATACTGGTACTCCATGTCTAGAAATAATTTTCTTAACATAAAGTTTAGCTAACTGGTCTAAGTTATTCTTGACTCTAATTGGCAAGAAGTGAGCCGACTTCGTCAACCAGTCCACTATTACCCAAATTGAATCGTAACCTTTTGTCGTTGTCGGAAGTCCCACCACGAAGTCCATTGTGATATGCTCCCACTTTCATTCTGGAATCTCCAATGACTATAACAAGCCACTGGGTCGTTGATGTTCGGCCTTAACTTTTTGACAAATCAAGCACCTACTCACATACTCTGCTATTTCTCTTTTCATGTTTGGCCACCAAAAACTCTGTCGAAGGTCTTGATACATGTTAGTGCTACCAAGATGTATCGAGTACCTTGAACTATGAGCTTATTGTAACACTTGTTCTTTTAACTTCGTCTCATTTAGAACCCAAATTCTTCCTTCAAATCTTAATAATCCCTCATTATCCAGACTATACTTAGTATCCTTTTCATCGGTAATCATCTTCTTCACTTGGTCACACTCATCAGTTTTGAGTTGCACCTCCTTGACTCTCTCTACGATGGTAGATTGCATCTCCGTCATAAAAAGTATCTTCCCCGATTAACTTGGCATCTTCAATTCTATCTCCATCCTAGCCATCTCTGTTATTAACTCATTTTGAGTCGTTAACATAGACAACTTTTCCAGACCCTTCCTACTTAAGGCGTCGGCAACTATATTGGCTTTTCTAGGGTGATACAGGATTTCACAATCGTAATCCTTTATCAACTCCAGGCATCTCCTCTGTCTCATATTCAACTCCTTTTGTGTGAAGATATATTTTAGACTCTTATGGCCTGTGTATATCTCACATTTTTCCTCATAAAGATAATGTCTCCATATCTTTAAAGCAAATACTACCATGGCCAATTCCAGATCATGAGTAAGGTAAACTTTCTCATAATCCTTCAACTGTCGTGATGCATACGCAATGACATTGCTATGCTACATGAGCACACAACCAAGTCTTTTATGCAAAGCATCACTATATACTACAAAATATCTTGTGTCATTGAGTAATGACAAAATAGGCGCTTCACTCAATCTTTTCTTCAGTTCTTGAAAACTATCTTCACATTTATCCGTCCATACGTATTTCATAGTCTCCCTTGTCAAGTTATTCAACAGAGTAGCTATCTTTGAAAAATCTTGGATAAATCTTCGATAGTATCTCGCTAACCCTAGGAAACTCCGCACCTCAGTCGGCATTTTTGGTTGTTCCCAGTTCATCACTGCTTCTACCTTTGCTGGATCCACTAAAATCCCCTATTGGTCAATGACATAACCTAAAAACTACACCTTCTCTAGCCAAAATTCACACTTAGTGAATTTCGCATATAACTTCTCCTTCCTTAGTGTCTCCAACACTAACCTTAGGTGTTCAGTATGATCTTCTGACATCTTAGAATAGACCAGAATATCATCGATAAACACAACGATGAACATGTCCAAATTTATTTGAACACTCTGTTCATCATATCCATAAATACAGCTGGTGCATTCGTCAACCCAAATGACATCACCAGAAACTCGTAATGACCATAACGAGTCCTGAATGCCGTCTTTGGTACATCTTCCTTCCTAACCTTCAATTGGTGATACCCCGTCCGCAAATCTATCTTAGAAAAATACTTTGCCCCTTTCAACTGATCAAAAAGATCATTGATCCTGGGCAATGGGTATTTATTCTTTATCGTTAACTTGTTCAACTCTAGGTAGTCGATACAAAGCCTTAACGATCTGTCTTTCTTTTTGACAAACAATATCGGTGCCCCCCATGGGGAAATACTTGGTTGAATGTACTTTCTGTCCAATAGTTCCTATAACTAAATCATTAACTCTTTCATTTCCACCGGTGCCATACTGATATGGTGACCTTGAGACAGTTGCCGCTCCTGGCACAATGTCTATTACAAATTTCGATCTCCCTATCTAGGCGATAAACCCAGTAATTCACTTGGAAATACATCCATGAATTCATTTACTATAGGTATCTGTTCCATGGTCGCTCCCACTCGCTGGGTATCAACAACATGACACAGATAACCTACACACCCCTTCCTTAACAGTTTTCTAGTTTTTGTCATCGTAAGGCAACACGAACGTCCCAGCGATTTATTACCGTAAAATATTACAAGAGATTGTTTTAACGTCCTAATGCTCACACATTTCTTTTGGCAATCTATAATTGCTCCATGGTTAATCAACTAATCCATTCCGAGAATTACATCAATTCTCCTAACTTTATCGGTATCAAATCTATCGATAATTTACAACCACGTATATCTACGCAACAACTCCTATGAATATCTTTAACAGGAATTATCTCTTCATTTGTTACCTTAATATTCAAAGGTATAGGCAGCTTTTCGGAAAATAATTCTAATCGTCTAGCAAAATCACATGCTATAAACGAACAAGTAGAACCCGAATCAAACAGCACGTAAGCATTTATGTTGTTGATCGGAATAATACCTGCGACTACATCCCCTGATGCCACCGCATCTTGGACCGTCATATTAAAGGTACGAGCCATTGGCCTACCCGGCTGTGCTGGACCACCAATAGCTAACTTACCGCTATTAGTGCCCTCGTTTCCATCCGTCCCCTTCTTCGGGCAGTTCTTTGTTATGTGATCAATTGATCCACATACAAAGCATCCATGATTTATCTTTGGACTTGGACAGATAGGCGAAATGTTCCCTTCTTATCCACAGTTATAACATACTACCTTTCCCTTGAGATAGACTCCTAAATGAGTCTTTCCATAGGTTTTACAAGCCTCCATCCTCTTCTTAGGATCCCCTTGTTTTACTCCTGTATTCCCAGAGTTAAATCCCTTCCTCTTTTGACCGTAGCCTACTATCGCTGGCTCCCTCAGGTCTTTATTCCTCCATCGAATTTATCCTTGTTTTTCTTATCTTTGTGGTACTGGCTAAGAGCCTCATTCCCACCTTCAACAATTATTGCATTTTCTAGTATGGTCCAAAAGAAGTACTTTGGAACACCAAAATTCGACTATAGAGCAAGGGTTTCAAGCCCTGCTTGAATCGTCTAGCCTTCCTTACCTCAGTGTCCACTTCATGTAGAGCAAACCTTGTCAGTTCGTTAAATTTTGCAGCATACTGGGGAACCGTCATATCCCCTTACTTTAAATCAAGAAATTGAATCTCCATTCTTCCTTGCATGCTCGTGGGAAAGTAGTTTCTCGAAGAAAATCTCCTTGAACCTTACCCACGTTAGATTTTCTATACCGGCCCTAGCCTGGTTTGCCTCCCACCAGAAATTGGCCTCACCCTTCATTATATAGGTTGCAAAAGCAACCTTCTGACCTTCGTCAACATTTGCTATAACAAATGCTTTCTCAATCTCTTTCACCCATGTCTGGGCTTCTATAGGGTCCGTAGTTCTTTTGAACTCCGACGGACCGACACTTTTGAAATCCTTAAAAGTAGTAGCTCGTACTACTCCAGGATTTATGGGTACATTAGCCCCAGTTCTATTAAACGCGGTCGTTAAAAGATTAACGAACTCTTGCATTAGATTAATCGGACCTCCCTCCGGTTGATTTTCATTAGATTCTTAATTCTGTTGTCTCCTTCTTGGCGGCATTTCGCTGTTAAGAAAACAACACGTCATTATTACTTTCTTCCTTTTAGGTTAGTTATTATTCGTGATAAAACAATAACTCATACTCATTACTCAATATATTCCATAAAAAGACTTATATTGATTCATTACTTGTAGTATAATACTACATTGCTTACATTGTACAGCCTATGCTGATTACATTACTATCTCGCGGTTGCTTTCCAAAAATTAGGAATTTACAAAAGACTACCCTTTGATATACAAAAGAGGGTTTTACGTCACTACTAGATACATAATATTTACATATCTAAACTATTCTAGCTATTGCTATATTACATCTGATGTATGGCATTCTCAAAATCTTTCTTGGCCAGACCGGCAATAACATTTCGACTGATAGTATGTCGGGTCCTGCCCTTCTTCTATCGGGTACCCAGCTACTTGCTGCTGGAATTCCACATGAGAACTCCTATGTATATAGTACATCCTCTCTACCTTTGTTTCTTAGTCTTTAGCTCCTGCTTGAGCTCAAAGACTTCGTTTTTCAGCTCGTGGACCTTGTCCTTGGCCAAAATTCGATCATCATGCTCCTCTACCCACATACCCTCCATACTAGTCTTGTCCTCTCAGACAGCTTGAAGTTCCTCTTTTAACTCTTTTACCTCCTTACAATGTTGGACATTTATATCCAATACTGACATGAATAATGCCTTCATTGACTCCCCCGAAGTTAACTCTTCTGTAGATGCTACCTGGTCAAAAGACATCACATCCACCTCTTCCTTTAGCATGCCATCAAACACAAACATGTAGTCTGAGTCTCCATACTCGATTGTCACCACTTCTGGTTCTACTGCTATGGGATTTGGTAGTATCCCTACCCGATTTACCGAATCCTTGCTTACTACATGTATATCTCTATACATTTCATTTTCTACTGACATCTACAACAAAACAATATAGTTTGATTAGTACACGTCAGTAGAATAATAAAAACACATAATATAATTATAATGCATTTTTATAGGGTTACTTTCCATATTTTACTTCTTTGACTTTTCTTAAGGTTATGGCTTAAGGTTCTAATTTCCCTCTTAAATTTTATAACCTAGGCTTTGATACCAACCTGTAACGCCCCCAAATCCGGGTATCTTCCAACCCGACATATGGTGCTATACGGTACTACCATTCATACATTCATACGATTGAAAAGCCTCAAAAGTACGAACAATGTCTTCTATATATTTAAAGTAATATTTACATTTCCCAGGTTCTATACCCATTACAAACGTTCTTTGTCATAATATCAATTATATTACAACATTATACCTATACTATTACATAGACAGCTTAACGGTCTGCCTTAGCCTTTCCTTTATCTTTATTCGATCCTTCAGGACGTTCAGTCTTAGTTGCATTCATATGGTTCAAGCAAGAGTGAGCATAACTAGCTCAACAAGTATGACAATTTCAATAACAACATGTTTGACATATAAGAATCGTATATCTTCAATAACTGGACAATAGTTATGAAGTACTATTGATAATTCAAAATAGCACTTCATCTTCCTTTCAAATTGTTTCACAATGAATAATATCCAGTAAAACAGAACTCCGGTCCAAGACCTTGAGTATTTCATTCTTTCTTTGAAAAGTACAACCCGACACTAAGTCCATAAGTCCGATATTACTTACGAGCACTTCTAGGTGATCAGCTTATAGTACTCTATGTAGGTCAACACTACATTCATTAAACGTATTTACGTTTAACTTGTGGCAACCTCACGTGTATGTCGTAAGACGACAAAACATTTGTTTATCATACTCAATCTTCTTTTGTAAACCATATCGAGTAGTTGAAAAAAGATAACATCATTTAATAACAGTTGGATAGATTATCAATAATCCACCAAATGCATTAAGTCTAGCCAGAAGAATTGGTTTTAACTTCATCATACATCAATTCATGCGTAAGGGTACATGAATTACAAAGCTTGTTCAGATTGAACTGAGACAAGGGTTAGAATACTTGCCTTCAGCGTCTGCTACGGTATAATTACTTTATGTTTGAATCTTTCAAGTCTCTACAATACATGATTACATAACACCATACATTAGGTCATATATAATCAAGTATGTATATGACTATACCTTACCCTTCATCTCAATCTAATCATATATTAGATTGGTTTACTATCAATTTTGGCTTTGTCATTCTATTTGCATTCATAGTTGAATAGATTATAATCAACCTTCATGCACTATCCTTAAGGTTTAACAAAGTTTTAACAATGTTACTTCAAGTTCCTTAAGGTAGGTTTACTTTGAATTAATCTCATTCCTTGCTTTGTGCTTATAATTATTCTTTACTATCTTTGATCAAGGGCTGGCGCTGCGGCACGACTATGCAGTATGCTCGTGCACTGTATATGGAGATGTCAGCGCCACCAATATACCTTGGGTTGGCGTCGCGGCGCCAACTCTAGTGCACCAGAAAATTTTGACAGTTTGACAACTTTGCGAACTTTCCGGGCTCATAACTTCTTCGTTATAAGTCCGAATTGGCTCGTTCAAAATCCTACGATTCACAAATTACATACCCTACGTATTCATGTAAGAATTTTATCTAATTGACTTCATTTTCTAAAAATTCACCTATTGGTTCATTTTTAATGAAAACGATAAACGTTCGTGAACGTTCAACGCTAGTTTCTTTGTTCTAAAGTAGGAATTCGGTCATTTTCGTGTCCATAACTCTATAATGTCAAATATAACTTGTCTCCATTGAAAACCAACGTTTCTAAATTCAAACACAAAATTTGACTTCTATTCCGAGAATTTCACGAATTCGACGATTATCGTCCAATCGTGCAATTTCTGGCAAATCTTCATTACTTATGATTTGTTCATTACTCCAAATGAATTCAATTCATCAAATGAACATCTCAACATACTTCTTACTATAACTTATCTTCATGTTAAATTTTGACTTATTCTACCATGAGCTTATAACTTATTAAAGTATAAACTACTTATAGCTTCATTGTTCATAACTTATGATAATTAAAGTCTTTTAATCATCATCCTTATATGATCTCAACATATAGTTTTATTTATGTATACTAGATACATGTTCCTACAAGTTCTTTATTTCATACAAGTTCTTAAGGTAAACTTATAACAAGTTCATATAACTTCTTCATAAGTTTATAACTTATGTAAATTTAAATGACTTATTTCTGACTTATGCGGCTTAAGTCCATTGATTAATCATTCTTCTTACTTCTTAACATCCATGTTTCTTAATCCATACTTTTCTTATCAACCTATCATAGTAGAGATAGAAGATTAATGGACAAGAAGTCTTACCCTTGAAGTTCTTTGGAATAAGTCTTCCTTTTCTTCTCAAATGAAAGTAGCTTATTCTCTCTAACACTTAAGTACTTTAAGTTGATTGGATGAGTTAAACAATTAACAAATGACTAGCAAGCTCCTCTTATTTATAGAATTCACAAGGCTAGGGTAGTTTAGTCATTAGGCTAACCCACCTCCTTAAGTCACCTCCTTACTATTCATTACTTGGTTAACACAACTCTTATCTCTTGCTTGGTCATTACACCTAATACTTGGTCATCACACATTATACTTGATTACCAAGATTAACCATATTAACATGGTTTGCCCCATGGGTCACTACAACTCATGGATCCTAGCTTGGGCATTAAATTAACTTAGCTTTTGGGCTTGTATTAATAAACATTAACCTTTTCATTAATTAACATTTGGGCCTTACCATTAATTCACTTGGGCTTGTAACAATTTCTAACAAATTCGACAAGTCCAATACTATTGCTCAATACATATAATGTATTGTTTACATATCATTCTCGTATTCTATCTCATATACAACTTTGTTATATACGATATACCTTCATTTATACAAACTCGTATAATACCTTGTATTATACTCATATTCATTACCTCGTACAATACTTACGTATCCTACGATTATTACTTAACTCATTAATTCTTCCCTTTCCTTAACATTCTCAAATTAAGTCGGCAAGCGAAATATTGCATTTTCCATAATTAGATTATTATTACATAATCCATCTTACCTTGACATTCTATCATTACGTATTTCTCGAAAGTTCAAAAATAATTCCCGAGCAAATATCGATGAATAGTATTTTTCGAAAAACTTTTATTCTCGTCTTGGAAATTTAAACACTCTAATTCTTCCAGGTAGCTAAAATACTACGACATTCCCACTTTATTAGGTTATACAATGACAACCATCTTGATGACACAAAGAATATAATTTTATTTATTATTTAATTCAATAAAATTATTTTATAATAAAATCCAAATTTCTTGGTCGTTACAGTTAATATAACAAATAATAACATTATATATATATATATATATATATATTGACCCCCAATAAAAAATCACAATTTTGTTAATAAATATTTAAATTTTTTATGTTATGATAATAATCTAAATTTGTTATGACAATAGTATTTAAAGTATAGGAATACGTTTTTATGATCCATACCCCATAATATATATTTGTTATGGATCCTTATAGGGTATACATCATCTATACTATTGAAAATAAGAAGAAACGACCATGATTAGAAACTAAAAATTGATTAAAAAAATAAATATCATTCGCTACTAATAGTAGCGGATGCTAATTAAAATAAGAACTTGATTTTACCAATAAATATTTACCCTAATCAGAATAGGACTTTACCAATAAATAGTTTATGATTTATTAACTTGCGCGAGTTTAGGGCTAATAAATCAGGCTTTAGGGTTTGTCAGCTATATTTTAGAGTTTATTAACCTTATATGCTACTAATAGTAGTGAACGCTAATCAGAATAATTGTTTTTATCAATAAATATTTACGCTAATCAGAATAAGAGTTTGATTTTACCAATAAATTTCACTACTAAAAAAATGGTCATTTATGATGGCCAAAATCCATCACAAAAACTAGAAAAATCATCACGAAATGTTTACGTCATGACTTTAAGCATCATAATGGCGGTCTTGTATATGCCCATCATGAAAGGGTTTATGTGATGGTTTTGACAATCACTCAAACGCTTAGTGCTTTTGTGATGATTAATAAGCATCACAATGGCGGTCTTGCATATACCCATCATGAAAGGGTTTATGTGATGGTTTTGACAATCACTCAAATGCTTAGTGCTTTTATGATGATTAATACAATCACATTAACGCGTAATCTATTGTGATTATAAAAGTCATCATAAAAAAAATACGACTTTAGGGATCAAAGGTAAGAACGTGAACGTGAATTTTTATTTACTGACAATTTATTTCACTATATTAATTGTATCAAATGATACTTGTAGGATTCGAACCATCCCCCCATTTGCAAACTAAATAACGAGTATTACCGCTACACCAAAGCCCAAATCATGATTATAATTTTAAAACAAAATATAAAAAGAAATATATGTGAGTTGACTTACTAAACAAGATTACTTCCATATAAGATTTGGTGATTGCAGTGGCAGTCACAAATATTTTATAATGATGGTAAAATTAGTCATCACCGAGTGCCATCATATATTTTATTTTTTGTGATGACTTGAAAATTCCATCACAAAATACCTTCTTTTTGTAATTGCAAATAAAAGTCGTCACAAAAATTTATCTTTTTAAATGATTGTCATTGTCGTCATAAAATATTATTTTGATTATTTCTTATATTAAAATATTAGTGATAGCTTAAATGCAATCACGAAAAGGGTATATATATAAGTGATAGCTTAGTGCATCACGAAAAGAAAATTTATTTTGCGTGAAAAATTTGGTGATTGATATGGGCATCACAATTATAATACATTGATGACAAAATTAGTCATCACTAAGAGCCATCATATATACTATTATTTTGTGATTGCTTAAAAATTTCATCACAAAATACTATCTTTTGTGATTGTTTTTAAAAACTGTCACAAAATTTCATCACATATTCTTATTTTTCTAATTATTTGAAGGTTTATTAGCCAAGATTTAGAGTTTATTAACAAAACCTATTTAATAAATTCTAAATCCTAATTAATTTATAAACTCTGGTTAATAAATCCTAAATATTTATTAGTAAAGTCAAACCCTTATTTCATTATCGTTCGCTACTATTAGTAGCGGATGACATGTGTTTTTTTACCATTCGCTACTAATAGGAGTGAATGTCAATTTTTAGTTTCTAATCATGTTCGTTCTGTCTTGTTTTCAATGGTATAAATTATATATGTGCATTATAAAAATCCATAACAAATACATATTATGAATCATTACCCTTATCCTTATACATTAAATACTAGTTTATTTTTATTTTTTCTTTCTAATGAAATTTACAAGGGTAAATTTTTTATACTTGATCACAATTAGACAAAATATTAGTCTCCCCGTCCCAAAAAAAAAGATGGCTTAATTAGTGATTTTTTTTTCTCCCTTAAAAACATGTTTAAAGTATACAAATTAACTAGATAAAATTTTGCATTGACTTGTTTACTTTTGTTTATATTATATTTTATCCAAATAATAAAACAATCACATCCTGTCATCACAAGGAATGATTCAAATTAATTCACTCTAGCTATGAATCTCCATTTGAAATCAATTAACACACATATCAACAGTGCCGAAGTAAGGAAATTTTTGCAAGAGTCAAAATATTATGATCCTATAAATAATTTGACAAGGGTTTGGGGTCTGTGTCTTCGAGCTAAATTTTTAAAGATAATTTTGTTTTTTCCGGCCGATTGCATATATAAAACATGTATGTATTAATTTGATTACAATATTATTAATAAAACAAGTAATAACATTATTTATATATATATATCCCTTATTGACCCCCAATACTCTTTTCTAATCACAAATTTATTAATAAATATTTAAATTTCTTATGTTATGACAATAATCTAAATTAGATTATTATTTCTTTTAAAAATATTAGAGGAAAATGCATACATAAAAGAGTAGAAGTAATATAGAATTGAGAAAGTTAAAAAAATTTTAACTTGACCCCGTATATTAAAAAAATTATAAAATTTTAGTGGTGTCAATTTGTTCATTACACTTAAATTTCTTCTAAATTTCATATATCATAATTTTTTTTAATTGGGTCAATTGACCTCACAGGCGATAGAGTGGCTTCGCCCCTACATACCAATATCTTAATTATCTTAATGTACATTAAATTTGTTCTTAAATTATAGACTGAAGTATGTTGGGATCCTATCCATTTCAAAATGAAATAAAGAAGATTTATTTTATGGTCCAAATTTAAAATATGTTGAAATGTTATGTGACAATCAAGAGACATGCAATAGTCTTAATTAGGCAAAGGATTCGACTTAACTTCGAATTTTCAATTGAAATAGTACTGCAATGGAGAATTAAGACAGGCTAGTTGTCCTCACTGAAATGCAATTAGAAGAGCTAGCTGTTGGTACCTGGTTGGTTTTGGATCCTTCGCTCATGTCTCAACTAATGTTTGTTAGAATTCAATCGCACACGACACAATAGTAAAGAATTAATACAGAAATTTATATGATTTTTTAATTTGAATAGTTTACGGACACGACGTTATATTTTTTATTAACTGAGTTCATAAAATTTTACAATAAAAAGTATATATAAGTGTTACTTCTATTCCAACTCTAATTCATATTATAACCTAAATACTTATAATGTCTTTATAACATCGTACCATATTCAACCTTCGGTTCAAAACACGATGGATCACATGACCTTTTTCAAAACTTCTCGTCACAAGTTCCAACAATATCAAATGAGGAAAGGACGATCGGACTCCGAGAACAGATCCCATGTCCCTAATTTCTCTGTCCCCTTGTGTACCCCTACTTAAAATTTGACATCTAGTTCCTTATTTAACACTAATTAATTCTAAAATTAAATAAAAAAATATATTTCAAAATTTATGGAGGGGAACACAAGGGAGACATGAAATTTAGGGACAGAAGATCTGCCTCATCGGACTCCATACCAATCAGATTTTCGACCTCAAATTCCATTAATTAGGGCATGTAGTGTTGCACTTTTTTGTATTAAATAATTTCCAAATATGGAAACAAAAATCCAAATTAATATTCCCCACAAAAAATTAACCCAACAAAGATTTCCAAAAATCAAAGTTAAACATTCCAATTTCATATTCTCTCTCCATTTTTGTGTTCGTGACCCAACGTTTTTCTCGATCTTGCATATAATCCCTGTCCGCTAAGATCCGAAACTTCGCCACGTGGCGACATCTGGATAAACCTGGTTATAGTGTTGGGTCACTGTGTGGCGTAGAACAGGTCTTTAGGTAGTTTATGCAACCTGCAGTAGCCAGTCGCCACAAGGGGTCTTTACCGACACTTCCGGTAACGGGCAAATTGCTATGATATAAGAACTGGGGTTTAAGCATTTGGTTTCTGGTGGTTTTCACAGGGTTTTTCGCCATACCAATTTTTGAGAAAGAAAGAGAATTTAGGGGAGAAAGAAATTATGAGAAAAAAAGAGAGAGAAATCATGGGATAGGTTTTTTATTTTTTGGTGATTTTTTATTTGAATTCTCTGATCTTAAATTTGCCTCTAAATTCTACTCATATTCGTAGGATATTTTTTTTTAAATTTCCAAGGACATTTGCCAAAAAATAGTCTCTTTGGAGCTGAGAGATTAAATTTCTGGGTTTTGTTTGCTCATTCTGGGAATTTGTGCTGCTGGCAAGAAATCTTAGGACAGGGAAAAGAAAACTTGAATTACATGGTGAGTGTCACAGTTTTCCTTTCATTTTGCATCACTTTGTGTGCATCCAAAAGAGCATTTGGAATAAACTTGTGGTTTTTGATATTATTTCATTTTATTTTGGTAATCATTTTGAATTCATGTTCTAATGGACTCGATCTGAGGATTGGTTAGATCCATAATTCCCTTTCCTTTTCCTTTCTATTTGTAAATCATTTGAATTATTTGAGTTCTTTTACAGATTGATCTACCCTTGTGTTTTAGATTATATATGCATGTTATAAATCTAATGTGGATGAAATTTTTTTTTTTATTGTTTTAGATGTTATCTTTAATTCTTAGGATAAGGATTTTGTGAGGTTTTTTGTTTTTTCCCCTTTCTTTTTCAACACTTAATTGGCACTTTTAAATTTGTTTTAATAGTTGCCCTATGTAAAGTTCATATTTTTTTCTTCCCTTTTCTTGCCTTTAAAACTCTATATTTTTAATTATAGTGTTTTTAGTTTCAAGGAAGAAATTTCTGAAGTAGAACTTGGCTAATCTATCTCCTTGATGAGCTAAGGCAGATAACGTGGATTTCTTAATCACTATAATTGGTTCTTGTGAATAACTTATTATAACTTTTTTGCTTTAGCTTTTGATGCATTCATGTCCTGCAGAAGATATATTTCCCACTGAATTATTGTATTTTGAATTTTATTTCTTTATTCTAAGTGCCTGTCATCCTTATTCAGATGGTGCAGATCTATACAAATTGAATCCCTCCTTTATTAGATTCCAATGTGCACCTCTCTTGGAATTCTATGACAAATTACAAAATTGGATTTTAGCCATCTAATGATTGGTCACTAGGGAACTAAATTATTTTAGTTAGATGTATTCACTATTTTGAAATTTTCAAGGGAACTTGACTTTGTCAAATTATCTTGTAGACTACTGTCACTTCAAATAGTGCATTGCTTTTCTTGAATATTTTAATTTGATTTTTTATGTAGCTATATTTTTGCCTATATAAGTTGATAACATGCTTAATTCCCCTTTTCCCTTGCATTTTTGATGATTTGGAAACTTCTAGTATGTGTTGTCATGTTCTTGTCCCAGTTCGGTGAGCAGAATAAGTAACTGGATCATGCTCAAATGAAGCCTTGCCACGTGTTAGTTATTTGGCTTTACTGGTTTCCGCCTACTTTTTCTGAACTGTTCTGTCGCTTTAGATGCTTGTAACTGTTATCTTGTTTGTATTGTTAGTTAAAACATAACAGTATTTTACTTTAAAAAAGGTGTCTTGTCCCAAGTATGAAATATATGGTGTTTGCTTTTGTTTTCTCTAGTTTGCCATTCTTCTTTCTCTACATCATAGTTCAACCAGACCATATTTACTTTTCTTTATTACTTCCTCATTTTAATTTTGGCAATTTCCTTCCTTAGCTGCCTCATTGCCAATATTTTGTCTGTGAACAGGGTTGCTTAGTTTTGGTTCTTGGGCATGGATGATCGCAAGGTTTATGATGATGTGGGGTTATTTTAGACTTTTAAAAGGCTCAAAGCATGCCGATAGTTTGGATTTGATGAGTTTTGATATGATCACTGAGATATGGTGTTGCAGAAGAGGCTAGACTATGGATTTAATGGCTATCAGGTGCCTCCAACTCCCCGAGCCACCAGATCAGCCAGGGTAAATATTATCTACTTTTCGTGGATATCTCATCGTATTTTTATTTCCTTTTTGAGTTTGTGCTTCTTAAACACTGATCTCTATCCTATATTCGTTTTCCTTTTTTTAGAAAAGGGTCCCTTTTAGGAAGAAAGTAGATGACAATCAAATGCGTGCATTTGACTTATTGGCAACAGTCGCTGGCAAGTTATTGCTGGAGGGAGAAAATGCTCCTAGTACTGAGATGTTTACGGGAACAGAGAAGTGTGCAGTCGAGAAAGATTCTGTTAAGAAAGAACAACTTGTTGAACATAACCCCGAGAAAGTAAAACTTTTTAATGAAGGTAGCTATGGCAGGAATATTTTTATTTCTGAGGTTAATTCACAAGCATCTGTTGTGAAACATAGTGTTAAGGAACTGTCACATGTTCAGACTGATGCTTGTTCAGGACTTACTTCTGTAGTAACAACTTCTGATTCAGAGAAATTTGGATCTACCACAAAGTTGCTCAACTGTGAAAGCAATATTGAACATGGAAACTCTGCCACCAAAGTAGATGTGGGATCCTCTCGTTTTAGTCTCTCATTTGGTAGTAAATTAAATGATACAAATAAGAATCTTATAAAAATTGAGCCACCAGTGTTTGGAAAGGAAGCAATTAGTGCCAGGGCTGATCTATGTTGTTCAGAGAATCTTGTTGTCAGGGACATAAAACCTCCTGCACTAGCCAGTTCTGACAATAGTGTCAAGTTTCCAGTCAAGCTTTCTTTCTTGGATGAAAAACCAAGGAAGGCCTTCTGCACAGATCACTGTCCTCGTGGTACCTTTCCGGCCTGTAGGGATAATGTAAAGTTAGTTAGTAGAGATTATGATGAAAATTCTTCTGGGTGCACTCAACCTAGCACTCTTAATAAGGTCTTTGGGTCACCGCCGCGTATCGGTGACAGAAGAATAAGGAGGTTCTTGGCATCCAAATATTGGAAAGTAACTCCAAAATTGAAGGATGAGGAGCGGTTCAGTAATGGTGAGTATTTTCTTCTTGTTTAATCTCACTTTGCCATTTTACAATTCGATTTAACAAATGCATGACTTATTTACTGATTAATGTAATAAGAACGATCCAGGAACAGAAACAAAATCTGTTTATCACAATAGGGTTAATTGTATCAAACGTCAAAGGTCTCTGAGGGACTATCCATTGAAAAAGAGGAGGCTTTATGACCATAGCTTAATGGAAACTTGTGATGAAGGGGTTAGCAGCGATGGCACATCTAGCTTACTTGGGAAGGGCTGTAGTGGAGATTCCTCCGGGTTTGGTGCTACCATGCATGAAGGTTTATCTCCAAGTTTCATACTTTTACTTGGTCATATGCAACTTACTGTTGTATTGGGTTTCTCTGCTTTTTGCGTGATAACCTTGACATTTTGATGCAGCAATAAGGGCGTCAGCTTTTGCTGCAGGTCAGAATAAATCCTTTCAACTGACGGATTCTCATGGTATGAGAGCCTTTGATGGAGTAATTCATATGTTTTTTTTGTCTTGGTCAGTTACTGACATTCAAAGAGAATCTTATACAAAGATGTTTTTCCTTTTACCCAGTGAAACTTAAGATCAAGTCTTTCAAGGTTCCAGAGCTATTTATTGAGATTCCAGAGTCTGCAACTGTTGGTTCTTTGAAGGTATGTAATCCTATTCATATCTGTCTATGTTGGTAGAAATTTAGTTCAGTTCACATAAACCAATATTAGTAGGTTTGAAGAAGTTAAAACCACATAACTCTGTCAAAATTTGAGGCACGTGATGCCAAATCATGCTATTGCCTAATTTGTTACTGTCATGTTTACATCTAAGCGTCTAAGCAGAGATTTATAAAATAATTGTTTATGCCTAAATTCTCATGTGATATGTGGCTTGTATATTGTCAAAATTAACAATGAACATCATTAGTGGGGAGGACGTCCATGTTTTGTAATAAATGATCATATTTGAGAAACACTTCATGACCTATGGTATTTTCATGTTTTCTGCAATCAACTTTCGTTGTGGGAGGACCAGACCTTGGAACTCCACTAAACTGAGTTATTTTAGTTCCTATTCTCTTTTAATTGATAGATTTCTGTTAATTTAAATTATGTACTGATGCCGTGTAAACCTTCTGCAGAGGACAGTTATGGAGGCAGTGACTGCTATACTTGGTGGTGGACTGGGTGTTGGTATTCTTCTTCAAGGGAAGAAGATTAGAGATGATAACAAAACCCTGGTGCAGACTGGAATATCTAATAATAACAGAAGCGATGCTCTGGGTTTTACTTTGGAGCCAAACTCTTCACATGTTTCTCCACCTTCATGTCCTGAAGATAATTCCTTTTTACTCCCTTGTGATACAGCTTCACCACTATTAAGGTAATCTTTATTTGATGTTTACCTTCAGTTTTTGTCCACCTCTAGTGGGTAATTACCTTCAGTTTTTCTCCACCTCTAGTGGCCTGTTTGACCTTTCGTTTATCTCGACACAGCTACATGTTTGTTAGTTTATTACAAGGATGATGTTACTTGGTGAAGTTATGTATTTATTGGCGGCCTTTCGTATTTTCATCCTTTTTCATGCATCTTCATGAATAATGTGACGGTTAACCTCTTTATCCAAATTGAAGGACAGCTGGATTACTTCAGTTGTTGCTAATAACATGTAATGTTTTTTTGATTAGGTGCGCTCATTCTCCCAATCTAGTTAAACAGGAAACTTCTACTGTTTCACCAGATCTTCCCATCGCAAATTTTTTAAACATAATTGAGAGTGATCATGATTCAGCTCCCTCTCCTCCTGACATGTCAATAGACAAAAGCCTGATAGATTCAAGAGCTTTGGTTGCCGCACCAGAAATGAATGTGGAGGCACTGAATGTTGTTCCCATGCGGAAATCGAAGCGATTAGATGTTGGCCAGCGCAGAATTCGTAGGCCGTTCTCAGTTTCTGAAGTGGAAGCATTGGTTCAAGCTGTTGAGAAGCTCGGAACTGGAAGGTATGATGGCGAAATTATATCTTATCCAGAAAAAAGAAAAACTAAAAAAAAAAATCACTGGAATCATACACCCTCTACTTTGTGGCATTTAGCTTAGGACCATATGCCACCATCAACAGGTGGTTTTTACGTAACAACTTTCAACTTACTCAACCTTATCTAGAGTACCTTTCTTTTTTCCGTGATTCCTAATACAAAGTCCATTTTGAAAGTTTTAAGCAGCTAAGACTTGTTATGTTCCAAAGATACCATCTAAATCATTCATTATTAGACAATAATATGGATGTAGCGGTCTATCTGTATGTCTATAATCCAATAAAGGGAACACCAACAAGTTTGGCAGGGTGTAGTTTGTTTGATACGTAAAACTTGTACAAACTTGGCAGCAGCAAAACATAACTTCCAAAGTTTAACTAGTGTGAATACAAAAGTGGAAGGAAGAAGATAGAGTTTTAAGAATTTTGAATGTAATGGAGCAGTTTGAGAGTTACAAACTAAAAAATGTCAGTAGACGCTTATCTCATTACGTGTCGCCTTCTAGCGAAACTTTATTTAGTATAGTTTAAAATTTAGAAAATTAAGTTTTCCAAATTTCATTTGTCATCAAAAGTTTTAAATAGGGGTTCTTTTCACTGGAAAAGTATTTCTAAAGTTTTAAATAAGGATTGCTTTCTTTGGAAAAGTTTTTCATTTTTTTTTTCATTAAATAAGGGTTCTTTTCGTTATAAAGTGTTAAATTTTTAGGGTTACTTGTTACTTTCTTTACCATTTCTGTATGCATCCTTGTTCTTTATTTCAATTAATGATGAAGATATTGTTATTTATATCTCCTTTAATGGTCTATTATCCTGTAGATGGCGTGATGTTAAACTGCGAGCTTTTGACAATGCTAAGCACAGAACTTACGTAGATTTGAAGGTAAGGAACTGATTCTATTATGTTTATATGTGTGTGTGTATATATAAATATATATGTATATATACGTATTCTGTATCTAGATTTTAGGTGATCCTAAATATTACTCATACTGCTCAATTTTTCCTTACCTTCCATGTCTGTTACCCTACAATTCTGTGCTTCCAAGTTAAGTTGTTTCTTTATTCACAAACCCTTGACATTCTAGCAAGTTTTAAAGAAGGCCAATTTACAGAGTTGCCCCAGTAGTTTAATTTGTTCAAGGTATTTAGTTGCTTGCCTTAGTGGCAAATGATTAGACAGTCTTTATAGCTATATCATAAAATAGAAAAACTGTTATAGGGAATCTCTTTAATAGTCTTGCACAAATCTCTTTTCATGCCAACTATCATAAAATAGAAAAACTGTTATAGGGAATCTCTTTAATAGTCTTGCACAAATCTCTTTTCATGCCAACTATCATGCCCTCATCAAAACTACTGGTATAATTGCCCAATTTTTTTACCGTTGAAAGAATACTAATATAGCAAATGAGAGTGTTCTAGGAGCTCTGATTTCTATTGTTTGAAAAGGGAAAAAGAAAATGATTTATATGTCGGAAAATGTCATGACGAATTTGGATTGCGACTATAGTCGAACCCCAAGCGACTTGCATAGAATAATAATGCATTAGGTCACTTCTGTATTCTCACCTATCCCCATACATTGGTATTTAATATCGATATAAATTTGTCCCGCGGAAAAAAGTTGCATCTGGAGTTGTTAATCATCTCCTTCATCATATACATTATTTAATGGAGATTGATGGCGTTATATATCATGGGGGTGGTGCAGGACAAGTGGAAAACATTGGTGCACACGGCAAGAATATCTCCACAGCAAAGGCGAGGTGAGCCTGTGCCTCAGGAACTCCTGGACAGGGTTATAGCTGCCCATGGTTTCTGGTCACAGCAGCAAGCCAATCAACAGCTTAAACATCACTCCGAAGCTTGCCTCCTTTTTTGAAGGAGGCGTAGATGAATTTAGGAAGGTCTCGTTATTTTTTGTTGTTTATTACAACTATGAAAAAAAAGTACTGACAAGTGGAAGAAACATAGGTGGTGTTATATTTCTAGGCTTCTAGCTCTCGCTGTGATTAAAGTCCTGCGCGGCGGAAGAGTTTGGCGCCTTGTAATCGGACGACAGAATAAGAGTTTACTAAGGGAATTTTTTTAATGCCAAATTGCCAACATATAAATGGCATTCCTTTTTGATTTTTCATACATGGATTCTTTCATTTCTTTGGGTGGATTTGGGAAAGTATAGATCGTTTGTTGTATTGTTTGTGAGGGTAATCTGGTGTTTCATTTCTTTGATCCCCAGATGATTTATTGTATTTGAGAGTGCTTTTGTAGATTCTGTTTCTTCTTGGAAGGTTTATCTTTGGATTTTGTTTTCCATACTTGATCACTGTTATAGTGTTGAGAAAACAATTGTTCCAACAAAAAAGATAGTAGTATAAAATGATATAATCTTTTTAACTTCTTCATCTTTGTTAAACTAATATTTTTTTATAAAATATTATTTAAGGGGTAAAAATGAAATAAAAATATAACTTAACCCTCAAAGTATCACCCAACTTCCACAAACGGCCCTAAGCTATAAAAACTATCTAAAAAAGAACTTTTGTTTCAAACCATAACTATCTCACTAAAATAATTTGGTTGGGAGGTTCAGCATAAATGAAACTGTTCTAGATTTACTACTCAAATAATGTGATTTTTATGCTTCATAGAAGAATTGATTTTGAATTTTATTGGCATGGCCTATTAGATTGGTATTTATTTTTATATGGGTTGACGATTTTTTTATTAATTTATTAAAGGAAAGGTCAATTTTATCCTTATTTTTTTCAATTCTTTTTCACCCTTCTTTGATGGATATGATAAGTTGGATCATACTATTATGCCAAAGGCCATTCGTTTAGATACATCTTCTAAAATATCAATGATATTTATAAAATATAATAATCACGTGAATAAATGTAGAACACTGTCAAAATAAGATTCTCAAGAATGCCAACAAATACAGCTAATTGAGTGCCTTGTGGTGCCACTACGCTTAAAAGGGTATTTGGGGATCGATTATAGGTACTCAAATATGCTTCTAATCATTTTTAAGAAATAAAAATGTTTGATAACTTGATTTTAAAACGGTTTATAATCACTTTTTATAGAAATAATCAAGTGGAGCTTTTTGGTTATTTGTCTAATATAATAATTAAGTTTGATCAGGTATATTATTAATTTATTCCTATTTATTTTTGTACTTTTATCTATTACCTATCTTTACATTTTAAAATATTCTTTTTAAGTAATTTACACCTGAAATAAGTGATTAACAATTTTTTTAATAACAAACATTTTTCACTTCGTATTAGTTCAATTAATTGCTTTTAATTTACCAAACACATACTACATTTTTTAAAAAATGATTATAAATAAAAGCAAAAACTAGAATTATTAATCATATTTTTAAAACAATTCCAAACATATTCTAAAAAACAACTCAACTAATCACTACAAGAAAATCGGCTATTTTCGACGGATGTAACCTCGACGGATTATAGTCCTGTCGCAAATATAATAATTTCGACTAGACTACTCCGTCGAATATAATTCCCTCGAAAATATTCTAAGGACGACGGAATTCCGTCGAAAGTAGTAGGCACTCAATGGCGCCAAGTTTCGCGCCACCGCGAAAACTAACTTCGATGAAATCTTGGTTATTTTTGAGGGAATGCCCGTCGAGGATACTTTAACTTCGAGGGACCTATGTTCGACGACTATTCCGTCGGAATTATTTAATAAAACTGTAAAAAAAAATCAGATCAGCCCCAAATGCCCATTTCCTTTATTTTCTTTCCATCTCTCGACTCCCAGTCTCTCCATCTCTCGACTGTTCGTCTCCAACTCTCCATCTCTCGATCTCTCAAACACCTACACTTTGCAAAGCTTCCTCCCATTTCTTTCGTCCGCCTTTTCGTCCTCGTTTTTCCGACCGTTGCTCGTGGCGGCGTTGTGGTGGTTTGGTAAAGCTCGTGGCGGCGTTGTGGTGGTTTGGGAAAGCTCGTGGTGCCACCGTTTCCTCCTCCTCCTCTACTAGTAGCAGCTAGCTTGCCGGCTTTAAGGTTCTGCCCTAATTTTTTCCCTATTTAGAAATCCCCAATTAACTCCATAATAATTGTTAATATATAGTTTTTCTGCCATAATCAGTAATTATAAATAGTTTTTCTTATAATAATTATTGATAATTTATGCCCTAATGTTCCCCTATTTAGAAAATTACATATTTGAAGAAAGGGTTTGTGACTGTTACATGTTCTAATATTCTGATTTTGTGATATTGTTAATTGATGAAGAGTTCTGTAACTTGAATTGGGACTGATCTAGTAGTTATATTTGGGACTGTTACATATATGTTCTGATTTTGTGATTCTATTAATTTAAATACATATTTTGCTTTGTGATCAGTTTGGGACTTGATATAATCAGTAAGTGTTTGTTGATTTATGTTATCAGTTATTCAACAGTAAGTGTGATGATGAAAATTGATGTAGGTATATTTGTTATCAGTTTTAGTGCTTACGTTGCATATTTGAATGTGAGATACATGTTTATATTACTGTGTATTAGGTTGTGACAGGTTACAGGTACATTACTAGGTTTAAACACCTGGAAACTGAACTTTTAAAATCAGCATTTAAAAAAAAATAGTTAATTCCGACGGAATATGGTATTTTCGACGAAACTTCCCTCGGAGGTAACAAGCAACCAATTTTTAATAAATGTCGAAATATTCTAATTTCAGTCGTAAATACATTATCTTCGACGGAACGTATCCGTCGTAAACACTCTATCTCCGATGCAAATTCCGTCGAAGTTAATAATTAGTCAATTTTAATAAATATTGGGTTATTTTAGTTTTCAGTCGGAAATAAGATAATCCCGAGGGAATAAATCTGTCGGACATATGGTCTATTATATTCGACGGAAAGTTTCGTTCTATATATTCTGTCAAAAATAGGCAATGTTCGACGAAAATCCGTCGGAGATAATTTCGTCGAAGATAATTAATATCTGACGGAATTCTTGACGAATCTTATTTTTGACGCGTATATATATGACCGAATTTCTGACGGATATTTTGGTCGAAAATAATATATTTTCGACGGAATAGGATTAGTTCCAACAAAATAGTCCGTCGGAAATAAGCTCTTTTCTTGTAGTGAATTTAGCTATATATAAAATAGTTTTAATTAAATTACTTTTTCCCATTAAACTGATCCCCAATTCACATTTTAATCATGATCTAATATATGCTAGTATTGTAGCGTTCCCTAAATCCGGGTACTAATCACCACGAACCTAGTACATCAATTCTATAACTATTGCGGAAGATATAAACATAAATTGTTTATACAATAATTTTTACAACATAATCCCCAAGGTCGATAACCTTAACTTAATACGATCTGGATTCAAAATCCTACTCGACATACAATGTCATTTGTTTTCAATACTATTACAATTCTAGCTGCACAATAATCCAATCCCGGAACTTGTCTTTGCATGTGCCTATATCCGACGTTTCGTCTTAATCTGAATTTTTTTCATGATATAGCAAGGGTGAGCAACACGTTTGCCTAGCAAATTTTAAATTCAAATATAAGATATATCATGATTGAAAAGAATAATAAGCTGACAAACTTTCAACAATATAATGATTGTGAAAGAACATGAATCAATTTTCATAACTGAATGACCGAGTCAATAATAATGAATGGACCAACAATGAACATGAACAAGTATAACTGAACCAAATGGTAATGAAGGTGATCAGCCTTTCATACCTGATAAACATATACAACATGCAACGTGTGAATCAAAATTCATAGATGTGATGTAATCAACAATGATTAACCACTAGCATGCTCGAAAAATCATAACTCAAGTTTGAGTTAGAGAACTTGCTTGAACCGTAGATTACTGTTACACAATCTAATTTAGCTTTATCTGAAAAACCAATTATTGATAATATCGATCTCTTAATTAGAATAATTTCATAATGTATACTACTGCTTAATTACAGTCACAATATAACTTAAACACATAGCACATATCCCTAACAGTCGCTAAAACAAATAAGACCCGGTATCAAGTCAAACTATTTCAGTCTAGTTTGATTTTGGTATTATTTCGACGTCCCAATTGCCTATCAGATAATATCGAGTTTATTTTCAATAAAACTCTACTTAACTACCTCAATATTGCTTTAGATAATTTATCTATCAGTCATAATATTTATCGAAAGCTCATAGTAATTTTCAGATAATTATTATCATTTATAATGATTTTTTAATAATTAATATCATTTTAAATGATTTAAATACCAAATAATTCCATTATTATTATTATTTAATTAATTTCAAATATTAATGAAATACATGTCACAATATTATAAGTTAGTTATTATAACTCAGAATATTTTTAATACCTTAATATCAACTTCAATTGATTTTTAAAACATTAAAAATCATTTTTAAATAACTGCCATAATATTAAAATATTAATGTATTTCATGTTAAAATATTAAAAGTTATATATTCTATATTAATTTTTTTAAAACCTTTAAATCATTTTTAAATGATTTTTAGAACATTAAAACTATTTTTACATAATTTATTTAATAAAATTATTAAATAAATTTATTATCATTAATATTAAATTATTAATGAAATACATCCCAAACTATTAAAAGTCATTGAATATAACTTAAAATATTTTCTAGCACTTTAATATCATTTCAAATAATTTTTAAAATATTAAAATTATTTTTAAGTAATTTATTTAATATAATTATTAAATAAATTTAATATCATTAATATTTAAATAAATTAAAATATTAATGAGATATATCTCAAATTATTAAAAGTTAATTTTTATAACTTAAAATAATTCCTAAAACTTAATTATGAACTTTTCATAATTATTTTCTATTTTTTTAATTATTTAAATTAAATAATTTAATTTTTTATTTAAACTAAAGGGCCTATCGTGACGAAAACTGTCGCTATAGGTGTTTTTGAGCCTTCAAGAACATTCAAAGTCAGTATCTAGGTGCCTACTTTAACAACTTGTAATTTCTTGTTCATATTGTTTCTGGGCATGAGGGTGTGCTGGTTATGTAGTATTACTGTAATACTACATGTACAAACAAAGTTCAGGGTCAAACTAAATTACATCAGGAAGATATAAGCCATCAAAATTGATGTCAGAGCTGTTCTTGAGTTTCTGAGTTACCCAGAAACTCAGACAATGGTGAGGGTCCCTTTTGGAGCCTTAATAACTTGGATTTCTGGGCTTACTTTAAGTGTTAAAGTGTAACACTTATGTAGTATGTATGTCAAGGTACAAAAGTAATACACTTAGGTAGCTTAACAACATCACAGAAGCAAGATTTGACTTGGTCAAAGTACTAGCCAGAAACTGTTCTTGAGAAATTTGGGTTTTCTAGAAACTCATACCAAGCAGTTGGTCAACCCAGTTTTGACCATTAATATCTTTGATCTTGTTGATGATCTAGGTGTTCTAGTGTCATGGTTGAGTAGTCCATATGTCAGAGTATAAAAACTATACACTCTCATGGCCTAACAACTGCAAGATCTAAGGCCTGCAAAAACTTGTCAGACATTTCTGGGAAATCTGGGTTTTCCAGATTTTCATTTCTGTGCTTGGTCAACCATGTTTGACCATTAATAACTTGTGATTAGACATGGTATGGACTTGATTCCACTTTCAGTCTACTCTCCTCATGGCATACTATATCAATGATACACTTTACAACCTCAAACAATAAACACACAATGATCTAGAGGCTCTGACATTTGACTGTCAGACCTCATTTAAGGGTTCTTGACTATTTTCTAAAATTCCTATTTCCATGCACTCAGATGTTATGGATCCATGATGTATCATAATAGATCACTAAATAACATCTTAATTATAACACACATATAAACAACAAAACACATAATTTACAGAAATCATAAGGATCTAACATGGATTACGGTTTATACCTTTATTAATCAAATATTTGATTTCTGTCCTCATGATCTGATATTGGATAACTAAGATGTTTTCTTGGATTTATTTTGGACTTAGTTTCTCTCCAAATTTCGAGAGTTAGAGAGAGAATGTCTTGCTAAGTTAGAAAATAATGTGAGATATTTCTTAACTTTAACATTTCAAATCTTTGATTCCATGGTTGAGAATGTTGCTAGATGGCCTTATGGTTGATTGGTGTTAACTTGAAACACATGGAAAATGTTTGATGGTGACTCACCATAATTCGAAAATATCTTTTACGACGCCCCCAAAATAGGTATGCATCACCCATCTTGGGTCGCCAAATATATGGTACAGAATTCAAATACAAACTTAATTTATACAATACGAAAAAAGTGTAGCTGAGAGTTTTAACACGAATATTGTCCCATAGACAATATTCAAACTCAAATGGAGTCCTCATTACATTTATTATCACACTATTTCATAGAATAGTGAGGACTACTATAGCCACCAACTCGGACCATCACTCCGTTCCCCAACTAGTCCCGGCTACGTTCTCATTTCCTGAAGAGAATAATGAAAGCAAAAGGGTGAGCTCAACTAGTCCAGTAAGAGATATTATGACTAATGCAGAATAATTTATCGTTAGCCTTCAACAGTGTTAAACTAATAAAATACAATAAACATCAAGTTTAACTGCAGCGGAACAAACAATTCATTAGAGGAGTCAAGTAAAACTATGATATGTAACGCCCCGAAATCTGGTCTGTAACATTCCAGAATTATAATTGTTATATTAAATATGTGTTGAATTAGATAAATATTTAATAGATGTGTTTATGGTTGAATTTGTAATTGTTCAAATTTGATTCGATTTGGTTAATTATTTGTTAAATAAATAATTAAGGAAATTAATTATTTTATTCTAATTTAATTTAATTATTAAGTTGGAAAATTTTGATTAATTGAATTATTATTCTTTTATTTGAATTTGTAATTCTAATTTTGTGGTATTGATTTATGTGCTGTAATAATTTAATAAAAAGGTGGCAAATAACCTTTTACAAAGGAGTTATTAAAATAACTTAAAGGAGTTTTAATTCAGTTTTGCCAAACAACGCCTATTGCTTATTAAGTCTTTATTCTAATTGTGTTTTACCAAACAAGGCATAAGGGTTAATTGATTATTTTTTTAGTGGTTAGCCAAACAAGCCTTATGGCTTTTGATTTTCAAATAAACATAACTGATGTCAGTTAAGTTAGTATTATATTATTATATTTATTATTATTATTATTATTATTATTATTATTATCATCATCATACGTTAGATATCTAGTACGCTAGATAGAGTTAGGTAGAAAAGAAAGACTCAGAGAAAGAAGAAGAAGAGAAGAAGAAAAGTGAGAGAGAAAAGAAGAGAGGAAGAAAGGCTAGAGAATTTGAGAAAAGAATTGGGGAAAAGAAGTTTAATAATCAAAAGGGATAGCCATCATCTTCTACAATCAAGGTATTCTCCTATCCTTTTTTTAAGTTTTAAAGTTCTAGTTTTCTCTTCTCCCATTTCTCTATAAAATTCTTGTGATAGGGTAAATTATTAATTTTATGGGTATTCATATGATTAACTAGTGTTATAAAGTTATTTTCATAAGTTTTATATGATTATAATCAATGAATTGTTGTTATGTATGTAGTTTGTGAAGAAAACCTTTTTACGGAGAGACTATGTGAATGAATATGGGTTAATTTAAAATAAAAATTATGGGTTGTTTAGTTGTTTTATTGATAAATTGGCTATTCAATTTGTTAGAGTATGTATATACTTTGATAAAATGCTTTAAATTAATTGTTTTGGTTGAAAAACAAAATCAAAGTATTGATTTTCATCAAAAATATCAAAAAGTGAATTTTTATCAAAAATAGTGAAATTGGATGTTTTAAATTAGTTGTTTATGTTGTTGTATGGGTAGAATCATGTTAGGAGTTCTTGAATTATGTTTACATGAAGTCTTTGTATGAATTATATGTGAATTAGACTGTTAGAAACGAACTTGTAGGCCAAAATTGGCTTTGTTCATATGATTTTCGTAACTGTCTGTCGAAGTCTGCAGAGTGGCGCCGCAGCACGGCTTGGCAGTATAAATCTCGCGCCGCAGCGCGGCCTCGTAGATTTTTTTCTCGCGCCACAGCACCGCACCACAGTATAAACTTGTGGCGCCGTAGCGCGAGTTAGCAGAATGGTCTGACAGTGTACTTTTTGTACTCAAGTATTAAGAAATTGTTATGTGATGATAGTAGGACTGTAAAATGTTGATGTTAGTATTTCTATACTATGAATAAGTATGTTATTAACAATTAACTTGTGTTATAACGTGATTATATGATTAAATAATCAAACCTATATGATGTATGTAGTTAGTTAAATTTGTAAAGTAGTAGTGACTAACTATGTCATGATGACATATATATATATATATATATATATATATATATATATATATATATATATATATTATATATATATGTACATATAGGGTATTGTGATCCGAATTGATTCGGTTTAGCCTACGAGCAAGACAAGTTTTCTAATTCTTTATCTTGTTGAACTATTTATTGTTTCAATTCGATTACCTTATAAATGATGCAAGCTTTCTAAACTTTGGTTTGATTTTGACAAGTTATTCTTGTATTTAACTTGTTGTTTAGCATGCACAACTATTTATACTAATGTCGAACAATTTTATCGTTCAAACTACTATGCATGCTTAGTACTCAATTCTAATTAACCTTGACTTAATATTGTTCAAGCAAGGCATGTTATAGTTATTCAAAGTATATGCTATTAGATTATTCCTAAAGCATGATTTTGGTTTACCATGTTGATTCAATTACGATTACTCTATGGTACGATGTTATTGGTTTTATTCAACTAATCCTTAGTTGATGTTCGTTGAATTCTAAATTATCTTGAAATGTATCCAAACCAAACTCACTTTGGTGCGAACTTGTACTCTAAATACTGAGATGAACAACCCTATTATTAGGGGTAACTTACGCTTAGCATTGAAATGTTTATGCACAATACATTGTACGAAGGGCTGATCCCCCTAAGTACGAGGAGTCCCTATAGTCTTATGACTGTTAAAGTTTAAGTTGAAACATTACTTATAACTATGGACATAGTTCGTGGTCTTAGGACCCTCAGTTATATACTTCAGAATGTTGACAAATCATATTATTTAAAATCCTATTGAGTCTCTTACCTAACATTTGTTGTAAAAGTTTGTCATTCATTATTATTTCAAGTGAGCTTTGTTTGCTCACTCTTGCTTATATAACTATTACAGTTAAGGATGAGAAGACTGATGTACCTAGCACCAGTAAGGGAAAAGGAAAGATGAACAAGTTTTGAAGACTTGTAATATGATAGTTTATTATCAGTTTTTGATTGAATGGTTGTAATAAAGATTATTTATTTTATGCATTTGAATGATTGTGTTTAAAGGTTAGACAACCTGAGAGATTTTATTATGTAACCCTTTAATGGGGAAGGTTTTATTTATCCAGTTTTATTGTGATTGGATAGTTAGATATGAATGTTTGATTAGTGAACACCAAATCCTGTGGGAATGAAGTACCTGAATTTGGTGGTGTCACAAGTTGGTATCAAAGCCTTAGGTTATGAACCTTAGGTGGGGGAAAAGCCTTAGGAAGTAACCTTCAAAAAGATAGTAATGATAAATTCTTATCGAGTTTTAAGGAAGAAGTAATAAAACACTTATGTGCTTATGTGTTTATAACTTATGTGCTCCTGAGAGTCGAGTAGTAATGATTAGTAATTAAAAATTAAACTTTGGTTGACAGGATGCCTAATATAGGAGGATCCAGTCAAGCTAGGGAGGAGGAGCCTCGAGATATTCAGGTAGCTTGGGAACAATTACTGCAACGGGAAACAGTTCCGTTGGTCACAGTAGTTGAGCAGGAGAGAGTACCTGAGGAGGATGATGAAATAGAGACATACGAGGAGGATTCCTTGGAGCTGCCACAGACGGATGAAGAGGACGAGGAGGAAAGGATTCCACTTAACTCGATAGTTGGCCGTATATACGATGTGGTGCATGACCGTAACGTGGAACTTCAAGATACTGTCGAGGAATTGCAAGAGATAGTAGATGAACAACAAACCTCGATGGCACAGAAGGACGACGAGATCCAGGATCGAGAAGGACGATTGAACAATGTTGAAGAGAAGTTGGTTCACACTGAAGAAGAGAATGACCAAATGAGAGCAGAGATTGCAGAGTTGAAGAGCAAGTTGAGAGAAGAGTCTGCAAAAAGGGCAAGAGTCGAAAACGCGTACGAGGAAGCTGATCAACGGGCCGAAATAGCAGAGGGAGACGCACAAACAAAGAGAATGAAGATGCAGGAGATGGATAACGTATTTAACATCGCGATCAATCAAGCTTAGGATCGGGTCATGGGTTACCCAATTCAGTTCGAGACGCTACCCTCGTACATACTAGATCGTCGAACCATGTTCCGAATTATGGAAGAAGAGCATCGTAAGGCTTTGCAGTATCTTAATAGAACAACTTAGGAAGTGTACTTGGTTTATGATTTATGTTATGATAAGTATTATGTAAATCCCTAGTGTTATGCAACTTATGTGATATGATGATGATATCCTGAACTTTAGTAGTTCAGGAAAATAATGTAAATAGCAGTGATGCTATGGATATGATGTTTTTCAAAGAATTAAGTATGAATAAAAGTTATTATCTTCTTTTATCCAAAGTGTTATGTGTTATGTGGTGATTACTTTTATGGGGGCAAGTTAATTAGAAATTACTTGAAAGAGTTGAGTAATAATCTAATGAGTGTATTTTTAGCAGAAAATGCCTCCAAGACGTTAACCACCTCGTTAGAGAACCGCTGAAGGAACCAACAACGATAATGCTGAAGCTAACCCCGTTCAGCAGCTGGTGACGTTACTGACAGGTGCACTGCAGAATCAATTGCAGAATCAACCTCAGAACTAAGGTGCTACGTTTAAGGACTTTAAGGCAGTTGGACCACCAGAATTTCGTGGATCTATGAATCCAGTTAAAGCATAGACCTGGATCATGGAAATTGAGAAGGTTTTTGATGTGGCTAGGGTAGAGGATAACCAGAAGACCATTTTTGCTACATTTATGTTGAAAGCAGAGGCTAGTTATTGGTGGCAGACAAATAAAACTCGCGAGGGACCAGGAATTATGATTTGGGAAAGGTTTAAGGAGATTTTCTTCAAGACTTATTTCCCAGAGAGTTCGAAAAGCCAGTTAGAAGTATAGTTTTTAGAACTGAAGCAAGGAACGATGATGGTGTCAGAGTATGCCGCAAAATTCAACTAGTTGGCGAGGTTTGCGCCATACCAAGTTAGCACAGATGAACGCAAAGCGAAGAGGTTTGAATAGGGACTGAAGCCCTGGTTGTTTAGTAGGGTTTCCTTGTTCCAGTTAAAGACTTTTGCAGCAGTAATGGAAAAGGCCATTCTTGCTGAAGGTGGAGGAGAGGCGGTAACCAAGTTCAATCAGGAACAGAAAAAGAAGAAGAATGAAGTGGAGGTGAAGAATGGAGGTGGTGGTAGTGAAAATGGTAATAATAACCTGAAAAGAAAGTGGAATGGAAATGTGGGTGCTGGGAATCAACAAGGTAGATAGAAGAATAAGAAGTTTGAAGCATTTGCTACATGCGGGAAGCTTCACAAGGGTGTATGTTTAATAGGGAAACGAGTATGCTTTAACTGTGGCCAGGAGGGTCATATCGCCCCAAATTGTAATAAACCCAAGAAGAATGTTTGCTATACTTGCGGGTCCAAGGATCACTTTGCTCGTGAGTGCCCCAAGAAGAAAGCTGGAGAAGCAACGGGGAACAATGGAGGTAGCAGTGGAGGTACATGGGCCATTACTGGACTGACGACATCAACCAAACCCACAGCTAGAACCTTCAACATGACTGTGCAAGATGCTGTGCAATCAAAGGATGTGGTGTCAAGTATTATCCCAATTAATGATATTGATGCTTATGTATTATTTGATTCGGGTGCTACTTGCTCATTTATATCTGATGAATTTGCTATGAGATTAGGATTGCCTAGTGAAGAATTGAATTTCCCTCTGAACATAGAAATTGCTAATAAGGAAGTAATTCCTGTTAGGTTCGTATACAAGAACTGTAGGGTGAACATTAAGGGAAATATCTTGATGGTAGATTTAATTTCGATTAGGCTCGGAGAGTTTGATGTTATTTTGGGAATGGATTAGTTGTTCAATTGTGGAGCAATAATTGACTGCCAAAAGAAATGTGTAAACCTTATGACTCTGTCAAAGGTAGTTTTCAATGGTAGCAAATCGCCTAGATAAATGAGATGTCTTACGATTATGCTAGGCCAAGAAGTTATTGAGTCAAGGCTGTGTGGGTTATTTAGCTTACATAGTCGATACTCAGAAGAAGGGTGCGAAACTGAAAGAAATACCAGTGGTTAGGGAATTTGTGGACTTGTTTCTAGAGGATTTGCCTAGGACTTCCGCCTGACAGAGAAATCGAGTTCGTGATCGACTTAGTGTCAAGAACCGCTCCGATATCGAAAGCCCCGTACAGAATGGCTCCGGTAGAGATGAAGGAACTGATGGTATAACTACAGGAGCTGTTGGAGAAGAAATACATTCAGCCGAGTGTGTCACCGTGGGGAGCACCAGGTGTTCTTCAGTAAAGAAGAAGGATGGGTCAATGCGTCTTTGCATTGATTATAGGGAGTTAAACAAAGTCACTATTAACAATAAATATCCATTGTCGAGAATATATGATTTATTTGACCAGTTGAAGGGTGCTAGATATTTCTTAAAAATAGATTTGAGGAGTGGGTATCACCAACTGAAAGTAAGGAAGGAGGATGTACCGAAGACGGCATTCCGAACTCGGTATGGACATTACGAATTTTTGGTGATATCTTTTGGTTTGACAAACGCCCCTGCAGCATTCATAGATTTGATGAACAAGGTCTTTAAACCATTTTTAGACAAGTTTGTGGTGGTGTTTATCGACAATATTCTGGTGTATTCTAGAACTTAAGAAGAACACGTGGAACACTTACGTCTAACGCTAGAGACGCTAAGAAAGGAAAAGTTGTACGCGAAATTCTCTAAATGTGAATTCTGGTTAGAACGTGTACAATTTCTTGGGCACGTAATTGACAAGGATGAAATCTCAGTGGATCCATCAAAGGTCGAAGCTGTGATAAATTAGGAAAAACCAAGAACTCCGTCAGAAGTAAGAAGTTTCTTGGGATTGGCAGGGTATTATAGAAGGATTATCCATGATTTCTCCAAGATTTCCACTCCGTTGACGAATTTGACTAGGAAATCTATAAAATTTATTTGGACGGAGAAATGTGAAGGAAGTTTTCAGGAATTGAAAAAGAAGCTAAGTATGGCACCTGTGTTGTCATTACCAGATAGTACAGGAAATTTTGTGGTGTACAGTGATGCTTCACATAAGGGATTATGATGTGTCATTATGCAGAACTAGAAAAGTTATCGCGTATGCATCAAGGCAATTGAAAGATTATGAAAAAGGGTATCCGACTCATGATTTAGAGTTGGTGGCGGTTGTGTTTGCTTTAAAAATATGGAGACACTATCTCTATGGAGAAAAATGTGAGATCTACACAGACCATAAAACTCTGAAGTACATTTTCACTCAGAAGGACCTGAACATGCGTCAAAGGAGATGGATGGAATTGATAAAGGATTACGATTGTGAGATCTTTTATCATTCCGGCAAGGCAAATGTGGTTGCAGATGCCTTGAGTAGGAAAGGCAGAGAAAAGTTGATGCTGTTAACTGATAAGGAGGAGCTTATTACAGAAATGTCAAGGATAGAGTTGGAAATCAAATTTCCAAAAGAATCTGATGGAAAATTATACCAGATGGAAGCCAGTCTAACTTTGGTGGACACAGTGAAGACCGCTCGACTGCAAGATGACGAATGCAGAAAAATAAGAGAAAGTGTGGTCGAGGGAAAAGAAGAAAAATACAAGGTTGATACTGATGGAATGCTGAGATTCGAGGGACGAATCTGGGTTCCAGCAGTACCAGATATTAAAGAGGACATCTGGATAGAATCTCATAACTTGAGATATTCGATTCATCCGAGAAGTACGAAGATGTATCAAGATTTGCGACGACATTTTTGGTGGCCAAATATGAAGAGAGACGTTGCAGAATGCGTTGCAAAGTGCTTGACATGTTAGAGAGTCAAGGCCAAGCATCAAAGACCAAGCGGGTTACTTCAACCGTTAGAGATACCAGAATGGAAATGAGAACATATCACAATGGATTTTGTGGTAGGTCTCCCAATGACTCAGAAATGATACGATGCAATTTGGGTGATAGTGGACAGATTGACAAAATTTGCGCACTTTTTGCCAATAAAGATTAGATTCAATCTTGATCAGCTGGCAAGGTTATATGTTAAAGAGATCGTTGCAAGACATGGAGTTCTAGTGTCAATTGTGTCAGATAGAGATCTGAGGTTCACATTAAACTTCTGGAAGAGACTACAAGAATGTATGGAAACACAATTGCGAATGAGTACGGCATATCATCCGCAAATAGATGGCCAAAGAGAACGAACAATTCAGACATTGGAAGATATGCTGAGAGCATGCGTCATGGATTTCAAAGGAAGCTGGGATGAACAATTACCTTTGGTGGAATTTGCCTACAATAACAGTTACCACGCTAGCATCGGCATGCCACCTTATAAAGCATTGTACGGTAGGAGGTGCAGAACTTCACTGTGCTGGGATGAAGTCAGTGAACGTTAGCTATTAGGACCAGAACTGGTACAAAAAATTGCTAAGGTTATCAAACTCATCAGAAAAAGATTGATAGCTGCTCAAGACAGACAAAAGAAATATGCTAATCAACACAGACAAGATCGTGCATTCGACGTAGGAAATTACGTTTTCTTAAAAGTTTTACCTTGGAAGGGAAAAATTCGATTTGGTAAAAAGGGAAAGCTAAGCCCGAGGTTTATTGGACCCTTTGAAGTGCTGCGAAAAGTTGGAGAGGTTGCTTACGAGGTAGCTCTACCTCTAGAATTGCAAAACATTCATAACGTTTTTCATATTTTGGTGTTACGACCATATAAGTCTGATTACAAGCACGTGATCGAGTACGAACCATTGCAGTTTGAGAAAGACTTGTCCTATAAAGAGATTCCTATCCAGATTGTTGACAGGAAAGAACAAGTGCTCAGAAATAAAGTGATACCATCTGTGAAGGTAATATGGAGGAACCACAATGTCGAAGAGGCTACGTGGGAACTCGAAGCTGAAATGATGAAGAATTACCCTGAGTTATTTGTTTAATCTGTGTCTTCGATTCTGGGGATAGAATCTTTGTAAGTAGGGGAGAATGTGACGAATGAATTGTTTGAGTTGTGATTCTGGGGACAAAATCCTTGTAAGGAGGGAATGATGTAACATTCCAGAATTTTAATTGTTATATTAAATATGTGTTGAATTAGATAAATATTTAATAGATGGGTTTATGGTTGAATTTGTAATTTTTCAAATTTGATTCGATTTGGTTAATTATTTGTTAAATAAATAATTAAGGAAATTAATTATTTTATTCTAATTTAATTTAATTATTAAGTTGGAAAGTTTTGATTAATTGAATTATTATCCTTTTATTTGAATTTGTAATTCTAATTTTGTGGCATTGATTTATGTGTTGTAATAATTTAATAAAAAGGTGGCAAATAACCTTTTACAAAGGAGTTATTAAAATAACTTAAATGAGTTTTAATTCAGTTTTGCCAAACAAGGCCTATTGCTTATTAAGTCTTTATTCTAATTGTGTTTTACCAAACAAGGCTTTTTTTTAGTGGTTAGCCAAACAAGCCTTATGGCTTTTGATTTTCAAATAAACATAACTGATGTCAGTTAAGTTAGTATTATATAATATTTATTATTATTATTATTATTATTATTATTATCATCATACGTTAGATATCTAGTACGCTAGATAGAGTTAGGTAGAAAAGAAAGACTCAGAGAAAGAAGAAGAAGAGAAGAAGAAGAAAAGTGAGAGAGAAAAGAAGAGAGGAAGAAAGGCTAGAGAATTTGAGAAAAGAATTGGGGAAAAGAAGTTTAATAGTCAAAAGGGATAGCCATCATCTTCTACAATCAAGGTATTCTACTACCCTTTTTTTAAGTTTTAAAGTTCTAGTTTTCTCTTCTCCCATTTCTCTGTAAAATTCCTGTGATAGGGTAAATTGTTGATTTTATGGGTATTTATATGATTAACTAGTGTTGTAAAGTTATTTTCATAAGTTTAATATGATTATAATCAATAAATTGTTGTTATGTATGTAGTTTGTGAAGAAAACCTTTTTACAGAGAGATTATGTGAATGAATATGAGTTAATTTAAACTAAAAATTATGGGTTGTTTAGTTGTTTTATTGATAAATTGGCTATTCAATTTGTTAGAGTATGTATATACTTAGATAAAATGCTTTAAATTAATTGTTTTGGTTGAAAAACAAAATCACAGTAATGATTTTCATCAAAAATATCAAAAAGTCAAATTTTTATTAAAAATAGTGAAATTGGATGTTTTAAATTAGTTGTTTATGTTGTTGTATAGGTATAATCATGTTAGGAGTTCTTGAATTATGTTACATGAAGTCTTTGTATGAATTATATGTGAATTAGACTGTTAGAAATGAACTTGTAGGCCAAAATTGGCTTTGTTCATATGATTTTCGTAGCTGTCTGCCGAAGTCTGCAGAGTGGCGCTGCAGCGCGGCTTGGCAGTATAAATCTCGCACTGCAGCGCCATTGCCACGCTGCAGCGCGGCCTCGTAGCTTATTTCTCGCGCCGCAACGCCATCTCCGCATCGCAGCGTGGCGCCACAATGCGAGTTAGCAGAATGGTTTGACAGTGTACTTTTTGTACTCAAATGTTAAGAAATTGTTATGTGATGATAGTAAGACTGTAAAATGTTGATGTTAGTATTTCTATACTATGAATAAGTATGTTATTAACAATTAACTTGTTTTATAACTTGATTATATGATTAAATAATCAAACCTATATGATGTATGTAGTTAGTTAAATTTGTAAAGTTGTAGTGACTAACTATGTCATGATGACATATATATATATATATGTATATATATATATATGTACATATAGGGTATTGTGATCCGAATTGATTCGGTTTAGCCTACAAGCAAGGCAAGTTTTCTAATTCTTTATCTTGTTGAACTATTTATTGTTTCAATTCGATTACCTTATAAATGATGCAAGCTTTCTAAACTTTGGTTTGATGTTGACAAGTTATTCTTGTATTTAACTTGTTATTTAGTATGCACAACTATTTATACTAATGTCAAATAATTTTATCGTTAAAATTACTATGCATGCTTAGTACTCAATTCTAATTAACATTGACTTAATATTGTTCAAGCAAGGCATGTTATAGTTATTCAAAGTATATGCTATTAGATTATTCCTAAAGCTTGATTTTGGTTTACCATGTTGATTCAATTACGATTACTCTATGGTACGATGTTATTGGTTTTATTCAACTAATCCTTAGTTGATGTTCGTTGAATTCTAAATTACCCTGAAACGTATCCAAACCAAACTCACTTTGGTGCGGACTTGTACTCTAATACTGAGATGAACAACCCTATTATTAGGGGTAACTTACGCTTAGCGTTGAAATGTTTGTGCACAATACATTGTACAAAGGGCTGATCCCCCTAAGTACGAGGAGTCGCTATAGTCTTATGACTGTTAAAGTTTAAGTTGAAACATTACTTATAACTATGGACATAGTTCGTGGTCTTAGGACCCTCAGTTATATACTTCAGAATGTTGACAAATCATATTGTTTAAAATCCTATTGAGTCTCTTACCTAACATTTGTTGTAAAAGTTTGTCATTCATTATTATTTTAAGTGAGCTTTGTTTGCTCACTCTTGCTTATATAACTATTACAGTTAAGGATGAGAAGGCTGATGTACCTAGCACCAATAAGAGAAAAGGAAAAATGAACAAGTTTTAAAGACTTGTAATATGATAGTTTATTATCAGTTTTTGATTGAATGGTTGTAATAAAGATTATTTATTTTTTGCATTTGAATGATTGTGTTTAAAGGTTAGACAACCTGAGAGATTATATTATGTAACCCTTTAATGGGGAAGGTTTTATTTATCCAGTTCTATTGTGATTGGGTAGTTAGATATGAATGTTTGATTAGTGAACACCAAATCCCGTAGGAATGAAGTACCTGGATTTGGGGGTGTCACATGGTCTATCTTCATACCTGAATTCTGAACGTCATGGTCCCACTTCTTTCTAAACAGACATCATTATATAGTGAAATATAACAACATACATTCTCAATTCTCAGGTTCTAATACCTTATAACCTCGTTCATTACAAATAATGATAATTACATTATTCTTTTCATCTTACAAGAGTGACTTTCATCTGCCACCAAGGATACATGACAGTTCATTAAACTAGTCTATAGTTTAATTTCATCTTTCTACATTACAAGTCTTCACTTGATCTTCACGCTCATTCATCTAATGAATGACACTTTTTCTGGATACCAATCAGCTTGATCTTTACGGGATCCTTAAGTTCTTCTACTCGTACGCTCAAAATCTAGCATAGCTAGATGACTTGGAATATCCTATTCTTCATCTTCCTTCATTGTCTTGATTGCGACAATACTTAATCTTCTCTAGCACCTTCAATGCTAAGTCTACTGAAAATAACTCGTTTTCAGTCTACACATTCTTATACCTTAGTACAGTCCATCAACTTACCACACATTATGAGTTCAGGAACTTTTCACAATAATATAAGTTTAAGAACTTATCCCAGTCAGACCATAGGCGTCCATTCGCTGAGAAGTTTAAAAACATACCATATTATTATGAGTCACGAACTTACCATAAGTATAAGTTTCAAGAACTCTCACCTACCTTATCGTTCTCTACCTATCAAGTATATACATGAGAAAAGATTCACCTTCTCGTCATATACATTATGATAGCACCACATATTCCAATGATTATCACTGTAATAAGCTAAGCAGCTGTTACACCGAAGTATAAACCTCTGCCCATAACAAAGATTCATACAACTCAGCTATCACATGAGTCCTCAATTGAAATCTTACAACTTCTAACTTTTCTCTTTACTTAATACGAATTTTCTTTAATTCGTATGCTATCCTTTACAACTCAACATGAGTTCGTCTTCCCGTACTACTTCGTAGTACCATTCATTCATAGCATTAGCTATAAATCATTCATCATTTAACAGATCATCTGTTACTATAATTCACTATGATCACGTGGGGATCTTCTTACTTAATCGTTGAACTCAACGATCTTCTTATCCTTCTCTCTACGATTATAGTCTTAGGTACTCATACCTAAGATTTATAACCTATCAGCTTTGATACCACTTTGTAACGCCTCGAAATTTAGTCTATCTTCATACCCGAATTCTGTACGTCACAGGTCCCATTTCTTTCCAAACATACATCATTATATAGTGAAATATAATAATATACATTCTCAATTCCAAGGTTCTAATACCTTATAACCTCATTCATTACAAATAATGATAATTACATTATTCTTTTCATCTTACAAGAGTGACTTTTATCCGCCACCAAGGATATATGACAGTTCATTAAACTAGTCTATAGTTTAATTTCATCTTTCTACAATACAAGTCTTCACTTAATCTTCACGCTCATTCATCTAATGAATGACACTTCTTCTGGATACCAATCTGCTTGATCTTTACGGGATCCTTAAGTTCTTCTACTCGTACGTTAATTTTTTTTTTTCATTTAAATCAAGTGTGAGCATTCAATTTCCCAGCAAGTCATAACAGTTGAACAAACAACTTTAAGAATTCAAACATTCCTTTATAGCTTCGATAACTTGAACAAAGGTTATGAAGTAGCTTGAATAATAGGAATAATCTCGATTCCTATCATTTTAAACATTAGTCGCATTCACTTTAAAATACTTTCATTCTCTACTCTATTTCATACACATCCTGTCTGGTTAGAATCTTTAGCACAGACTTAATAATAACGATTCATGTATAAACAGAACATTCTCTTATTGAACAGTTCAATCACAAAATAGTTCATCTTATAAAAATACCGAAGTGTTCAAATTGTGGCACAAGGCCTCATACGTTCTACCACCTTGTACAAATATCACACATTCACACACAGACAGAACTTCTCAAGTTCAACATCTTAGAAGTTTTAGAAACTAGCATTCATTTAGAATATGAATGAAGTTAGGAAACTTGCCTTACGCACAGCTACAACTTATGCTAAACTGCTCATTCCAATCCCTATAAACACATAAGAAATAACACATACACCAATTAGTCATATACTTGACTTACGCATTGGTTACTTTACTTTACTTCTTAGGGTTCGCGTTCTTACAATCTAATGTTTACGCAATAACTTCCTTTACCGATTTATGGCTTCATGACATACAGAGATGTCTTACTCAATACGTTCATCATCTTTGATTATTTACATTCTTATCTTCTTCTTATGACTTCTCTAGGACTCAGTACACATCGTTTCTCTGCTAGTAGTCCATATGGTACTCTGAGTGGTTTCCCACAAACAAGTTCTCGTCTCATCTACACTGCTATCACAGTGAGTTAGATCGGTTGCCAGTTTTGTATATACCTTTGCTCTCTGAAGGAATTGTTTAGCCCAGCTCCCATATGTCAACCATCAAAGGTTACGATTGTACTATAACCTAAACTTATCTTAACTTATCCGAACTATTAAACTATAATGTTCGTTAAGTCAATTTCTAATTCCTTATAGCTTTCTGGCAACTAAATGCCATACCTCAGGATTCATTCCTTATCTGACTCACATTTGGCTTTCATTAATCTTATTACCATTCATTACGACATCTTGATAATTCATATCTTACTTATTACTTCCGTTATCCATTACATGAACCCCACGTTCATTACTATTCTTAATGTCGAAGTCATACCGTTCGTTGTATGCTAAGACCGATTGTTCATCGCAACAGCGTTGCATTTACAACGTCTATACGCTTTACACTTATCTCTCATTACCACAACATAACATCGAATTTCTATGGAATCACAACCATAACAATCCCCCACGTTCGTTTATCGCGACTACAGTCCCCGGATATCGATTCCGTAACCCGCGTTCATATTCTTTGTATCTTAATCTCGTTTAATCTTTCCGTTCAAACTTTACTAAAGGTTTAATTCACTTATTTAAGTGTTACATTACATGAACTACACTGTTCATTAGCTTTCGTTACACTTTCCCCAGGATTTGAGTAATTAAAAGCTCATCACTGGACTTTGCCCTGCACCGGCGCTGCGGCACCGGTTCCCTTTACAATCCTCGCGCTGCGGCGCAACCCTCTGTGTTATAGCTCACACTGTAGCATGAGTTTCCAGTACTCAACTCCTCAGTCTGGCGCTGCAGTGCCACCTTAAAAAGCATGGCTGGCGCTGCGGCGCCAAGCCCTAACTCTTGAAATTTTTTTAAGTGTTAAATCCAATTTGAGACGCTTACTTCTCGATCTCATAACTTATTCATTTTTACTTGGAACGAGGTCATTCCAAAGCTATTCTCTTCCTTATCTTACGTACTTAAATCCCCCTTAGACAGAACTTCATTCTAAATCCATTAAAATTCCATTCAATTGGCTTAATCTTCGTCCTTTGTTCAGTTTTTACGTTATTAACGTTCTTCGTTCGTCCGTAGTTCGATCATCCAAACTCGGAACTCGTTCTTTCTTGAGTCCACAACTCACATTTTCTACGTTCTATTACTTTCTTATGAAACCCTATACCTTCGGGTTCATTTACACACTTTCTAATTCTCAGTTCGTCTTTTACGAAATTTTTGCCGTAACTTCGTTATAGCTAAGTTTATATGTTCTTCATGAACGTTTCTACCGTTCCTAACCAAGCAATAAGCATCTAACTTATACACGATGGTTTTAAACTTGTCCATCAACAACAATTATACTACGATGGTTTTAAATTTGTCCATCAAAACATTATTCGCATTCTTCGCGTTCTTCGTTCGTTCTTCATTTTTAATCGATATTTTGATTATTATTTCACTTTTTAATGGAGTTCGATGTTATAAAATAACATTCCTTACTTATTTCATCGAATCTTTCATATGATTCATTCGGATCGTTCAAATTCATTACGAAACTTATACTTCCTTAAGAAATTTATAAACTAAACTTCTAATTTTTTATTTCTTCTTTTCTCATGATTTCAACTATATGAAATCATTCCTAACATCTTTATAGAAGTTAGGTTTTCGATACCTTTCTTCTTTAATATCCTTCCGTCGGACAAAGTTTGCTCACGAGCCAACTTTTCCTCTTCTTTTTCCTCTTCTTCCTCCCATCCGAACTCTCTCTCTCAAAGTGTTGGAGAATTTTCAAAATCCCAATCAAATGAGCTTAAGGCTTAAAAGATTTTCCAAGCTAGCCCTAAATTACTATTCACACCTCCTTACTATTCCACCTCTTTACTATTCACGAAACTTCCCTTGGAAGTTTCGTGGTTCCGTCTTTCGGGATTCGTTCGACAGTTTTAAAAACTACGATTCTCGGAATTCAAATATTTTTGGATATTTCGTCTTTCCTTTACCGATTAACTTTTACGCATTCTTCGAATCTTGGAAAATCTAAAAAACATTTTTTGATAATAAGAGTTTTCCTTCACGTTTTTTCCTAATGTAGTTAAACGAATGAAATTTACATAACAATACTTTTCATCATTTTTATATCGTTCGATTTTTGCTACGTTTTTTGAGAAAAACTCTTATCGGCTTACTTAACTTTTCACAATATATTATCGTTAAATCTTTCAACAGAATGTCATTTCGACATACCGAAATCTCAAAAAGGCCTAGGTTATTCAAACCCTAACCCTTAGGATTTCGTCGGGTGAATAGTGCATATTTCGTCTTTTTCCTAAGAAATATTTTGTTCCCAATTTTTTTTTATTTTTGTCTTGAAAATTCTTACTCGTTCAGTCTAGCTAGTTGCCAGAATTCTCCCGATTTATAATCATCCTAGATTCTAGAACGATTAATAAACACATAACACATAATATAATTAATAAAAATTCATTTTATTAATAACTAACTCTTTAAACTTAAATTATGGACAATCCAGTTTTTCTGGGTTGTCACATGATATGTACTATCTTCTATGATTTAAAAAGTTTATCATCAGTTTTATTGCTGAGACTCAGGTTAATAAATAATCCACATCATTGAATTATCCATGCACTACCGGCCAATGATATTCATTACTATCACGTCCACGAATTATCCATGCACTACGGGCCAAAGGATATTCGTGTTATCACCAATGGTCATGATCATGCCAACAACTGTCCATCAATGCACTACGGGCCAATGATGACTTTTACCACATCATTTATAACATTACAGGTCATGATTATACCGAATAATACTTGACCATAATCATACAAATCAATAGTGCCATCTATGCACTATGGTCCTAAAGATGACTTTCATCACAATATAAGCATGAGAATGATGATAATAATATAAGAAGTCAATTAAATGAGAGCAATGATAAATTTTAAAGATTTTATAATTTAATTTATATAGAATTAATAATGTCCAAATTGTCAACAAGATACTGCTTTGTGGAGTAAAATTCAAGAATAATAATGTATCAAAAATGTTTTGGACCGAAAAGAAATCAATTTTTGTCATGAACAGTACCCCAGGTGAATAGTTCTTGAGTGAATAGTACCCTGTGAATAGTACTTTAGGAATAGTACCCTGTGAATAGTACTTCGGCAAGAAAAGATTAAAAAGTATCAAGCATGCTCAGAATAATATTTCAATGAAAAGATACTAGATAAAACGCAAATTTTAAGGATATTATACTAATTTTAAGGAGTATAGAAGCCATATTTTAACAAAATAAGCGTAGAATTCGGAATCTGAAATGAAATAATATTACTAACATACTACCGAGTATGGAATAAAATATTATTTCATACGAATATTGAACAAAAATAATCTCCCTTACCTTAAAAAGGAGAGTATTCCAACTGGTATAGCGGGGATATTCTTGAAGAAAACTTATACTATTTTTTATTCTCAAAACTTTCTTAAACTCTAAAGAAATACGCTCAATATTATAGAAGAAAAATTCTCTGATTATGGTGTGATTTTCAATTATAAACTAAGCATCCTATTTATAGGAGAATGACATGATACTATTTGGATGCACAGTAAGGAAAAAAATCATGGATGCACAGTGGAAGTACACGGGTTTTTTGACGAATTTTCTGATTTTACTATGCAAGTCACTATGTAAACACTGTGTAGATACTATACAAATACTATGCATAATAAAATATAATATATTCTATTATTTTTATAAAAAGACATTTATGTCGTTTTCTAATTCCGTCAATAATTCCGTTGTGGGGTCCACTAATGATTGTGCCGTCATACAATTATTTTCTGTTAAAACGAATATTCCCCGACCAACAGATTATTTTATAACAACTTGCCTACTTTGCAAAATTTATAAATATTACCCACAACTATAATATTATAACAAATCCACACCATAATTATTCAAAATGATATTTAGAGAAAAATTCATCTTCATTCATAAAAGTTGGGGTCTTACATCTTTTACTTAAAAGTTAAGTAAAGGAGCATTTTGGTAATTTCGCACCTACTAAGGGTATTTTGGTCATTTTCCCAATAATTCGAAGGGTAATTTGGTCAGTTTCACATATATCACATAACTCTTAACCCTTAGGGTTTTATGCTTAGCATTTAGGGTTCCCAAATTAGGGTTTAGCATTCCTGATTAGGATTTAGGATTTCTAGAAATGAAATTAGGGTTTCTAAAGTTGGAATTAAGGTTTTTAACCAATCATTAGGGTTTACTAACTGAACATCAAAGTTCTTAATATAACATTATGATTTACCAATGTTACACTTTACTTGATTCATACTTAACCCTTAACCACCTACTGTACACACATAAAACAATACAAATAACCATACAAGTCCTTCACAAAAATTTTAAATTCATACTCTATTTCCAATCTAGGTTTTATTATTTAACCTCTATTTAATCATTTAAGATTTTATTAATCTTATAAATTCTCGGGTTGTCACAAGTATGACATGCCACAATGGAAAATAAAGTAAATAAATACTTGAGAAAAGATAATGATAGTTCAATAATAATTTAGAAAGGCAGTTGAATAGATTATTATAGATTAAAAATTATCTTAAGCCTTTTTAAATTTTTAATTAACTAATTTTTAGTGTTAAAAATTAATAGGCAATACAGTAAAAATTCAATCACACAATGCATAGATATTTGGCTGGTTCACAACATACATCCCGGGTATATTTCTATGTCCAGACTCAAGCTCCTCTCTTGGACTTGAGATCATATTACTCCTAGTAATAAATACTCTTTCAATAGGCGGAGAATGTGACGCCCCCAAACCCGAGTACCTTTAAACTCTGGATATGGTGCTCCATGGTACTTCTCATTTAACATAATAATAATGACATAAAGGTAATTACTAATTATTTCAATATGTCTTACTTTAAATTCCAGGTTCTCGAAAGTCTTCAACACATGATAAAGTATTAAACAATTATAAAATACTTCTAATTATTACACAGTTATAATTACCTTATACTCGTCCATTTTTCCTTTTTCTTTGTCCTTACCAAACACTTCAAATCTCCTCTGACTTCGCTGAATTTTTTTTATTTAAATTAAGGATGAGCTACAAAGCTTAGCAAGTATAAAAAGTTGAATAAACAACAAAATCAAGAATCATGATACCTTTTCTACAACTGAATAATAGTTGTGAAAACATTCGAATAAATAGGAATAAAGATAATAAATTCCTTTTATCTAACATTTTTGAAACGATGTACTGAGCATTCAGAAGACCTTGAACATTTTTGTTTTCTAAAGGGTTAAACAGTACTCAACTATGAATTGGTCTGACTTATGGGCATGTTGGGTGATCAGCCCAAGTATACCCTATGTTGTACAACACTCTAGCTAAACGACTATATGTGTTAATTGGACCAACTCAAGGTCTGTCGGGATTTTTTGACGTAAAATACCCTAATATTAGGTTTTTCATCTCAATTTTAAGTCCAAATCCCCAAAACAATTTGGGTGGACAGCTGTACCTAATCCAAATAACATTCAAAGAATGGTATTCCAATTAATAAAACGTTTTAACATTTGTCTAGTCGATACAATTGGCATTAACATAACTCTTAAATAGTTCATGAATATTAGAACTGTGACGCCCCCAAAATAGGTATACACGACCCATTCCGAGTTGCCAAAAATAACACTACTGACAATTTCATTTATACAACTGTCGTATAAAATACGACGACACATATACTGTGAGTTTCAATATAAATATTGTAACGTATATAATATGACAATATTCATACTCAAATTATTACAATGCCATATAAAATAAAGCAGCAAATATTTCAAGTCTCCAAGGGAACACGAGAAGATTTCTGTCTTCATCATTCTAATGGAGTGCATTTTTTATGCTTTCAAAGTCGAGTTCGCATCACCCTATTTGGTTCACCAAAATTAAATATTAAATGATGAATAAAATATGACACCCACATTTTAAGTTCTCAGTACAATTATTATGCCACACCGTTTCATAATTTGATTAGAATTTCGACTAATTTGAAACACCACTTTATACTAATAAAAGTGTAACTAGTCCCAGCTACACTTTTATTACTTGAAAGAGGGTTATGAAGCACAAGAGTGAGCACAAATAGCCCAGTAAAGAATATCATGACTTAAGATAAATAAATTATCAATAGCATTCATCAATAATAAATCAGATATTTAGAACATATGGTAGATGATAAAAGATTTCAACCATAATAGCAGTGGAATCAACAATCTATTAGTAAGAGTCAAGTAGAACATAATGTACTACTGTCTCTTCCAAATTAAAAGTCCATCATTAATATTTCATTCTTGTAATACTCATCAACAATTCTTTGTTATACCCAAGATAAAAAGAACTTTCATCACATGTCTTCACATGAACCACTAAAGATTATAGTTAAATTCATAATTCATATTTATAATCATGTAAACCAACAGTTTCTCCTTGCCACAAAGGCTTAATAAAATGTTTACTCAATATCCTTACCTCAAAGGCTAAAGATATTCAAATGTAATAACAATGATCATACCAATCAGTTGTCTATCTTTGTACTATGGGCCAAAGATATTCAACTATAAAACCAATGATCATGATCATACCAATCAATTGTCTGTCAGTGCACTATGGCCAAAGACATACAACTGTTAACTATTGGTCATGATCCTGCCAATTCATTAGTATCACGTCCATGAATTATCCATGTACTACTGGTCAAGGATATTCGTGTTATCACCAATGGTCATGATCATGTTATACACTTGTCCATCTTTGCACTACGGTCCAAAGCTATCAATCAATAGTTCATCTTTACACGTAAGTCAAAGATATACAACTATAAAACCAATAATCAACAGTCCATCTTTGCACTACGGGCCAAAGATGACTTTCAACACAATATAAGCATGACAATGATATATATAATGAATGAACATAAATAATCAGAACAATAAGATAAAATAGATCTTAGTGATTTTCAACTTAATTATCTAGAGTCCAAATTGCCAACATGATATTAGACGAAGCACAAATTATTAAGGATATTCTAATCATTTCAGGACTTTTCAGCATTTAATGATAAGCTGAAGAAATGAATAATAATATCTTACCATAATATGGAGTATTAAAGAAAATGGCATCCTTTTACCATAAAAATGATACCCCCTTACCATAATAATGACATCCCTTACCTTAGCATGTGATTTGATTATGCTTTCTGTTAAATTGATCAACTTAAACAATGCTTGCATTCGTTATTGAAAAATTCTGCTTGATAATTTCCGAACCAGCCACCTTTTTAATTTCTCCTTCTTCTTCTTCTTCTTCTTTCTCTTCTCTCCCTCTCTCTCTCTCTCTCTCTCTATTCTTCCTACTTTCTCCAACCGAGAGGAAAAAATGGGAGTCCCTTTTTCTCCCTTCTCTTTTTTCTTTCTTCTCCCCTTCTTTCTTTCTTCCCCCTTCTTCTTCCTTTCTTCCCTCTTTTCTTTCTTTTCTTCCCTTTCTCTTTTTCCTTGTCCCCCACTACCAATTCCCTCTCCCATAATTCTCTCATATTTCAGCCAGCCCACATGGGGAACTTTTCTAAAAAAATTTATTTTCTCTCCTCTTTATTTGCTCATTTATCCGATTAAATGTTCGTTTGACCATTTATCAATTTAACTATTTTACAATTTTAGAATAATAATCATAAATTAAATTATACTTTTATTTCATAAAATTCGGGGTCTTACAAGAACTTTAAAACTTGAACAATTTATGTCAACGTAAAACTTGAATAATTTATGCATTATAGCATAGCTGAATACTTATACAATTAACACATAATTTGTATAAGTATGAAGGTTGCAAAATTGATAAATATTGTGTAAACCGAAGCGTACATAAGGATTATTCATAAGGATATATACTCAAAAAATAATATTCAGTCAAAAGTTGAATGGAGTTATAATAATTGCTCAATAAAATTTGAGTAAGTTTAGGAAACTTGCCTCAAGCGCCTTCTATACTTTGACGTTAATTGCCCTTTGAAAGTCTTACACATTTAGTTTAAGACCCCAACTTTTATGAATAAAGATTTAATTTTCTCTAAATATTGTTTTGAATAATAAGGTGTGGTTTTGATATAATGTTATAGTTGTGGGTAATATTTACAAATTTTGCGAAAGTATTCAAGTTGTTATAAAATATTCGTTTGGTCAGGGAATATTCATTTAATCAAGGAATATTTTATGATGACACAATCATTGGTGGACCCCACAACGAATTATTGTCGGAGTTAGAAAATGACAGAAATAACTTTTTATAAAAATAACGGCGAAAGTTTTACAGTTAACTGTTGAAATACTCGGTGATAAAAGTACAGTAATACACGTGGTTGCATAGTAGCACACAGTATTGTACAGTATCTTTGATTATTGATGCTTACGTGAGAAGTCACTCAATTTTACTCAATTATTGCAACAAGTAGTTGCTGCATAGTATCTCACGTTATTGATTCAATTATTGTCACAATATTTATATTATTAAATCAATAATTGAGACGACAAAGTTATTCATATTATTATTTACATTATTGACGATATCTAGAAATTTCTGTTAAGGAAAGGGGTTTGATCACCTAATTGCGCGCCAATAAGGAAAAATCTTTATCGAAAAACCCCTCTTTCTTGGGAATGATCTGCTTATTAATATTGCAAGTTATAATATTAATGATGAATGTTATTAAAAATGTGTTTTGTGAAGCCAAGTGAATTGAGATAAATAGAGGGGATTTTCATGAAGTATTTGTTGTAAACTTTGCTTATTATATGCACCCCCACTTACCCATTTTTAAAAACTGTTGGTAGAAGTTATCTTAGTTTTGTTATATATATATATATATATATATATATATATATATATATATATATATATATATATATATATAAGTTTTTGTTTTTATGAAAAATAGAATATATTATATTTTATTTGATTGCATAGTACTGCATAGTAAAATCAATTTTTTTAAAAAAAGTTTTACTGGTGAATTACACCCGTGATTTCTCTCATGTTCACCCGTGAGAAAAATTCTAAATAGTATCCTGCCATTCTCCTATAAATAGGATGCTCAGTTTAGAAATGAAAATCATACTAGAATCAGATAATTCTTCTTCTATAATATTGAGCGTATTTCTTTAAAGTTTAAGGAAGCTTTGAGGGTAGAAAACAGTGCAAGTTTTCTTCAAGAATATCCCCGCCCTACCAGTCAGAAATACTCTCCTTTTAAGATAAGGGGTATTATTTATTTCATATTCGCTTACGATATTATTTTTTGTATTCGTAATGAATTTTATTTTCGTTCAATATTCGTAAGGAATATTATTTTCGTTCAATATTCGTAAGGAATACTATCTTCGTTCAATATTCGTAAGGAATATTATTTTCGCTCAACAGTCGTAAGAGATATTATTTTTGTTCAATATTCGTAAGAAATAATATTTTCTTTCATACTCTGCAGTATGTAAGTAATATTATTTCATTTTAGATTCGAATTTTACACTCATTTTGTTAAAGTATTACTTCTATACTCCTTGAAATTAGTAGAATTTTCCTTGAAATTTGCGTTTCATCTAGTATCGTTTTACAAGAATATTTTTCTGAACATTCTTGTTAAATTTTAAGCTTTTTATGCCAGAGTACTATTCATGAGTACTATTCATACATACGACACTATTATATGTACAATACTATTTACGAAGTACTATTCACAGGGTATTATTCACTCAGGTACTATTTACCCGGGGTACTATTCACGATGAAAAATTAATTCTTTTCTGTCCAAATTATTTTTAATACATGAATATTATTCTTGAATTTTACTCCACAAAGCAGTTATCATGTTGTCAATTTGGACAATTTTAAACTCTAGATAAATTTAAAGTCTTTAATATTTATCCTTGATTTCATTTGATTGATGCTTATATCATTGTCGTCATCCTCGTGCTTATATTGTAATAAAAGTCATCTTTGGCCTATAGTGCATAGATGGGCTGTTGATTGATATGATTATGACCGGGAATTATGTATCGGTATAATCATGACCTGTAATATTACAAATGATCTGATAAAAGTACTCATTGTCCCGTAGTGCATTGATGGACAGTTGTTAGTATGATCATAACCATGAGTTCTCTTTGGCCAAGGGTGCAAAGATGAATTATTGTTTGGCATGATTATGACCATTGGTGATAATAACAAATATCTTTGGCCCGTAGTGCATAGATGATTCATGGATGTGATAACAATGAATATCCTTGGCCCGTAGTGCATGTATAATTCAGTGATGTGGATTATTTATTGAGTTGAGTCTCAGCGATAAAAGTGATGATAAACTTTTAAATCATAGAAGATAGTAGATATCAAGCTCTACTTGACTCGTCTAATGGATTATTTGTTCCATTGCAGTTAAACTTGTTGTCTATTGTATTCTATCAGTGGCTATACTGTTGAATACTAATGATAATTTATTCTATATTATCTTAGTCATAATATTCTTTATTGGGCTAGTTGAGCTCACCCTTTACTTTCATTGTTATCTTCAGGAAATGATAATATAGCTGGGACTAGTCGGGGAACAGAGTGATGGTTCGATTTGGTGGCTATAGTAGTCCTCACTATTCTATGAAATAGTGTGATAATAATTGTAATGAGGACTCTATTTGAGTTTGGATATTGTCTACGAGACAATATTCATGTAAAAACTCTCAACTATGTTTTGTCATATTTTACACGACAGTTGTATAATTAAGTTTGTATTTGAATTCTGTACCATGTATTTGGTGACTCAAAATGGATGATGTATACCTATTTTTGGGGCATCACAGTTGGTATCAAAGTTTAGGGATATGATCCCTGGCTGAGATATGAGGCTAGAACTAGGAGGGGTGAGATGGGTAAATTCTTTGTTAGTATGACCTACCTAAGCTTATTTGTTATTTAATTGGTCGGTCAGAATGTAGGGATAATTTGTGGCATATCAATTAACCCTTGTTTTGTGATAGTGTTTGAAAATGACATCTGAAAATGTTGAGATACACAATGGAGCACATGAGACCGTTGAGTCACCGACGATCAATAACCAGGATAATGTGCATTAAGAAGGCAATAATCCTTATGTAAACAACAACACCGACCAAATGACGAACGATGGTATGTTTAGGAACTTTCTAGAATTCATACACAACAAACCGAGAGAGACTCCTATCCAAAATGCAGGTGGAAACAATGGCAACCCACGGTTGGTCACTGCTAAGAAATTCAAGGAGTTGGGACCACCGAATTTTTTGGGAAAGCTAGAGCCACTTAAGGCAGAGGCATGGATTAAACAGATCACCAAGATATTTGATGTCTTGGGATGCTCCAAGGAGCAAAAGGTTCCTTTCGCCACCTTTATGTTACGTGAAGAAACATATTAATGGTGGGAATCTGTAAAGCCTACTCAGCCTGCCGCACTAAAGATATCATGGGAGAAGTTCCAAGAATTATTCAACGACAAGTACTTTCCTGAAAGTAATCGCCACATGAAGGAGGTAGAATTTATCAAGCTGGAACAACAAAATATGACCGTATCACAATACGAGGCTAAATTTATGGAGTTATCTCGGTTTCCATCTCATTTGGTAGATAATGAGGAGCGTATGACGCGGATGTTTCTAAGAGATTTGAAACCCAAAATACGTCAATACCTCATTTCTCACAAACTTTGTTTATATTCAGATGTTGTGAATAGGGCTCAGTTAGTGGAGCGCAATAATGAGTTAGCTCAACCAAAGGTAATGACTAACAACAAGATAATAATCATATCGGTGGCAACGACCATCGGAAACAATGATAATCATCGTTGAGGAAATTATCATGGTAAAAATGGTAACCACTTCGATGGAAATCATGCCTAAGATAATAGGAAAGGTGACCTAAGTGAGAACAACTTCAAGAAGAGAAGGTTCAATAATGATGGAAAGAAAGTAGCTCCAGCACCCGTTTTCAAGGAAGGAGAATGACCACCGGTCGTATACTACAAATACTGGATAGGAAGGACACATCTGTCCAAACTGTACATAGCAACCCAAAGCGTGTTTTAATTGCGGAAGAGAAGGTCATTTAGCTCAATTTTGTCAGTGTAGAGAAGTCAAGTCCAGCTGGGATGGTGACACCAAAGAACGTCCCAGACAAGTCAAAGTTGGTAGTTTAAGGGAGAACGTTTTGGTGATGAGGAACCCAAACGAAGTTGTCATGGGTAAGCTAATCATAAACTCTTATGAAGTCTATACTTTATTCGATACCGGTTATACCCATTCTTTTATTTCTCTTAATTGCGTTCAACGTTTAAATTTAACTCTGGAGAAATTAAACTTTGACTTATCTATTGAAACTCCATTGGGAGAAACCTTCGTTATATCCACTGTTTATAAATCTTTTTTGATTCAAATCGGTAACCTCACGTTACCTGTCGATCTTATCTCTTTGAAAATACTTGTATTTGATGTGATTTTAGGAATCGACTGGTTAACTACTCATCATGCTAAAATTGATTATTTTCGTAAGGTTTTTAGCCTTCATATTCCTAACCAACCTGTTATGTGAATTCAAGTAACTAAACCACTAAAGTTAATCACTATCATATCAAGCCATAAGTAAAGAGCCCCGAGCCTTTTGCTGGTGACTTCTTTGTATGGGATTCACCGAAGCTAGACTTTTTGTAGGGGACGCCATGAATAACGGTGGTAAGTTGATAGGTATCAATGTGAGGTGCTATCTAAGTCTTGGATGAGAGTCACCACTACAAAAAAAAGGCCTAACAACGACCAATACTATCAGCGACCGCACTATCGGTCGCTGATATTAATAATAGAAACCGCCATCTGCGACCATTATTTAATCTAGTCGCTATATTTTAATAGCGACCGCATGCGATCGCTGAGCAGTCGCTAGTATAAATTTGCCTCCTAAAATTTGGCTGGAAATGTTGGCGCGAAAGTTTTGTGCGACCACTTACTATCTGCGATCGCATGCGGTCGCTGATCAAACTTAATGTTAATAGTTTCAGTCATTCTCTCGACATAGTAGAGGCAAAGAAAAAATAAGAGGGAGCTCAGAGAGAAGAGGGAGAAAGGGGGAGAAGAGAAGAAAGAGAAGAGACTCCGACCACCACCGGTCCGCCGCCACTGGTCGGGTCAGTACTCAATATATATATATATATATATATATATATATATATATATATATATATATATATATATATATAGATTTCCTTTGGATGATCATATCAATTGGGACAACTTTATTTAAGGAATCATCACTAGAAAACTTATTATATGGAAGGAAAGTATTTGAATATTCCATACTCCTTTTGAAACTACAATTAATTTGTTCCATAATTAATTACTTTCATGATTTATGGCAAACCCAATAATGGAAAATCCATATCCCAAGATTTATGGAAACAATCTAGATTATAGATAATGATCTTTTTAAAACTCATTTACTAATCAACTCCATCAATTATGAGAAGTATCAATATTAAAAATATTTCCATATTTATTTTGAAATCCCAATTTATTTAGATTTGCCCTCACTAATTAGCTTTCCAAAAATTACTCCAATTAATTGATCCATGCTAATTGATTCAAAAGATATGAATATTTATTTGCTTAATCAATTTTATGGAAAGTTCAATCAATTAATAAATCATGGAATAATGAATAACTCAATCCCGAGATATATGGTATAGATTTATATAAAGAATCAAAATCTATTTTAAATTAATTCCTTTAATTATGGGAATGTTTCAAAGTTAGTTTTTAAAAACTTACTCCAATTATTTATCCACGATAATTGATTATGATGATATGAAAATTTGATTTGCTTAATCAATTTTAAGGAAAGTTCAATCAATTAATAAATCATTGAAAACATAATGAATAACTTAATCCCAAGATATATGGTATAGATTTATATAAATCCTTTAATTATATGAAGGCTTCAAAATTAGCTTTTCAAAAATTACTCCAATTTAATTAATATTTGATCCTTATTAAATTTGAAAGTTTAATTAAATATTTTCATAATTAATCTTTAATTAATTAATCATTTTAATCTATTCCACAATTAATTAATGATGCAATGCAATGCAAATTCTAGAGCCTTAATTGAGAAATAATTAAAGCTAGGATCTTACATTTATTTCCTAATGACTCAAGCAATTCTTCAAGCCTTCATGTCTTCAATCCTTTATTAAATCAAAGCTTCAAGAATTCTTTTAATATCCTGTAAATGTATGAGTAAATATTTTAGTACAATAGGAAAGTCATCATCAAAACCTAAGGTTGGAATATGTACCAAGTCAACATTCTCCCCCTTTTTGATGATGACAATATAATAATTATGGCTCCCCTTAAACCATGCATATATTAAACTATTCTTGACAAGATAGAATAAGAACATAAAGTTAGACAAGAGATATTGAATATGAACTCATCTTGTACCTCAATCTGTTTCAACATGATTAGATAACACATATCATAATTTCTCTCCCCCTTTGTCATCAATCAAAAAGAATAACATATGATTTTTCTCCCCCTTAGTCATTAATCAAAAAGAAAGGAAGGACATTGAAAAATGATGTATACCCGTAGAAAGAATCATGGTTGCTTTTAAGGACTGACAATGGTTGACAAGTATGAGTCTAAGAATCTTTTCTGTTAACCCAAGTGATTTAAAGGTTTAAATATTTTCTTCATAAAGTAAGCTAACCACATAGATTCAAGTAAGCAATCATACTTTCATATTTAGTTACCTCTACGTCAATACCTTTATCATATGATGTGAATTTAATTGACGTACTCATTTGTGTAGCCTTTGATTTAGATTTCTCACACTCAAACCTTTTGATTAACTCTTTTGTGTGATTTTGGTTTGATGTATATATGTCATCCTTTATTTTCTTTATTTAGAGTCCCAAATAAAAATAGTTAAGTTCTCTCATTAAGCTCATGTCGAACTCCTTCTGCATACACTTAGAAAATAACTCACAAAGAAACTCAGTAGTAGCAGCAAATATTATATTGTCTACATATATTGGCATAATGATAGAATCTTTATTTTTATGCTTAAATAATATAGAATCGATCTTACCTTGAGTGAAACCATTTGAGATGAGATACTTACTTAACCTCTTGTATCAAGCCCTTGGAACTTTTTTGAACTTGTCATGATTTGGGTAGTTCTCATACTCAAATCTAGGAGTAATATATTCAATAATATTCTCGGGTGGATGACATTTAATATACTTTGTTGCTTTCAGCATTTCAACTTTCTTTTCTAAGAATATGGTTTGCTTTTTCTTCTTACTGACGAATTCAGTTTGCTCCTTTGGCTTACTCAATCTGTTTATTTTGAGAAGGACCTTTGGCTTTGAGATGTACCTATAAAAAAATTATCCTTTTGGTACCCATATCTTTTTGAGTCCTTTTGGGTTAGTCACATACAAATCACTTTTCTTAATCCACACACTTTTAACTTTCATATTCCTTTTATTTGATGAACAATCTAAATGTCCCTTTAAGCCACATAGTTTTGTAAGTAGTGAAAGGAGATCAATAATTTAATTTTAAATGTGATTTAGATTTTATAATTTTTACATCACTCTTTTTATGTGTTGGATTATAGCCAATTCCTTGTTTTTCAAAGCTAGGTCTTTGTTTACCCAACATAACAGATAAATTTTCTTCCCCTTGGACAAATTTAGCCAAAGATAATTTTAGTGAGTCTATTTCTTTTTGTAGTTCATTCGTTGAAGGATTTTTAATATGAGAATCATCATTAAAAGCATCAATACAAACATCTCTCATTGCTATTTCTTTGTTTAATTTTTCAACTTCTTTATTTAAATCATTAACCTTGTTGGAAAGAAATTTTTTATGATTTTTAAAGAAATCATTTTTAGCAATTAAAATATTTTCTTCTTGTGATGATGTATCTTGTTCAACTTCTTTCTTTTCATCAATTAATATATCAACCTCATTCATTAAAGTATTTACTAAGTCTTTTAAGTATACATTCTTTTCTCTTAATTTTTCATTTTCTTGTTTCAAGAGATTATAATCAGAAATGGTTACCTCGCTCGATTCATCATTTGATTCATTGTCGATTCCCATGAAGCATACTTGGGCTATTTCTTTGTCTGCATCAACGTCCACTTCAGACTCATCATCACTCCAAGTAATAAATGTTTTGTTCCTTTTGTTATCCTTGTAGCTTAGTTTGCCTTTGTTCATTATTTGAAGCAATCCTTTTTGAAATGGTCCGGGCGTCCGTATTCAAAGCAAGTGTCTTCATTTTACTTTCCCTTGAATTTGTTTGAAGTGATTGCATTCTTTCTCTTAATCTTTCTTTGTAACAACCCTTTGAGCCTTTTTGAAAGTTTTGCAATTTTCTCATCTGAATCGTCCTCTAGCTCCTCTTCATCACATGCAATAAGAGCTAGAGCCTTCTTTCGAGGAGTATCCTCCTCCTCAACATATCTCCTTAATTGATGTTCAAATTCTTCCAACTCAGCAAATAGAGTTAATGTATTCATAGAAGAAATATTAGGAGAATCTTGAAGAGTTGCAACTTTAGAAGCAAACCTCTTGGGCATAGCCCGAAGTAACTTACGGTTGATCTCACTTTGTGGAATTGATTTGTCTAAGAAGCTTCATGGAATTCATTAGTACTAGGAACCTTGCTTGTGCCTCATTGATAGTTTCATCTTTCTCAAGCTTGAACATTTCATAATCATGCATGAGCATACTAAGCTTTACTTCTTTTACTTTCGATGTACCTTCATGGCTTACTTTTAAGGTATCCCAAATCTCTTAGATGTGTTGTATGAGGAAACTTTGTCACTCTCAGATTGCACCAATCCACTAAGAGTGTGTTCATTGCATTTGAATCATAGGAGACCATGTGAGTTTCGGTTGAATTCATTTCCATTAAGGTCTTTGGATTACCATCTTTTTTTTCTTGGAATAACAGGACCATTATCCACGATCCACCATTCCCATGGGTATCTTTTAAGAAATGTCGTCATTAGAAACTTCCAGAAGTTGTAATTTTCAGCTCCATGAAGTAGTGGAGGTCTAACAGTTGATCGACCTTCTTAAATGATGTTCCCAAGTTGTGTCATGATAGAATCTTTCCCTACAAGTCACCTTTAAGACCAAGATAAGTAGAGCAAAGCTTTGATACCAAATGAAATTTAAGTAGGCACACTTAGAAGGGGGGTTGAATAAGCTAGTGTGGGAACAAACGATGTCAAACTTTTGATCAAATAAAAATTCTTTTGGATATTCAATGCAGGAGGCTGGATTCTAAATCCTTATAGATTAAAATGTTAAGACAAGATGTTAAGTTGATGTAATACTTTCCAAAATGCTTAATTTAGAGCCTTTTTCAGAATGTGATTATGTGAGAATAATTTTCTAAATTGGTTTTGTAACTTTATAGATATAGAATGCAACCTGTTGGATAGTTAACTGAATGATGAAATAATTTAGCACAATAAGCAATCACATGAACACAAGAAATTTTTACGTGGTTCAGCCCCTATCCTCTATTCTAGTGGCCTAATCCACGTCCAATACCAACTAGTATTAGAGACCCTCTTTATTAATTAACTATGTTTACAATTAAACCCCTTTACAAGACAAGTTTCACAACTTTTGAGTACTTATACTCCCCGAGCACCTTTGCTCCCTAGCACCTTTGCTCCCCATGCACATATGCACCGTTAAGCACCTATGCTTCCTTGAACTTGCTTGCAAAACCCCTAATCCAACCCGGATTAGAAACATTAGACTAACAACTTAGTCTACCACATGTTTAGATAATTGATCAAATATATGACAACAAAATAAACTATGATCAAAGTAATAATTATATCAACAATTCAAGGCTCAGCTAGAATGAAATGATCAAAGTATAAAAGATTAAGATATCACCGATTTATGTGCAAGGAGGAAAGCTGAAGATTAACAGAGAGCTTTTATGCACAGTAGCCTTTTTAGAGAATACTTCACAACTGAAAAAAAAAACTTTGAAACAACCCTTATGAATTGTATGTGAAGAAAGAATATTTTTAGAATATTTTTCTATGTATATGCTTGTTCTACGAATTCTGATTTCTTGTTCGGTGGTCCTTTTCTAAACAACCAAGCACCTTTTATAGATTAGCCATTTTGATGCCCATTGGGAATATCTAAGGAATCGGCCTTGAAAACATAGTTGTTACAATCTTTTTCCTGTTAGAGTCATTATGGAATCAGTTGATATTATAGTGGGATAAGGCTAGAATCAAGTAATACAAAATCCACTAATTGATTTATTGACCAAAAAAGAAAGCCGTTGATTACTCAGCAGATTTAAAAATGTGTTTGATGAAGAAGTCCATTATTTATGTAAATTACACTCTGTTATAGAATCAATATGATGACTTTATTTTGCCCGTTATAGAGTTAGAGTGAAATCAGCCTAGATATGATTTTGGCTTGATAAGACATGTACACGTTACTGCTTTGAATTCCAAATCTTTAGTCTGTTTCGAATGTAGACTAATGTATCAATTTAAGCGTTAAGTCTACTGTGCCAGCTCACTAGATTATTTCCTGCGCACATACATATTTATTTTCCATGAAACATGGTCTGATAATATATTACTATCATGTACTATAGGCAATATTTACTTTAAAAGATATCTTTAATTACAGAAATCTTTTACTCAATTGAATGGACAACTCGTCATATGTGAAAGATTTCCTTTGGATGAGCATATCAATTTGGACAACTTTATTTAAGGAATCAGCACTAAAAAACTTATTATATGGAAGGAAAGTATTTGAATATTCCATACTCCTTTTGAAACTCTAATTAATTTGTTCCATAATTAATTACTTTCATGATTTATGGCAAACCCAATAATGGAAAATCCATATTCCAAGATTTATGGAAACAATATTGATTATAGATAATGATCTTTTCAAAACTCATTTACTAATCAACTCATCAATTATGGGAAATATCAATATTAAAAATATTTCCATATTTATTTTGAAATCCCAATTTATTTAGATTTGCCCTCACTAATTAGCTTTCCAAAAATTAATCCAATTAATTGATCCATGCTAATTGATTCTAAAGATATGAATATTTATTTGCTTAATCAATTTTATGGAAAGTTCAATTAATTAATAAATCATGGAATAATGAATAACTCAATCCCAAGATATATGGTATAGATTTATATAAAGAATCAAAATCTATTTTAAATTAATTCCTTTAAATATGGGAATGTTTCAAAATTAGTTTTTCAAAAATTACTCCAATTATTTATCCATGATAATTGATTATGAGGATATGAAAATTTGATTTGCTTAATCAATTTTAAGAAAAGTTCAATCAATTAATAAATCATGGAAAACATAATGAATAACTAGTCTCAAGATATGTGGTATAGATTTATATAAATCCTTTAATTATGGAAAGGCTTCAAAATTAGCTTTTCAAAAATTACTCCAATTTAATTAATATTTGATCCTTATTAATTTTGAAAGCTTAATTAAATATTTTCATAATTAATCTTTAATTAATTAATCATTTTAATTTATTTCACAATTAATTAATGATGCAATGCAATGCAAATCCTAGAGCCTTGATTGAGAAATAATTAAAGCTAGGATCTTACATTTATTTCCTAATGACTCAAGCAATTCTTCAAGCCTTCATTCATGTCTTCAATCCTTTATTAAATCAAAGCTTCAAGAATTCTTTTAATATCATGTAAATGCATGAGTGAACATTTTAGTACAATAGGAAAGTCATCATCAAAACCTAAGGTTGGAATATGACCAAGTCAACAGACTCTTTTATTCTAATGAATAAGAGTATTTTATTTTATAGGAAGCATTATATTGCGTTTTTATATTCGAGAAACAATAATTATATTCTGCGATACTATAGGAAGCATATGAATTGATATTTATATTGCACTCAATTGTCTTTTTGACAAAAAAGAATCCAAACAAGATTAATTAGGCGTTAATATTGAAACGAATACAGATCAAACCACATATATTAGATTAATTAGGCATTAATATTGAAACGAAAATAATTTATTAATATGCAATTACATAGTTTTATGATCATCTTAAGTATTAGAGATTTAGTTAGTCATGCAAATTAAAACCAACAAAATAAAAATTAAAACTACTAATACTAATTACATGAATTGAAACTAACTAAAGGAATTAATTAAGTACTACAAATGAAATAAAAAAATAACTACTTTACTGTTAACCAATTGAAAGGAATCAAAGTAATATTAAACTATCAACAAAGTAATAAAATTATCCCCTCTACAAAACAAATAGGCAATTAAATGACCAAGAATACTTATAAGACTAGTAAAAGCAAGGAGTATGCAACTAAAATATATTTTCACTTTATAGCCGCATCATTGCACCTCCAGTGCAAATTCATCCCAATTGACAAATCATGGATCAGAAAAATCACTAAATGAATATTACAGAAAAACCATCACTTTAGCAACAAAGAATATGTGTAAAGTAAAGAAAGAAGCTTGCAAAAATAAAAGCGCGAGTTTTTAGAACTCTGAATTTGTAGTATACTCCTGAACTTTTTACTGCTTTAATTTGCATTCATTCGTTTTTATTTTGGTCTTATTATATTATAAATTTGTATATTTCTCTTGGTTTGTATCTTGGGTGAATGACCATATATGCATGTCGTCGTGCATGTGGCTAGTCCATATTATAGGGGAGACTCTGGTGAATTTTTTTTATTGGTCGGGTATGTAAGACCCCAAATTTTATGAATAAAGATGAATTTTTCTATAAATATCATTTTTGAATATTAAGGTTTGAATTTGTTATAATGTTATAGTTGTGGGTATTATTTATAAATTTTGCAAAGTAAGCAATAATGTTCAAATTACCAACATGATACTGCTTTGTGGACTAAAATTCAAGAATGATATTGGATCAAAAATAATTTGGACTGAAAAGAAATCAATTTTTATCATGAATAGTACTTTGGGTGAATAGTACCCAGGTGAATAGTACCCCATAAATAGTACTTCAGGAATAGTACCCCATGAATAGTACTTTGTGAATTGAACTTTGTGAATAGTACTTATAAATAGTATTTTGTGAATAGTACTCGTGAATAGTACTGTATAAATAAATAGTACTCATGGATAATACTCCGACATGAAAAGCTTAAAATTTAACAAGAATGTGCAGAAAATATCATTGTGAAACAATACTAGATGAAGCATAAATTTTAAGGATATTCTACTAATTTCACGAAGTATATAGAAGCAATACTTTAACAAAATGAGGGTATAATCAGGAATATGAGATGAAATAATATTACTCACATACTACAGAATATGAAAGAAATATTATTCCTTATGAATACTGAGTAAAAATAATATCCCTTATCTCAGAAGAAGATTGGATACTAGAATAGTGAGGTAGCAGACTTCTCTTCTTCTTTCTCTCTATAGCTTCTCTCTCTATAATTGCTCTTGTGAGTCTTAGTGAATTGGTGAGAATGAAAGAAGAATGAGCTTCTATTTATAGGAAAATATAGTTTCGATAATTTCACATTTTGGGGCTCGAAATATTACAGTATAATACCTTCATGTTTATCTTCATTTTTAATTTAGTCCTGTAAGTATTATCAAACTTGCACCACCTCCCCTAATAGCACATCATGTGAATCAATAGTACATACATGTAAATACATAGTTATAAGCATGTGAATTAATAGCAATTAACTGCTCTTTTATTTGATTAATTACCCGATTGGTCAATATAACTTCCAGACATCAATTATTATCGAAATAAATATCGATTTCCACTAACTCTAATAATCCCAACACAATGGAACTATTAAATTCATCTTTAATCAACACGAACTTATTCATCATTAATATTATAACTCATAATATTTAACAAGCAGGTCGTTCCCAGGAAAGAGGGGGCTTTCCGATAAGGATTTCTCCTTATTGGCGCGCAATTAGGTGACCAAATCTCTCCTTGACAGAACTTCTAGACATTGTCAATATTGAAAATAATAATATGAATAACTTTGTCGTCTCAATTATTGATTTAATAATATAAAATATTATGCAGATGATATTGTGACAATAATTGAATCAATAATATGAGAGATATGATGCATCAATTACTGTAGCAATAATTGAGTATAACTGAGTGACTTCTCACGTAAGCATCAATAATCAATACCGTGTGCTACTATGCAACCATGCGTATTACTGTACTTTTACTACCGGGTAGTTCAACAGTTTAACGGTAAAACTTTTGCCGTTATTTTTATAAATAGATAATTCTATCATTTTCTAACTACGGCAATACTTCCGTTGTGGGGTCCACCAATGATTGTGTCGTCGTACAAATATTTCTTATTAAAACGAATATTCCCCGACTAATCAAATATTTTACAATAACTTGCTTACTTTGCAAAATTTATAAATATTACCCATAACTATAACATTATATCATATCCACACCATAATATTCAAAAATATATTTTGAGAAAATTTAATATTTATTCATAAAAGTTGTGGTCTTATAACCTCCCCTTCTTATGAAATTTTGTCCTCGAAATTTGGATGCGTACATGGTATGTCGAAGAGGTGAGGATACCTTGATTTCATTTCAGATTCTAACTCCCAGGTCATTTCCTCCACATCGTGGTTTCTCCACAAAACTTTGACTTGAGGTATAACCTTGGAGCGTAGAATATGATCCTTCTTATCCAAGATTTTAACCGGTACCTCTTCATACGTTAAATCTTCCGCTATCTCTTCCAGTTCTAATTCAATAATGTGGTTAGGGTCGTTCACATATTTACGTAACATAGATATGTGAAAAACGTTGTGAACATGAGACATACTTGGCGGTAAGGCAAGTCTATAGGCCACAGTTCCTACTCGATCGAGGATTAAAAATGGGCTAATAAATCGAGGATTGAGCTTTCTTCTCTTTCCAAATCTTGTAACTCCTTTCCATGGAACAACTCGTAACAACACATGATTTCCAACATTGAATTCCACATCCTTTCGATGAAGATCAACATAACTCTTTTGTCGATCTTGTGAGGTTTTTATACGTTGTCGGATCGTTTGAATCTTTTCCGTAGTCATACGTACCAACTTCGATCCTAACAATGCTGCTTCACCCACCTCATCCCAACATATTAGAGAACGACACTTTCTTTTATACAACGCCTCAAATGGAGCCATGCCAATACTTACTTGATAACTATTATTGTAGGAAAACTCCACCAGTGATAAGAACTTGTCCCAACTTCCCTTGAAGTCAAGGACACAGAGTCTTAATAAATCTTCAAGAGTTTGAATAGTCCTCTCTGACTGCCCTTCTAGTCTGAGGATGATATGCCGAACTAAATTAGTAAATCCGTGCCATAGCTTTTTGTAAACTAACCAAATATCTTGAAGTGAATCTTGGGTCTCGATCAGAAACTATGGATACATGGCATACCATGTAAGTCTTACAATCTCGTTTATGTACATACGAGCAAGACTTTCAAGTGTATAAGTTTCTCGTATTGGTAAGAAATGAGCAGACTTGGTCAATCTATCAACAATGACCCAAATTGCATCTATGCCTTGATAAACCTTGGGAAGACCAGTAACGAAATCCATGGTAATGTGCTCCCACTTCTATTCTGGAATTTCAAGTGGTTGCAATGAACCTTTTGGTACTTGATGCTCTGCCTTGACTAGTTGATAAGTTAAACACCTTGAGATAAACAGCGATATCTCTCTCTTCATATTGCCCCACCAAAATGTATGTTGAAGATCATGATATATTTTGGTACTCCCAGGATGAATTGCAAACGGTGTGTTATGCGCCTCCATCATGATTTTATATTTCAAGTCATAATCGTTAGGAACACAAAGTCTAGAGTTGACTCGAAGTATTCATTCTTCATCGATTCTAGCTTCCGAAATAGCACCTTCTTGTACTTTCTTCCTCATACGCATCAGCTCCAGGTCTGTAGCTTGAGCAGCTATAACTTTATCGATTAAACTCGGTTCTACTCGTATATTTGCCATCATCACATGGGTCTCTGGAGTCTTTAACTCTATCTCTATCCTTTGTAAGTCATACAAAATGGGCCTTTGCATTGACAATATCGTACTCGTACCCACATATTATCTTCTACTCAATGCGTCAGCTACCACGTTCGCTTTTCCAGGATGGTATTGGATAGTATGATCGTAATCTTTCAACAGCTCAAGCCATTATCGTTGTCGCATGTTGAGTTCCTTTTGAGTGAAGAAATATTTGAGGCTTTTATGATCCGTATAGATCTCCACCTTTTCTCCGTACAGGTATTGCCTCCAAATCTTAAGTGCAAAAATGATAGCTGCCAACTCTAGATCATAAGTAGGATAATTCTTCTCATATTCTTTGAGTTGTCGTGAGGCATAGGCTATGATTTTCCCATGTTACATGAGAACACATCCTAACCCTTTTCATGAAGCATCACTATAGATGACAAATCCCTCCGAACCAGATGGTATTGTCAGAATAGGTGCTGAAATGAGTCTCCTCTTGAGTTCTCAAAAACTCTTCTCACATTCCTTGTTCCAACTGAATTTTGTATCTTTTCGAGTCACCTGAGTTAATGGAGTAGCTGTTTGAGAAAACCCTTCTACGAATCTCTGATAATAACCAGCTAAGTCGAGAAAGCTACGTACTTCGGTCACTAACTCAGGTTGCTCCCAGCTTTGAATTGCTTCAATCTTTGCCTAGTCAATAGATATTTCATGATTTGATATCACATGCCCAAGGAATGCTACTTCCTCAAGCCAGAACTTGTATTTTTTCAACTTGGCATAAAGCTTGTTTTCACGAAGCTTTTGAAGTATCAGCCTCAAGTGCTGCTCATGATCTTCACGGCTTTTGGAATATATGAGAATGTCATCAATAAAGACAACCACAAAATGATCCAAATATTCCTTGAATACTCGGTTCATCATTTTCATGAAGGCAGCAGGAGCATTGGTCAATCCAAAAGACATGACTAGGAATTCATAATGCCCGTACCGAGTTCTGAAAGTCGTCTTTGGAATGTCATCAGTTTTAATCTTCAACTGATGATATCTAGAACAAAGATCGATCTTTGAAAAGAATTTAGCGCCTTGCAATTGGTCAAACGGATCATCAATACGAGGCAATGGGTACCTATTTTTGATGGTGACATGATTCAACTCCCGATAATAAATACAAAGTCGCATACTTCCATCTTTCTTCTTCACAAATAGAACAGGAGCACCCCAAAGAGACGTACTAGGATGAATGAAACAGATGTCTAACAATTCATGTAGTTAGGTTTTTAACTCCTAAAGTTCAATAGGAGCCATTCGATATGGGGCTTTGAAAATGGGTTTTATACCGGATTCAAGGTTGATACAAAATTCAATTTCACGCTCTGTGGGTAGGCCATGAAGTTCTTCAGGGAATACGTCAGGAAATTTATTAACAATAGAAATATCATTCAAATCTGACGTATTTTTATTTAAATCCGTGACATAGGCTAAAAAAGCTTGACATCCATTTTTCAATAAATGAATAGATTTATGGCTTAATATGACAGTGATTAACTTTAGTGGTTTGATTGCTTGAATTCGCATAATGGGTTGGTTAGGATTATGAAAGCTAACAACCTTACGAAAAATAATCAATTTTTGCATGATGAGTAGTTAATCAATCAATCCCCAATATCACATCAAATGCAAGTATTTTTAAGAAAATAAGATCAACAGGTAATGTGAGGGTACCGATTTGAACCAAACAAGACTTATAAACAGTGGATGTAATAAAGGTTTCTCCCAACGAAGTTTCAACAGATAGGTCAAAGTTTAATTTCTCCATAGTCAAATTTAAATGTTGAGTGCAAGTAAAAGAAATAAAAGAATGGGTAGAACCGGTATCAAATAAGGTATAGACTTCGCTAGAATTTATGATTTGCTTACCTGTGATCACCTCGTTTGGATTCCTCGCTTTTTGGGAGGTTACTACAAATGCTCTTCCTTGAACTACCAGTTTTGTCTTGTCTAGGATGGCCTATGATGCCTCCATCCCAGCTGGTCTTTATTTGGGTGCACGAAAAAATTGGGCTAGGTGACCTTCTCTTCCACAATTATAACATGCTTTGGACTGCTGCGTACAGTTTGGACTGATGTGTCTTTCCCCTCTGCATTTATAACATACGACCGGCAGTCGTTCTCCTTCCTTAACAATAGGTGTTGGTGCTAACGTCTTTCCATCATTATTGAATCTCCTATTCTTGAAACTTCCACTTCTATTATCTTGGCCATGATTGCCACCGAAGTGGTTACCATTTCTGGCATGTTGATTCCCTCCACATTTGTTGTCACCGCTTCGATAATTGCTACCACTGGTATTATCGACTTATCGGCTGCTCTCTCTTGGTTGGGTTGACTCATTATCACGCTCCAATAGCTGAACCATATTTACAATATCTGAATAAAAACACAGTTTATGAGAAATGAGGTATTGACGTATCTCGGGTTTTAAACCTCTTAGAAACATCCGCGTCATTCTTTCCTCATTATCAACCAAGTGGGACGCAAAATGGGACAACTCAGTAAACTTAGCCTCGTATTGCGCCATGGTCATATTATTTTGCTCCATCTTGATGAACTCTACCTCCTTCATGTGACGAATACTTTCGGGAAAGTACTTGTCGTTGAACAACTCTTAAAACTTCTCCCAAGACATTTTGAGTGCGGCAGGCTGAGTACGCTTTTCTAATTCCCACCAGTAATTCATTTTTCCTCTCAACATAAAGTTGGCAAAGGGAACCTTTTTCTCCTCGGAGCATCCCAAGACTTCAAATATCTTGGTGATCTGCTTTATCCACGTTTTTGGCTTAAGTGGTTCTGGCTTCCCCCAAAACTCTGATGGTCCCAGCTCCTTGAATTGCTTAGCGGTGACCATCTGTGAGTTGCCAGTGTTTCCACCTGTATTTTGAATAGGAGTCGCTCTCGTTTGATGTTGCATGAATTGCATAAAGCCTCTGAACATCCCATCGTCCATCATTTGATCGGTGTTGTTGTTTACCTGAGGATTATTGTCTTTCTATTGCACATTATCCTGGGTATTGATCGTTGGTGACTCAACGGTCTCATGTGCTTCATTGCTTATCTCAACATTTTTGGATGCCATTTTCAAATACTGTCACAAATCAAGGGTTAAATACCAAATAAACTTAGGTAGGTTATACTAGCGAAGGAATTCCCCGTCTCTCCCCTCCTAGTTCTTGACTCACATCTTAGCCAGGGATCATATCCCTAAGCTTTGATACCAACTGTTACGACCCCAAAATAGGTATACATCACCCATCTTGGGTCGCCAAATACATGGTACTGAATACAAATACAAACTTAATTATACAACATGAGTTGTGAGTTTTAATGCAAATATTATCTTCTAGACAGTATTCAAACTCAAAATAGGTCCTCATTTATTATCACACTATTTCATAGAATAGTGAGGACTACTAATGCAACCATCTGGACTGTCACTCCGTTCCCCGACTAGTTCCAGCTACGTTCTCATTTCCTGAAGAGAACAATAAAAGCAAAAGGGTGAGCTCAACTAGTCCAGTAAGAAATATTATGACTAAGATAATGCAGAATAAGTTATCGTTAGTCTTCAACAATGTTAAACTGATAGAATATAATAGACAACAAGTTTAACTGCAGTGGAACAAGCAATCCATTAGAAGAGTCAAGTAGAGCATGATATCTACTATCTTCTATAATTTAAAAAGAATTTTATCGACTTTATCGCTGAGACTCAACTTAATAAATAAACCACATCATCGAATCATCTCTGCACCACGGCCAAGGATATTCGTGTAATCATCAATGGTCATGACTATACCGAATAATCTTCGGTCATAATCATACCAACAACTGTCCATCAGTGAACTACAGGCCAATGAGGACTTTTACCACATCATTTATAACATTACGGGTCATGATTATATCGAATGATCCCTGGTCATAATCATACCAATCAACAGTTCATCTATGCACGTAAGCCAAAGATGACTTTCATCACAATATATGCATGAGGATGATGACAATGATATAAGAATTCAATTAAAAGAAACAAAGGATAAATTTTTAAAGATTTATAATTTAATTTATCCAATATTCAATAATGTTCAAATTGCCAACATGATACTGCTTTGTGGAGTAAAATGCAAGAATGATATTGTATCAAAAATAATTTGGACCAAAAAAAAATAATTTTTGTCATGAATAGTACTTTGGGTGAATAGTACCCAGGTAAATAGTACCCCGTGAATAGTACTTTGGTAATAATACCCCATGAATAGTACTTTGTGAATAGTACTTCATGAATAGTAATTTATGAATAGTATTTTATGAATAGTACTTTGTGAATAGTACCCGTGAATAGTACTTTTGTGAATAGTACCATATAAATGAATAGTACTCATGGACAGTACTTCGGCATGAAAAGCTTAAAATTTTATAAGAATATGCAGAAAATATCCTTATAAAACGATACTATATGATGCACAAATTTTAAGAATATTCTACTAATTTCACGGAGTATAGAAGCAATACTTTAACAAAATGAGGGTATAATCAGAAATATGAGATGAAATAATATTACTCACATACTACAGAGTATGGAAGAAATATTATTCCTTATGAATACTGAACAAAAATAATATCCCTTACCTTAAAAAAAGATTGGATACTGGAATAGTGAGGTAGCAGACTTCTCTTCTTCTTTCTCTCTATAACTTCTCTCTCTATAATTGCTCTTGTGAGTCTTAGTGAATTAGTGAGAATGAAAGAAGAATGATCTTCTATTTATAGGAAAATATAGTTTCGATAATTGTACGTTTTGGGGCTCGAAATATTACAGTATAATACTTTCATGTTTTTCTTTATTTTTAATTTAGTCCTGTAAGTATTATCAAACTTGCACCACCTCCTCTAATAGTACATCATGTGAATCAATAGTACATACATGTGAATAAATAGTTATAAGCATGTGAATTAATAGTAATTAACTGCTCATTTATCCGATTAATTACCTGATTGGTCAATATAACTTCCAGACATCAATTATTATCGGAAAAAAATGTCAATTTCCATTAACACTAATAATCCCAACACAATGGAACTATCAAATTCATCTTTAATCAACACGAACTTATTCATCATTAATATTATAACTCATAATATTTAACAATCAGGTCGTTCCCAGGAAAGAGGGGGCTCTCCTATAAGGATTTCTCCTTATTGGTGCGCAATTAGGTGACCAAACCCCTCCTTGACAGAACTTCTAGACATTGTAAATATTATAAATAATAATATGAATAACTTTGTCGTCTCAATTATTGATTTAATAATATAAAATATTATGCAGATGATACTGTGACAATAATTGAATCAATAATATGAGAGATATGATGCAGCAATTACTGTAACAATAATTGAGTATAACTGAGTGACTTCTCACGTAAGAATCAATAATCAATACCGTGTGCTACTATGCAACCACGTGTATTACTGTACTTTTACTACCGGGTAGTTCAACAATTTAACAGTAAAACTTTTGCCATTATTTTTATAAAAAGATAATTCTGTCATTTTCTAACTACGACAATACTTCCGTTGTGGGGTCCACCAATGATTGTACCGTCGTACGAATATTCCCTGTTAAAACAAATATTCCCCGACCAATCGAATATTTTATAATAACTTGCTTACTTTGCAAAATGTGTAAATATCACCCACAACTATAACATTATATCATATCCACACCATAATATTCAAAAATATATTTTGAGAAAATTTAATCTTTATTCATAAAAGTTGGGGTCTTACAAGTATGCTCAAGTCATATGCTTACAATCATGCTATACATTAATAAGCTCATGTTGTCTGTAGTAGGTACCGTGGTATCATGGACCTCTATTCAGACCGTAGTTGGATGGCACGACGAAAGTTAAGTGCCCAGATATGTGCTACAGCTGAATTTAGAGCTAGTTGCCAAGTGTTTTTGGAGTATACGTATATGTTAGTTCCCGGAGGCACAATAGTTATCTAGAAGGGGGGTTGAATAGATACTTAAAATTCTTTTCGTTTTACTTTGTCAGTTTTGATAATAATTTAAACAAAGCGGAATTAAGGTTTTTTTGATCTCCGTTTTTAGATATAGTGAGTTAATGAGAGTGAGGTAGTTATAATAGTTATAGCAGTTATAGCAAGAATGTAAGAGACATAATAGATTTAAGTGGTTCAAAGCACTTAAAGCTCCTAGTCCACTCTTGTACTCATTGAGTAGGAAATCCATTAAGGATATCTTTTACACTTTCTGAATCTAACAGATTCCTTCTAGACCAGCAGTCTAGGAACTTCTCAGTTCACTCTTGAACTCTTCAAGTCCAACAGACTTGGTACTTCATAGTTCACTTTAGAACTCTTCAAGTCCTTCTGACTTGGAACTTCTTACTTCACTTGTTTGGCTATTGTTGAGTTCTTGATTGGTGCTACTCAGTTGCCGTTAAGCTCTTGTTTTAAAGAACTGAGTAGCTGAGCAAGCTTTCTTTTTTTTTCTCAGATCGTAGAGTTGAGAGTTGAGTGTTCTTCTTGTTTTTGTTCAATGCTTGCTGGTTGAATCATCTGCTGATGTCTTGCATATATGGGATCCTTGAAATCTATCCGTTAATCCATTGAAGCATTAAATGCGTTTGATATTTCTGAACTTTGATGGAGACTTTTCTGCACATCTTCTGAATTACATGTTGGCCCCACTGACACAACAGACTGCATTCTCATCTAACACCTGAAAAGGTATTTTCTTTGTCTCATGGTCCTTTCCTTAGCTTCTTTAATACGTTTCTTTGTTGTATACTAAGGATATTTTTATGCCATTGGGACTGGTGATTACTTCAATGTTTATAACTCATTCCTCATTTGTTGGAAATTATCCTTAAACAAAAGGATAAGGCTCAATGTTTCTAACATAGGCAGATGATACTCTATGATTAAGATCGTGGTGTCTTGCCACCTTGGTGCTTGATCTGATGCTATCAAATGAGAACACTATGATTTCTCTTAAGGACTTGCACACTACGATCTTCATTTGCCTGTCTTGCAGACTCAACGTTTCTGAGAGCACACTACGATCTCTGAGTCAGCTTTGGCAAACGTCTGGACAACTCTACGATTTTCGGAGAGGCCCTTCAAGGCAGACACACTGCAATATTCGATGTTCTACGATTCTGCCTTGGCTTCTGCAATCTCTTAACCAGCTCAATAGACTGAAATTCTTATTGAAGCCTATCTATTACATTTCAAGACATAGATCAAGCTAACATCTTTGATCTCTTTATCTATACATCCATTTACAGAATGATAACCATTAAAAGCTCATATCAACCTAACAACTTTGATCTATCACTAAGTCCTTGTACATATATTCCTTGAAGGACTTTACATATAATCAGGAGCATTTACTTTAAACATCAAATCAAAATATGCACTCTCCAACAATCTCCTCCTATTTGATGTTGACATAACCAAGGGGATTTATTGTCATGATTATCAAATTCTATATGCAGTTGCAGCAAGGTAAATATGACTTAATATTTCAGTGAACATCTAAAATTTCTAGAGAATAAGCATGAATTTATTGATGTTTGAGGATAGATATTATATTTAAACTTAGTTACATCAATAAGAATTGAGTTTCAACTTTTCTCTATTTCTTTTGCCTTTTACTTCTCGGAGGATTTGCATATTCCTCGGCTCTTCTTCTCCTACTAGCTTCGTCTCTCCGTGCTATTTCTTCCAGCTCGCTTTGACTTAGTCTTTCATTATGATTGTGCCTATTCATGAATGTAGGATCTCTAATTGGCATTCTTAGGCCTATGGTGGTCACCTCGTGTGAGCTGGGAGAAGGCCCTTGACTCCTTAATGGTTGAGCCATGATAATTGGCTGTTGATCAGATTGTTAAGTGTGATGGCCAGATCGTGAAGTCTGATGGTGAGGCTGCCTTGTAGGACTCCTTGATGATTGGGCTGAGAAAGTGCCTCTGCCCTTGCCTTTATCTCTTTTCCCTTTATTCTCCCCCTTTATGTCAGCATCAAGGGCTCGAATGTCTTCCGATAAGCGAGTCATGCCTTGAACAAGCTCGTTAAGATGACTTTGGGACTGAGAAATGTCTTCACGGTTCTCTTTAATGAAAGCATCAGAGTGAGCTTACCTGTGTTGGAGGATGTCCAAGACATTGTCAGTCTGCTTCATTCGGCCTATGGAGAATTCTTGAAATTCTTTTACTGCAGTTCGTAAATTCGTGAGACTTTCCATCATGAGATTGTTCTGGGACTCCTGAGTAGTCTGTAGGATTAAAATAGCATCCATGTGCTTTTTAGCAGCTTGAAAATGAATTTGATCTCATTCATTTATGCTCGGAATTGTCTCCTTTATGATCTCCCGAAACTTCTTTGTGAGCTCAGAACTGAGGGTGCTTGGGAGGGAGTTGGCAACATCAATGAGATGAGTCAGCCTCAGTTGAACAAGGTCTAAGTGAACTTCAAGTTCTTCCTATATGTCCTTAGTCACCTTTTGGGATGCTTCAGACAGTTCTGCTTTGGTTGGAAGATCTGATATGAGTTCAAGGAGTGGCGAATTGTTTGGAGGAGGGGCTCTTTTGAATTGATCTTGTAGGGTGTAAAGAGCAAGATCAAGGTTGAAACATTCATGGAGGATGAAGATGGAATATTAGGTGGAGGGGCTGGTGTTTGGGCTTCTTGAGTAGGTGGCTCTACGATTTGGGCGTGTGACTCTACAATTGGACTTGAATTAGTAATTGTAGAGATGAGAGGAGATGGGATTAAAATGAAGTTGGACATATTTGGTTCATCAGCTACAAAATTTTGGGATTCCGTAACTGGGAATTGACTTAGTGGATTGAGGACCACTTCCAACCAACTTGGAAATTCATAAAATTGGCTGAAAAAGATAGTGGATAATGATTAACTCTGAATAAGATTGGGATAGATAATACATCATGCACAATTCTTGAAGAGGGACCATTTGTGATTAGCTGTTTGGAAAAGTTGAAGTTGCCTGGAAATCCATGAGCTAACACAGAGATGGCTGGATATTCTTTGAAGCTCCAAAATATGTGATTCCAGGAGTTTAGGATTTGAGCTTGATGAAAAGGCATCATGGGTAGATAGGAGAACAACTGATCGTAGTTAGCTTTCCTATACCCATCACAGCCCACAGCTATGATCTCGACCTCATCATCTTCTTACTCTTCTCTGTCTTCGTTCAAGAATTTCACTACATCAATGACTTCTTTTTGTTCTTTCTCTATTTCTCTCTCATTTTCTACAGGAGCAACTTCTTCTGTCATGGGGATATTATAAGGCTCCCCCTCAACATGATCATCCATTTGCATTTCAAGTGGCTCCCCCTCAACTCGAGCACTTTTTAGGGTGAGAACTTTAGGTAGCTCCCCCCCCCCCAGCTTGAGCATTCTCCAGAGTGAGAATTTTTGGTAGCTCCCCCTCAATTTGAGCTATGTTCTTTTGACTTGCTTTGGACAGCCTCTTTTCTGCAGCTATCCTTTTATCTTCCTCCTTTAAGGCTTTTTCATTGACAAGAATGTATTTCTTGACAAGTTTTCTTCTTAACTTTTTAAGCTGAGCCACATCCTCATCACTTCTTTTAGCTTCAACTCTGAACTGTTAATCAGCCAGAGTATCTTTTGCAGCAACCTCTTTGGGAGAGGCGTCCAATCTAGTCTCTACGATTGGTAAAGACTCTACGATCGAGGATACAGATGGCCTCTTGTGTTAGAGTTTATGCCCTAGAGGCTAATTATTTGATATAATTATTTAACGTTTTGATATTATATTTGATTGAATAAATGAATGCTTTTATTATGGTTTTATTTACTGCGTTATATAATTGTTAACATAATAAAATTCCTTAGAATAGTGATACAAATTATATAGTTTCAAGTATGTGACTTGAACATGAGATTATATAATTACAATTAGTATCATTATTCTTAAATGTCCCTAGTCGAGTATCATTGTTGATGGGACAACATTGATGGATTGAGACTAGTATGTGGATTGACTGATGACCAAATCTCAATGGTCATAAATATATGAGATATTAAGTCAATGCATAGGTACATGTTAGAGAACGATGTACTGGACAGACCCACCATGAGAATTCTATGTGGAGCATTATGCGAAGTGTCATTAGAAATTCTCATAGTGATAATGATGTAATGGTCCTCCGACCTGAAATCACTATATTACTACACTGAAATTTATGTACTTTGATATCATCAAATGTCACCTTTAATAGGGTGGACTATAAAGGTGATTATTAGGTACATCATGAATCATGTGAGGAATATGAGTGATCTAGATGGAATTTAACCCTCCAATATATTAGGGATGATATCCATAGGCCTCTTGATTGAGTAGGACTATGAAATGCATGGCCATGCTCAAATAGTGATTTTTTCATATATTCTGCTCATTGATCAAGAAAACTCAGATTAAATTATGAAGAGTATGACACTTTCCATAACTCGAGTTTAATCTAGGATATTAAGGTTAAAAGGATTAAATTACATTGAAACATTGGTCACAAAAAGGTTGTATCGAATCATCGATCTTATTATTACTTGGGTAGCAGTGATGCATTACTAGATGCTGCTCACTGTTTATAATTTTATAATATGATTTTAAAATTATTGCCAATGTAATAATAACATATAGGGTCACACACATAGAACGTAATTTAAAATGGAATTAATTTAAATTTTAAGGATTTAAATATATTAATATGATTAATAGTATTTAAATCACGAATTTAAATTAAAAAGGATAATGTGTATATATGTATATTAATTAATTAAGACTTAATTAAGATATATATATAAATTCAAATTTTATTAAAATACATTTTTGATTAATCCCTTTTTAACTACTATATATGATATAGTAGCAACTTAGGGTAATATCATAACATCATAACCCTAGCCGCTCTTAGAGAGAGACTAGAGAGAAACAGTTCTAAAATCCATTCCTTTTTGGTGGCTAGTACCGCAGTTCCGTTTACTGCAGATCGTACGACGGTTCGCGGGGTATTCGTGTGGATACCATAGAGGTGTGATTCATTTGGATTGCGTTGGAGATTCGAGCACATCAATTTCAGAAGCATTTTTATATTCGGTATAATTTCTAACCACTGAATTAATTATTTTCGCATGGATCCTATTTAGGGTTTCAGAAATTGCTTTAAATTGTTCTATTTCCACTGTGTGTTTCTGTGTCAAAACCCTACATCTTGGACATGTAATTGTTTTTGTTCTTCTTCAGCAGCTGTGAGATGGTAGCTCTGTCTTCATCTCCCTCAGCCATCTGTTCTTTCCTTCTCAAGATCCTCAGAGTTTTAATGTCAAAAGGCTCTAATGGTATATTAGTGGTTAACCCCTGGGGTTCTTCTGCCATTTGAGCCCTCAGCTTTCTTTTGCCCTTGTTTTTCCTGACTAAGGCAATGGGTTCTTCCTTATTGGTTTCTTCTTCATCTTCTTTAGTCTCCCTAACAACAGACATGTTCCCTAGGATCCCTGACTCATTTACTTCGTAAGTCCTACCACTGGATTCAGACATCATTCGTACATTTTTTGCTGGATTCCTTTTCCAATTCTTGAATAGTTGCTGGGTTATTCGTCTGTTTGGATTGATAGACTCTCCTTCATCATCTCCTATCTTATCACCCAAAGCAGACTATAGGATGATACTTATGAATCGCCCGTAAAGCATCTTTCCAGAGCTCTTTGACTTCTTCGAGCCAAGAATCCACTTCCCAATCTATTCAAGCAGTAAGGCTCCATAGTTAAGTTGTATCCCACAACTAATGGCTGTCATGAGCTTGAGCTGCACTTTGTTTACAGAGTCATGGTCGGAGCTCTTGCAGCATATGCATTTTCCAACAATGACTGCCTAAAATTCGTACCTTTGAGGGAACTCTTTCTTCTTGTACCCTTTGACAGTGGGGAACTTTTTGTGGTGCATTCTTTTAAGTCCTTCATGGAAATCGATGCCATCTATGAACGGAAACCCTTCCGATTTGAAACCTAGGGCTAAATTTATAACCTCAGCCTTGAGCCTGATTTCCATATTCCTGACCTTAGTAGTGATGACGTCATTTTCGAACACACCATTTCTGTAGAATTCCTTTATCAGCTTAGGATATATCAACGTGCTCATACCCAGAGCCTCTTCAAGACCATCTTTCTTTATCAGAGATAGGGTTTTGAGAAATTTGGGATTAGCTATCTTGAATTCATCGAAACAGAGTCTGTAACCAGAGATGACATTTGAGGCTACCATTAATTTCTTTGCACAGAGTATGGATATTTGAGCTTTTCAGAGAGTTAGGGTTTTTACTTGTAGAGAGAGTGAGAGAAATGAGCTTTTTGAACTTCTGATTTCAAAAAGGTGTTTTCAAACTGTACTTGTAGCTTCCCTCTCTCTATTTTGCTTAGTGGGTCAGGTGTCAAATTCTGCTTGGCTCTTCGAATTTGACTGAGGAGGATTAAACTGATTTGCCCTTATCTCTTTTTGAGCTGATGTGTCCTTTGGGGGGACTACGATCGTTTAGGTAACCTTTGTGATTGTCGAGTATGCTTTGCGTTCGTCGAGTTGTTCAGCATTCGTAGAGTCTGAACTGCGATCAGTCGTGTCTACTCAACAATCGTCGTGTCTGCTTAGCAATCGTCGAGTCTGCTCAACAATCGTTGAGTCTGAACTACAATCGTCGAGTCTGTCCGGGATCCTTATGATGTACTTTTGACTTGGCATTCTTCTCGGTTTAAGGTAGCTCAGGAAGGGCTAACACTACAAGAAATCAGACAAAAAATGACGCTAAAATTTATCACATAAAATTCATTTTTTGTCACTAAAACATTTGGTGACGATTGTTAATCGTCACAGAGAACCGTCACCGTATGAGCGTGGTATTAGGTATATTTGACAATGTTTGATGTCTTCACTAAATGTTTTGACTTATGGTGACGATTTACATCATTGTCACAATAATTAATTACTTTTAGTGACGTTAATAACGTCACTATTTGAATAAAACTTTCGTCAATCTATATTATATTTAGTCATCAAAACTTGGTGCAATAAATGACGAAAATCATTTTTCGTCATTAAATCATATTGTTTTAGTGACTAAAATATGTTACTCAATTTAAATTTTCTAATTTTAATGACGACAATATTGTCATATTTATGATTATTCTTTCGTCATGTTATTGTGTTTATCGTCACCAAAAATAAGAAAATAAATGACGACAGAATAATTCGTCACCTAATAATATATTTAACAGTGACAATTATGTCGTTGTCATTTCATATTTTAAATAATATTATAAAATAATTTGTCACCAAAGAGTTATTTTTTAGGAGACATATTTTCAATGTCACTAATTGAATGCTTATGGTGACGATAGATCTCGTCACAGAAAGAGATTAATAGTGACAAAAATATTTGTTGTGACTAAATAAAAAAAACTAAATTTAAAATTATAGATCTAGAAATAAAAAAAATTATACGAATAATATTTAACCAAAATGATTGTAATGATAAAAAAAACACCAATAATAGAATAACTAAATTTCTATTTTCCATCATATTTAACCAAAATAGAAAAATTAAAATCCAAAATATCATTATTCTACTTAACATCAATAATTTATCAAGTATAACATTCTAAAAAATATCCAACTTTTTAAATATGACCATAACGAAAGTTCAGAAGTTTTGAACGTCGACAATCTAGTGATTGGCTATGAGCTCCAACTAGAACCTCAAATCTGATATTCTGCTTAAGAAGTTCTTCAAATGAACCAGCTTACGTGATTCTTCCATTTTGCATCACCTGTTGAGCCTTGAAGAGTTATAATTTGGTAGGTCCTGGATATAAAATTTTTAATATAAATGTTGCCCTAAATTCTCCAAATAATAATAATAATTTAAGAATCAAGGTGGCGTGCCAGGATGAGGTCTGCTGCTGTAAGAATGGTGATCAAGCATTCATACATGTAAAAAAACCATAATAGAGTTCCCATATGATATGTAAAATAGCCCTAGCAATCAAGCATGCAACTAAACTACATATTAAAATCCGTTAGAATCTTATAATGGAGTTTAGTTCATGACTGAACCAAAAGCCATTATGGGGTCAACGCTAAGCATGATTATCAAGTAAACAATTAAAAGATGAAGGATAGAATGATTAAACCCAATTGTAGATTATAAACCAAAGTTAACGTTCACTTCTCATAAAAATCCAGTTAAACAATACTAAACATCCATAATGACAGCAAATCCCAAGAAGAATTAGAGAAGATGGAGTCTTGGCTTCGCTCTTCGTTGGAATCTCTCCCAATGTAAAAACCCTAGTTACGATATGAAACTACGTTAAAAGTTATTCAAGTGTACGTCTGACACCAGTCAGATATCGTTTAAAACAAAATTACAACCCTTTTAATTAAAAATTAAAATAAAACAAATAAACAGCTTTAGCATCGCGCGCGGCCGCGCGCCCCTCCAGTATGTTCCTCGCACGGGCGCGAGACTTGCAGTATGTATGCTCTGTCCAGTCGAGTGCTCGCGCGGGCGTGCGCTCTCAAGGCTATTATGTCCACACGGCCGCGCGGCTTACAGTCTGCAAATTCTGGTTCTGCTTCTTATTATGTCATGCTGCTACTGCTGCTACTTGTTCATTCTTTTCCTTTCTTCCTTCATTATCAGTCCCTCTACTTCACTACATCCTCATGCCATGCATCCTTCAGCCTCAAGCCATGTGTCCAAGCGCCTCTTGCCATCCAACACCATCAAATTAGGCCATTTCCTGCACTTTTTTGCCAAAAGGAATTTAAGTATATGCAATGCAAAATAATATGAAATGCAACTAAAATAGACTGAAATATACTTGAGATGGGCATAATTCGCATAAATTGATATCCAATAAGTAGGTATAAAACCCACTTATTAAATACCCCCAAACTTGAACTATTGATTGCCCTCAAGCAATGCATGCTAAATAACAAAGAAAAATGCAAAAGCACTACTATGCAGGTAAACTACTATGCAACCTAGTCTCACATCATTCCAACTTAAACAGAATTTAAGCCCAAAATGCCTCAGCGAATTATCCAGATTCAGGAATACAAGTTTAAACTAAACGATGGTCATAACATCATACACTCAGATAATTCATCCATGCTATAGAGATGATGTATGTGTGTGTAATGTTTACCAAAACTTGATTCAAGCAAAGAATATATATGCTAACATGCTCGAAACAGAAAATTATAGCCTAAATTGAGAATCATGTATACTTATACAACTGCAAACTGTTTTCAACATATCCAAACAAACTAAAGTTCAACAATGGGCTTAATTGCTTTATTGCTACTCACGAGGGCGATTTTTACTCTTTTCCGCGGTGTTTATTGCTATTTTTTTTCTTTTTATTTTTTTTTATACATGACTGTCCAATGCCTTATTCCATTAGGCAACACTGCTACCCCTTAGCGAGCTTTCAACCAATGACTCCCAGATCATGAAAGACCTTAGGGCACTAGGTGTAGAGACAATTCCCTCGGGCGTACTTACTCAAGTAGTCAAGGCCCAAAATAAGACTAGCCACGTTATTGCTATTCATTTTTTTTATACATAGCATACCCATGTTTTCCTAAAGTTTGAATGTCAATGTTTGTAAAGTCTATATGCATGTTCCACATTTTTCTCTTTTTAAAACTACATTTTTTAACAAGCAACGCAGCACATAATTCTTATACCTGCAAGTGATTGTGAACACATCCGTACAAATCGAAAGCATTTAAGCAGCAACATGAATTCCTATCGTGTAAAACATTATAACTACGTTTATGTTATCCAATATACTCTAAAATCCTTCACAATTCACTATCATCATTGGCTAGGCAAGAATTTCTATAACTCGAGAATTTTGTGAGACATGCAAATTAACTAAAACAAAAAAAAATTCTATCAATAAAATAATAACACCAAAAATAACTAAATTATTAAACTAACCATGCAACATTTTAACTAAGCATGCAAAAACTAACTACATGCTACTATACTACTCCCCAATACCCCCAAACTTATAATATTCAATGCCCCATTGAATGAAGGTAAAGGGTACAAGAAAACTCCCCTAATGATCGGTTGTACCACCCTCCTCGGGTGGTGAATCTGGTGGTGGATAAGGCACTACAGTCCCAAACTGGGGCCACTCTAGCATTGTTCCTTGTTATGCAAAGGCTTCGGCCAAAGCCCTCGTGAGACCCGTAGCAAATGCTCCAAAATTGTCGTAGATGGCATCAATCCTTCGCTCCAACCTTCGGAGCTTGCGATTACCATTAGGAGCTTGTGGACGTGTCAAGGGGCCTGCCTCATCCGTCGGAGGTGGATACTATGATGGCTCAGGAAATGTGGGCTTAGAGGGATAAATCCTCTTCCTGCGTGGGTGTGGCACGCCTCTGGTCCAGTCCTCAAATTTAGCAATTGTGGCATGTGTGATGTCCTGGCTTGGATATTGCAGTTGTTCGTTTCCCCAGTTGCATCCCTGATGAGCACATAGCATCGCTACCACTGAAGCGTGTGGAATGCTCCTAGTAGTGCCTCCCCAGTAAATATCGCAGCATATTCTGGTGGATGAGATGGCAAACATCGATATATTTCCCGGTGATAATCCCCCACAGAATAATTGCCCTCTCCGCTATAATCTCGTGCTGATGCAATGAAGGCACTAGCTTGGCACATATGAATAAGTTCCATGCCTTTGCATATCGATTTAAGGGTTGCGGCTGGGAATATGCAGCGTTGGGTCAGTACCAACTTTGTATGTCCATTTCGTGTAAGGCACGCATAGCTCAGCAATCACCAACTCCAAGTCTGTTTCCATGTGAGCACCGGTGACCCAGTTGGCAGCCCCTCTTGGTGGTGTCTAAGTGAGTCGAAAAATGGTTCTGATGGCGGGAGGTCTGTAGTCTATATCAAACTCATGAACCATCAAAATATCGCTCATGGTGACCTTGACATTGGCATAAAACTCATGGACTATGCTCATCAGAACGGACGTGGAGGAGGCAGTCAGTCCGCCCCAGCCTCATTCCTAGATCATGGCATAAAGCTGTCCATCCTGCCCTTCTGGTTTGACTCCTCTTTCCTTGATAAATGTTTTAGCGATGATGTGGTAGTATTCCTGCTGGGCTTCCAAACTCAGGAACTTGGTGTGGTCGACAATGTCCTTCCCGTGACTGCCGAAGGAGGATGAGGAAGAGGAAGATGATCGTGATCTCTTTGGACCCTTTTGCAGATAATTGAGAGAAAATGCAGATGAACTTACTGAGAGTGAATGAGAAGTTGTGATGTGATAACCTTCAAATTTGTTTCTGCCAACCAAATCTGAAACCCTACCTTTATAGCAGTGGATGAGAGCGTGGATATTGGCCTTGAAAACGGAGATAATCGTGGGATTATAATGGATATATGAACGGCTTCAATTTGTAACTGATAGAGTGATAGAGACGTGAGTTATGGAGGCTGGGAGAATTTCAATTCTATTATGATAGCAACTAAGAGTCCAAATGGTCCCCGACACATTTTTAAAATTTTCAAATCTGTCTTGGTTCGGTGTTGCTCGCGGCCGCGCGAGTTTTGACTGGGCTAGGTGCGCGGGCGCGAGACTTGCAGAATGTATTGTTGTCCTGATTAACTTGATGCATGGGTACGCGAGTTTATACTACATAGGTTGCGCGGCCGCGCGACCCTGATATCTGCAATGCTAAAGCTCAATTCTAATCTGCCTATCAGTGATGCTTTCCAATGATGGTTCCTGCATAGACATTAATGCACATTGTTAAGGCATGAATTAGTGGCAACATAATGCTAACATCTTGCAAATATTCGCAAAGAAATTCTTGCGACACACTCAAGCATGAAAATCTGACATCCTATCAAAAATGAAGTAGATATAACTAACTAAAATAATCTAAAATGAATAACTAAAAAGTCAAATGAGGTAGAAATAATGGGTTGCCTCCCATCCAGCGCTAAGTTATAGTCAATTAGCTTGACTGTCTCTGAATCTCATGTCACGTCAAGAATTGAGGTGCCTTCCTTATTGTCCACCGCACCCTGAAATTTGATGACTTCAGCTTTCGTTAGTGGCTCTACCTTCAACTCTGAATTTTCACCTGTTACACACCTCAACGGTCCATAATTCCCCGGTTTCTGTACCTTATCCTTGAGGCCCCAATCCACCAAGTCAACCATAACTTTATTGATTTAAAGACGTTGAAGGTGATCTCCTGATCCTAAACACGCATAGTGAGTTCACCTTTTTGCACATCTATCGAAGTCATGCCTGTGGCTAAGAATGGTCTCCCCAGTATTATTGTTATGCTTTTGTCCTCTTCGTAGTCTAAAATGATGAAGTCAGTCAGAAAAATAAACTTATCCACCTTAACCAACACATCTTCAACAATTCCTCGTGGATACGTGATGGATCTATCAGCTAGCTGTAATTATATGTTTGTCGACTTTGGAGCCGGTAATCCCAACTGGTTAAATACTGACAAGGGCATCAAATTTATGCTTGCCCCAAGATCACATATACACTTACTGAAGTTCATCTTTCCAATTGTGCATGGAATTGTGAAGCTTCCTGGATCCTTCAGCTTTGGAGGTAATTTCTACTGAAGCACTGGACTGCATTTCTCTGTCAAGGCTACCGTCTCAAACTCATCTAGTCTTCTCTTCCTTGACAATATACCCTTCATAAACTTTTCATAGCTTGGCATTAGTTCCAATGCCTCGGCGAACGGTATATTGATCTGCATCTTTTTAAATACCTCCAAGAACTTGCTAAACTGTTTATCCTCCCTCTGCTTAGTTAATCTTTGTGGATACGGTACTTGAGGGTGAATTGGTGGCACTGAACTCTTAAGATTTTCCTCTGAACCTGTTGTATCCTTCTTGACCTGCTGCAACTTAGATTTTTCCAGATTTTCTTCATCAACAATCACCTGCTCTGCCTCACGCGGCCACGTGGCCTCCTTAGTGTTCTCAGGCGCGGGCGCGGGACTTACAGTGTCTGCCAGATTTTTCCCAGATCTTAATGATATTTCTTGGCATTGTTCCTTCCCGTCTCTTCTAGGATTTGTCTCTGTGTTACTCGGCAAGGAACCTTGGGGCCTGTTGTTAAGCATGCTCGTCATCTACCCCATCTGAGTTTCCAAATTCTTAATAGCCACTACTTGGCTTTTAATCATAACTTCTGTGTTTGCCATGTATTTCAACACAATCTCCTCCACTTCTGATTTCTTTTCTGGTTGTGGTGCAGGTGGAGCGTGATGTTGTTGCTGAGAGAATCTCGGTGGAAATGGTGGTTTTGGTGTATATTGTGGCTGAGCTGGCTGTGATTGGAATTGATGATTCGGCTAAAACTGACTTTGTTGATTTCCTTGGTTATTCGATCAGCTAAAGTTTGGATGATTTCGGTTGTTGGGGTGGTATGTGTTCTGAAATTGACCCTGGTCTTTCCTATAGTTGCTCACATACTACACCGACTCCAAGCTAATGGCACATTGATCTGTGGAGTGTGACCCCGCATAAATTTCACAAACGAAGGCAACTGTTTTCATTTTGCTCTCTGCTATTGAGTCTATCTTCTTTGCCATAGCTGCCACCTGTGCCGACAACTATGTAATAGCATCTACCTCCAACACACCTATAACCTTGGGTTGTGGCATCTGAGATGTAGGATTCTGAAAATCATTAGCTGTCATAGTCTCAATAAGGGTATAGGCCTCGTCATAGCTTTTTGCCCATAATACCCCTCTAGTAGCTGCATCTATAATCGGTCTCAATTGTCATCCTAATCCATTGTAGAAAGTATTGATTACCATCCAATCCGGCATACCATGATGCGGACACTTCCTTAGCATCTCTTTATATCTCTCCCATGCTTCATATAAGGACTCTCCCTGTTGTTGCTCAAACTGACAAATAGATGTCCTCATCTTTGCAGTCTTAGCCATTGGGGAGAACTTGGCTAAGAATTTCTGCACTAAGTCCTCCCATGTAGTGATTGACCCTGACGGCAAAGAATGAAGCCAACTCCTCGCCTTATCCCTCAACGAGAATGGGAACAACCGCAGTATGATAGCATCCTCCGTCACATCGTTATATCAGAATGTATCACAAATCTCTATGAAGCTCAATAAGTGTTCATTCGGATCATCCAGTACGGCATCCCCCAAACTGAACTGAGTTCTGCACCATCTTGAATAGTGCCCGATTTAATCTCAAAAGTGTTGGCTGACTATCGCCGATCTGACTATGCTCGACTATAGCCCATTTATATTCGGCATGGAATATTCTCGTAGAGCCGGATTCTCTTCTCTTTGCTCAATTCTTGTTCTTCTGTCCATACTAACTGTAGTACTCTCTAACTGAGCTTGTAAATTTCTTCGTACACTAGCTTTCCAACCTCTCCCATTAATGTTATCCTACGCTGGTGTTAATTCAGAATTGGAAGATCTTGTGTGCATAAAAATCTACAAGTACCTGAAAACACAAATAAAACAAAAATAGAAATGAGATAATAATAGATATGTCAAAGTCATACAAAATAGCTTAAAATTGATGATAATTATTTAAACTAAACGCCTCTCCCCGGCAACGGCGCCAAAAATTTGTTACCTCTTTTTCAGTTCTAACAAAAAGAGCTCTAACTCATGCAAGTATACATGCGTCAACAAGTAATACAGAGTAAGTAAAGTATCGATCCCACAGAGATAAATCTAATATGGAAATAATGGGATCCTAACTTCATTTAATATTTCATCTAATTACCACTATCGTGCAAGAGTCGTTCACATATCATAGGAAAATAGCCAAGAGCACTAATAGAGTCATAGCCATTTTTCAATGCACTATGACCTACTTACACAGCTTTCACAGATGATAAATTCTATGTAATCAACAATATAACCAAAATCACTATATGTCTATGTGAAATTGCAATCATACTGAATTTAAGCACAAGCCCTTATTTTAACTCATACGGTGAATGAGTATATGCCTATCTCATTCACGAAATACGCAAGCCATATACAACAGCCCCATATACGTATGATATTATGACTACAATCCATACTCGCATGTTCATTATCAATTCCATGCAAATACTGAAATGAATGGTGATCAAGCATTCATACCTGTAAAACAACCATAATAGAGTTCCTATATGATATGTAAAATAGCCCTAGCAATCAAGCATGCAACTAAACTACATATTAAAATCCGTTAGAATCCCATAATGGAGTTTAGTTCATGACTGAACCAAAAGCCATTATGGGGTCAACGCTAAGCATGATTATCAAGTAAACAATTAAAAGATGAAGGATAGAACGATCAAACCCAATTGTAGATTGTAAACTAAAGTTAACGTTCTCTTCTCATAAAAATCCAATTAAACAATACTAAACATCCACAATGACAGAAAATCCCAAGAAGAATTAGAGAAGATGGAGTCTTGGCTTTGTTCTTCGTTGGAATCTCTCCCAATGTAAAAAACCTAGTTACGATATAAAACTACGTCAAAAGTTATTCAAGTGTATGTCTGACACCAGTCAGATATCGTTTAAAACAAAATTACAACCCTTTTAATTAAAAATTAAAATAAAATAAATAAACAACTTCAGCATCGTGCGCGGCCGCGCGCCAATCCAGTATGTTCCTCACATGGGCGTGAAACTTGCAGTATGTATGCTCTGTCCAGCCGAGTGCTCGTGTAGGCGCACACTCTCAAGGCTATTATGTCACGCGGCTTGCAGTCTGCAAATTCTGGTTCTACTTCTGATTCTTTCATGTTGTTTCTGCTGCTAAAATATACTTGAGATGGGCATAATTCGCGTAAATTGATATCTAATAAGTAGGTATAAAACCCACTTATCAGTGTTGTATACCTATTTTGGGGGCGTTTATACCTTATTTGATACTGGTTCTACCCATTCTTTTATTTCTCATACTTGTGCTCAACGTTTAAATTTAACTCCGAAGAAATTAAACTTTGACTTATCTGTTAAAACTCCGTTAGGAGAAACCTTCATTACATGTGTTATCCAAGTCTTGGATGAGAGACACAGTTTTTAAATGATATTTCTATTGTTAATAAATTTCCTGACATATTCTCGAAGAACTTCCTGGCCTACCCCAGAGCGTGAAATCGAATTTTTTATTGATCCCTGTACAAAACCCATTTCTAAAACCGTTAAATATTTCTTCACCCGAAATGAACGTATCATGCGCCAAAAATGTTGGCTCGAGCTGTTGAAGATTACGACCATACCATTCAATACCATCGTGGAAAAAGCGAATATGGTAGCTGACGCGTTGAGTAGGAGATCGTATGCGGTTACGAGTGCGACGTCGTTAACACAAAGACCCATTTTATATAATTTACGACGGATGGAGATAGAGTTAAAGACTCCAAGAACCTACGTGAAGATAGCGAATATACGATTAGAATCGACTTTAATCGATAAAGTTAAAGCTGCTCAAGCTACAGACTAAGAGCTGATGAATGTAAAGAAGAAGGTGCAATAAGGTGTTATTCTAGAAGTAAGAATCGACGAAGAGAGAAAATCTTAACCCGCGATTTAATTGGTCCGTTTGAAATACTTGATCGAGTAGGAACTATGGCCTATAGACTCGCTTTACCGCTAAGTATGTCGCGTGTTCATAACATTTTTTACGTATCGATGTTACATAAATATGTGAAAGACCCGAACCACATTATTGACTTAGAACCTGGACGAGTTAGCGGAAGATTTAACGTATGAACAGGTACCTATTAAAATATTGGATAAAAAGGATCATATTCTAACGTTCCAAGGTTATACCTCAAGTCAAAGTTTTGTTGAGAAATCACGATGTTGAGGAAATGACCTAGGAGTTAGAATCTGAAATGAAGTCAAGGTATCCTCACCTCTTCGACATACCAGATACGTACCCTAATTTCGAGGACAAAATTTCATAAGAAGGGGAGGTTGTAAGACCCCAACTTTTATGAATGAAGAATATTTTTTTCTCGAAATATATTTTTGAATATTATGGTGAGGATATGATATAATGTTATAGTTGTGGGTAATATTTACAAATTTTGCAAAGTAAACAAGTTGTTATAAAATATTCGATTGGTCGGAGAATATTCGTTTTAACAGGGAATATTCGTACGATGACATAATCATTGGTGGACCCCACAACAGAAGTTTAGTCGTAGTTAGAAAATGACAAAAAATATCTTTTTATAAAAATAACAGCGAAAGTTTTACCATTAAACTACCCAGTGGTAAAAGTACAGTAATACACGTGGTTGCATAGTAACACACGGTGTTGATTATTGATACTTACGTGAGAAGTCACTCAATTATACTCAATTATTGCTACAGTAATTGCTGCATAATATCTCTCATATTATTTATTCAATTATTGTCACAGTATCATCTGCATTATATTTTATATTATTAACTCTAAAATTGAGACGACAAAGTTATTCATATTATTATTTGTAATATTGACGATATCTAGAAAGTTCTGTCAAGGAGAGGTTTGGTCAACTAATTGCGTGCCAATGGGGAGAAATCCTTATCGGAAAGCCCCTCTTTCCTTGGAATGATCTGGTTGCTAAGTATTGTGAGTTATAATATTAATGATGAATAAGGTCGTGTTGATTAAAGATGAAATTGATATTTTCATTGTGTTGGGATTATTAGTGTTAATGGAAATTAATATTTATTTCGATAATAATTGATTTCTGGAGGTTATATTGACCAATCGGGTAATTATTCAGATAAATGAGCAATTAATTGCTATTAATTCACATGCTTATAACTATTTGTTCACATGTATGTACTATTGGTTCACATGCATGTACTATTAGGGGAGATGGTACAAGATTGATAATACTTGCATGACTAAATTAAAAATAGAGGTATAGATGAAGGTACTATACTGTAACTATTTTTTTCACATGTATAGAACTATTGATTCATATGACTGAACTATTGATTCACACGATGTATTATTAGAGGAGGTGGTGCAAGTTTGATAATACTTGTAGGACTAAATTAAAAATGAAGGAAAAGATGAAGGTATTATACTGTAATATTTCGAGCCCCAAAATGTGCAATTATCAAAACTATATTTTCCTATAAATAGAAGCTCATTCTTCTTTCATTCTCACCAATTCACTAAGACTCACAAGAGAAATTATAAAGAGAGAAGCTATAGAGAGAAAGAAGAAGAGAAGTCTGCTAATTCACTATTCCAGTATACAGTCTTTTTCTGAGGTAAGGGGTATTATTTCTCTCTTATTCGTAAGGGATGTTATTTTTGTTCAGTATTCATAAGGAATAATATTTTCTTCCATACTATGTAGTATGTAAGTAATATTATTTCGTCTCATATTCCTGATGTTACCCTCATTCTGTAAAAGTATTGATTCTATACTCCGTGAAATAAGTAGAATATCTTTGATATTTGCGCTTCATCCAGTATCTTTTCATGGAAATATTATTCAGAGCTTTCTTGATAATTATTGATCTTTTATGCCATAATACTATTCATGAGTTACTATTTATAAGTTACTATTCTCCCAGTTACTATTTACTCGAATATTATTCACTCGGGTATTCAGAGCACTTTTCATGTCAGAGTACTATTCACGAGTTACTATTCATCAGGTTACTATTCACACAAATATTATTCACTCGAGTATTTGGGGCACTTTTTATGCTAGGATACTATTTACGAGGTACTATTCCTGAAGTACTATTCATAGGGTACTATTCACAGGATAATATTCACCCAAAAAATATATTTCTTTTCTGTCCAAATTATTTTTGATACAAGAATTTATTCTTGAATTTTACTCCACAAAGCAGTATCATGTTGACAATTTGGATATTTTTAAACTCTGGATAAATTTAAAGTCTTTAATATTTATCCTTGATTTCGTTTGATTAATGCTTATATCATTGTCATCATCCTCATGCTTATATTATAATGAAAGTCATCTTTGGCTTACGTGCATAGATGGACTATTGATTGGTATGATTATGACCAGGGATTATTCGGTATAATCATGACCCGTATTATTACAAATGATGTGGTAAAAGTCCTCATTGGCCCGTAGTGCATTGATGGACAGTTGTTGGTATGATTATGACTAGGAATTATTCGGTATAATAATGACCATTGATGATTACATGAATATCCTTAGCCCGTAGTGCAGGGATGATACGATGATGTGGTTTGTTTATTAAGTTGAGTCTCAGTGATAAAGTGGATGAAAAACTTTTTAAATCATAGAAGATAGTAGATATCATGCTCTACTTGACTCTTCTAATGGATTGCTTGTTCCGCCGCAGTTAAACTTGATGTTTATTGTATTTTATCAGTTTAACACTGTTGAAGGCTAATGATAATTTATCCTGCTTTATCTTAGTCATAATATTTCTTAATAGGCTAGTTGAGCTTACCCTTTTGGTTTCATTGTTCTCTTTAGGAAATGATAACGTAGTCGGGACTAGTCGGGGAATGGAGTGAGGGTCTGAGATGGTTATTTTAGTAGTCATCACTACTTAATGTGATAATAAATGTAATAAGGATTTAATTTGAGTTTGGATGTTGTCTATGAGACAATATTCATGTAAAAACTCAACTATGTTTTGTCATATTTTTATACGACAGTTGTATTAAAGAAGTTTGTATTTGATTTCTGTACCATGTATTTGGCGACTCAAGATGGGTGATGTATACCTATTTTGGGGGCGTCATAAAATGTATTTTGTGTGATTCCTCCACCAGGAGGCAAAACCCATCAGTGGCTGATTACTGGACTCAAGAGAAGCATAATCTCGCGATGCTCAGGAAATGCGCCACTCAGATCCACTTCAATTGAAAGATCAGATTAATTTCCCATCTAGTAGATTGTGATGATCTGGGAACCTTCATGCCGAAAAGTCCCGTGAGAGTAAACCTAAGATAGGCCAACCTTTGATAAACCAAATGCGAAAGAAAGACTCTTCATGCCTTTCCTCTTTTAATAAAATTCATGTCAAATATTAAATGTAAATTCTATATCAAATATTAAATCTTGTCATGTTATCCTGTCATTAAAATAACTGATCTTTGTTTTGCAGGAAAACATTAAAAAAACCCCTAAAAACTAACTCACTGCATGGCATGCATACTGCTAGTGTTTATCAAAACTAAACTACATACCTTTCTTATACGTAAAGTTGGTCCCATTACTAGATCAAAATCTAAGCAGGCAAAAAGCCCATGCACAGATATGGTTAAAAGTGCCCAATCTACCCCTATATCTCAAGAGGAGTTCGAGGTACCTAGAAATTAGATAGTAGAATTGGCTATCTTGTTGAAAAAATAAAGTAAAAGCACTTAGGGCTAATTGATACCCACTCCACCAGTCCTCTGTTCAAGGTGGAAGACAAGGTACTGATAAAAAAATGGAAATACAGATACCTGAATCTCACTCCAGTGAAGGAAGCAACAAAACCCCAGATATCACCAATCTAAAAAATGATCGAGAGGTTGGTGACATTAGAAAGAAAGTCCAGCAAATGGAAGAAACTATCCGGTCAATCAAAGGGACTGAACATATGGGAGTATCAATTATTCAGATCTTTGCAGGGGCTCGCTATCTAGATAAATTCTAAGTCCCATATTTTGAAAAGTACAATGGGGTAGGAGATTCTTATACCCTATCTAAAAGTATACATTAGAGAACTCGAATCCTGTGCAGAGGACGAAAAAGTTAAGAATGCATCTATTTCAGAAAAGTCTGACTGGAAGAAGCCAGGGCATGGTATGCCATACTTGACAACTCCAAAATCCACGACTAGGAAGAGCTAGCCCATGCCTTCCTGAATCAATATAGCTTCTAGTTATAAATGGCACCGGATAGATATCAAGTGACCAAAGTCAAAAAGCATAATACTGAATCTTTCTAGGAAAATACCCAAGAAGAAGATTTGCAAAATTGCTCAGCAAAATGGGGCATATGAAGCAAGAGTGGTGCATCATTTAAAAGAAACACCCAAGCAAATTTCCATCCTAGATATGATATTATCCTTGGATGATCATTATAAAATCCTGATGCAAGTCTTGAAAGAAACTCACTTGCCAAAAATTATGGATACAAAAAATTTTGTCAGCTGGTAGATCACATCTTTAGCAGTAATGTGATTTCCTTCATTGGTGATGACATACCAGTAGAAGGAATTTGTCATCAAAAGTCGCTATATATAGCAGTAATATCCTTTGGATATGTGATCGGGGGTGTATTGATAAATGGATGATCTTCCTTGAATATATGCCCCTATGATACCTTAGAAAGGACAACAACAACCCCTTTATCACAGCTGTCAACAATGACCTGACTCTGGATAATTGGAGCATCACTCCTTGCATCACTCGTAAAGGGTAAAAAGGGCAGAGAGTCTATATGTCCTGAAGTGTAGATATTAGCAAACTGCTTACTTTTGTTTCTTAGTGCTAGCAGTTTACTTTTGTTATGCTTGCTGATGCTTTGTATTGTTAAACAATTTCATATATTAAGCCAAAGCATTTTATTTTAGGACTCCAAAGTTGGGTTTGTTTAGCCTTGCTGATGGGTTGCTAAATTAAAGCAGTGATATGACTTTGATGTAGAACTAGACTTTGACCTAACGGGAATTGGGCAAGATGAGATAGATGACATTGAGGTGCCTGAGGAGATCAAAGGATGGGTTGAAGACAAACCCAAACCCATCCTTTAGCAAACCACCACTGTCAATATCAAAACTCTAGAAAATACCAAGGAAATCTAAATAGGGAATGATCTTACCCCTAACCAAATGAAAGACCTGATTAAAATCTTAATCTAGTTCAAGTATGTGTTTGCATTATCTCATGGTGACATGATTGAATTGTCCACAGACATAGTCGTTCATCGATTGCTCATCAAAGAAGGATTTAAGCCAGTCAAACAGAAATTAAGAAGACTGAAGCCCGAATGGAGTCTGAAAGTTAAAGAATAAATAGTCAAATAGTTCAAAGCAGGCATTATCATGGTATCAACTTACCCTGAATGGTTGTCCTAATATGGTTCCTATGCCTAAACTCGAAGGGAAAGTGCTAGTCTATGCGGATTATCGGGATCTAAACAAAGCCAATCTCAAAAATGAGTTTTCGATACCTTTAATCCACATTCTAATAGATAACACATCCCAGTATGACATGTAATCATTTAGTCAACTGTTTCGTTGGATATCATCAAATCATGGTTACTGAAGAAGATAGGGAGAAAACTTCTTTTATCACTCCCTAGGGAACATTCTACTATCGACGGATAGCTTTCGGCCTACCAATGCATGTAACAAGTACCAGAGATCCATGATGTCTCTATTCCATGAAATAATGCAAAAAAAATAGAGGTTTACGTGTATGATATCATCGTCAAATATAGAAAAGAAGATGACCACATCGACCATCTCAAAAAGTTATTCAACAGGCTCCGCAGATTCAACTTGGAGCTGAACCCAGCCAAGTGTGGTTTTGGTGTTAAATCTGGAAAATTGTTGGGCCTTTCTAGTGAGCAATAGAGGCATTAAAATTAGTAACAAAACCAAATCAGATAATGAATATCAATGGGGAAATAATTTAAAATAAATCAGTGAAACATCATCTAAAGTTTCTAGATAAAAGCAATACTAGAAAAAAAAACATAAGCAACCATCGAACTTTTTACGTAGCTAATTTGTTTAAAAGGTAGTATAACATAATAATGACAAACTTTAAATGTTTTAAACAAAAACCATATTAACTGTAAGACCACAACTTTTTATGAATAAAGATTTAATTTTTTCTAAATATTATTTTGAATAATAAGGTGTGGGTTTGAGATAATGTTATAGTTGTGGGTAATATTTATAAATTTTTCAAAGTAAGCAAGTTGTCATAAAATATTCATTTGGTCGGTGAATATTCTTTTTGTCACGAAATATTTGTACGACGGGACAATCATTGGTGTATCCCACAACGGAATTACTGTCGAGTTAGAAAGCGATAGAAATAACTTTTTATAAAAATAACGGCAAAATTTTTACCGTTAACTGTTGAAATACTCAGTGATAAAAGTACAGTAATACACGTGGTTTCATAGTAGCACACGGTATTGTATAGTATCTTTGATTATTGATGCTTACGTGAGAAGTTACTCAATTTTACTCAATTATTGCAACTGTAGTTGTTGTATAGTATCTCACATTATTGATTCAATTATTGTCACAGTATCATCTGTACAATATTTTACATTATTAATAATTAAGACGACAAAGTTATTCATATTATTATTTGCATTATTGACAATGTCTAGAAAGTTCTGTCGAGGAAAGGAGTTTGATCACCTAATTGCGCGCCAATAAGGAGAAGTCCTTATCGGAAAGCCCCCTCTTTTCTAGGAATGATTTAGTTGTTAATATTGTGAGTTATAATATTAATGATGAATAAATGTTATTAAAAATGTGTTTAGTGAAGCCAAGTGAATTAAGATAAATAGAGGGGGATTTTATGAAGTATTTGTTATAAATTTGGCTTATTACATGGACCCCCACTTACTCATTTTTTCAAAATCATCGGTAGAAAGTTATCTCAGTTTTATTTTATTACTTATATATATATATATATATATATATATATATATATATATATATATATACGGCACACACACACACACTTTATATATATATATATATATATATATATTCTAAGTTTTGTTTTTATTATTATTATAATAGTAATAAAACAGAATACTTTTTATAAAGTTATTCATTTTATTATATTATAAATAGAATATATATATTATATTTTATATAAAGTTTTCATTTTATTAGAATATTTTATTACATAGTGCTGCATAGTAATGAATAGTAAAAATCAGAAATTCACCGAAGAATTCGGCGCCCGTGAAGGTTATGTGTGTCTGTGATTAAAATTTTAAATAGTATCTTGTCATTCTCCTATAAATAGGATGCTCAGTTTAGAAAAAAAAAATCACACTAGAATCAGAGAATTCTTTTTCTATAATATTGAGCGTATTTTTTTTAGTTTAAGAAAACTTTGAGTGTTGCAAATAGTGAAATTTTCTTCAAGAATATCTCCGTTATACCAATCAGAAGTACTCTCTTTTTTAAGGTAAAGAGTATTATTTATTTCATATTCGCTTATGATATTATTTTTTGTATTCGTAAGGAATATTATTTTCATTCAATATTCGTAAGGAAAATTATCTTCTTTCAATATTCGTAAGGAATATTATTTTCGTTCAACAGTTGTAAAGGATATTATTTTTGTTCAATATTCGTAAGAAATAATATTTTTTTCCATACTCTGTAGTATGTAAGTAATATTATTTCGTTTTATATTCTTAATTCTACACTTATGTTGATAAGTATTGCTTCTATACTCCTTGAAATTAGTAGAATATCTGTGAAATTTGCGCTTCATTGTGTATCTTTTCACAGAAATATTTTTCTGAACATTCTTGTTAAATTTTAATCTTTTCATGTTGGGGTACTATTCACGGGGTACTATTCACAACAAAAAACTGATTTCTTTTCTGTCCAAATTATTTTTGATACATGAATATTATTCTTGAATTTTACTCCACAAAGCAGTTATCATGTTTACAATTTGGACATTCTTGAACACTGGATAAATTAAAAATCTTTAATATTTATCCTTGATTTCATTTGATTGATGCTTATATCATTGTCATCATCCTCATGCTTATATAGTGATGAAAGTCATCTTTGGCCCGTAGTGCATAGATGGACTGTTGATTGTTATGATTATGACCAGGAATTATGTATCGGTATAATCATGACCTGTAATGTTACAAATGGTGTGGTAAAAGTCCTCATTGGCCCGTAGTGCATTTATGGACAGTTGTTGTCATGATTATGACCATTGGTGATAATAACAAATATCCTTAGCTCGTAGTGCATGGATAATTCGTGGATGTTATACTAACGAATATCCTTGGCCCGTAGTGCATGGATAATTTGGTGATGTGGATTATTTATTGAAATGTGTTACAGAGATAAAATATTGATGATGAACTCTTAAATCATAGAAGATAGTAGATATCATGCTCTACTTGACCCTTCTAATGGATTGCTTGTTCTGCTGCAGTTAAACTTATTGTCTATTGTATTCTATCAGTTTTACACTGTTGAAGGCTAACGATAATTTATTCTACATTATCTGAGTCATAATATTCTTTACTGGGCTAGTTGAGCTCAACCTTTTCTCTCATTGTTCTCTTCAGGAAATGAGAATATAGTTGGGACTAGTCGGGGAATAAAGTGATGGTCTAAGATGGTTCCTATAGTAGTCTTCACTATTTTATAAAATAGTGTAACAATAATTGTAATAAGGACTTCATTTGAGTTTGGATATTGTCTACGAGACAATATTCGTGTTAAAACTCTCAGCTTATGTTTTATCGTATTTTGCACGACTGTTGTATAATTAAGTTTGTATTTGAATTCTGTACCATATATTTGGCGACTCAGAATGGGTTGTGTATACCTATTTTGGGGGGTGTCACATTAACTGTTGGACAATTTTGGCATATTTGAGTAATTCTTTTATCTTCTACAGACTGAAGTTACTGACTCCAATTGGTGGAACAAGCCCCAATTGAGCCAAACCTTCCATTGCTTCCCACGCTATTTTCAACGTGTTCAAAAATTGCCTACACTTGGTCCTAGATTGTGTAAATGGATCGGTAGCATCACCAAACGCAGAGCTCTCTGGTCAATGTATCAAAATTAGATCAAAGTATGATATTTTAAGGTTCTCTCAACCTCACTGCCTCTCTCTATATCAGAACTAATCTCAGCAAAACTTAGCAGCCTTGAAATATAAATGGGAGCTTCCATTTATAGAGAAATTCTTACCCAGATAATAGATTTGTCTCAAGAATTGAATCTAACAAGAATAAGAAGAAGAAACCATTAGATAAGAAGGATTTGGTGGAAAGGTTTCAACTACTCTCCCTTCAACCATTCCTTCATTGATCATTGCTTAGCCTATAGACAAGCAAGGTAGGGAGATAGGTCAATGGCCTAATGCGGCTGATGGAATTTAATGGGACTAAGAATATGGGACAAGATCATTATTACTCTTTACTCACCAGCAAAATGAACCTCATTATACTAAGGTTAATTTCTTTTGGACTCACAAGTTCAATTTTAATAACTTAATATTATTACCTTATGTTAAGTTATGGGCACATATACACACATATATCTATACCTATATATATACACCCACATAAATGTAAGTGTACATATACTTTAAATATATACAAATACATATAATATCATATGATCCATGTACATTGGGTTAGTCCAATTAATATTTGAATTGTGCTAAAATATAATTTAATTGGGTACTAGCAACCCATTATTTTTCATAAAACTTATTATTCTAATTGCACCCAAATACCATAATGAGAATTAATATCAACCATTTATTTTCTACAAATTAGTTTTCCTCCTTAATTTAAAAATACACATTTTATTGATTCAACATGAATCATTATGCCACACAAACCTCATTTATGCAAGCTTAGTATATTACATAACTCAAGCTTATTTTCACAATATAGTCTTACAGAATAATTATTCATATTATAATATTATTCTTAATTTCTCATCTTATATGTTATACATGATGCCATATTATTTATATGCTTACACAACACATAATTTGCACATAAAAAATAAATAAATAAATAATAACAATAATTAGTCCATCACATTGTTTAATCATTTTCTCATTAATTTAATTAATGAATTACTTAGTCCACGGTTATGTCACACTAGGCATACAACATTTCTCCATTACCACTTACTTACTTAATTCAATTTAAATTGAATTATCACACTTTATGTCACACAAAATATACAAGTATTTGAAATAAATATTCAAACATTTTATTTTTAAATTAATATTATTTATAAAATTCATGGGTATTACAATGGTTGTTAAGAAAGTGATTGTGTAATTCACCTCTTTATTTCTTCTTTCTTTAACAATTGTGTGGTCCCTTCTTTGGGTCCCAAAATATTTTTTATGTCCTTTATTTATTTTTTAACTGGTTATGCTTGGAAGTACCGTTAAATAATTAGACTTTTTTGTTGTTGGTGTATTTATTATGATTTTGTTAACTGCTGATTTGCATGATATTATCTTATTTACTATAAGATTGTAGTATACTTGTGACTTTGTAGATGGGAGTATGAAGGGGTAGATATCAATATTTTGACTATTGTGAGCTTAGTCATTTAACCCCAGAAGAGTTAGGTACTATAGCAATGGAGTTTGGTCTTTGTGGGTTATTATCATACTACTATTTTAGTGCAATTGGGGGATACAAGGAACTGAACTCATATGATGATATTAGGTAGTTGAAGCCATTTATTCTGAAGTATAGAGAGGTGGATATAGTATTGATAAGTCACTAGCCCTTACAAATCCAATCTTCATTGAAGATATTTGATAATGAGGACGAAGACAACCAGGTTCCTGATAATGAAGAAGGCTTTAACTGTGACATTGGTGGTGATGAAGAAGACATTTATACACCTATTTGTGATGAGGAAGACATCTACCTTAGTTATGACGCCCCCAGAATAGGTTTACACAACCCATTCTAAGTCACCAAATACATGGTACAGAATTCAAATACAAACTTAATTTATACAACTGTCGTGCAAAATTCGACAACACAATAGATGAGTTTCAAATAAATATTGTCTCGCAGATAATATCCAAACTCAAATAAAGTTCTCATTACAATTATTGTTATACTATTTTACAAAATAGTGAGGACTGCTATAAAAACCATCTTGAACCATTGCTCCACTACCCGACTAGTCCCAGCTATATTCTCACCTCCTGAGAAGAACAATGGAACCAAAAGAAAAAGGGTGAGCTCAACTAATCCAGTAAAGAATATTATGACTAAGATAATGTAGAACAAATTATCCTTGGTCCTCAACAGGGAAAAATCTGATAGAATACAATAAAAAACAAGTTTTAGATCAACAACTGCAACGGAACAGCAATCCATTAGAAGAGTCAAGTGGAGAATAATGTCTACTATCTTCTATGATTTAAAAAGTTATCATCAATATTTTATCCCTATAACAACAATCAATAAATATTTCACATCAACGAATTATTCATGAACTACGGGCCAAGGATATTCGTTAGTATCACCAGTGGTCATGATAATGCCAAACAACTGTCCATCTATGCACGATGGGCCAAAGAGGACTTTCACCACATCATTTGTCTGTAACATTACAAGTCATGATTATACCAATACAAAATTTCCTGGTCATAATCATACCAATTAACAGTACATCTATGCACTACGGGCCAGAGATGACTTTTATCACAATATAAGCATGAGGATGATGACAATGATATAAGGAATTAATCAAGTGAGATCAAGGATAAATATTAGAGATTTATAATTCAATTTTTTCAAAGTTCAAAAATGTCCAATTGGTCAACATGATGATCAAAGGATTCAAATTTAAGAATAAGATTCATATATCAAAGATAATTTGGACATAAAAGAAATCACTTTTATCGTGAATAGTACCCCATGAATAGTACCTAAATGAAAAGTACCAAATGAATAGTACCCCTTTATACAACGTACCCGAATCCCCGAGTGAATAGTACCTGAGTGAATAGTAACCTGTGAATAGTAACCCGTCATGTAAAGTACTTTGAATCCTCAAGTGAATAATACCCGAATAAATAGTATCCAAGTGAATAGTAATAAATGAATAGTAAATCGTCATAAAAAGTATCCCAAATTCTGAGTGAATAATACCCTAGTGAATAGTACCCGAGTGAATAGTACCCGGGTGAATAATTTAGATTTAAGAATATGAAAAAAATAACATATGAAATTGTAAATGGATTTTCACCTGTCATGCTATACGTAATCTGCGTAGACAAGTTATTCCCATATATTAAAGGATGGATACGAAAAATAATATTCCTTATGAATACGAAAGAAATATTATCCCTTACCTTATTAAAAGACTAGATACTGCAATAGTGAAGTAGCAGAATACTCTTCTTCTTTCTCTCTATAGTTTCTCTCTCTCTACCGATACTCTTGTGAGTCTTAATGAATTAGTGAGAATAAAAGAAGAATTAAGCTTCTATTTATAGGAAAATGGACTAAATAGTAACTGATTAACAGACGGTCCAGATTGATTTACTATTAAAATGGACGGTCCATATTGATTTACTATTAAAACCACAATCGACGGTCCAGATTGATTTATTATTAAAATCACCACCAACGGTGCGAATTGATTTACAATTAAAACCACCACTGACGGTCCAGATTGATTTACTATTAAAACCACCACCGACGGTCCAGATTAATTTACTATTAAAACCACCACTTGCGGTCCAGATTGATTTATATATTATACTTTTGTACCCCTAAAGTTTTCCAAGTTTGCATTATTCCCCTTTAACTTTTGTAATTCACTTATATTCAATAAACACATTTTTAATATTTCAATAATTATTCATCATTAATATTATAACTTACAATATTGACAACCAGATCATTCTCAGGAATGAGGGGGCTTTTCGATAAAGGTTTCTCCTTATTGGCGCAGAATTAGATGACCTAACCCCTTTCCTCGATAGAACTTTCTAGACACTGTCAATAATGTAAATAATTATATGAAGTAAATGTGTTGTCTCAATTATTGATTTAATAATATAAAATATTTTGCAGATGATACTGTGACAATATTGAATCAATAATATGAGATACTATACAGCAACTACTGTTGCAATAATTGAATAAAACTGACTGACTTCTTACGTAAGCATCAATAATCAAAGATATTGTTCAATACCGTGTGCTACTGTGCAGCCACGCGTATTACTGTACTTTTATCACTAGATATTTCAAAAGTTAACGGTAAAAGTTTTACCGTTATTTTTATAAAAAGGTTATTTATGTCGCTTTCTATATCCAACAGTTATTTCGTTATGGGGTCCACCAATGATTGTGTCGTCGTACGGATATTCCCCGAAAAAAAAATATTCCCTGACCAAACGAATATTCCCCGACACAACAAATATTTTATATCAACTTGCTTACTTTGTAAAATTTTCAAATATCACCCTTAACTTTAACATTTTATCAATTTAACCATTTACTAAATAGAATAATAATTATAAGAAAATTAAATACTTTCATTTCATAAAATTCGTGGTGTTACAATAGTGATGATGATAGGTGAAGATGCCTCATTCAATGAACAATTATATGATAGTTCATATGAGGAAGATGACATTGCATTCACTGCTAATGTGGACAGTGGCTTAGAAGGCATATATGGTACAGATGATACAGAGTAAGAAGAAATATGGGTCTCTCAAGTAAAAAGAAAGAGAAGGTGACTGCAAAAGGGAAGGAGAAGGTGATGCAAAAGAGAAGGAGAAGGTCACTGAAATTGATGATGAGGAAGATCTTATGCAAGAAAGAATTCCTAAAATGACTGTAGATGAAGATGAAGATGGGCCAAAATGGCCAGAGTTTGATCCTGAAACTATGATGGATGATCCTAAATTTGAAAAGGGCATGTTGTTCAAGGACAACAAGGTATTCAAGAAGGCATTTAGAGCTCACTTAGTTAAGCATGGAAGAAATCCAGTAATATACAAGAATGAAGCTTTCAAAGTTGGTTATAAATGTAGTCCTCCTTATTCATGTATTGCCTTTTTTAGGTTCAAAGTGACATAAGTGGAATGCAAGAATAATGTACGAGCTTACATTTCTAGTTATGTTTTTTAACAAGAGCGATAGCTTACATTTATTAGCAAGTTCTTTTTAACCGTATAGTAGATAGTAGTGGAATGTTTTTTATACAGCTAATCGGTAGCGAGACATACTAAATGAAAGATTCTCCGTCAAATCTTTATATAGAAAGTCAATCTCAGCAGACAGCTGCACAAGTGAACATTCTACAGTACACAAATTTGATTAGCCCTTAAGCTTCAAGCTATCTGGCTTCAAGTTGTGAAGGAGGAAGAGCTAGTTCAAGTTAGAGCGAGAGCTGACATTTGTGATGGAGTACCTCAAACACAATTATCTTATAAAGGGACACCAATCATTGTCAAAGGGGGGAAGAATTATGTTACTTTGAAGAACATAAAATCTTTTGTGTAGGGGTCTGGTTCTAGAAGCTAGGGGTTTAGGGCTGGGACTAGTAATTTACATAATTTAGGGTATATAATATATATTTTTGGGACTGCTACTTGATATATTAGTTGAGGCTGCTACTTGATATATTTTTTGAGACTACTATTTGATTGCAACATATTTTGGGGATGTTACTTGATATTTTTGTTGGGGCTGCTAGTTGATATAGTTGTTGGAGCATATAGTAGTGATTGCAACATATTTTTTTTTGCTACTACTTCAGATATTAGGATGCGTCATTACTACTTCATATATAATTTAATGTAACACTTTGCAAACTTAGGAACTACATGTTAGTAGTTTGCAAAGTTTCAATGGTGATGTGTTATATCACAAACATATGTTAAGCTATAAATGGTGAATGATTTTTGGGGGTGTGTGTTACACAGTGCTGTGAATGGTGAATTATGATTGGTGTAGTTTGTTAATGGTTAAGGATATTATGGTACTGGTATGATTTTGAATACTACAATCTAATAATGGTGAAGGTTTTGGACTCTGTAATTGCTAAACTAGTGTACTTTGTTTTGTACATGTGATTGAACTCTGTTTTTCTTTTAAATGGTGTAGTCAGTTAATATTGAATGGTGTTCAGCTGTGATTAAACTCTACTTTTCATTCATAATTCATAACAACATGGATAGTTAATAATATCATGAACTATGAGTTTTAATACTTTTCATTGCATACTAGAAACATCATTTGCCATAATTTTCATACACATTACAGTAGTCAATAACAATACTAATTATTCCTCTATAAATTTCTCTATTCTTTTCAGCTTTGTTACTTCTTGCTCACTTGCAGAAATCCTTCTAAGGAGGCCAGGAATAACTTGGACTACTCTTGTTTGCATTGGAGGATCCAGTAAAATAAACCACATCCTTGAGCTCCAATAGTTTGGCAATAAAAATATCTCTTACATAGATTTCTATCAGTCCAATATGTCCTCAGTTCAGCTGGAAGATGACAGTAACACAAAATTGAAGCCATACATTTTCCAAATATATTTCTTCTCTGCACTTCTCCTTCTCTGCACTTCTTCTACTCCTTTTTATCTTTCCACCATGAGAGCTAATATATAGGGGATGGTCAACAGTCTGTTGAACTAAAATTGATGGAGAGAAATAAGCAATATTGAATTTGGAGGGAAAATAATGATGTCAGTTGCAGAGAAATACATATATATATATATATGGACTTATTTAATTAAATTAACAAAATACACTACAAATAAACTTTAAAATACAGTGAAATACATAGTATTTTCAGTGTCACAGTCAACATTCAAGAATATTTTTTGGTCGAAAAAATTTTGTAGAGTTACTTTTGTTTACTTAAATGTACTTGGAGTGGATCTGGATCCTCTATGAGGATTTCTCTATGAGGATCTTGTGAGAGATTTGTTGTGGAGTTGACAACATATCAAAAAGGAAATCCAATGGCTCATAACTCTTTTTTTTGTCTGTATATCAAAACGACGTCGTTTTGATAGAAATTCTTTTTACAAGTTGACAAAAAATTTGAAGCCACCAAATATTGTTTATTTTTAAATATAATTATTTTAAATTTCTTGATTATTTTGTATATGATTTTTTTTATTTAATAACTTAGCTTGCTATTAATATTAGGATAACTACAAACTTGGCTAAAAAATGAATAAATATATCGGTTATAATTATCGTTAATGTTTTCAATGTGGCTTTAGTTATTTTTTGTTTATTATTATTTTTGTTTATTTATTATATTATTATTATTTGTATTTATCTGTTCCATAAAAAGAGTTTATTCTCACCATTGAAAATATTATTGTTATTTACTCTAACAATTGGGTCGGCTGGGTCAACCAAGAAAATATTCTAGACCTATCAATTATTATTATTTACGTACTCCTTTATATCTTTTTTTATTAATAATAATCGTTTTACTTTACCTCTCTTAATACACTGCTCAACGGAGACAATCACCATCACAACTCAAATACTATTTTAAAAGTGTGGACTATCTTTTCTCTCTGAAAGGGTTTTTTTCTCTTTGTCTCTTTTGATAATTCCTAGGTCATCCATATTGCTTTTTCTATTGCTTGCATTCTCCAATCATTAACCCACGTATAGCGAGTTCCAGCAGCAACTTGGCTGAGATTGAGGATGCTTGTGCTCAGATTACTTTGGAGGAAGAGGAGGAAGGAGGTGTTGAGATTATGGATTCGGATGGTGAGGATGACGGTGAAGCGGTAGATCTAAGATGGGCTTTTGTTGGTCATTTTTTGACTGATAAGAATATCAAGTCTTTGACCATGAAGAATGTCATGGCGGCAGTTTGGCGGCCGGTTAAAGGTATGCAGGTAAAAACGATTAAGCCTAACTTATTCCTTTTCCAGTTTTTTCATGATCGAGATATACAACGAGTCATTAAGGGGGGTCCTTGGTCATTTGAGAATCAGCCTTTGATATGTAAAAGGCTTCAAGTGGGTGATCAACCTACAAAAGTGCCTCTCTTTACAATTGAATTTTGGGTTCAGGTTTATGATTTGCCATGTGGTTTTATGTCGGAGAAAGTTGCTAAATATGTGGGCAATTACATTGGGGTTTTTATGGAATCGGATCCTAATAACTTTGGAGGGTTTTGGAAGAGTTATATGAGAGTCAGGGTGGCTATGGATGTCAGGCATCCTCTAAAACGGAAGATGAAGTTGAAGAAGACGGGTGGTGAGTGGGTGTGGGTTACGTTTAAGTATGAACGGCTCAACACATTTTGTTTTTACTGTGGTATTCTTGGTCATAATGAAGAGTTTTGTCCATATTCTTATAAAGATGATGATAGTCCTGTTGTAAAAGTTTACGGTTCTTGGCTTCGGGCTCCTCAGCGTCGTTTTGGTACCTCCATCGGAGCACGGTGGTTGGTGGAGGGTGATGAGGGTGGTCGACATTATCCCGTTAAGGAAGGCATTGATGATGATTTGAGGGAGAATTCTGAGCCAAATATTACGACAGAATTGGTACGTGATGGGGGAAAAAGTGGGGTGATGGGTGTGAATTATGGCAAAATTATTGCTAATTCAGTTACCAAAAAGGGAGGTGCAGTTTTGATGATGGAAATCAGGAAGGTGGGGAGGAGACTGATTGTCAGGAAGGGGTTATTGTCCTAGACTCAAAACGTAGAAGGAAAGAAAAGGAGACTCATAAAAGTAGTTTGGAGGAAAGTATGCAAATTGGGGAAGATGATGTTTCAAAAAACTTGCAATTGGCGGGCACTGGTGTTCAGGCCTGCCCAGTCCAATGAGTACCATTAGTTGGAACTGTCGTGGGCTGGGTAGCTCACGGACAGTTCAAGAACTACTAGACCTTGTGTCTAGTAAAAAGCCGTGTTTTGTGTTTTTATTAGAGGTGAAAGTGGGTCGGTCTCAGGTCGAAAAAATTAGATTTCGTATGGGTTTTGAAGGGTTCTTTTATGTTAATTGTGTTGGGTTAAGTGGTGGGCTTGCTCTATTTTGGAGAGACAAAAAGATGGCTCAACTTATTAGTTACTCTAAAACGTATATAGATGTTCAAGTATGTGTCTTTGGTTTAGGGCGATGGTGCCTTACATGTTTCTATGGCTTCCCAGAAAGGAGGCGAAGGCAAGAATCGTGGGATTTGTTGTGGTCCTTGTGTAGTAAATCTTCTGAACCATGGTGTGTTATGGGGGATTTCAACGATTTGATTTGTCAAAGAGAAAAGAAAGGGAGGCTCCCTCACCCTGCTTCTCTTATCAGGGGTTTTGCCTCTGCTGTTGCAGACTGTGGGCTTTATGATCTAGGGATGGAGGGGTATGAATACACTTGCACTACTAGAAATTTGACATATAACGACGAGCTATAGCGACGGTCGGCACGGAACCGTCGCTATAGGGTATCTATAGCGACGGTCTGCACTGAACCGTCGCTATAGGGTATCTATAGCGACGGTTGGCACGGAACCGTCGGTATAGAGGATTTTTAACATAAAACCTCCCACTTAATTTCCCCCAAATCATATATTCACCCTTTCTCTCTTTCAGCTCTCTCAGGCGTTTTCTCAGCCCCAATTCCTTCACTCCCTCCTCACTTTCCACCCTCATTTCCTCATCTCTCCTCTCGTCGCCGCCTTGTCGTCTTTTGACGACGAGCCCATCTCAAAACATGTGATTGATCTGATAATTCAGCTCTGTGGCTCAAGTGAGGATTCGATATGCTTCTAAATTTGTACAGATCACAACCAAAAACCCTAATTTACAATTGATTTCATGCAAAGATGATTGTATTGTTGTTGCAGATGACTATAAATGACGCTGCCAAAGATTGGGGCCTGAAATGTCTTCGTTATGAAATAAGTAAGGATCTTATTTTGCTGAACATTTTTTCATAAACTATAATATACCCTTTCATCTTCTTATAAACCTCATATATATTCTTCTAAAGGGGATATAACTCCTCCTTCTGGAGTAAAGGCAGCTATTGAGATGCAGGCAGAAGCAGAACGGAAGAAGAGAGCTCAAGATAAATGGTATGTGCTTTAAGACAAGCAGATTGCACATTTATTTTTATTTTTTGATATAATTTTATTTTTCAAAATTATAATTTATCATTTGGAGTATAATTTAAAACAATATATAAAAATATATTTTGTTTCTTTTTTTTTAAAAAAAGAGGTTATTTTAAAATAGAATATCTTATTGTGTCGTTGAAGTGTTTCCCCTCGTATTCTATTGAAAGGAAGGACATAAAAGAGAATGCAGGGAGTTCTAGATTTCATTTACCTATGATATCAGAAATCATTGTGCTCTTTTTTTTCCCTTTTTATTATTTTTATTTTTTGGGTTTCTGAAATGGGAAACCTTATGTCAATTTTATATATCAGCATCACTTGCAGTGAGGAGATTTTGCGACTGCAATAAAATAAATTTCACAGATTTGCCTTCTCCATTAGCCAAGGAGGTTCATGGTTAATGATGCTCTGGTCTTTTTTGAATGTAGTGCTTCTTTGAATTCCTGCAATATCAAATTGGATTATTTCATGGTTAGTGATGCTCTGGCCTCTGTTTTTGTTGGCCGCACAACTATTCTCCTCCCAATCAACATTCGATTTTAGACGTCATTTCATCACTCATCAGCTGAAATTATTTCTTCATGTTATATCAGGAGAAGCAGAAGCCATACTTGCTAGAGCACAATCAACAGCCAAGGGAATTACTATGGTGTCACAGTCTCTTAAAGAACATGGGGGCGTGGAGGTAAGGCTCTTCATTGCTCTGACTACATATAAGATGTTTATATTTTCCGTCTGTAAAGTAGTGCAAATTTTATCCTCTTTATTTTTCAAACTAGTCTTTCATAGTAGTGATTGATTCTCCTCGTGTTTTTCTGTGGGAAAGAAGTGATAAGAGGTATGACATTGTGAATTTTAAAATGGGATGAATGATGATGGGGTGTCGTTTACTTGTTTATATGGGAAGCCTAAACTTTATTATAATTTTTCAGGCAGCAAGTTTGAGAATAGCTGAGCAGTATATCAGTGCCTTCAGTAAAGTGGCAAAGGAGGTAAGGCATTGGGCAACCAAAAGTTTTAACCATGATCTTTGGATGCTTTAATAATATATAACCAATTTCTAGTTTGTTCTTCATTTTCTTTATTTGTTTGTCATCTTCTAGGGCACTACATTGTTGCTTCCGGCAAATGCTTCAGATCCTGCCAGCATGATGGGTCAAGCTTTAGGCATATACAAAAACCTAATTGGCAACTTGGAATCCAGCAAGGCAAAATCCTGATTGTCCAACTAGATTGATTTTGTTGATAGTTCCTTGTAGGTTCAGAGACAAGTGTAGGAGACATTAGATTTCATTTTAAGATGTTTATTCATCTTTCATTTGGGAACTCTTAATTTTGTTAATAAATTGCCTTTACTGACAGCTTGTGAGATGAATTAAAATTATCTTACACAATTGTGTATTTTCTTTGTTGTGTATAGAGAGGTCATAAGAAATTACAAACTATAACTCTAGCTTGTGAGATGAATTAAAATTTTGATTTGCATTATTAATCAATTTTTTTTTAAATATAAAAAGGCTATAGCGACGGTCGCTGAGCGTCGCTATAGACATCTAAACACGATTTTGGCATGACCTATAGCGACGGTCGGCGACCGTAGCTATAGGTCAAAAGACCGTCGCTATAGGTTTTAGCGACAGCTTCTACAGCGACGGTCGCCGACCGTCGCTATATCCTATAGCGACAGTCTTTTGGCCTATAGCGACGGTCGGCGACCGTAGCTATAGGTCGATTTTCTAGTAGTGTTGGGAGAAGAGTCGGGGTTTGGTTGATTGGGTGGAGGAGAGGTTGGATAGAGTTATGGCTAATTCACTGTGGTGTTCTTCTTTTGAGTCAGATAAGGTGCGTAACTTGGCCACTTATTCGTCGGACCATTCGGCTTTGTTGCTTGATTTTGTTTCGTCTAATTTTCGGCATCGAGCTAAGCGTTTTCATTTTAAAAGTGCTTAGCTTCGGGATAGCAATTATGGTCGTGTTGTTGAATAAGGTTGGGCTGTGGGGGGCTCTTTGATTTACAGGCTAGGATCTCTACTTGTGGGTCTCATTTACAGAAGTGGGGAAAAGATGTTTTTCATAAATTTACTAAGGATATTGATGAATGCAGGAGACGGTTACGGGTCTTGAAGCCTCTTCGTGATGATAGGTCGCTCCATGAATATAAAGGGCAGAATCATCTCTTGTATTTTCTTCTTGAGCAGAAGGAAGCCTTTTGGCGACAAAGAGCAAAAAAAATTGGCTTGCGATTGGTGATGCTAATACTAAATTTTTTCATCAGTTTTCTTCTGCTCAGAGGAAGAAGAATTCCTTCTCCCGCCTCCGTGATTCTTTTAGTAATTGGTTGGATTGGCAGTCGGGTTTACAAAATCAAATTTTTTTCTTTTTCTCTGATTTGTTTGCAACTCGTGGCTCTAGCAGCGATGTGGTTCTAAGGAAGGTACGGTGCAGGGTTACGGTGGATCAAAATATGGAACTAATTCGCCCTTTTGATCCTGGAGAGGTTAAATCTTCTCTCTTCTCAATGTTTCCTGATAAATCCCCGGGTCCGGATGGCATGAATCCAGGTTTTTTTCAAAATTTTTGGGGCACGGTTGGAGAGGATGTTATTGCCTTTTGTTTACAGTGTTTGAATTTGGTCAGCTTTCCGAATGATCTTAATTCCACATCTGTTGTTCTTATTCCAAAGAAGAAAACCCCTGAAATTGTTAGTGATCTCCGTCCTATTTCACTTTGTAATGTGGTCTACAAAATCATGGCCAAAATTTTTGCTAACAAGTAATTTCTGAGACCCAAAGTGCTTTTGTTCAAAATCGTTTGATTACTGATAATATCATGGTAGCCTTTGAATGTGGACATCATATTAAGAGGAAAACAAAGGGAAAGCAAGGTGAGGCGGCTTTAAAACTAGATGTCCAAGGCTTATGATCGAATTGAGTAGAATTTTTTACAGTAAATGTTGCTAAAATTGGGGTTTGATGTTCGTTGGGTTCGTTTGCTGATGCTTTATGTAACGACTATTCAGTATACTATATTGTGAAGAATAGCGAAAGTATTGGCCCAATTATTCCTCAAAGGGGACTCCGACAAGGGGATCCTCTCTCCCTGTATCTCTTTATTATCTGTGTTGAGGGTCTTTCTGCCCTTTTGAGTGATCCTGCAATTAGGGGGCATATTCACGGCTGTAAGATGTCCACTCGGGCTCCGGTGATTTCTCATTTATTTTTTGCAGATGATAGTCTGTTATTCTTTCGGGTTACCAAGACTAAAGATGAGCGTATTAAAGGTTGTCTGACTACTTATGAGGCTTCTTCTGGTCAGATAATTAATTTTCAAAAATCAAATGTTCTCTTTAGTTCCAATTCCTCAATGAGTAGTAGAGTGGATGTATGTGAGGTTTTGAATGTGCGAGAGACTTCAAATTTGGGTAATTATCTAGGTGTGCCTTCTCTTGTTGCCAGGAGTAAGAAGGGTGTGTTTTCGTTTGTGGAGAAGAAAATGAAGCAGAGAATTGGAGATTGGAAGAAGAAATTTCTCTTAAGGGCGGGTAAGGAAATTCTTTTAAAAAGTGTAGCGCAAGCTATGCCTACTTATGTGATGAGTGTCTTCCTTTTGCCGTTTGGCTTATGTGATGATTTAGAGAAGTTGATGAATGGCTATTGGTGGGGTAATGGGGACCGATGTAATAATGGTATTCGTTGGTTAAGTTGGGTGAAATTATGTGTGCACAAGAGTAGAGGGGGTAAGCTTTAAACAATTACACAAATTTAATTTGTCATTACTCTGTAAACAAGGTTGTCGTTTGCTCAATTTCCCTAATTCATTGGTTTCCAGGTTATACAAAGTCAAATATTACAAAGATTGCTCCTTTTTATCTGCAAGTTTAGGGTCTAATCCGAGTTTCATTTGGCGTAGCATTCTTGCGGGGCAATCCTTGCTAAAGGAAGGGCTAGTTCGACAGATAGGGGATGGCAGTGACATGAATTTGTGAACCTCTCCTTGGTTTCCAGATGCTCTTAATCTGTATGTTGAGATGCCTGTGGTTCAGGGATTAAAGGATGCTTCAGTTGCATCGCTTATAAAGGAGAATGGCAAGGAATGGGAGGAAGATTTGGTTCGAGACATTTTTCTACCCAGGGATGTTGAGTTAATTTTAAAGATTCCCCTTAGTCATATCCAAACTGAGGATATCTGGCAATGGAAGCTTGAGAAGAAGGGCATATTTTCTGTGAAATCAGGTTATCAAGCTTTAATCTGTCATTTGCCCACCTCGACTGCCCAGCAGTATTTTTCTAGTTGGAAACAGGTTTGGAATCTGAATATGCCACCTAAGGTTCGTAATTTTGTTTGGCATTGTTGTTTAGACGTGTTACCTACCATGGCTCAGTTGATTAATCGAAGAGTGGAGGTACACAATGTTTGTCAGATGTGTAATGGTGGTCTCAAGAGTACCTTTCATCTTTTTATTCAATGTCCATTTGCTCAACAAGTGTGGAGAGGATCCTTATGTGGTTTGATTTTTCCTCCTCAACCAAACTTCATTTCCTGGTTTAATTATCTGCTGCAGACCCTATCTTTCGACCTTGTTTCGGGAGCTGCAATGATGCTTTGGTCTCTTTGGCAAGCTTGAAACGATGTGGTTTGGAATCAAAAGCAATGATCTGCCCAGTCTGTTTTGCTTGCTGCTACGACAGTCCACAACCAATGGCAAGCTCGCTTTTCAGCTGCTACACTTCATCAAGTGAATTCTAATCAGGTTCGTAATCTTAATTGGTGCAAGCCTTCGTCTGGATTTGTTAAGTGTAATTTTGATGCGGCTCTTTTCCCTAGTCAGAATAAGGTGGGTTTTGGTTGGATTATTAGGGATGAGTTTGGGTCATTTGTTGCAGCTAAGAATGGTTTATTAAATTGTACTCAAGATCCAGCTCTTGCTGAAGCCCTTTCTTGTAGAGAGGCCCTCAGTTGGCTTAAGGCTCGTCATTTTTCCAAAGTTGTGATGGAAACTGATTGTCAGGTTCTTCAACAAGCTTTAGCCCATCCAACTACGGATTTCTCTTTGTTTGGTTTGATTACTAGAGATTGTTCTTATGCTCTTTCGGCTTTGAATAATAGTAATATTTGTTTTGCTAAACGATCAGCTAATCAAGCAGCACATTTGTTAGCCAAAGCTGCTGGTTTACAGTCTGGTCCGGAAGAGTGGGTCCTGTCCCTCCTCCGTTTATTTTCGATGTTCTCGTTTCCGATTTAATATAATTGGTTCCTCTTTGTTTCAAAAAAAAATGTACTCTTTTTACTTTACTTCGTTTGTTTGGTAAAAGTAAGTTGCGTTTGGTGGCTTCCAATTTTCTATCAACTTGTAAAAAAAATTATATCAAAACGACGTCGTTTTGATACACAGAAAAAAAAAAGAGTTGTGAGCGCCATTGAATCTCTTTTCTGATGTGTTGTCAACTCCATAGCAAAATTCTCACAAGATCCTCATAGAGAAATCCTCATAGAGGATCCGGATCCACTTGGAGTATGCTAATGTTAAATTTTAAACATTAGGGCCATAAGTGTAAAAGAGATTATACTTCAAGGAACATAATGTATTTAGCCCTTTTTTCAAATTTATATGCTAAAAACGTAGGGAAAAAACACATTAACCCACTGTGGTTGTCGTATTTTAAGCAATTAGCCACTGTACTTTAAAAATATGCAATTGGAGCACTATGTTTTCTAAAAATAAAAATTCATGCTATTCCGTCCAATTTCTTGGATGGACGTCAAATAATTACACACGTGGCATTGAAAAACAAAATCAAAAAATCATTATTTTCTGCTGTGGCAACACAAAAAAAAATCATTGCTTATGTGGCAAAAAATAACTAAAATGATGATAAAATTAAAATAAATATTTCAATTTATTTTTTAATAATTTTTTCATTTCCTATTTTCTTTCTCTTTCAAAATGAATAAATAAGCCTAAAATAAAACAATAAATAAAAATACAATTTTGCCATGTACAATACATGTTGACTTTATATTTGACGGTATAAGACCATATTTTTTTTTGAAATTTTTAGACAAGAAATAATACAAATTACAAACATAAATAAATAAAACATTATTTATCCTCATTTTTTTCCTAATTAATTCTATCTCCGTCCTAGTAGAAAGATAAAGGGGAAAAAAAAAACCAAACTCAAACCCTACTATTCATCTTCTTCCTCACCAAAATTTCTTTTGGCAACACAAAAAAAATAATAAAATAAAATCATTAATTAATTGGCAAAAAAATGATTAAAATAATAATAAAATTAAAATAAATATATAATTTATTTTTTTATAATTTTTTTCTTTTCCTTTCTCTCTTTTCCTTTCTTTAAATATTATTTTTATTTTAAAAATTAATATTAATATTAATACAATAAAATTATTAAATTTAAATTGAAACATAAAAAAACATACTATTAAAAATATTAAAAACCTATTAATAACTAAACATAAAAACAAAAAAAATAAAAATAAAAAACAGAACCAAATAAATATTAAAAACCTATTAATAACTAAACAAAAAAACAAAAACAAAAAAAAAAGAACCAAATCAAAATCAAAAAGTTATCAAGCCTCTACACTGTCGCCGACGACAATGAAGTGCGCAAGTCTCAGAAGCCTCAAAAATCACCAGAGAAGTTCATTCATCTCATTCCGATGCTCATTATTTTCTGCTTCCTTATCCTCTATCTCTCCTCCCACGACCCTTCCCAAAAAGTTACCGAAATCAACAGTCGCAAATTAGCATTTCTGTTTTTCACAACGAATCTCACTATATTCTATCGTATTGTTTCAGATTTGACTCACTTCTACGGCTTCAAGCGGATTTCCAAGTCTATAGGTATAATGCAGATTGTATCAAAAATACTTTTGATGTTTTTATTACTTCAAATACAGTTTGGGTTTGATGAAGATGAAGAATGGTTTTGTTGAAGAAGAAAAAGAAACCCAGATCTGGGTCTATAAATCTAAGATGGAGATGAATTTACGCATTTCTGTTTTTCACAATGAATCTAACTATATTCTATCGTATTGTTTCAGATTTAACTCACTTCAACGGCTTCAAGCAGATTTCCAAGCCTATAGGTATAATGCAGATTGTATCAAAAATACTTTCAATGTTTTCATTACTTCAAATACAGTTTGGGTTTGATGAAGAATGGTTTTGCTGAAGAAGAAAAAGAAATCCAAATCCGGGTCTATAAATCTGAGATGGAGATGGAATTTTAATGTTTTGATGAAGAATGGTTTTGTTGAAGAATTGTTGAAGAAAAAGAAACCCTGATTAAGAATGCTTTCCACGTTGGAACACATTGACCAAATCTTTTGACATCTGTTAGCTAAATTAGACTGAATAGCCTAATTAAAAATTATTAAAAAACACAATAATCCAATTGCATATTTTTAAAGTACAGTAACTAATTATTTAAAACACACAACCGGATAAAAGTGCTTTTTTCCCAAAAAACGTAATATGATGACATAATAATGCTCAATCAACTAAGTTTATAAGTAAAAGCATGTCAAGAACTTCATATCATGTTATATTCTAAAATTCAGAACAGAACAGAAAAATGTATAGAATTTTAGAACGGATACATACAGGCGTATTTTTACTCATCAAAAGAAATGTGCCTAAGCTGTCCTATCATTGCAGAATTGACCTGCAGACAGAAACAAGCATCCATATGACAAGCACGCCAGAATTTAAAGACACAAAAACAGTATGTTGTTTATATGAAACCCAATACACAAGAACACAAATGGTACTGGAAACAAATCCTGTCCTTTTGACATTGAAGCTAATGGGGACTGGATTGCCTAATAATTTATGTTCAGTTGCTTCAAATTTGTAACAGCTTCTACCGACCCAGTAGAACCATTTTTTTACAGGGACATACAAGAATGCAGGGGTCCAACATATACACGCTCATGCAACAAACTATAAATACTTTGCAAACCACACCAAGAAGCTGCACCAATTGTCCAACTACAAATTCGAGGAGATTCCGTCAGTCTCTGGCCAAATTACCGTACTGCCATGGATTGAACACCGTTGATGTGGAATCATCAGCAACATGGCTTTCCGAGCTATCTACAGCAGCTCGATGATCGGTGTATTTACCATTATACTGATAGACCTCCAAGTCTCCCCAAGGCGTCGCTGCAATTTCATCAGTTTGATCAAACCATCTTGGTGTAAACTCCTGGCCTTTTGCCTCTCGATTCCTTTTTTCTGCTCTCTGCTTCTCCTCCAAACTAGGGGGGAGGGAAGAAACAAAGCAAATCACTTGGTTTACTGTGTGAGGAGAAAATGATCAACCTTTTAACAACTAAAAAATTTGTTTTATGACTTCAGAAGTAAATTACAATCAAGGTCATGACTAAACAACAAGTAATACAAGAGCACAATCATAGAATAACTAATGATGGAGATCCCTGCCCATATTATATGTTGCAAAAGAATCTTGGGAAGAATTCAAACAGCCCAATTCTCCAACTAAACAACTAGGTAAAAAAAATCCTACATGATTCTACACCACAATCAGAAGAACAGTAAATTAAATAACTTCCGTTCACAATTTCAAGGGCTGGTTTGTTGAACAGAAACCACGCATCTAATATCTCAACATGACCCCATGGGCCTCAACAAAATAACTAAACCAAACACCAAAATACCTATAAAATTAATCTAAAGGGTTGTAATTGAGTATCAAGAAAGAAACTTTTGACTTTCTTTTTAATTTTTACTTGCTATTTGTTTGTTTGTTTCGCCGTAGAAATTCCAGCAAGGTCATCCAGCAAATTAAACAGTTAATAGAAATGAACGAAGCCAAGAGTGAAGAGTCCTCCACTATAAACTTATATTTTAAGGATATCAAGTAAATCGCCAAAAAAGAGGGTGAATATGTTTAAATGATTGGGTGTGTGAAAGATATATACAATATATATAGACAATATATGTATATATATATATAAAGAGAGAGAGAAAGACCTGCTTTTCTCCACACCAGCTTTAGATAGGTCACCCTTTTCAAGTGCATATCTATCAGGACGTATGCGAGAATCCGAAGCCAACAACTTTTTAGGAGCCGTCTCAAAGCTATTTATTTTATGTGCAAAGCATGTGTAGTTAAATTTGTCATTTTCAGGGGTAGCAGCAAGTTTCCAAACCTGTACAAATTTCATAAGGGACCCATTTCAATAATCAGTTGAAAAACAGTGATGCCAAAAGCCATAAACAGTTAAAAACAAAGAGCAATAGGAGTACATTAGTAACTTGTATTTTCTCAGGCCTGTCTGAACATTCAAAGCCATTAATCATTATCATCCTTGAAACTGAACTCCTAAAATTTAAAGTGTCATCCAGTCACGTCCTTCAAGAAATAATAACAAGCACGAGGGAACAAAGACCAATAAGCTCGACTTCATCCAGACTAGTCACATTAGATCTTTTGGCAAGGTGTTTTATGAATATATCTACACTCCAATATTTCATATCTAAAATAGAAGAAACTAATATACACGTAAATAAAGAAAATAATAAACTGGCAACTTTCATGAAGCAGATAACTTTATCTTTTCCTGTTCCCAATCTCTCTTTTTCAAATCATTCTCCATACATCTTTATTAGAGTAACTCCATATGTTCTCGGCTCCTTCTCAACAATGCATTTTACTAGTTGGGTAGGCTGATAATAAAACCATTATGTTAGCATAATACGAAAAAGTCGGGTAAAAAAAGATTAAATAAGAAAATAAATAAAATAATATAAATAAATGGAAATGAAAAAACATACGTATAGAGAGCTACATACGTATACACATACATATATAAAAAGTAAAACAAAAACAAAAGGATAAGATGAATGAAAGGAGCACGGTTATCAAAACTATACGATATGCAATCTATATCTTACAATATGACTAATATGATTATGATATGATACAGAGGCAATTTGATACGGCCGTTTATGTGTATCAGAAGTGGCATTGTATTGCACGCATCAGTTTTGATGCGATACTTATTTAACAGATACGATCATAGTTATCAAATCGTGAATCATATCGTATCGAAAATCCCCATTTTATGTTTCATTTATCGTAATAGTGAATCGTATCGTACGATACAGAAATGAAATGAAAAATGTGGTAATATATATTTAAACATATAAAACACACAATTTATTGGACAACCAAACATATTAGCTTGACTATATATAAAAGTAAAGTAAATATTATTAGACTAAAAATAAAATTTTACAGTTAGATAGTAGCCAAAATACTCTAAATTAATTTATCAGATATTATTTTAGTAATCTTTATAAAGTAACATGAGAAACAAAAATTTAGATTCACCTTTTATCTATGATACAAAAGAGAATAATTCAAATTAACAAAGTGGAGATCTATGTATGTGCTTATCACTTTTAGAAGATGTAAGAAAAATAGAGCGACGTTCTAAAGAAAATATAAAATTCTAAAAAGTGATTAAAGGCTCATAAAAAAAACCTCTTTATTTGAAATGGTAGAAGCCTTAAAAGTTTTGTTTTTACTTTTTTTTTTTACATAAACTTTTTCAAGTCAGTTGCTAACTTTAAAAGTATCGTGCATTGTATTGTTTCGTAAGAATTGTATCGAATCGTAACTAAATCGTAGGATACAGTGTCATTTTAAATTCAACCTGGGATACGTATCAAATTGTCTACATATTGTATCATATCGTACCATCCGTATCGCGAATCGTAAGATTCTAACTATGAATACGATTTTCCATACGATTTTAAGTTTGCAAGACTTGAGATTTTTTTTATAGTCATCCATAAGGGTTTAATACAATACTTTAAAGCTTTTTACTATTTCAATAGAAGAGTTATTTCAGTGCTCACACACTCTATAGAGCTTGATGAGCCTTGAACACAGTTTAGAGGTTCTTATATTCTCCTATAGAATATGGTATTCTTTTTCTTGTTCAATTTTTCACAAAAAGAAATATAATACATAGTTTTAGAATCAACTTTTCTCTACCCTTTTGGGGCTTTCTCTTTGGGTTTTATAGTTCAAGGTGAAGCAAAATTTTCTTTTTTCTTCGTCACTATAAATTTTACAAAGATAATAAGGAATATAGATTAATATTCCAATTCAGATTATTCCGCCTATTGTTTAACAATTTAATAGGCTATAATAATTTTATTTAACTACTTTTACAATATAGTTAAGCTAACATGTATTATTACCTAATAATTAGTGCTCTCTATACGTGTGTCTATATATCTTACGATACGAACCACCATAATATACACGGTTTGGGGACTTTTGATACACCATACGCACGATTTGATAACTATGGAAAGGAGGGAAAAGAGTTAAAAAAGAACACAAAACAAAAAGGTGGAACAACCTAGTCCGACTCCAATATGTGAATTGCACTTCTTCACTAACTCTTATTAAATGCCATGTTCCTAAGTATCTTTACACTACTTTCCCAAAAGTAATTTTCTGTCTCTCTCCGTGTACCTTCCTACTGATATCATTGTTGGATATGACCATTCTAGAAACTCCTAATCATCTTTATTTCCATTCCTATCTTTGGTTTGACTATTTGACACAGAGAGCCATATATGTCAAACTAACCAGCTTCGGTAGCTAAAACCTGCAATAAATAACAAAAAACCTACAAGACATGTATGCTGTGTGAGCAAATTCATACAATAGCAAGCACTCTACCAGCAAAAAGGCAGACATTAGAAAAAAGGCACAGTTAGAAGCATATGATTGTTAAATGCAGCTATTGAGAGAATATTTTATTCTCAATCTACATTATAATAACTAAATACAGCAGTGACTTATTAGAAGCAGAAATTTTCAAATGATAAACTAGTTAATAAATTTGACCTCTTTTGGTTCTGTGTCTGGAAGGGGTTCCCCTTCCATGTCACATGGTTGATATTTCATTGACTCATTCCATTTTCCAGTCATCAAAATTTTAGGCTCCTCAGCAGCATTGTACACATACCCATCAACTTCATATCGACCAGCACTGAAACCAATCAAAAACATTTAAATAACAGTAGGACGTGATGAGCGCATTGAACGTATATGCATGTGCACGAAGTTGTGTGTGTGAAACAAAAAGGAGAGGGAGACTATGAACTTGTGAACTTGCGAAACATAAAAGATCTAATTGCCTTGTTTAGATTATAGTACTGGAATAGAACTAGAGTTTAAAATGACATAAGCACTAAGAATATCAAAAAAGAATCTTTGTTACTATCTTCTACAGAATACACAGAAACTGTAACAAGTAAAGATGCCTGCAGAAAAAGTAGTGGGGAGGAGGAGAAATAAGCATTAAGTTATTAAGCTGCCATCAAGACTATCATCCAAAATAGCAGACAAATAAAAATTTAAAAGAGTAAAAAGTATAATACAAATAAATCATACCCAAACCAGCCACAAGGTTGAAAGTAAAGCACGACCTTGTCTCCAGTAGTCAAATTTGTCATAATCATCTCTCCTGGTGAATCCACCCATGTTCGTCCAAAAATCAGATTGTTAATTTTTGTGGGAGGTGGAACCAAATCCAGGACTACACCATCGTTTTTAAGAGTTACACGTGTTCTGCAATCAAACAAAGTACATACATGGATAAATTTGTTCTCCACTTTTCCAAATATGGATATTATCAAATATTTAACAAGCTGATGATCCTTGAAAAAGGTAGGGAAATATTAGGCATATATACATTTACTATTTTCACTTGTAATAGGACTTTCAAAGCAACACAAAAATGGATCATCACCAAAAACTGTCCTTAGACAAGTAACTAGGAGCTAGCAGAAGAAGTATACAAAAACAAAATGCCTTATTTTTCACAGCATTGAGATTGAAAATGATAGTAAAGAAGGCAAGAAATTACTATGATTTACTCCAGAAAACTACAATGATATACTAGAGATAGTGATAACAGTGAACAAGACAATGGATAAAACTGACCTTCCAAGAGGATAGACATCAACGGAATTCCCTAGGAGTTTAGTTTTTAACTTTGAAGTTACATCATATGTAAAATGCTCGTTTTCAGCATGCCCAGCACTCATTGGAGGATGATGACACACCTGTAATATAAAAATAAAATAAAATTATAAGCAGTCACATCAGCAAACAAAAAATACTGCATAAATATTTTATCATGATACATTCATAATTAGCTAGATATTAGAAGATTTAGGAGTTGAACTTATTCTCAGTGTTCTCTAATTTTTTAATATCCCAGTTAAACACGGTATATGTCAACTCACCTGCTCAGAAATGAATGTAATCCCATTGTGATTAACCATTTCATATGTCTCACCAAGAATGGGGTTAAAAGGCTTCCAGGTGCGTTGATAGGCATAATATACAGAGATTGCCCATGATGCTGAAACAAATAAAGTAAAATCCTTCCACAGATCAGGTAACATTTTCCATAGTTTCAACTATGTGATAAAACTACCAATCCAAGATTACACTCACAAGCATACACCAACCGCATGTAAGGATCATCACATTCATCTGCCTGGTCTAAAAGATGGCAGTATTCCATTAACTGTTAGAAGAATTGCAGAGAACTTGCTTTGGTTATACGTGAAGAAAAATCATGAAGAATATGCAAATAAAGTAGTACATACCTCTGCCATTTTCTGAAGCATTGTCATTGGCTCAAATATAAGGACTGGAAGCGTCACCATTGACGTTATATCTGAGCCTATATACTTTTGCATCATTTTCCAATAACTATCGCGTTCCTTTAAGAAAGCAGTTATCTCAGCAAGCACCAAATATTATAGATTTCTCAAGGTAAAAAAACTGTACATAACTCAGGCTAATCAGTGATCTTTGGTCGGGGCGGGGAGAAAAAAAATCTCAATCAAGAGCAAAAAAAAAGAAGGCAACTTTTGAATCTCTGACTTTAGGGAGAGAGAATTAGTGGTGAGATGGCAAAAATTCTAGGGACTTAAGATTTCTAAATAGATTATGTATAGAGCCTTTGTAATTAAATTGGGTCTCCAGCCTCAACAATGTAATTTAGCAAGTTAAGAAGTCCATGTTATTTGGATGGTATCTAATTGTCTTGCCACGATACCACCATGATTTAATATTGTTGAATTATATTACTGAGTAAGTATTGTTCTTCTCATTATAAGGCTTTGCTTATTCCATACGAGTAAAAAGAGACATAATTAAAACAGTAATACAACCCACCTCCTGCTTCCATCTTCCTCTTTCAGCTTCTTCTTCTGCATCTTCTTTGCCACCTTCTGGATTTATAACTTCCACCCCTTCATAACCAAGTAGTCTACAGATAGAAAGAAGAGAATAGAGAAAGGGAAAGAAACATGAGGGTGGGCCCGGAAGTAGTTGTCAGAAATAGTAGGCCTTAACACTGCAGTAGTTTCTCTAGAACCAATGAACATTAAGAAACACTCTTATTTAACAATTAAAATAATTTATTAAAAAAATAAAAAATAAGGAACTGAAAAAATACAGACCCAAATCAACTATTGGACTATAGCCAAATGCTTGCATGTTCTATGTTGTTAAAATTCAATGCATACTGCAATTTCAAGAAATGACAATTGAAATGCTCAATTAGAATCTGCGGTCTACAAGTGAACCTAACAAAGGATGATAATCTGAAATTTTTACCACAGAAACCTCATTAAATCTAAAAGAAAGTAAGAAACCTGGTGTATGTAATGAAAATAATTCAAAAGTTAGATATGTTTTTAGCCTCATTCAATTCTAAGAAATATGGTAAGAAATAAACTATGGTAATATGTCTCAAGCTACTTAAAATTCAATTTAGCCACTAACTTGGAGATCAGAAAAGATAGCAAGATCTGTATTACCAGAAAGGACAAATCCATTGCTAAAAAAAACTGTAATTAACAGAACAAGGCACCATGGCCTAGCAATAGTATATAATGGCTCATTACAGAATTATGGTACTATAAGGCCTTGACAGACCAGAGAGACCATATCTCAACCTAGAATGGTCTTTAATATTGTGGCAGCAAACAAGTATCACTAAAGGTAGCAATGCAACCACACAAAAAGCAATGAGAAATGGAAAAACTTACAAAGTACTCCCTCTGTCCCAATATCAGAGATCCAATTTAAAAGACCATAAAGTTTGAGAAAAGTTGTCAAATTTCCTATTTAACCTTTTAGTTAAACTGAATAGCAAAACTGATATTAAACAGAAAAAATCTAGCTTTATCTACTTGACTATTTCTCATTAATAGAAAATATGGGGAATACTATCAGCAAGTCTATTATTAAAATTGGACTCGAATATTGGGGCGCGCACAAAATGAAAATGAGTGGAGTATAAAAAGAAAAAAAAATATAGATTTCAGATTCTCCCAAACTGTATTCCTTTGTTTTACCTCATTTATGCATCATTTACACCCACCATAAAGAGTATATAAATTCAATCATGTATGAGGGAAACATTGCACTCACAATTTCGCATAAAGGTTAGTACTACTTTGAAGGCAATATTATAGTTTAATATATTTAAACCACCATTGAGAGATGGAAAATGGTAGAATGGCATAGCCGCGACCAATACATTAAAGTTGACACAGCATTTTTTACACGTAGAAACAACCACCAGCAGTTACAATTGTATTGACTAAATTAATATGAGTTCATATCCATTTGAAATTGAATACTTTGCAAATTGTCTGGAAAAAATCAAATTGGGAGTCTTATTTTCGATTAAAAGGTGTACAATTTACACAAATAAGGTACTTCTACTAATTCGTAACACCTTAATAGCAAAAACAACTTTGCAGGTAAAATTGTTATAAGAATCCACAACTTTGCAGGTGAAATTGTTAGGCAATAACAACTTAAAAACGCATTGAACAAAAAATAATTTCAAAGGCACTTTATTTGTGCAAGTAGTTTAAACACTTCAGATCGAGTAAAATACTCATATAATAAACGGTAAACTCGAATTATAAAAAAATTAAATTAAAAAAAAAAAACATACCCGTTGACAGATCTATGCATGGCGTTGCCGAAAATAGACAAACCCGAGGTCATCGCTGAAAAGAAACCTTTGCTTTTGTTCTTCTCGGGACTACCCATAGTTCCAAAAACCCTAACTCGATCCTGCTGTAGCTAAATTGACGAAATTTGACTGAATTTCACAACCTAAAAACCAGCAAATCTCGATCTTTACTAAGAAAAATAGAGAGAATTCTATATGGTGAGATTATGAGAGATATAGCTTGAATTGGGGGAATGGAACTGTAAGACAAAATTTGTTGACGATCATTTTATATTTTTAAATTTTGTTTTATTTTATTTGGTATAGAAAATTGAGATTAAATATTTTTTCAGTCGTTATATTATATGTCAATTTTAAATGGATAATTGATTTTTTTTTTCTTACGGTCAACTAACTATTTTTCATTTCCTAACAAAAATTTAAAAAAATCGTCAAGTTGACTTTAATGAAAAATGACACATCAGCTGCTTAGTTGTCCAAAAAATAGCTGATGTGGTGTTCTTTATAAATTTATATTATATTTTAAAATATTTTTTCATTTTCTTCATATAATTTTTTCTTTAAATCTACATAATCATTACTAACACAAGGACACCACATCAGCTATTTTTTGGACAACTCAGCTGCTGATGTGTCATTTTTCGTTAAAGTCAACTTGACTTAGCGATTTTTTTAACTTTTTGTTAAAAACGTCGAGTACAGGGAGTTGACTTTAAAAAAAAATTCAGTTATCTATCTGTAAGTTGACATATAATACAGTGACTAAAAAAGCATTTAACCCTCAAATTTTGTTGCGCACAAAATTCACTCGTGTTAACATTAGAAATATTCAAAAGGCATTTTACCTATAACCCCTTACATTGGCCCAAAACTTGTAAAAGTTGGACTTATAAATTCTACTCCCTTCCTTCTTAAAATATTATCAATTTAGAAAAAAAAATTATTTTAAAATATTTGTGGTTTATAACTTTCGAAGAGAATAAATTATTTACTTTACTATATTACCTCTACCTTCTCTCATTGTCTCAAGAAATTATATTCCTTCTATTAATAGTTTTCAACTTCTCATAAAGGGTAGTGATAAAATTTCAAATAAATTTTACTTAGTAAATAATACTTTCTTAATCCATGTGTCAAAACCTTAAAGGACAATCTTTTAGGAACGAAGATAGTAATTAATAAGTTGTTCCAAAATTTTATATATATACAATTTTTATTAAATTTATTCTTATTATTCATTAACGATGAATACTTTTGATTTAAATAAATAATAAAAAATAATACTAAATTTAAAAATATTATGCCATTTTATAAAAGGGAATTAATATTTTTACCGAACACTTGCATTTCTGATGCAATACCCAATTAAATCACCTGCATAATATTAGTGTTAAAAATATCAATTTTCTTTTAGCAAGTTTATATTAGAAATATATAATTTTAGAATTCAATTAAATTATGTACATAATATTAGTGTTGAAAATATCATTTTTTAGTAATTTTATAGTAAAAATATCAAAAATATATATGAAAATATCAGTTTTCCTAATCTTTTCATGCTTCTCCCATGTGGCAATGATTCCATAGTCACAAACGATTGGAGCCAATCTACCGATCATCGCATTCATCATCATACGATTTAGGTACCATTTATTTTTTTATAAAATCTCTCTACTTCACTTGAGATACTTATTTTTTATAGAATAATGCTAGAGACGCAAACTATTTTATAAATATTTTTACAAACTGCTGATGTGGCATACTCCATGTAACACCCCCTTTTCAAAATAGAAAGAGAGGTTACTCAAAACACAACACAACTAAGGAAGATCACAGGGCTCTAAACCACAAAAGAATAATCTCATAATAATTCAATGTCATAAGACAAACCATAATAAATGCCACACTGGCTTAATCCACAATCTAAAATAATTATTACAATTCTAAATAGTTGACATATCAAGCCTAAATAAAACATTTCTAAACCATTGGATTAAAGGAAGCTCTCGTCACACTTGCCCTTGATCCCCCTGATTACCTGCCGGAAGAAAAACACAGCATGAGCCAAATGCCCAGTACGGATATAGAATACAATAAATGAACCGAAATAACTAACGCAATTAAATGAATTGAAACAAAACGAACTGAAACGAAACGAATAAAACTAACACAATAAAATGGTAGGCTGAATCAAATGGCTGGGTGTTATTTCATACCGAGCTCAAAATAAGTAGTAATATACCTTGCCACACAGGCAAGTCAAATAATGCCACACAGGCAAGTCAAAAAATGTCACATAGGCAATCACACATCGGACTGCGCAATCCAGATGCGTGCAAATCGGAAGGTGTGTTTGGCACAAACATCACCAATCCGCAGAACAGAACAGAACATAAACTAGGGTCGACCCATACTCCTCCCACAACAAAACACCAAATGGCCAACTCCCACCGGAGCACAAAACGGAGACGCCGTGGACTGATCACACCGTCACGGAAGGTGTCATGCCTCGGTGCCAAGAGGACATGCATGTGGTACCCCCACAGGTGGTTATAGCTCAGGTATACCCTACGGTATTCTAACAAAATATAATGTCACAACACATGCGACAAAATATCAACACAAAGGAGTTCTAACATGTACATATTAAATCGAACGAATCGTCAACATAAGTCTCTAAAATAATAACATGTACATCACTTTAGATATCAAAATAAAATTTAGACATGATGCACTAGTCTAAAGAGTACAATTATGAATTCTAATATAACGCCAAAATAAATTTATCACAATAAATTGACAAGGAACAATTATGAGAGGCAATACTAAATTTCGAAACAAATAACGAAACGAACAAATCAAAAACAAAAGAGTCTTGCTGGAAGAGTACGGAATCCGTACCTGGGTTAAGCAATGTAATGCCCAAAATTTAAATTCCAACTTTGTCACGTTAATTTCCTTCCGTCTGATCTAATAAAAAAAATTATTAATAGCCATCAAATTTTATAATTCTGTTAATAAAAACGATTTTCAAAATTTTATAGTTATTGCTATCACATTTTGATTAACTAATTATATTACCTTATTATTATATTTCAAAAAAAATTTATAATATTTATGCAGATCAAATATTGTTAAACAAGAACATACATCTAAGTAAAAATCTGTTAAACTAAATTAGTCGACATGATAATATATTATTGATATTAACTTCAACTCTCAGCATCAAGTATATATATATATATATATATATATATATATATAATTATTATATACTAAAATGTAAGCAACAACTTTAAGATTGCAGATGTTGGCGCCAATTCACTGAATAATACTCCTTATATATATAAATTAAGTCTAATGCCCTGCTCCGTTCCAAGACAAGATCAACCAAAACAAAAAAAAATCTCCACATGCTTTCAATACGAAATCAGGATAGACTTACATGTATGCCAAATCAAATAATTTTCTTCTCTCTAGCTAGTGCCGCCTCTGATTCTTCTTTCTTTCTGATTTGTAACGCGTATAAGATTAGGTTTTAGTAGATATATATTTATTATTTATTTTATTAATTCTCCTAATTATAATAAAATTAATATTACCCAAATTTAATTAAATTACACCCAAATAAATTTTAAGGCCCAAATTGTACTAAATTAATTTACCCATCTCTTATTAATATTTATTAGCCCGCACAAATTAAATAACTAGTTAACCCAAGTAAAAGATAAAGTACAATTAATATGTTTTAAAACAAAAACATTTTTTTTTTCGGGTATTACATTACCTACCCCTTAAAAGAATTCCGTCCCTGGAATCAAAAGAATGAACGTACCTAAATATCAAAAAGATGCGGATACTCCGCTCGAATAGACTCTTCCATCTCCCAAGTGGCTTCCCGCTCCGAATGATTCTTCCACAAAATCTTAACAAAAGGAATAGTCTTCCTTCTCATAATCCGCTCTTGACGATCCAAAATCGCTTCGGCTTGTTCCTCACAAGTAAGATCCTCCCGAATCTTATCGAACGGATATTGCACCACGTGCAACGGATGATAATGATAACTCCTCAACACCGACACATGGAACACATTATGCACGTGAGTTAGCTGTGGAGGCAAAGGTAACCGATACGCAACCTCACCAACCCTCTCCAGAATCTCAAATGGGCCAATGTAACGCGGACTAAGTTTTCCTTTCAAGCCAAATCGTCGAATGTCCTTCCAAGGAGAAACTTTTAGAAACACATGCTCGTCAGGTTCAAACTCTAAAGTCCTCCTATGCTTATCAGCATAACTCTTCTGCCGTGATCGAGCCGACTTCAATTTCTCCTTAGCCACCGCTACCTTTTCCGTAGTGATCTGGACCAACTCAGGCCCTTCTATGGCCCTTTCGCCAACCTGATCCCAACAAGTTGGTGCCCGACACTTCCTACCATACAATGCCTCAAAAGGAGCCATCCCAATACTTGCGTGCCAACTATTGTTATAAGCAAACTCAACTAGGCTCAAGTAATCATCCCAATTACCCGACCACTCAAGTGCACAAGACCTCAACATGTCCTCCAACGTCTGAATGGTCCGCTCGGATTGCCCATCAGTTTGCGGATGGAAAGAAGTACTGAAGTTGAGCCGAGTACCCCAAGCTCGTTGAAACCCTTTCCAGAACCGTGAAGTGAATCGTGGGTCCCGATCTGAAACAATAGACACCAGGAGTACCATGAAGTCTAACAATCTCTTGCTGAAAGATATGTGCCAACCTATCCACCGAGTAACCCTCATGGATCGCCAAAAAGTGTGCCGATTTGGTCAACCGGTCCACCACTACCCATATGGCATCATTCTTCCTGAAAGTCTTCGGCAACCCAGTCACAAAATCCATCGTGATATCCTCCCACTTCCACACTGGAATGTCTAACTGTTGCAACAACCCACTAGCTCGCTGATGTTCTATCTTCACTTGTTGACAAGTGAGGCACTTTCCAACATATTCAGCCACGTCTCGTTTCATCCCATTCCACCAAAAATTCTTCTTCAAATCTCTATACATCTTCGTAGAACCTGGATGAATAGAAAATGGCGAACTATGAGCCTCAGCCAACACCGCCTCCCGAATGATTGGATCGGACGGTACACACAACCGCTCACCCAACCAAATCACACCATGGTCATCAATACGAAACTCGGGTTGCTTGCCCTCCTCTAAATTCTGCGTCATACTCCACAACTCCCCATCTTCCTTTTGAGCTTCCTTGACTCGCGAGATAAGAGAGGGCTCCACTCTCATACCCGCCAAAAGCCCATCTAAACTTCGTACATACAACTCCAACTCAATCCGCTCCATATCCGAAATAAGCTGAGGTTATGTAATAAGGGAAGCTACACTCCCTGAACTCTTTCGGCTAAGAGCATCTGCAACCACATTTGCCTTCCCCGGGTGATACTGAATCCTCGCATCATAATCTTTTAGAAGCTCCAACCAAGGCCTCTGTCTCATATTGAGCTCCTTCTGAGTGAAAATGTATTTAAGACTTTTGTGATCGGTGAAGATATCACAAGTCTCTCCATACAAATAATGCCTCCAAATCTTTAAGGCAAAGATCACCGCTGCCAACTCCAAATCATGTGTGGGGTAGTTCACCTCATAAGGTTTAAGCTGCCTAGAAGCATAAGCGATCACCTTACCGTGTTGCATCAAAACACACCCCAAGCCCTTCTTAGAAGCATCGCTATAAATCTGGTAGCCTCCTGTCCCCGACGGCAATGCAAGTATAGGAGCTGTCACAAGCCGTCTCTTCAATTCCTCAAAACTTTTCTCGCGCTCCTCATTCCACATAAACTTCACGCCCTTTCTCATCAACTGAGTCAATGGTAAGGCAATCAAGGAAAACCCTTCCACAAACCTCCTATAATACCCTGCCAAACCCAAGAAACTTCTAATCTCTGTCACTGTAGTAGGTCTCGGCCATTTAGTGATAGCCTCAACCTTCGCAGGATCCACCTTAATGCCCTCAGCAGAAACAACGTGGCCCAAAAATGCAACCTGCTCCAACCAAAACTCGCATTTAGAGAATTTAGCATACAACTTCTCTTTCTGCAAAATTCCTAACACTGTGCGAAGATGCTCCTCATGCTCTTCCTTAGACTTAGAGTAAACCAAAATGTCATCAATAAAGACAATGACAAATTGGTCCAGGTACTCCCTGAACACCCGATTCATCAAATCCATAAACACCGCTGGGGCGTTAGTCACACCGAATGGCATCACCAGAAACTCGTAATGTCCATATCGAGTACGAAAAGCCGTCTTAGGAATATCCTCATCCCTCACTCTCAACTGATGATAGCCCGATCTCAAGTCTATCTTTGAAAAATATTTCGCCCCCTGAAGTTGGTCAAACAAGTCATCAATCCTCGGCAATGGATACCGATTCCTGATGGTAATCTTGTTCAACTCCCTGTAGTCTATACACAGCCTCATAGACCCATCCTTCTTCTTCACAAACAAGACTGGAGCACCCCACGGCGAAACACTAGGCCGAATCACACCACGATCCAACAGTTCCTGCAACTGCTCCTTCAACTCCTGCAACTCCAATGGTGCCATCCGATACGGTGCCTTAGAAATAGGCTCCGCACCAGGAACAAGCTCAATAGCAAACGCCACTTCCCGCTGTGGTGGCAACCCCGACAACTCCTCAGGAAACACATCTGAAAAGTCACGAACAATTGGAACATCCTCAATACGAGACTCACCCTTAGAGGTATCCTTCACAAACGCCAAATACCCCTCACAACCCTTTTCTACCAATTTCCCAGCCTTCAAAGTTGAAATCAACTTCAACACCCTACTCGGCTGTGAACCCTGAAACACGAACTCCGGAGACTTCACATCTCCAAATATAACCTTTTTTGCCTGACAATCGATAGTGGCATGGTGTTTATCCAACCAGTCCATCCCAAGAATGACATCAAAATCGTGCATACACATCGGGAGAAGATTTACGCTACGGATCTTATCCCCAAATCTAATCGAACACCCTCGATACCAATCAGAAATAACAACAGAAGTCCCCATCGGGGTAGCAATAGACATAACAGAATCTAAAGACTGAGATGGCACACCCAGGTGCTGAACAAAAGACTGAGCAACAACGGAATGAGTAGAACCCGTATCAAATAAAATAGAAGCCTCGCGATTGCCAACTAAAAGAGTACCAGAAACAGTACCTGGTGCACCTGCCGCCTGGTTATATGTCAAAGCAAACACTCGACCACCCTGACGCTGACCTCCATTGCCACCATTATCACCACCTCCACCATTTCCGCGTGGACCGGTACAATCCCTAGCAATATGACCCATCTGTCCACACAAGAAGCATGCACCGGTGAGTCTGTGACACTGCCTCCCCGGATGAATAGCCCCACAAATAGCACAAGGAGCTATCGGAATAAGATTCGGGTTACCCCCACCAGCTGGTCCCTAGATAACGACCCTAATTTTGCCCCTGCTGACGATTATGCCCCTGTTGACGATTCTGTCTATGCCAAGGTAGTTGCAGCTGACGATTCTGCCCTTGCTGAGGCATCTGCTGATAACCCCTGTTTTGATTCTGACCACGCCACTGCCCCTGCTGAACACCACGATTTCTGTTCCACTGACCACCTTGATTTCTCCCATGCTGACCCGAAGCTTGACCCTGCTGGTCATCTCTGTCCCTCTTTCGACTCCCTTCCGGTTTAGAAGACCGAAAGTCCTGTCTCTCCATCTCAATATTCTTGGCCGCATTGGCCACTACTGACACGTCTGCGAACTTGGTATTAATGAGATGCTGCCGATACCTGTAATGGATCCTCCACTTGAATTTCTCTGCCTGTTCTGCTGTGGTCCCTGCTGAGGTTCCCGCAAATCCTGCCAACCTAGTGAACCTCGTCATGAACTCCGTGATGGACTCATCATCTTTCTGTCGAATAGACAGATACTCTCTGGCATAGGCCTCTTTATCAGCAGCTGGAAAGTACTGCTGATAAAAGACCTCACAAAACTCAGCCCAACCAAGTGTTTCAACATAACCATCACCCTTTGTTGTTTTAATCGCTTTCCACCACCTCTGTGCATCCCCTTCCAGCTTATAAGCAGCAAGTAACACTTTCTGATTATCCGAGCACCCCAACACATCAAAAATCTTCTCTAAGTGGGCAATCCAATTCTCTGCATCAATTGGAGTTGGAGCTGAACTGAATGCCTGTGGTTTCTGCTTTTGAAATCTTTCCAACCACACATACATTGGAACCACCTGCTGATCAATACCATCTGTATTCACTTCCTCTTCGTTTGCATGTGGACCATTATTTCTCGGGTTCTCCTGTTCAGGAATTTCTGGTGGCGGCTGCTGCATTGCCTGTACAACCTGCGCCACCAACTGAGGTAACGCCTGATTCACTGCCTGATTCACCAAGGTAGCCAACTGAGCATTAATCTGATCATTAGGTTGCTCATTGGACCGACCTTCACCTCTTCCCCTGTTGTTACCTCGCCTCCCAGCAACTCTAGCTGATCTTCGAGCCATCTAAGAAAGAGATCACGAATATAAACAAAGCAGATTAGAGACAAATTCGAATATGGCTGATATGATAGCTGAACAGAAAATCAATCAGAACAAAAATCTAACCCAGAAGTCTACCCATAACTCACAGGTCAAACATAAATAGGTTTCCTACAAGAAAGAACCTGAGCTCTGATACCAACTCTGTAACACCCCCTTTCCAAAATAGAAAGAGAGGTTACTCAAAACACAACACAACTAAGGAAGATCACAGGGCTCTAAACCACAAAAGAATAATCTCATAATAATTCAATGTCATAAGACAAACCATAATAAATGCCACACTGGCTTAATCCACAATCTAAAATAATTATTACAATTCTAAATAGTTGACATATCAAGCCTAAACAAAACATTTCTAAACCATTGGATTAAAGGAAGCTCTCGTCACACTTGCCCTTGATCCCCCTGAATCAAATGGCTGGGTGTTATTTCATACCGAGCTCAAAATAAGTAGTAATATACCTTGCCACACAGGCAAGTCAAATAATGCCACACAGGCAAGTCAAATAATGCCACACAGGCAATCACACATCGGACTGCGCAATCCAGATGCGTGCAAATCGGAAGGTGTGTTTGGCACAAACATCACCAATCCGCAGAACAGAACAGAACAGAAACTAGGGTCGACCCATACGCCTCCCACAACAAAACACCAAATGGCCAACTCCCACCGGAGCACAAAACGGAGACGCCGTGGACTGATCACACCGCCACGGAAGGTGTCATGCCTCGGTGCCAAGAGGACATGCATGTGGTACCCCCACAGGTGGTTATAGCTCAGGTATACCCTACGGTATTATAACAAAATATAATGTCACAACACATGCGACAAAATATCAACACAAAGAGGTTCTAACATGTACATATTAAATCGAACGAATCGTCAACATAAGTCTCTAAAATAATAACATGTACATCACTTTAGATATCAAAATAAAATTTAGACATGATGCACTAGTCTAAAGAGTACAATTATGAATTCTAATATAACGCCAAAATAAATTTATCACAATAAATTGACAAGGAACAATTATGAGAGGCAATACTAAATTTTGAAACAAATAACGAAACGAACAAATCAAAAACAAAAGAGTCTTGCTGGAAGAGTACGGAATCCGTACCTGAGTTAAGCAATGTAATACCCAAAATTTAAATTCCAACTTTGTCACGTTAATTTCCTTCCGTCTGATCTAATAAAAAAAATTATTAATAGCCATCAAATTTTATAATTCTGTTAATAAAAACGATTTTCAAAATTTTATAGTTATTGCTATCACATTTTGATTAACTAATTATATTACCTTATTATTATATTTCAAAAAAAAATTATAATATTTATGCAGATCAAATATTGTTAAACAAGAACATACATCTAAGTAAAAATCTGTTAAACTAAATTAGTCGACATGATAATATATTATTGATATTAACTTCAACTCTCAGCATCAAGTATATATATATATATATATATATATATATATATATATATATATATATATATATATATATATATATATATATATATTATATACTAAAATGTAAGCAACAACTTTAAGATTGCAGATGTTGGCGCCAATTCACTGAATAATACTCCTTATATATATAAATTAAGTCTAATGCCCTGCTCCGTTCCAAGACAATATCAACCAAAACAAAAAAAAATCTCCACATGCTTTCAATACGAAATCAGGATAGACTTACATGTATGCCAAATCAAATAATTTTCTTCTCTCTAGCTAGTGCCGCCTCTGATTCTTCTTTCTTTCTGATTTGTAACGCGTATAAGATTAGGTTTTAGTAGATATATATTTATTATTTATTTTATTAATTCTCCTAATTATAATAAAATTAATATTGCCCAAATTTAATTAAATTACACCCAAATAAATTTTAAGGCCCAAATTGTACTAAATTAATTTACCCATCTCTTATTAATATTTATTAGCCCGCACAAATTAAATAACTAGTTAACTCAAGTAAAAGATAAAGTACAATTAATATGTTTTAAAACAAAAACATTTTTTTTTTCGGGTATTACACTCCACATCAGTAGTTTGTGTGGGACCGAATATTACATTAAACAATTTGTTGATCAATAGGCTGACGTGAAATATGTCACACCAACAATTTATAAAATATTTGTAAAATAGTTTGTGTCTCTAGCACCACTCTTTTTTATAAGCCCAACTGTTACTTGATTTTTAGCTTTAATTGCTTAATCTTATTACTAGTCGACGAAATGCTCTACCTTCAAAGAACCTTGTAATTTTTTCACTTTTTATTTCATATATGCTTTTTATAAAGGGTATATTAGGTGGGTTGGGTGAGATAGTCATGAGTGAGTGGGTGGGTCGGTCTTATTCGATTGAAAATTCATGACATATAGAAATGTGTTCACAAGTTGAATTGTGTGAGTACGTGTGATTGTCATATCCCGTTAGAAAAACCTAACGTCCATGATATAATTTTAAAATTTTGTTAATAAACAAAGAAGACGATAAGAAAAAACAATTAAGTGATTAGGCGTTTGATAGTTTAGATAGGAAAATGATATTTCATATGAAAAGTGTTTTACATGTGTCTCTCACATTGTATGATTCGCTCACTATTCATGTGAGAGAAATCATTTGGAAATATCATTTTTCATGTAAAAATATTAGTTCATTTTTAGATAAAGTAGAGTGAGATAAAAAGTATATATAATTAACTCGAGTTTTTTTCTCTTTAAATTATCTTTATTTTTTCCCTTTAAGATCTCTCATTTTTCCATCTCGATGTGTATTTTTGTGGTGTTGTGTAGGGACGCAACTTGGGTGGGTTAGGGGTCATCATAGTCCCAACCCACAAAAAAATTATTGCGTATTGTAAGACCCTATCTTTTAATAAATAAAATTTTATTTTCTTTATAGATATTAGTTTAAACAATAAGGTGTTAAATTGACAAAAAAATAATTAGAGTTAAGGATGATATGCGCAAATTATAAGCAACAAAAAGAATGTCAGGGAATATTCGGTAGAAGAAACAAAAGAATGTCAAGGAGTATTCGGTAGAAGAAACAAAAGAATGTCAGAGAATATTCAGTGAAGTACGATGACGCCGAATCAGCCAATCATTGACAGACAATATAATAAAATAATTGTCGAATTGATACAAAAATTACAGAAATAATTTTTTTAATGAAAAAATTATCAGCGAAACTGTTATCTTTAACTATTTAAATATCTGGTGATAAAGGAATAGTAGCACGCGATATTCTATAGTAGCACACGGTGCTCCATAGTAACACACGATATTCCACAGTATTTCATATTATTGAACCAATAACTGTCACAGTAGTAAATGCACAATATTCCACATTATTGAACCAATAAATGTCACAATAACAAATGCACAATATTTCATATTACAGTTTTGATATCGACTTGTGACGCCCCAAATTTGAATACTCACTACTACAAATTTGGTGCTCACTATTCATCTCATTATACCCAACTAACTAAATAATACAAATAATTTATATTATTATTATATTATTGACTGCATTCAACGTTTAAATTTGACTCCAGAGAAATTAGACTTTGACTTATCTGTTGAAACTCCATTAGGAGAAACCTTCATTACATCCACTGTTTATAAGTCTTGTGTGGTTCAAATCGGTACCCTCACATTACCTGTCGATCTTATTTCATTGAAAATACTTGCATTTGACGTAATTTTAGGGATTTATTAGTTAACTACTCATCATGCAAAAATTGATTGTTTTCGTAAGGTTGTTAGCTTTCATATTCCTAACCAACCTATTATGCAAATTCAAGCAACCAAACCATTAAAATCAATCACTATCATCTCAAGCCATAAAGTTATTCGTTTATTAAAAAACGGATGTCAAGCTTTCTTAGCTCATGTCACGGATCTAAACAAAAATACGTCAGTTTTGAATGATATTTCTATTGTTAATAAATTTCCTAACGTATTCCCTGAAGAAATTCCTGGCCTACCCCCAGAACGTGAAATTAAATTTTGTATCGACCTTGAACCCGGTACAAAACTCATTTCTAAAGCCCCATATCGAATGGCTCCTACTGAACTTCAGGAGTTAAAGACCCAACTGCAGGAATTGTTAGACATCGATTTCATTCGTCCTAGTACGTCTCCTTGGGGTGCTCCTATTCTATTCGTGAAAAAGAAAGATGGGATTATGCGACTTTGTATTGATTATCGGGAGTTGAATCATGTCACCATCAAAAATAGGTACCCATTGCCACATATTGATGACCTGTTTGACCAGTTATAAGGAGCTAAATTCTTTTCAAAGATTGATCTTCATTCCGGATATCACCACTTGAATATTAGAACCGATGACATTCTAAAGACGACTTTCAGAACTCGGTACGGGCATTATGAATTCCTAGTCATGTCTTTTGGATTGACTAATGCTCTTACTGCTTTCATGGATATGATGAACCGAGTATTCAAGGAATATTTGGATCACTTTGTGATCGTCTTTATTGATGACACCCTTATTTATTCCAAAAGCCATGAAAATCATGAGCAACACTTGAGGCTGATAGTCCAAAAGCTTCGTGAATATAAGCTTTATGCCAAGTTGAAGAAATGTGAGTTCTGGCTTGAAGAAGTAGTATTCCTTGGGCACTTAGTATCAAGTCATGGAATATCTGTTGACCCAGCAAAGAGTGAATCTATTCAAAGCTGGGAGAAACCTAAATCAGTGACCGAAGTACGTAGCTTTCTCGGCTTAGCTGGTTATTATCGGAGATTCGTAGAAGGGTTTTCTCGAATAGCTACGTCATTAACTCAGCTGACTCGAAAAGATACAAAATTCGGTTGGAACGAGGAATGTGAGAAGAGTTTTCAAGAACTCAAGAGGAGACTCATTTCAGCACCTGTTCTGACAATACCATCTGGCTCGGAGGGATTTGTCATCTACAGTGATGCTTCGGGCAAAGGGTTAGGATGTGTTCTCATGCAACATGGGAAATTCATAGCATATGCCTCTCGACAACTCAAAGAATATGAGAGGAATTATCCTACTCATGATCTAGAGTTGGCAACTGTTGTTTTCACACTTCAAATTTGGAGGCATTACTTGTATGGGGAGAAAGTGGAGATCTTTACGGATCATAAAAGCCTCAAATATTTCTTCACTCAAATGGAACTCAACATGCGACAACGACGTTACCTTGAACTATTGAAAGATTATGATCACACCATCCAATACCATCCTGGAAAAGTGAACGTGGTAGCTGACGCATTGAGTAGAAGATCATATGCGGGTACGAGTGCGATATTGACAACGCAAAGTCCCATTTTGTGTGACTTGCGAAGGATGGAGATAGAGTTAAAGACTCCAAGGACCCATGTGATGATGGCAAATATACGAGTAGAACCGATTTTAATTGATAAAGTTAAAGCTTCTCAAGCTACAGACCTGGAGCTGATGCATATGAGGAAGAAAGTGCAAGAAGGTGCTATTTCAGAAGCAAAAATCGATGAAGAAGGAATACTTCGAGTCAATTCCAGACTTTGTGTTCCTAACGACCCTGATTTAAAGTACAGAATCATGATGGAGGCGCACAACACACCATTTGCAATCCATCCTGGGAGTACCAAAATGTATCGCGATCTTCGTCATACATTTTGGTGGAGCAATATGAAGAGAGAGATAGCTCTGTTTATCTTAAGGTGTCTAACTTGTCAACGAGTCAAGGCGGAGCATCAAGTACCAAAAGGTCCATTGCAACCACTTGAAATTACATAATGGAAGTGGGAGCACATTACCATGGATTTCGTTACTAGTCTTCCCAAGGTTTCTCAAGGCATAGATGCAATTTGGGTCATTGTTGATAGATTGACCAAGTCTGCTCATTTCTTACCAATACGAGAAACTTATACACTTGAACGTCTTGCTCGTATGTACAAAAACGAGATTGTAAGACTTCATGGTATGCCAGTATCCATAGTTTCTGATCGAGACCAAAGATTCACTTCACGATTTTGGATATATTACGGATAAGGAATGACATACTAATGCTATAATCAGTAAAGATAAAGTTGTCTAAACATTCCTCCATGAATGATTTGGGAAGAGTATCGTAATTGGGGATAAAAATCTATATAGATAGATTTAAAAGGATGCTCAGCTTAACCCAAGGAACATATAATCATTTGATACTAAATTCGTTTAGCATGGAAAACTCCAAGAGTTGTCTCATGTTGATGAGACATGGAGTGTATCTCTCTTAATAGTCCCCATAGACTCCTGAAAAGAGAGATCACATGAGTGACAATCATGTATGCAATGAAATATACGAGACCTGATGATGATCAGTCATATTCTGGAGAAGATCACTATCAGACAGTGAAAAACATCTTAAAGTACTTAATCGGCACTAAGGATGTGATTCAAAATTTATGGTGGGTCTAAATTAAAACTAGAGGGCTTAGCAGACTCAAGTTTGTCAGACAAACCAAGACGACAGAAAATCCACTTTAAGGTAAAGCTTTATCTTGAACAGTGGTGCAGTGAATTGAAAAGGTTCCAAACAGCAAATAGTTGCTGGTTTAGTGATAAAGACAAAGTATATAGCTGTAAATGAAGTTGCAAGTTGATTGTTTGGATGAAAAGTTCATTACAGAACTAAGAATAGTTCCTAAGTATCATCTTGGATCTATGCATGTGTTGTGGCACTTTCATTTGATTATAGGAATCGTTGAAAGATGGGAAAACACTATAGAGATATTGAACTCTCAAGAACAACATTACATATCCATTAACTAAAACTTATCCAGCAGCAGGATAATCGTCACTTAGAGAAGAAGGGTATGAGATACTATGACGATTGGCTTTAGTGCAAGTGGGAGATTGAAAGTAGTATGCACACAAGCCAATCATGTTTGATGATAAAGCATAAACTTTGTAACAATCTTATTCATTTATTAATAAAAAGTATTAATTTATTAAAGGCTTTTAATTATCTACATGATGCTGTTTTATAATATGTGATAAACCCATAGTTTTAAGCAATGCTTTTAGAATAATGATGATGATCATTCTAATGAAATCTAAACTTTTAGAAAGCTTAAAACTAAAATAGTTCTCAATCGTTGGATTACTAAATTGGGGATTAGTGAAACCGAATAGATTGGTACATACGTTGCTTGCTCATTGGATGAGGATGATTGATCTCATGATCATTTATGTGGAGACACTAAAGCAAATATGTTGTTGCTTATTAGAGAATAAGTTCATTGAACGTGGCTCGCTAAGGAATACCTAATGGAGTTTTACTTGCATGTCAATAGGAAATCCTGTAGTAATAGTAGTACAAGTGATCCTTGGACTTGAAATCATCATAGTATCTTGTGTATGATGAGTTATACTTTGACTTATTCCTTAAGACCCTTAGGGTATATCAAAGGGTATGCTTGGGTATAATAAGTTATACATGGAGATAATGTATGATCAATAAAGAATCTACCACTTCTAGTAAAAGCAGAGAAATGTCCTATGTGATTCGATAAATGACAACCTAGTAGTCCTTGGCCAAGGTAGAATGAAATTAGAAAGGAGTTTCTAATTTGCATTATTTGGAGTTGTACATTTAAGAGTCGAAATACATATAATTAAATAAAATAAGACTTGACAGTAATTCCATGTCTTATATTTAATTGGGACATTGTATGGTGGAAGGATTGAATTGTACGATAACTATTTACTCAAAGGTTCTTTTATGATTAATGTTGAAATCTATATTATCTAGAAAGTCGTTGATCGCTAGGGAGGCTTATCCCTATTGTAGAATAAATATTATTTATTTAAATAAATTAATAATTTAATTTATTTATTTAAATAAGATTAGAATTGTTCTAATTGATTTATTCACAACCGGTTTAATATAGAGAACCTAAAGGGTAACACCATAAAAAGAAGAATAATTATTTAAGAAGTTAATGGCATAATCATAATAATAAGTTAAGTATATTTAATTTAATTTATGGTGAGAGAATAAATTAAATATCTTAATATTTATTATTTAATATTTTGAAAATATTAAATATAAATTAATAAGAGGAGTCTTATTATTATTATTACTATTATTATTATTTAATTCCTAAAGGAGTTTGAGAATTAATTAATAAAAGTACTCTCAAATATCCTAATAAGATTAGGAGGCTAATTAATTAAAAGAGTTTAATTAATTATTCTTAATAAGATTGGGAGCCTAATTAATTAAAGAAATTTAATTAATTAAAATAAAATTCAATTCCTTAATTGTTAAGGAGGGTTACTCACATCTATAAATAAATGGAGTCTTATTGTGGGTGAGAAGGTTGTTGACTTTTTTACAACATACGTAATTCCAATAGTTGGAGAACGCTCCTTTCTATGAGAGATAGAAAAACTAGGGTTTTTCCAAACACCAATCTTCTTGAATCTTTCTTCTTCCTTGGTGGATCACCTCTAGAGGCCAAACACTTAGGTGGCTAATGTTGATCAAATGAAGGAACCAAACCCAGTAGATTCAAGTTGAACGCGAAAAGGATTGGAGGTGAACTTGTACCTGAGGAAGCTCGAATCTTCAAGGGTATGATTCTTGTTCTTTCTTTTTCGTTTAATTAATAATTGTGCATAAAGGGTGATCCGAGTATATGGTTTGTAAAATTTTAAAACTCTGATTTTACACGTTTTCGCTTAATTTATGCAATTTGATTGCGTTCATGAATATTACAAATCTAACAGTGGTATCAAAGCCAAACCTTTATGCGAATTATTAATTGTTTAATTTGATATGTATATTGATATGTGTTTAGAACAATTTAATTGGGCATAATTTATTATATAAAATTTATTTTAAAAAAAAATCATTCGCAAAGCCTGTTTTAAAACTGTGGATTATTTTTTTTTCTTATTTTAAAATAGTTAAAGGGTGGATGGGTGATCTTCGGTTTATATTATATTATATTTATATGTAATTGTTAACAGGATATATATATATATATATATATATATATATATATATATATATACTAGCTGGGTCCCGTGCCTCCGGCACTGTATGGACAATATGATTTATCTCAAATTTTGAACGACCAAAATAATTTATTGAATGAGCGGGAAATTTAAAGTCATTTGTATTTTATTAAATTATTATTAGATTATTAGATAGATAGATGTATTTTATTAGATAGATGTATGAATTGTGGGATTTATCCCAAACTTTGGACGGCCCAGATGATTTATTGAGTGGGCGGGAAATTCAAAATCATTTGTATTTTATTAGATAGATATTATTAGATTATTAGATAGATAGATGTATTTTATTAGATAGATGTATGAACGGTGGGATTTATCCCAAACTTTGGACGGCCCAGATGATTTATTGAGTGAGCGGGAAATTCAAAATCATTTGTATTTTATTAGATAGATTAGATAGATGTATGAACGGTAGGATTTATCCCAAACTTTGGACGGTCCAGATGATTTATTGAGTGAGCGGGAAATTCAAAATCATTTATATTTTATTAGATAGATATAAATAATAGAAAACAGGTGGTTTGATTTATTTTTATTTTTTTTTAAAACGTGGCCATGCAAGATTTCTTTATTATTTAGTACATGATTCATTCACTGAAGTGCAATTTGAATCTAGTGACCACGTGATTCAAATTACTTGGATTCCATGTATGGAATATATATATATATACGGTCAGGATCAAGAGCACTCTCCTTAAATAGCACTCTGCCTTAAATAGCACTCTACAATCAAAACGACGTAGTTTTTGGAGGACGCGGTGGCATTTTTGTAAATACAATGCCACCGCGTATTTACAAAAATGCCACCGCGTCCTCCAAAAACTACGTCGTTTTGATTGTAGAGTGCTATTTAAGGCGGAGTGCTATTTAAGGAGAGTGCTCTTGATCCTCTCTGTATATATATATATATATATATATATATATATATATATATATATATATATAATATAATATATATAGTACATGAATCATTCATTGAACTGTATGGAATATATATATATATAATATATTATTAATTATTTTATAATTAAAATAAAAGTTTGTTTTAATTTTAAAATAAAATGTTTATTTTAATCTTAAATTAAAAAGATTTATTTTAATTTTAAAATTGAATTTCATGCTAACTAATTATAGTTGAAATTTGATTCCATGATAACTAATTGGAGTTTAAATTAGATTCCATATTTCCTTAAATAAAGGAGTTTATTTAGATATGAAATAAGATTTCATATTATTCAAAATAAAAGAGTTTATTTATGAATAGGAAAGAGAATCTTAATTTCCTTAAATAAAGAGTTTATTTAAATATGTAATAAGATTTCATATTATTCAAAATAAAGGAGTTTATTTGTGAATAGAAAAGAGAATCTGTGTTTCCTTTAATAAGGAGATTTTTTTTATTTGGAATTGGATTCCATAATTAATTAAAATAAATGACTTTATTTTGATTAAAATAAAATAGTTTATTTTATTCAAAATAGGATAAATTAAAATAAAAGTGGTTTATTTTGATTTATATTTGAATTAAAATAAAGGAGTTTATTTTGATTCAAAATTAAATTTTATGCTAACTAATTTTGCCCATTAAATGATATCAATATATATATTGAATGTTTATTATTCATGAGATGAATGTTATTTATTATTACATATGCTGATGTGTATGATAATAAATGGGATTGATTATGGACTACTGACCAATGTGATTGGATTTTATTTTAGTTGGATGTATGAATGTATGAGTTTTATTAAATGAGGTCTGCGTACCTCGTCTTCTCTAATTTTTTCTTAATATAAATTATATCTCCCTCCTATATACTTCCCCTTGACTGTTGATCAAGGTTTCTATTTATTTTAAATAGTTTAGTAATATGAATAGTTAGAATTATTTTAAAGAATTGGAGATCAATAAACAAGGAGCGCGTGAAGACCCGTTTATAATGGAGCCCGGGTTTAAATGTAATAGTTATGTTTAAATATTATTTCTTGCACCCCTAGAGTTTGACCTTTTGGTTCACTTCGTGGATCTAGTGAACCAAACTAGAATAAAAATCCATAATCAATCCAGGTAAAATATAGTATTCTATATGTGCATGCTTATACTATATATATTATATATTTTGCAAACATGCTTCGCATATTAATTAATATGACGCGTATTTTATATATATATGTGTGTGTGTGTGTGTGTGTGTGCATGTGCGCTAAACAAGATAAGAGGAATTAATAACAAACCCCTCAAATTTTTTATATTAAGTCCTAAGCGTTCAAAGATATTTGGAATATCGAACGTCGCCTTCTAGCATGATAAAATTAATAGAGTATTAAATATTTAATATGAGTTTGTTGTGTCACCACAAGGCAAGTATTAAGTATTTAAGATGTTAATTTATCACATTTGATGCTTATAAAGAAAATTGAACAATATTGTTTTGTTGTGTCACCACAAGGACAATATTTTTTCTTTTTTGAATATATAGAGTGCTAGGTTGAACTTAACTTGGATCATTTTAGTTCGGATGTGCACACACTTGACCATTATGATCTAAGAGGCAAAATACAAGGAGTTTCATTGTTAATGTAATTGACAAGAGTTGTCTACCTATTTATTTATATATAGTTTGTTGTGTCACCACAAGGCTATTTACATTTAAAATGGGATCCTTATTCTCACTAACAAATCTTTAATTAGATTTTGCCGAACTATATATATTGAGGGTAATATAGTTTGAAGAAAATAGTGGGAGATACCAATTTAAAACAAGACCTAATTTATTTTGGTAATTAATAAAAGAATGTATGCTAAAATATTGTTAATTACAAATTCATTTATAGAATTTTACAATGTCTAAAATTACTATCACTGCGTAGCATATTAGATGCTAAATTAATTGGACCGAATTAAACGGATTGGTTATAGAATTTGAAAATAGTTCTCATGACTGAAAAGCTATCTTATGTCCTTAATACGCTTATCCCTGCAATGGTTGCAGACAATGCCTCTGAGGAAGAGATTGCTACTTTTAGAAAGTGGCAAGATGATGCATAGTTGGCTCAATACATCATGCTCGCATCCATGAGTAACGAGCTTCAGCGTCAGCATGAAACTATGGATGCTCTTACTATATTCCTACACATAAAGTAGTTGATGGTGAGAAAAGTAGGACTGATAGATATCAGATATCTAAGGAGCTCTTTCGATCTAGAATAACTGATGACACTACAGTACAGACATAAGTCCTTAACATAATCAATTTGATTGATCAATTAGAGCAACAGGTTTTGTCATGGATGGAGAGTTGAGCCAAGATTTGATCTTGCTCTCACTCCCGGACTCCTTTCACAATTGTTGTGAATTTTTCATATGAATAAGCTAGATATCAGCATCGCTGATTTGCTTAACATATTGAAAAATGTTAAAAGTCACTTTCCAACCAAGAAAGACCATGTCTTACTGGTAGGGGCCAAATGATCTTCTGAAAAGAAGAACGATTCAAAGAAAGTAAATAGAAATGCATAAACAAAGGATAATAAGAACAAAACTTATACGAATAGCAAAGGAGCTTGCTTCCACTGCAATAAGTCTGGACACTAGAAAGAAACTGCAAGAAGCATCTTGCAGAGGATAACCAGAAGAAACTTAGTGAAGTTTCAGTTACAAATACAATTTTGTTCATGATTTAAAATAAATATTTCTTTAAGTCAAGGTTTTACTTGGGTATTGGATACCGATTTTGGTTATCATAAATATAGATTTATGAAGGGACCAAACAGAAGTAGAAAGCTAAATAAATATAAGTAATCCTATGTGTGGAAAATGAAGCAAAGGTTGCTACATTAGCCATAGGAACTTATTGTTTAGCATTACCTATGGGCAAATCTATTAAGTCAATAAGTTGTTATTGTATTCCAATTCTTGTTAGAAACATTATTTTCATTTTGTTGTTGGACAATAAAATTTGGTATTATATTTAAGAATAATTGTTGTTCTATTTATAATAATAATATTTTGTATAGAACAGGAATATTACTTAATGGATTTTGTAAACTTGACTTATGTGAAAATTATTTTATAAATTGAACAAACTAGTATAAGAAAAAGGATATGATCATTCAAAAAGTTGAATGTGTGTATTTGCTGAAATACAGTTGTGAATTAGTTGAAAGGTTCAAAGAATTCAGAAATGAAACAAATTGGCAATGTATTAGGATTCTTTGATCGGATCAAGGAAGAAATACTTGTGCAATGAGTTTCTAAATCATCTCAAATGGTTTTCTTATAATGGACGCCTCCTGATACGCAATAATTGATTGATGTATCTACAAGGAAAAATTATACCTTGTTGGACATGGTGCGGTCTATAATGATTTTACCGACATTCCAGTATCCTTCTGGGATAATGTCCTAGAAATGGCAGTATATCTACGAAAAGGTAACCTCAAAATCCGGCCCCAAGACTCCATAAAAGTTATGGACAGGGTGAATTCCTAATCTTAAGTATGTTAAGTTAAGGGGTTGTCCAACTTATGTGAAAAGGTTTCAAAAAGATAAGCTTGGGACAAAATTTGACAAGTACAGATTTGTGGGACATCCTAAAGTAAGTTTAGGGTATATGTTTTATAATCCTACTTAACAAAAGATGTTTGTTACGAAACATGTTGCCTTCTAAGATAAAAGTGTTTATCATTGAAGGGGCTAGTGGGAGGATAATAGATCTTGAATAGTTCAAGAACCACAAAACAATATAAGTTAAATAAGAAGAACCTGTAGATGGTCCTATTGTACCACAACCGAATCATAAATCTGGAATAGTACCAAAGATACCTGAGAGGTATGGATTCATCATAGATGATGATGAGATACACATCATAGAAGATGATGATCCAGTTACATACGATGAGGTAAGAGTTGTAGAAACTCAGAGAAATAGATTGAAGCACGCTTCTAAAAAATGGAACATTCATTTTGATGAGACAACCAAAAGAGTTTGATTTTATCAAAAACAAGAATGAACCTAATGTGTACAAAAGGGTCAGTGGGAGCGTCGTGAAATTCATAGTATTATATGTTGATAAATTACGGATAAGGAATGACATACTAATGTTATAATCAGTAAAGATAAAGTTGTCTAAACATTCCTCCATGAATGATTTGGGAAGAGTATCGTAATTGGGGATAAAAATCTATATAGATAGATTTAAAAGGATGCTCAGCTTAACCCAAGGAACATATAATCATTTGATGTTAAATTCGTTTAGCATGGAAAACTCCAAGAGTTGTCTCATGTTGATGAGACATGGAGTGTATCTCTCTTAATAGTCCCCATAAACTCATGAAAAGAGAGATCACATGAGTGACAATCATGTATGCAATAAAATATACGAGACCTGATGATGATCAGTCATATTCTGGAGAAGATCACTGTCAGACAGTGAAAAACATCTTAAAGTACTTAATCGGCACTAAGGATGTGATTCAAAATTTATGGTGGGTCTAAATTAAAACTAGAGGGCTTAGCAAACTCAAGTTTGTCAGACAGACCAAGACGACAGAAAATCCACTTTAAGGTAAAGCTTTATCTTGAACAGTGGTGCAGTAAATTGGAAAGGTTCCAAACAGCAAAGAGTTGCTGGTTTAGTGATAAAGACAAAGTATATAGCTGTAAATGAAGTTGCAAGTTGATTGTTTGGATGAAAAGTTCATTACAGAACTAGGAATAGTTTCTAAGTCTCATCTTGAATCTAAACATGTGTTGTGGAACTTTCATTTGATTATAGGAATCGTTGAAAGATGGGAAAACACTATAGAGATATTGAACTCTCAAGAACAACATTACATATCCATTAACTAAAGTTTATCCAACAGCGGGATAATCGTCACTTAGAGAAGAAGGGTATGAGATACCATGACGATTGACTTTAGTTCAAGTGGGAGATTGAAAGTAGTATGCACACAAGCCAATCATGTTTGATGATAAAGCATATACTTTGTAACAATCTTATTCATTTATTAATAAAAAGTATTAATTTATTAAAGGCTTTTAATTATCTACATGATGCTGTTTTATAATATGTGATAAACCCATAGTTTTAAGCAATGCTTTTAGAATAATGATGATGATCATTCTAATGAAATCTAAACTCTTAGAAAGCTTAAAACTAAAATAGTTCCCAATCGTTGGATTACTAAATTGGGGATTAGTGAATTCGAATAGATTGGTACATACGTTGTTTGCTCATTGGATGAGGATGATTGATCTCATGATCATTTGTGTGGAGACACTAAAGCAAGTATGTAGGTGCTTATTAGAGAATAAGTTCACTGAACATGGCTCGCTAAGGAATACCTAATGGAGTTTTACTTGCATGTTAATAGGAATTCCTGTAGTGATAGTAATACAAGTGATCATTGGACTTGAGATCATCATAGTATCTTGTGTATGATGAGTTATACTTTGACTTATTCCTTAAGACCCTTAGGGTATATCAAAGGGTATGATTGGGTATAATAAGTTGTACATGGAGATAATGTATTATCAATAAAGAATCTACCACTTCTAGTAAAAAAAAGAAAAATGTCCTATGTGATTCGATAAATGACAACCTAGTAGTCCTTGGCCAAGGCAGAATAAAATTAGAAAGGAGTTTCTAATTTGCATTATTTGGAGTTGTGCATTTAAGAGTCGAAATGCATATAATTAAATAAAATAAGACTTGACTGTAATTCCATGTCTTATATTTAATTGGGACATTGTATGGTGGAAGGATTGAATTGTACGGTAACTATTTACTCAAATGTTTTTTTATGATTAATGTTGAAATCTATATTATCTAGAAAGTCGTTGATCGCTAGGGAGGCTTATCCCTATTGTAGAATAAATATTATTTATTTAAATAAATTAATAATTTAATTTATTTATTTAAATAAGATTAGAATTGTTCTAATTGATTTATTCACAACCGGTTTAATATGGAGAACCTAAAGGGCCACACCATAAAAGGAAGAATAATTATTTAAGAAGTTAATGGCATAATCGTAATAATAAGTTAAGTATATTTAATTTAATCTATGGTGATAGAATAAATTAAATAGCTTAATATTTATTATTTAATATTTTGAAAATATTAAATATAAATTAATATGATGAGTCTTATTATTATTATTACTATTATTATTATTATTTAATTCCTAAAGGAGTTTGGGAATTAATTAATAAAAGTACTCTCAAATATCCTAATAAGATTAGGAGGCTAATTAATTAAAAGAGTTTAATTAATTATTCCTAATAAGATTGGGAGCCTAATTAATTAAAGAAATTTAATTAATTAAAATAAAATAAAATTCCTTAATTGTTAAGGAGGGTTGTCCACATCTATAAATAAGAGGGGTCTTATTATGGGTGAGAAGGTTGTTGACTTTTTCACAACATACGTAATTCTAATAGTTGGAGAGTACGCTCCTTTCTATGAGAGATAGAAAAACTAGGATTTTGCCAAACACCCATCTTCTTGAATCTTTCTTCTTCCTTGGTGGATCACCTCTAGAGGCCAAACACTTGGGTGGCTAACGTTGATTAAAGGAAGGAATCAAACCCGGTAGATTCAAGTTGAACGCGAAAAGGATTGGAGGTGAACTTGTACCTGAGGAAGCTCGAATCTTCAATTGTATGATTCTTGCTCTTTCTTTTTCGTTTAATTAATAATTGTGCATAAAGGGTGATCCGGGTATATGGTTTGTAAAATTTTAAAACTCTGATTTTACATGTTTCCGCTTAATTTATACAATTTGATTGTGTTCATGAATATTACAAACCTAACAGGTATCCTTACCTCTTCGACATACCAGGTACGTACCCTAATTTCGAGGGCAAAATTTCATAATAAGGGGAGATTGTAAGACCCTAACTTTTATGAATAAAGATGAATCTTCTATAATTATCATTTTTAAATATTATGGAATGAATTTGATATAATGTTATAGTTGTGGGTAATAGTTATAAATTTTACAAAGTACGCAAGTTGTTATATAATATTCGATTGGTCGGGGAATTATTCGTTTTAACAGGGAATATTCGTACGACGACACAATCATTGGTTGACCCCACGACGGAATTATTGTCGGATTGAAAAAACAACAAAAATATTTTTATGAAAATAACGGCAGAAATTTTACAGTTAAAACTGTTGAACTACTCGGTAGTAAAAGTACAGTAATACGCGTGGTTGCATAGTAGCAAACGATATTGATTATTGATGCTTACGTGAGAAGTCACTCAATTTTGTTCAGTTATTGCTTCAGTAATTGTTGCATAGCATCTCACGTTATTTAATTCAATTATTGTCAATATTTTATATATTATTAAATCAATAATTGAGATGACAGAATTATTAATATTATTATTTGCAATATTAACGATGTCTAAAAGTTCTGCCAAGGAGAGGTTTGGTCACCTAATTGCGCGCCAATAGGGAGAAATCCTTATTGAAAATCCCCCTCTTTCCTGGGAACGACCTGATCGATTAATATTGTGAATTATAATAATGATGATAAATGTTGTTAAAAATATTGAGGGGATTTTATGAAGTATTTGACGTAAATTTTGCTTATTTATCCATTTTTTATAATAATCGGTATAAATTATTATGTATATATATACATATATATAAGGTGGGGCCCACGGGTGGAATAAGTGGAAAGCATTCACGGGAATCAAAATGAATTGGTTGGCATGGAAAAGTCAGGAGTGCTTTATTAAGTTTATTTTATATATATAAGTTATATATATATATATATATATATATATATATATATATATATATATATATATATAAAGGCTTAAGATGAGAATCTGGAGGTGGGATGTTGATTCACGGGGTTGTAACCCGTGAATGATAATGTGATTATATATATATAATATATTTTATTAGTTTTATTTTATTAGATTATAAATAGAATATATTATATTTTATTGTATAGTGCATCATAGTATCCTTTCTATTTTCCTATAAATAGGATGCTTAGTTAGAATTGAAAACCACACCAGAAGTTCAAAGAATTCTTCTATAATCTTGAGCGTATTTCTTAGAGTTTTTAGAAGCTTTGAGCGGAGTGCAAGTTTTCTTCAATAATATCCTCGTCTTACTAGTCAGAATACTCTTCTTTTACGGTAAGGGGAATTATTTCTTTCTTTCGTCTCCATGAAAAGAACTTCTGTTATTCCATTCTTTATTATTATGTTGGAATAACCTGTCTATGAGAAGTACCGCATATATGGTAAAATTCTTCTGTTATTCCATTCTTTATTATTCTGTTGGAACATCCTGTCTGTGCATTACGCATAAACTGATTCCGTTATTTATTATTCTGTTGGAACATCCTGTCTGTGCGTTTACGCATGACCTGGTTCCATTATTTATTATTCTGTTGGAATAACCTGTCTGTGCGGTCTATCGCATATCTGATGATTTTTTTTGTTATTCCATTCTTTATTATACTCAGTTGGTTAAATTTTTGACTTCTATATTCCATGAAATTAGTGGAATATCCTTGATATTTGCGCTTTATCCAGTATCTTTTCATGAAAATATTCTTCTGAGCATTCTTGAGTTTTACTCTACAAGAAGTATCATGTTGACAATTTGGACGTTATTAGTTCTTGGATAAATTAATTCTTGAACTTGTTTTATTGAATATCATTGTCATCATCCTCATGTTTATATTATGTTGAAAGTCATCTGTGGCCTGTAGTGCATTAATGGACTTGGTATAATTATGACCAGAGATTATTCAGTATAATCATGACCGTAATGTTACAAATGATGTGATAAAAGTCCTCATTGGCCTGTAGTACATTGATGGACAGTTGTTGGCATGATCATGACCATTGATGAATACACAAATATCCTTGACCGTAGTGCATGAATAATTTATGGTTGTGATACTAATGAATATACTTGGCCGTAATGCAGGGATGATGTGAATTATTTATTAAGCTGAGTCTCAGCGATAAAAGTGATGAAAAACCTTTTTAAATCATAAAAGATAGTAGATTTTATTCTCTACTTGACTCTTTTAATGGATTGTTTGTTCCGCTGCAGTTAAACTTGATGCCTATTGTATTTTATCAGTTTAACATTGTTGAAGACTAATGATAATTTATTCTGCATTATCTTAGTCATAATATTTCTTACTGGGCTAGTTGAGCTCACCCTTTTACTTTCATTGTTCTCTTTAGGAAATGAGAACGTAGCAGGGATTAGTCGGGGAATGAAGTGACGGTGAAATAGTATGTTAATAAATGTATTGAGGATTTATTTTGAGTTTTAATACTGTCTAGAAGACAATATTTGTATTAAAACTCACAGCTCATGTTGTATATTTAAAATTGTATTTGTATTATGTACCATGTATTTGGCAACTCAGAATAGGTGATGTATACCTATTTTGGAGGCGTCACATAATATGCTAAAAAATTTTGAACAGTAATTAGCATATGGATTTATATTTTTGAACAATAATTTTTGTTGGGTTATTCCTCCAAATCCACATAACGCTATTTTGAACAGTAATTGCATATTTTGAACAGTAATTAACATATGGATTTATATTTTGTTGGGTTAATTTTTAAACAGTAATTAGCATATGAACAGTAATTAGCATATGCTAAAAAAATTTGAACAATAATTCATATTTTGTTGGGTTAAATGCTTTATTTTCTTTTTTTTTTGGCAAACTTTTTAAATTTATATTATTATTTATAAAGAATTAAATAAAAATTTATTTGGTATAAATTTTCCCTTTTAGATCCATATATTCAATTATTTATAATTTCCTTAATTATATTTGTAAATAATTAAACAAAATTTATTTGATATTAATTACAAAAATAATAATATATATATTTCATTTATTTTATTATTTTTTGACAAAATTTTTTGAATTTATTATTATTTGTAAAGAATTAAATAAAAAATTATTTGGTATTAATAAAAAAATTAATTAATTATATTTTTCAATTATATTTGTTATTAATTATATAAAAAAATAACTAAATAATTAGCAAACTTTTAGTTTTTATGTTTTATAAATGGCTTAATTATAAATAAAAATTTATTTGATATTAATTAAAAAAATAATTAAATATATTTTTTATTTATTTTCTTTTTTTGGCTAATTTTTTAAATTTATATTATACTTTAAAATATTTTTTTCCATTTCTTCATAAAAATTTTCCTCCAAATCCATATCATCGCTGCCACGGCGCATACTAACTGCCACATAGGTTTTTTTTGGACAACTCAGCAGCTGATGTGTCATTTTCCGTTAAAGTCAACAGAGTTAACGGTTTTTTAACTTTTTGTTAGAAAAGTCGAGTACAGTGAGTTGACTGTAAGAAAAAAAAATTCAGTTATCTATCTGTAAGTCGACCTATAGTACAGTGACCGAAAAAACATTTAACCCGGGTTTACTCCTACAACATAAGAAATGTCAATCAGATTGTTGTGTGCATCTGATATGATGGATCAAATTGTTGTGTGCATCTAATTTTGTGGAATCACAATTCACAAGTGATGGAGCTTGTGAAATACTTGTCAAACTGTTGAGAAAGACCCAATGGGTAGCTCAGTTTGTTTTGACAGACTGTTTCGTTTGTTGAGTTTCTGAAAATCCTGAAAACTCCTCCCATGATCTCATTAAATAAATTTGATTTTTAAGCAGGAGGCAAGCCCTGTCACAAAAAAAAACATAGAAATATCACACCCTTTTTTTGCTACTTTCATCAGGCAATCTGTATATGATAGAGAACCTGTTTTAGTTTCACTAAAAAAAGAGCATCAAAAGAAGTGTAAAGACCAATCAGAGTCGCCAACGATACTCTTTATTGCATGTTCTATGCCTTTCGGCTTGATCTTAGTCCCTTACTCACCCTTGTGTGTTGTATGCCTTTCGGCTTGATCTTAGGCCCTTACTCACCCTCACATATATTACTCAAATGTAAAAAATAAATAAAAATTATCAAAAGAAGTGCGCTGAACCAATGCATGTTGCTTTGTTTCATCTAGCACAGCAAACAAATTGACAGAATCTGAAGAATAGCTTTTCTTGATCTTGTTTTGTACAAACAACAAAAACAAAAACAAACTAATGAATCATATGAACTTGAGTGAAGAGCTAAAGATATAGGCGAACGAATGAAAAGTCATATGTTACACGGACTCGGATGGAATGTCCAGTTGAACACAATATTTTAAAGAACGACACGGATACTCTGGACAGGGGTACTACTCATTTTGTTAATATTTTACGCTAAAATGAAGTGTCCAGCTGACATGCCCTTATTCGAGTGTTTGAGTGTTGGATTCGGACACTTTAGGGCAAAGTAAAAAATTCGTGTAATATAGAAACTAAAAACAATAACAAGAAGAGTAATAAACCAAAATTCACTAAGAATCAACTGGATTTACAACTAAAAACAAATTGGAATTTTATCAATACCCTTTTTTCTCTCTTCTTTTTTTCTTCTCTTGAATCAATACCCTTTGTTAGTCCTCCTAAAGAAATGATCCCACTCATGCTTTTTTACTGTACCAAATAAATTATACTTCCAACTGTATTCTTCATCAAAATCAAGACTTGAATTCTTCCCCTCTCTAATCTCTCTTCTAATTGTTTCCACCCTCTCAAAAACTCCTTTCAATGTTAGGTCAAATGCATCTTCAAATTCTTTCAATTTAGACCTTGGATCTGCATAACTCACCTTAGGAATCAGCCTTATAACCTCTTCCCTCATAGCTGCTACCTTTTGTCTCGAAATTCGACTCAACACACCCTCAATGCTTGCCTTCTTATCTTTCACATCATCTTCTGATATTAGCACCGAATACTTTGTGTAATCACTCGGTAAATGCCATAAATATTGCACATAAGCAGACCCCGGACTGAAAAACACAGGAATGCAGCCAGCCAATATCGAATCAAAAGTAGACCGCCTTGTGAATGAGTCTCCTGGAGGCTGCAAACAGAACGTCGAGCCCTGAAAAGTCCTCATAACATAAAAAGGCTTCAGACACTTGTTTGATCCATCATTCTTACATTCAAGAAACCTGCATTTCCTCTTTGCTGCTGCACATTGATCAATAATTTCACCGCGAATAGAATCCTCAATCTGTGGCCTCGGGCCACCAACAAACGAAAACAAGATTCTCCTCCTCTGCTTCCTCATTTTGTTTTGCCAAGTAGTAACCTCATCATCACTTGAAGGATGGAAATATGTTGGATATGGAATTCCAAAGTCATTCCTATTCCAAGGACTCGACTCGATTGTCAAAACAGAAATATTCTTAAACTCAGGCAACAGCATAAACTGATTCCCCCAACTCGATTCCTCATCATTCCCTCGCCTAAAATCCCACGTGATTCGCCCTGCCACAACAAAATGATCCCTACCCGACATTACTTCCCACTCCGGCTTAACCCTGAGCCATTTCGCCATAGCCAAAGAATCAGCATCTTTTTCTGATTTATTATGAAATCCCCACAAATATCGTGCAATGTCTAGCCCTGCATAATAAGGCACAAAAACAGCAGCAGCTTTCGACGAATCATTCGTTAAGCAATCATACTGTTTCATTCTGTTATGAAAAATGACCTCTAGTGAAAACTGGTGAGTGTTAAACCAACCCGTGGGCGTAAATACCCTTTGAGGATTTCCAAGTTCAGGACCAAGTCCCATATTTACCAAGTACTGGCAAATATCATCCCATTTGTTAAGTAACTTGCATTGTTTGATCAATTCATAGTTGAATCTACTAGGAATATCATGAACATAAATGTACCTACCTGAACATAAAAAATCGCAATTTTTTTGAGCTTCAATCTCTCTTAATAAAGGGTCCAATTCTTTTTCAAGAACACTAATTTGATCCACATCTTCAAACCAATTTTCCTCGTCATTTAATCCCTTTGACGGTTTTTCGTCGCCTTTTATACCATTAATGACATTTTTTGATCCGTCGCCGATTGTATCGTTTCGAGTAATTTCATTATGGATGCTATATATGTCAATAGGATTAGAATCTGAAGAATCAATTGAATCTGAATGATTAAGGGCTATTGAGGTCTGGCCACCAACATTAGACCAATCATAAACATAAAGTAATGCATACCATAAAACAAACAATAAGAACACTATTAGCCAAAAATTATTACGGCACCTTGTAATTGTTGTGTTATTCATCTTTCCTTGGCCTTCTTGTGATGGAGTACCCTTTTGATCATTGAAATTAATTTGGCACAATTTTTCCAAAAGATTTGCAGTTAAATACAGAGAATCTTTATGGAGAAGAGATGGGGTTGTTGACACATGAACCGTTGGTGGCGTTCTATTATGAATGTGACTTTGTAAATTTGATACTCCTACATACGAGGAATTAAATTTGTTAACATTCCCATTTGTGTCCTTGTTACCATTTTAAGATGTCCAATATCCAAAGTAATGACAAAACTAATCTTACTAAGCTTAATTCAAACTATGGGGTTTTCGATAAAAATTGAATGAATCTGAATCTGAATCTGAATAAATTGAATCTGAATCTGAATGAAAAAATTGTTTGATAATTGACATGTCTGAAACATCTGAATAATTTTTATTATTTATCCCTCTAAAAAAATTCAAAATTGTTATAAATTTATTTAATATTACTTAATATAATAGTTAATATTGTAAAAAAAAACTTTATTCAACCCTCATTCAACCAAAAAAATGACACTAAATCATTCAGCCTAAATTATCTGAATGGCTAACCAATTCAACTATTCAGACGATTTTTTTCCAAAACAAATGCACTTGATGGCTGACACATTCAACCATTCAGTCCTAAACAAACAGCCCCTAAATAAGCTTATTCATATCCTAAGACAAACATATACTTTCTTTTTCTTTTTTGAGATAGATAGCAAGAAATAAATTAAAAGAAAAAGCTTTAATTACATGATGGCCATTTCCTCATTTTATAACATTTTATGATTTTTTTTAAAACATATTCCATGTGGCAAGAAGTAATTTCCTTCAACATTTGTGACTATCTTTTTCATATTAGGGGGCGTTTGTTACATATATCATCTTACGTGATCATCTTAAAATTTCAGTAATATAAATTGCATCTATGTAATAAATTATTTTTGGTATACTGCTGATCTTATATTTCAATAATCATACATATCTAGTAAAGTGATAGGATATCCACCTATAGGGCTGTAAACAAGTCAAATTGAATTGTCGGGTTTTTCCTGTTGCATATGTTTATTTATACTCAATCCAAACACTATTTATAATTTGTTTTTGTTTTCTTGACAAAATAATATTGAATCATCCAACATATATCGTTTGCAAATAGTCCAACAATACAGGTTAAAACACTAGAAATTAATGGTTATAAAATATAATAATTTCTTTTTGATTCAATATCACAAGTAGTGAATTGTTAGGGCAAATATACCATGCATATTTCAATTTGATCATATAAATAGAGATGGAAACACCATTACGATAAAAAGATTTAATTAAGGGAAAGAACGAAAGCAATTGATTTGTGGAAGACGAGTGAGAGACGGAGAGAGTGAGATTAGAAGTTAGGAAGAACAAAACTAGAAGCGGTGTTCGATTTTTCTTTCTTTACTTCAAAATTTTTAAAAGAGTTGTATTTAACTTTTGACTTTTTACTAATGTTATAGCGGATTGGATTAATGGAGAAATAAATTAGTTTTTTTATGAATAGTTATAAATATGGATGTCCATACAATTTCTATTCCCTCTTTATTGGTACATGAATGAGAACTTTTCATTTATCTCCTAATTAAGTTTGTATTTCCTTTTCATCTTCAATCTTTCATTTATGTATTTGTAAAGCCTATAAATAGAGGCTTGCCATCCATGTATTGATAGACTTGAAGAATACAAAAAATCTCTCTTCTAATTCTCTCCTAGTGTTATCTCTAATTATATAATACCACTACTACAAAACAGTAAATAGACAATGCGAAAAAAACGTCGTGGTTTCAGTCAGAAAAACGTCGTGGTTAAAGGTGTCATCTATTTGACACCCTTACACAACGTTTTTAAAATGTTGTAGTTAAGCACAATACACAGCGTTTTTTTAAGAAAAAAACGTTGTAGATTTATTTTTCAAAAATTAGCAGATGCTTAAAAACGTTGTAGAAGATATAATTCCACAACGTTTTTTGGATAAAAATGTTGTTTAGTATATCAGACAACGTTTAGGCACATTTACACAACATTTTTAAAATGTTGTAGATTAAAAAAAAGAAAAAAAAAGTTGTAGTTCACCTACATTACCAATGCACCTGTAATATGCTAATGCCATGATATATAGCTAAAAGGAGGCAACTTCTAACACTTGAATTGAACAATAGTGCTCAAAATCCAATAAAAAGATAATATTTTGTCCAATCCTAGACTTCCAATCCATAATATCAAATTGCATAACCACTCCAACAAGAATTACACAAACAAGTTGGGCCTAGATGCCTTGTATGTTGTCTTCAACTTTCTAGTTGGTGGCCTAACCTTCTTAAACACCAATGGGAACTTGATTTTGGAGTTGTGGAACTGCTTGGTGCTCTCCCTCTTGCAGACCTTGGCAGGGATGGTAGCTGTCTTAATGATCTGGATGCAGTGATGGCGGACTCTGTGGCGAGAATCCATCTTAGTGTACATCTGCTCAACAGTAACATTCAAGTTGTCCTTGTTAGAAAAGCATGCACAGTTGATATACTTTGCTCTCAGAAAAGAAAAAAGTTTTTATTAAAAAAATGAAAACAGCTGCTCAAGATTACTTCTATGCGGACAAAATAAGCATATAATAAGGGAAAAGAGAGAAAGAGAACTGTAAAATGCCTCTCTTAGAAAATTCCAACTGGAGTTTACTCCATGAGACCATAAAGATGCTATAACTAAACTTTATAAGGCGAAATACTTGTTGGCATTCAGTCCAGCAACCCAATAGTTTTCCTCTGGCTTCTTTAATTTACTAGCACTGCAAGTATGAATTTTTGTTGGCAAACTTTTGATACCATACAGAACTTGTAATAAGCAGTCTTGCTTTTAGACAGAAGAATCGTGTACCTGAAGAGTGGAAGCCAACTGCCACCATACTGATTTGTAAACACTCTCAGAACACCCTGCAAAATTAGTCAGAAATTTGGATCAAGTTCTATAAAAATTATACCGAGCAATATCTTCAGTGCATTAAGAACAGAGCAAACCAAACCTTAGAATCAAAAGAACTTAGTTGGCCTTCTTCACTGAAACCAAACCATGTTAAACTTGAACCATGAGTCGATGGAAGTTTTCCTTGTATAGGCAGGGTCCCATTACAAATGTTGAACACTCTAAAATCTAGCATCTGCAATTTTAACCGCTGCTTTTTTTAGAATCAGGTTGATATCTACCGCTGCTTTTTTCAGAATCAAAATGTATTAGCGATAGAAAATGAAACTGGAAGGGAAAAAGAATTTACTATGAATTCTGGAGCATCTACTTGGTTGTGAATCTTTTAATAACTCCGACCACCTGAGAATTTACATAGTTGTAATATAATTGTACGAAAGTCTAGAAATATTCAGGACAAAGAAATCTGTGAAAGAGATGAATGTTAACCTTGATTTCACCAGAAGTGATTTTAGCGATTGATCCAACATCTAAAACTGGGGTTTTTCCGATAGTCTTTTTTAGTTCCAATGGGCCAGTTGTAGGTCTTATGATCCCAGCTCTGCATGTATCTCCAAGTATCAGCCCTGAAGAGAGAACCAGGAGCCAGTCAACTAATCTCAGCGGTAACCACTTAAGCAACCACATTGAAAGAGCAAAGGTAGATTTACCTAGCATTTCTTTAGGCAAAACATGCAGCTGCAAAAACATGAAATTTGAAAATGATTTGCAGGACGAAAAATACTCTATTATGCTTACATATTACAACTCCAAAGCTTAGCAAAAGGAGAGATTGAGCTGAAATTTGTTACCTTATGTCTCACTACTAGAGAAACTTGAGCATCACTATTACAGAGATCTAGACTAACCTTCATGCCTGAATTCCCGCAGCCCAAAACCAACACCTTATTTCCTCTAAACTCAGCTCCATTCTTGTATTCACTTGTGTGTAGTAATTTTCCATTAAAGTTTCCCAGTCCAGCAATCTCTGGCAGTACTGGAACTGCATTATCCCCTGTTGCTACAATGAGCCAGCGGCATAAAAACACAAAATGTAATTTGACTTCACATAATGTATATATGACTACAAGAGAATTTAAGCAGGAATGTTCATAATTTCACTGACTGCACAGATGAGTAATCTAATCAAAAGAACTTAAAAATAAAGATGACCAAGAAAAGAAATGTGCACTGAACAGTATGGTTTGGTCAAACCCAAAGAAATTCTAATATTTTTTACAAGGATAATGTGCACTGAACATTATGTTACCAGAAGTGTTGTATCCATGTGAAGTGACTCATTGTGACAGCAATCTGGCAGTTCACAGCCCATATAATGCAAGTGAACATAGTGGTACCTACAACAGCTATGTCTGCAGTCTGGCCTCCTGAGCGGAAGGCCTGGTCATAGAAGATGATAATGTTTACAAAGAAAATAACAAGGGACGAATAGAGACCATTTCCCATCCATCCAAATATCCGATACCAGTCAAAGAATAAGTTTCTGGGTCCTTGCTGATACATGATACAATGCTAGAAACTGTGAAGTCACAAGTTGTTCATGTTAGTGCAAAAGCATTGGTGAAGTGAATGTACATTAAAGTTCAAAACAAATGTCACTGGAAGACTGACCTGTAAGCAGACCTCAGAAGAAACATCATGTTCGAAGACCCCAAGCGAAATGACAGGTAAAACAGTGTAAGGCCAAAGGCGATGTTCTTGTAGAAGAAATAACAAATCTGAATGCAGAGAATTTCAGTTCAATGAGAAAGACTAAGTATTGATCAACACAAGAAAACAGAATTAGATGTGTTACCCCTTTCCATGCTTACACAAAGATGTGGTATGGCAGTACCCCTTTCCCTGCTTCCTTACGGAGAACGGTTCGAAGCCAACATGTTTACAAAGATAGTATGAGTGTGCAACATAGAAGCTTATACTATCTTCTTTATATGGTATTTAACATGCATAACATATATTTGGATGACATAGAATAGCCTATATCATGCATAAGCAGTAGGGGCAATGCTACTGATGTATATATGACTTCACATAATGTAATTTAACTTAACATAATGTATATATGACTAAGAGAATTTAAACAGGAATGAGAATTAGTAATCTGTAGCTAGACTAAGGCCCAGCTTATAATGTTCAATTGTTGCTTTCACTAGCTCATAAAAGAGGGTGTCAAAAGTCAGTAAAACACATACTATTCGATCAGCAATATTATTAATATCTTTCCACTATTACTGCATCAATACCTACTCATCTTCTGCAGCAGCCAAATAGATTCGAAAGTAGCAAACAATATACTCACTAATGTTCTCAGTTATTCACATATTTTCACTTCATGGAAATAGTTCCCTAAATGTACCTGGATTTGTCATATGGATTCACCACAAGAGAACTAGAATCTGGAGTACTGATTTGAGCTAAGCTCTTCAAGCTGACGGGGATAGTTACCTGTCAACTGTGCAGTCAAGGTTAAAAGCTATGTTAGCAGGGACGAATCCAGGATTTGGTTAATTAATTAATGGATTAATTGAACAAAAAATACTACAGCTAAACACTAAATGAACCAAATCAAGTAAAATGAAAAAAAACAACTCAATAAATTAAAGAAAATTGGGCTCTAATCAAACGCAAAGAAATAATACATAATCTCAAAATATTTTTGCAACCCAGTTGAGAATTCAATGTTTTATAAACAAAAAACAAAGATTTGCTTACTTTCTTGTCAAAGGAATCAAAGATTGAAGCGATTGGAAAAGGCAGAGAACATAACTAAGGGAAAAAAGCTCTCGCGAACAGAACAGTGTCGCTCACTCAGTCTACAGAGGATCTGGTGAAGAAATATAGTGATGGTCTGATGGAATTGGGAACGTGAGGTGAGGGAGCTGGAGGACAGGAGGAGATGGGGACGGATATGGGCTAGGCAGCTGGGGAGGAGTTCACCCAGTGGCGGAACCAGAGCCTTTTTGTACGGGGGCAAATTTTTTTGGTATATCCAGATAATATATAGGAGCATAAATTAAAACATTCTGGAGCTACAAACATAATTATTAAATCGTTAACACTGCATAAAAACATTTCTCCTAGAATAGCTGTTAATACGAATACGAGAGCATATTATCATATTGTTGACAATTTGAGTTAAATAAATATTATAAATTTTTTGGGAGTAAAAAAAAAATTGGAGTAAATTAGTATACTTTTTGGGTGAATTTAAGAAAATAAACATTTCCCATCATCAAATATCAACAAAATCTGTGTAGTTAACCATAAATCATACTCCAATATACAACTCTCTCTATTTATATACTTAAATGTTTTCTACTTTTTGGGTGGACGATTAATAAATCACTGGGTACCAGAATGAGCTTTAGAGTCACCGCCAAAGTTGTCGGAATTTTGCGTCTCCGGCGGAGTGAAACAAGCTATGAAAACTTCTGCACAGATCGGGCGGCAACCTTGACTGGGTTTCTGCCGGAAATTGACCTCTGCGAAGAGGATGAAGAGGAATAGGTAGAGCTTGGGGGTGAGTAGCATTAAGAAGAGGAATAGGTGGAGCTTGACTGGGTTGCTTTGGAACCTTTGTTGCAGTTAAGCGTGCTAAAAAGGTTGGAAATTAATCACTGACCCCGCCTCCCTACCGGCCGGCGTCCGGCTACCGGGGGCAACTGCCCCCACCCGCCCCCCCGGTTCCGCCGGTGAGTTCACCTATCATCCCATCGAGCAAGACGGCAAAGAGCTCGCCGCCGGCGCAAAGCTCCATAACTAGGTTCACGGAGCGGCGCCAGCCTTTCCTCGATTGTTCCAACACTTGTTTGCAGTTGGAATTGAAGCAAAGCTTCGCCGAGAAAGAAGAGGACGTCCTTTTCGAAGCGAAAAAAAATGGAAGCAAGTAAACCCTAGGTGGGAGAGAAAGTGTGGCGCGATACATGACTACTAACATTATTACCAGGAAAACTCTAGGCAGACAGGAAATTGGGACCGGAATATTGGACCGGTCCAATTTTTTTTTTTTTTTTTTTTGGTAATTTTCAAAAAATGTATAGTATTTATTTCAATAGGAATTTTTATAAAATATAGTGTTTTGGGTTGTATATGTATCCAAATTACACCCAAAACACTATATTTTATAAAAATTCCTATTGAAATAAATACTATACATTTTTTGAGAATTACCAAAAAAAAAAAAAAAAAAATTGGACCGGTCCAATATTCCGGTCCCAATTTCATGTCCCCATAGAAGGACTCTTATTACTATAAGTACCATTTCGATACATGCTTGTCAACATCACCTGTAACTAAAAATTAGGCGAAGATAAGCTAACGCATCTGTCTTTAAAGTTTATAGCATACTGCATATATGAATACATGTGCACACATCTTCATGTATATGCATTTATAGGTGCATAGCTATATAAGCAAAGTATTTATGTACAAGCAAAATATATTGGCATAAAAACCTATACACTTGTCTATGAATGCTATACTCGTACTATCAAATATGAGACAAATATCTTCTTAATTCTTATGTGTTTTTTTGGGTAATTTTTTTTCTTCCAATTTGTGAATATAAGCCTTAATGCCTTGCACATATACAACTTTCATATACAAAAGGCACATATACAACGATACATAACAATTTATTTATGATTTTAAGTTTTTTTTTAAAAATAAATAAATATATGATTTTTAAAAAATAAAATAAAATAAAATATGTCGGCTAAATTGTTGAAATTGGTTCTGTATTCTGTCTTAGACCTAATTGTGTATTCAACTTTTTGTAATATTCTAGAATATTTTCTCCTAAGTTGTTATACATACTTGTGATAGTTCATAATGTCAAACGTTGCAAAACTCGAATGTGTGGCTCTTGACATTACGAGAAAGAATTATTTATTATGGGTGTTAGATGTTGAAATTCATCTAGATGCAAACGGTCTTGGTGATACCATAAAAGAAGGGAATAAAACATCTAGTCAAGATAAGACCAAAGCGATGATATTTCTTCGTCATCACCTCCATGGGAGACTTAAAACTGAATATTTGAGTATTAAAGATCCACTTATCCTTTGGACAAGTCTAAAGGAAATATATGACCGACAGAAAACTGTAATACTCCCTAAAGCTCGTTATGATTGAATGCACCTGAGATTACAAGATTTTAAATCTGTAAATGAATATAACTCAGCTATGTTTAGAATCAATTCTCAATTATATTTATGTGGAGAAAAGATCGTTGATGTTGATATGTTAGAAAAAGCATTCTCCACCTTTCACGCATCCAATATGCTCCTGCAGCAGCAATATCGTGAAAAGAGTTTTAAGAAATACTCTGAATTGATTTCATGCCTCCTTGTGTATGAAAAAAATAATGAGCTATTGATGAAAAACCATGAGGCCCATCCAACTAGCTCTACTCCATTTCCTGCGGTGAATGTCGTATCATATAATGGAAAAGACAGAGGTGAAGCCAGTAGTTGTGGTCGTGGACATGTACGTGGTCGAAATAATCATCGAGGAGGTCACTCAAAAACATATACCCACCAAAAGTGGGAACATAAGGATGGAAAACACGACAAAAGTGACAAAGATAAAAAGACCATGGAAAATTTGTGCTATCGTTGTGGAGGTGAAGGTCATTGGTCACGTACCTTTTGTACACCAAAACATATTGTTGAGCTCTATCAACAATCACTAAAAGACAAAGGGAAGAAGATAGAGACTAATTTTGCTAGTTATGATGGAAAAGATGAGACAACTTTTGATTCTGGAAATGATGATTTTAATTATGGTTGTGTTGATACCACTCATGTAGATGTTGCTGATTTTTTCTCAAACCCTGAGGGAAATATTGACCACTTGTTTGGTGATGAGGATGTCCAAATATAAAATTTTTAGATGTTACTTTTATATTGTTGGACTTTATTTTAAACATTAATAAGATTCTAATTATTATGTATTTGTCATGTTTAGTTGTTTTCTTATGATTGGTTATTTATGGAATATTTTATTAATCTGGTTATATATTTTGTCTTCATTAAAGAATATAGATACTCTCCTAATTCAATTTACGATGAGTGATGGAGATATATGTCTCGTAGATAGTGCCACTACACACACTATATTACAGAATAAGAAATATTTTTCTTCTTTCATAATGCAAAAAGCCAATGTTAGTATTATATCGGGTATAGTACAAAATTGATAAAAGGTTTCGGAAGAGCTAACATATTCTTGTCTAGAGGAACAAAATTTGAAATTAATGAAACATTATACTCTCCCAGGTCTCAAAGAAATTTATTGAGTTTTAAGTATATCCGTCGAAATGGATATCATATTGAGACAACATGTGAAGGAAATATTGAGTACCTTCACATTATGAGTATAATAGTGGGTAATAAAATTATATTAGAAAAATTACCAGCCTTTTCCTCTGGTTTGTACTACACGAGAATTAGAACAATTGAAACAAATGTGGTCATTAACCAAAAGCTTACGAATCTTAATTACTTTGTTGTTCGAAATTATCGGTTAGGCCATCCTGGATTGATAATGATGCGAAGAATAATTGAGAATTCTTGGACATCCATTGGAGAGCCAGCAGATTCTTCAATCAAATAATTTCCCATGTGCTGCTTGTTCTCAAGACAAGTTAATTATTCGACCATCACCAGCTAAGATAGGGACTGAATCCCTTACTTTTCTAGAACGAATACAAGGTGATATATGTGAACCAATTCATCCACCACGTGGACCTTTTAGATATTTTATGGTTTTAATTGATGCATCTACTATGTGACAACCCGAAAATTTGGGCAATTTAGTAAAATCTTAAATGATTGATTTAAGGTCAAATATTAGACCTAGATAGAAAATAAGTGAATGCGTTTGAGGTTATTGGGATTGAATTTTGAGGATTTCAAAATTCGGTGAAGGAAATAGGTGAATTATTCAGGATTAATTGTTTATGTGATTAAGTTCTGTGTTTATGGTTAATGATGTGTTCAGAATGTGGTTAAGGGTCAAGGGTGGACCAGATAACTTATATCTGTACCAAACCCTAAGAATATATTAAGAACGACAATGTTCGGTTAGAAAATCCTAGCGTTTAGCAAGAAACCCTAAAAGTCGATTCTGGAAACCCTAGTTTTAGTTCCGGAAATCCGAAACCCTAATTCGGTGTATGAAACCCTAAATTGGGAACTCAATGGCATAAGTGTAAATAGTTAAAAGATTAATTAGGGTTAATCTTAACAATTGATTACAAAACCCTAATTCCAAATTTGAAACCCTATTTCCAGATCTGAAAACCCTAGTTTCAGATTCTGTTAAAGTTAAGCCCTAATCTGGGATTATAACGGAGAATTATAATGCTTATGAGGTATTTATTAAGTATTAATTAGGGTAAATGTTAATTAATTAATAAACCCTAATTTTTAATTTATTGGAACCCTAATTGTTCCGACCGAAACCCTAATTGTTCAGTGGTGAAATTAATTGCTAAAATTAGCAATGTTAATTAGGAAACCCTAATCCTAATTATTTCAATATTATGAGTAATTAGAAACCCTAATCTAATTACGAATATTTAATTTCTAAATTAAATAATTTATTTTTCTATTAGAAACCCTAATTAGCGGTTTATAAACCCTAATGACCATTTTAACCCTAATTGCGTAATTAGCGATTTTAATTAGGAAATGCTAATCCTAATTAACAAGATTAAAGCATGATTAAGGAATTTTAAATATAATTAGTAAATTCTAATTATAATTTTTAAAGGTTAATATTCCAATTTTTATAACCGAAAATTTAGAAAAATGTTAGAAACTAAGTTGCTTAATTTTTAGGGTCAAACCCTAAACTCTCAATGATCCAAACCCTAACCCTAAGGGTGTGCAACTCATGCAAAATCTAGAATAAATGGGAAAGGACAAAAATACCCTTAAATCATATGCTTTAAATAAGGAAACTTGCAAATCTTGCAAATCCAAAGTTGTTGAGCAACCCTAGCCTAGCCTAGCAATAGCATTTGACAAACTCTCCAGCAAATCCAGCTAATCAGCAGCAACCTCAGCCACATTCATTGAATTGCAAAAATATAAAAGCCTAAAATGAGAGAAAAATCATTTTATTTCTTTCATATGAACAACCAACTTCTCTCTCTAGAAATCCGAAAATTGGAGTGAGGGAGAGTGAAAAGATGATCCATGATCATGAATCAGCAAACCAAAGTCAGAATCAAAAGTCAGATTTGGAAATTAAAGCTAGAAAGGTATAAATCCCTAAAATTTCGAAATCTTTGATCTTATGTTGTTTGTTGTAATTGATTGGTTAATATAGTGTATTAAGGTGTCAATTAGAGATCTGGGTTGTTGGATCATGAATCCATAACACCTAGAGGCTCGGATTTGATGATTTTAGAAATCTGGAAAATGGGAAAAATGAGGTCTGACAGTCATATGTCAGGGCCTATAGATCATTATTTGTTAATGTTTTGTTGTGATTTAAGTTATATACTTGTAGTATGTTGTAAGAACTATAATCTAGAACTTGAATCAAGTCCAGATCATGTCCAGATCGAAAGATATAAGCGGTCAAAGGTAGTTGACCGTTCACGAAAAACTGGTTTCTGGGAAAAACCCAGAATTTCCAGACGTCTGATAAGTTTGTTCATGCATTTTATCTTGCTGTGTGTTAGCAGTTAGGCCAAGTTGTTGTTGTTTAGTTGTAGTCTGGTATGTAGACTACACATTAAGACCTTTATATCACTTATATCATAACTGAAACGGAAGGAAATTGAGGTCAAACCACCATTGACCGGCTGTTCTTGAGGATTTCTGGAAAACCCAGAAATCTTCATATGCGAGTTTTGTATCATACTTTGACCGATCATTTAATGTTAGATCTGGTGCTTTTATGCTGAGCTTAAGTGTTATAATTATAGACCTGCATGTTTTCTACATACTGGAAGTGATAGATCGCACAAACGTTGCTCGATCACTAAGTTATAAGGAATCAAAGAAGACAGCTTGACTGTTCTTCATTTTCTGGGTAACCCAGAAAATGAAGAACACGTTTGTCAGAAAGTTTGGCAGCCCAGATCTTGATTTTAAGTTGTTGTATTGCCATGAAACTTGATAGTTAGTTGTAGTATTACATAAATACTACAATATGAAATCAATCACAGGCCCAGATATCGATCAGAACCATGATTTAAATCCGGTCAAACGTGTACCCTCGAACTAGGACCTGTCAGTGTTCTTAAGTGAAGAACACCTAAGGCGACAGACAAGTGTCGCTAAAAGCCTTTAGCGACGGTTTATTTATATTAATTTCCGGAAATTGATTAAAAATTAGAAAAAAATGGTTTTTAATTATTAAAAATACAAAATAAATTATGAAAAATTATTTTAAAGTCTGAAAAATAGTTTTTAACTATTTTGAGTATATTTCAAAAATATTTAGTATTTTTAGAATATAAATGGTATTTATTTATTTAATTACAATATTAAATAAATTATTTAAAAATAGTTTTTAATTCATGAAAAATCATGAAAAATAATATTATGATAAAAGAAAATATTTTAAGTTATTTTCCATAACTTTTGATATTTTGTGATGAAATTCATTAATTAATCAATATTAATGATAATTAATTTATTTAATGAATATATTAAATAAATTATGGAAAAATAGTATTAATGCTTTATAAATCATATAAAAATGATTTAAGTGTTTTAAAAATATTTTAAGTTATAAAATATAACTTTTGATATTTTGACATGAAAATATTAATATTTTAATATTAATAGTAATTATCAGATAATGGATTTAATGGTTTAAAAATTATATAATTATGATTTTAAGGTATTAAAAATACTTTGATATATTATAATTATATTATAATATTATGTTATGATTTTCATTAATATTTTATATTAAATAAATATTAATGATTAAGGTATTATGTTGTATTTAATTCATTTAAATACGGTATTAAGGATTTTAAAATATTGATAAATGGTAATAATTATCCGAAAATTATTACGAGCCTAGGAAAAATGTTTTGTCTGATTAGAAATTATCAGTGATAATGGTTAATGGTTAGACAGAGTTTAATTGAACTTAAACTCGATAAAAGTCCGACAAGACGGTCGGGATGATAGAATTGTGTCGGGTTCAACTCAGACTGTAATAGTTTGACTTGATACCTAGTCTTATATGTGTTATAGACTGATAGGCTTATGTGGTAATGTGTTTAGGTTATTCTGTGTATATAAGTATAACAGTATTATACTGTGATGATATTATTCTAATTATTGGAGATCTATATTATTAATATTAGGTCTTCGAATAAAGCGTTATTAATTGCGTACGGTAATCAACGGTTCAGGCAAGTTTTCTCATACTTAACTCTAATAAGAGTAGTTTTTTCAAGCTTATGGTTAATCTTTACTGATTGCCATGAAAATTGTACTCTGTACATCTTGCATGTATAAGTCAGGTATGAAAGGCTGATCACCTTCATTACCAGTTGGTTCAGAAATGTTTATTCATGTATAATACTTGTTCAGTCAAAAATTTGTTCGTGCTAGTTCTCAATTATATTGATGAATTATAGCAAGCCCTTTATTCATACTCTTCAATCATGATATATCGTTAAATTGTTGTAAATAAACTTGCTGGGCAACTTTTATGCTCACCCTTGCTATATCATGATAAAACATTGCAGGTAAAGCAAATGCGTCATATACAGGAAACGATTAAAGCTAAGTACAGCTTGGGTTATAAAGTGCAGCTAGTTGTAATAGTGTATTGTAATAAATACTGTTGTGTAATAGATAATTTAAGAAATGTGTATTAAGTTAAGGTTACTCGACCTTGGGGAATAGTGTGTAATGTAATGTATAAACAATTTATGTTTATATCTTCCGCAAATAGTGATAGAAATAGTATACTGAGTCCGCGGCGATTCGGGGCCCGGATTCGGGGTTACCACAGTTGGTATCAGAGCTGTTGGTTATGAAGCTTAGGTAGGAATACCTGAGACCAATAACCGCAGTGATTAGGATAAGTACTAACTCAAATCGAGTTAGTGTGTCGATAAGATTCAAAGACGAATCTCAGTAAGTTATTAAGCTACAGAGTTCCCTAACTCTGGTTATAACAGTGAACAGTAGCGGTGAACAGAAGTGCAAGGATAGGAGATCGTAAAACAAAACGATCAAGTTCTAGAAATGAATCGTAATATATACGATAAGATCACTCCGTGATCTGATAAGGTTATGATGTGGGAAATGAATCAATCTAATGATTGAAAAGTTTACAGCAAGATGCTGTGTGAATGTTGTACTATAAAATAGTACTATGAAAACTCATAAATGAGTTATGGATAATGAATACGAATTAAATTCGTATTGAAAAAGGGGGTTAAGGTTAGGTGGGGATTTCAATGAGGACTCGTGCCAGCAACAGAGTTGTATGATTCCTCGTATGGGAGGGGAATTGTACTTGGTGTAAAAACTACTTAGTTGGTGGCATTGGTAATAGTTGAAATGTTGTGTCACGCTAGTTATTATATAGATAAATAGGTCATAGGTAGAGAATGTAGGATTAAGTACGAGTTCTTAGAACTCATACTTATGTGACATTCTTGAAGCATAGTTATATGAAATGTTTATGAGCCCCTCAGCGAACGGACGCCAAAGGTCAGACTAGGGTAAGTTTGTAAACTCATATAATTGTGGTCAAGTTATGAACTCATAAGTGTGGTTTTATGAATTGGGTATAGTTGTGTGTGAATGGAGTGTTAAGGATAATAGGAACAGATAGAATGTTTAAGCAAATGATCATTAGTGGAGAATTAGGTTTTTCTAAACCTCTATCTATGCTAAATTTCAAAATTTTGACATCAGCTAAATACGCACTATGTGCCTTTCTAAAATAAAAATTGTTTTTATTTATCACTTATGTATCATGTGACCTGGTACAGAGATGATAAAAATGATGGAGTCATCAATGCAGTATTACTTAGTGTGAATTTGACTTAAAGTCACTATTCCACTATGGTATGACGTAGCATGATAAAATCACAAAATGACGAAATCCTCAACGGACTGTTATATACAGTGCGGCATCATGACGTCATTCTCAAAAATGTTTTATTGAAAGAAATTTCTCAAACAAAATTGTTTTGCTGCGGAATCCAATAAGACTGAGGTAAAAGTTTATGCGTCCAAGGCGGAAAAGAGGAACAAATTGTTCCGACCAACAGTACCTGATCAGTACAGGGCATATCGGGCTGATCACCCTTTGTGTCCGTAAGTAATGACGGTTTGCGGATGAATTTCCATAAAACCTTTTCGAAAATGAAAAACAACCAGTCTATACGATTCCTCAGCACAGATTTAAAATTTTTACCCTTGTAAGTGATGTATTGGGTAGCATGTGAAATAATGTGTGTGAATGGTTTATGTGTGAATGATGTAAGGTATAAGGTGCACAGGTGTAAGGTGTAAGGCGAATTTCGGGGACGAAATTCTTATAAGGAGGGGTGAATGTGACAACCCGAAAATTTGGGCAATTTAGTAAAATCTTAAATGATTGATTTAAGGTCAAATATTAGACCTAGATAGAAAATAAGTGAATGCGTTTGAGGTTATTGGGATTGAATTTTGAGGATTTCAAAATTCGGTGAAGGAAATAGGTGAATTATTCAGGATTAATTGTTTATGTGATTAAGTTCTGTGTTTATGGTTAATGATGTGTTCAGAATGTGGTTAAGGGTCAAGGGTGGAACCAGATAACTTATATCTGTACCAAACCCTAAGAATATATTAAGAACGACAATATTCGGTTAGAAAATCCTAGCGTTTAGCAAGAAACCCTAAAAGTCGATTCTGGAAACCCTAGTTTTAGTTCCGGAAATCCGAAACCCTAATTCGGTGTATGAAACCCTAAATTGGGAACTCAATGGCATAAGTGTAAATAGTTAAAAGATTAATTAGGGTTAATCTTAACAATTGATTACAAAACCCTAATTCCAAATTTGAAACCCTATTTCCAGATCTGAAAACCCTAGTTTCAGATTCTGTTAAAGTTAAGCCCTAATCTGGGATTATAACGGAGAATTATAATGCTTATGAGGTATTTATTAAGTATTAATTAGGGTAAATGTTAATTAATTAATAAACCCTAATTTTTAATTTATTGGAACCCTAATTGTTCCGACCGAAACCCTAATTGTTCAGTGGTGAAATTAATTGCTAAAATTAGCAATGTTAATTAGGAAACCCTAATCCTAATTATTTCAATATTATGAGTAATTAGAAACCCTAATCTAATTACGAATATTTAATTTCTAAATTAAATAATTTATTTTTCTATTAGAAACCCTAATTAGCGGTTTATAAACCCTAATGACCATTTTAACCCTAATTGCGTAATTAGCGATTTTAATTAGGAAATGCTAATCCTAATTAACAAGATTAAAGCATGATTAAGGAATTTTAAATATAATTAGTAAATTCTAATTATAATTTTTAAAGGTTAATATTCCAATTTTTATAACCGAAAATTTAGAAAAATGTTAGAAACTAAGTTGCTTAATTTTTAGGGTCAAACCCTAAACTCTCAATGATCCAAACCCTAACCCTAAGGGTGTGCAACTCATGCAAAATCTAGAATAAATGGGAAAGGACAAAAATACCCTTAAATCATATGCTTTAAATAAGGAAACTTGCAAATCTTGCAAATCCAAAGTTGTTGAGCAACCCTAGCCTAGCCTAGCAATAGCATTTGACAAACTCTCCAGCAAATCCAGCTAATCAGCAGCAACCTCAGCCACATTCATTGAATTGCAAAAATATAAAAGCCTAAAATGAGAGAAAAATCATTTTATTTCTTTCATATGAACAACCAACTTCTCTCTCTAGAAATCCGAAAATTGGAGTGAGGGAGAGTGAAAAGATGATCCATGATCATGAATCAGCAAACCAAAGTCAGAATCAAAAGTCAGATTTGGAAATTAAAGCTAGAAAGGTATAAATCCCTAAAATTTCGAAATCTTTGATCTTATGTTGTTTGTTGTAATTGATTGGTTAATATAGTGTATTAAGGTGTCAATTAGAGATCTGGGTTGTTGGATCATGAATCCATAACACCTAGAGGCTCGGATTTGATGATTTTAGAAATCTGGAAAATGGGAAAAATGAGGTCTGACAGTCATATGTCAGGGCCTATAGATCATTATTTGTTAATGTTTTGTTGTGATTTAAGTTATATACTTGTAGTATGTTGTAAGAACTATAATCTAGAACTTGAATCAAGTCCAGATCATGTCCAGATCGAAAGATATAAGCGGTCAAAGGTAGTTGACCGTTCACGAAAAACTGGTTTCTGGGAAAAACCCAGAATTTCCAGACGTCTGACAAGTTTGTTCATGCATTTTATCTTGCTGTGTGTTAGCAGTTAGGCCAAGTTGTTGTTGTTTAGTTGTAGTCTGGTATGTAGACTACACATTAAGACCTTTATATCACTTATATCATAACTGAAACGGAAGGAAATTGAGGTCAAACCACCATTGACCGGCTGTTCTTGAGGATTTCTGGAAAACCCAGAAATCTTCATATGCGAGTTTTGTATCATACTTTGACCGATCATTTAATGTTAGATCTGGTGCTTTTATGCTGAGATTAAGTGTTATAATTATAGACCTGCATGTTTTCTACATACTGGAAGTGATAGATCGCACAAACGTTGCTCGATCACTAAGTTATAAGGAATCAAAGAAGACAGCTTGACTGTTCTTCATTTTCTGGGTAACCCAGAAAATGAAGAACACGTTTGTCAGAAAGTTTGGCAGCCCAGATCTTGATTTTAAGTTGTTGTATTGCCATGAAACTTGATAGTTAGTTGTAGTATTACATAAATAATACAATATGAAATCAATCACAGGCCCAGATATCGATCAGAACCATGATTTAAATCCGGTCAAACGTGTACCCTCGAACTAGGACCTGTCAGTGTTCTTAAGTGAAGAACACCTAAGGCGACAGACAAGTGTCGCTAAAAGCCTTTAGCGACGGTTTATTTATATTAATTTCCGGAAATTGATTAAAAATTAGAAAAAAATGGTTTTTAATTATTAAAAATACAAAATAAATTATGAAAAATTATTTTAAAGTCTGAAAAATAGTTTTTAACTATTTTGAGTATATTTCAAAAATATTTAGTATTTTTAGAATATAAATGGTATTTATTTATTTAATTACAATATTAAATAAATTATTTAAAAATAGTTTTTAATTCATGAAAAATCATGAAAAATAATATTATGATAAAAGAAAATATTTTAAGTTATTTTCCATAACTTTTGATATTTTGTGATGAAATTCATTAATTAATCAATATTAATGATAATTAATTTATTTAATGAATATATTAAATAAATTATGGAAAAATAGTATTAATGCTTTATAAATCATATAAAAATGATTTAAGTGTTTTAAAAATATTTTAAGTTATAAAATATAACTTTTGATATTTTGACATAAAATATTAATATTTTAATATTAATAGTAATTATCGGATAATGGATTTAATGGTTTAAAAATTATATAATTATGATTTTAAGGTATTAAAAATACTTTGATATATTATAATTATATTATAATATTATGTTATGATTTTCATTAATATTTTATATTAAATAAATATTAATGATTAAGGTATTATGTTGTATTTAATTCATTTAAATACGGTATTAAGGATTTTAAAATATTGATAAATGGTAATAATTATCCGAAAATTATTACGAGCCTAGGAAAAATGTTTTGTCTGATTAGAAATTATCAGTGATAATGGTTAATGGTTAGACAGAGTTTAATTGAACTTAAACTCGATAAAAGTCCGACAAGACGGTCGGGATGATAGAATTGTGTCGGGTTCAACTCAGACTGTAATAGTTTGACTTGATACCTAGTCTTATATGTGTTATAGACTGATAGGCTTATGTGGTAATGTGTTTAGGTTATTCTGTGTATATAAGTATAACAGTATTATACTGTGATGATATTATTCTAATTATTGGAGATCTATATTATTAATATTAGGTCTTCGAATAAAGCGTTATTAATTGCGTGCGGTAATCAACGGTTCAGGCAAGTTTTCTCATACTTAACTCTAATAAGAGTAGTTTCTTCAAGCTTATGGTTAATCTTTGCTGATTGCCATGAAAATTGTACTCTGTACATCTTGCATGTATAAGTCAGGTATGAAAGGCTGATCACCTTCATTACCAGTTGGTTCAGAAATGTTTATTCATGTATAATACTTGTTCAGTCAAAAATTTGTTCGTGCTAGTTCTCAATTATATTGATGAATTATAGCAAGCCCTTTATTCATACTCTTCAATCATGATATATCGTTAAATTGTTGTAAATAAACTTGCTGGGCAACTTTTATGCTCACCCTTGCTATATCATGATAAAACATTGCAGGTAAAGCAAATGCGTCATATACAGGAAACGATTAAAGCTAAGTACAGCTTGGGTTATAAAGTGCAGCTAGTTGTAATAGTGTATTGTAATAAATACTGTTGTGTAATAGATAATTTAAGAAATGTGTATTAAGTTAAGGTTACTCGACCTTGGGGAATAGTGTGTAATGTAATGTATAAACAATTTATGTTTATATCTTCCGCAAATAGTGATAGAAATAGTATACTGAGTCCGCGGCGATTCGGGGCCCGGATTCGGGGTTACCACAGTTGGTATCAGAGCTGTTGGTTATGAAGCTTAGGTAGGAATACCTGAGACCAATAACCGCAGTGATTAGGATAAGTACTAACTCAAATCGAGTTAGTGTGTCGATAAGATTCAAAGACGAATCTCAGTAAGTTATTAAGCTACAGAGTTCCCTAACTCTGGTTATAACAGTGAACAGTAGCGGTGAACAGAAGTGCAAGGATAGGAGATCGTAAAACAAAACGATCAAGTTCTAGAAATGAATCGTAATATATACGATAAGATCACTCCGTGATCTGATAAGGTTATGATGTGGGAAATGAATCAATCTAATGATTGAAAAGTTTACAGCAAGATGCTGTGTGAATGTTGTACTATAAAATAGTACTATGAAAACTCATAAATGAGTTATGGATAATGAATACGAATTAAATTCGTATTGAAAAAGGGGGTTAAGGTTAGGTGGGGATTTCAATGAGGACTCGTGCCAGCAACAGAGTTGTATGATTCCTCGTATGGGAGGGGAATTGTACTTGGTGTAAAAACTACTTAGTTGGTGGCATTGGTAATAGTTGAAATGTTGTGTCACGCTAGTTATTATATAGATAAATAGGTCATAGGTAGAGAATGTAGGATTAAGTACGAGTTCTTAGAACTCATACTTATGTGACATTCTTGAAGCATAGTTATATGAAATGTTTATGAGCCCCTCAGCGAACGGACGCCAAAGGTCAGACTAGGGTAAGTTTGTAAACTCATATAATTGTGGTCAAGTTTATGAATTGGGTATAGTTGTGTGTGAATGGAGTGTTAAGGATAATAGGAACAGATAGAATGTTTAAGCAAATGATCATTAGTGGAGAATTAGGTTTTTCTAAACCTCTATCTATGCTAAATTTCAAAATTTTGACATCAGCTAAATACGCACTATATGCCTTTCTAAAATAAAAATTGTTTTTATTTATCACTTATGTATCATGTGACCTGGTACAGAGATGATAAAAATGATGGAGTCATCAATGCAGTATTACTTAGTGTGAATTTGACTTAAAGTCACTATTCCACTATGGTATGACGTAGCATGATAAAATCACAAAATGACGAAATCCTCAACGGACTGTTATATACAGTGCGGCATCATGACGTCATTCTCAAAAATGTTTTATTGAAAGAAATTTCTCAAACAAAATTGTTTTACTGCGGAATCCAATAAGACTGAGGTAAAAGTTTATGCGTCCAAGGCGGAAAAGAGGAACAAATTGTTCCGACCAACAGTACCTGATCAGTACAGGGCATATCGGGCTGATCACCCTTTGTGTCCGTAAGTAATGACGGTTTGCGGATGAATTTCCATAAAACCTTTTCGAAAATGAAAAACAACCAGTCTATACGATTCCTCAGCACAGATTTAAAATTTTTACCCTTGTAAGTGATGTATTGGGTAGCATGTGAAATAATGTGTGTGAATGGTTTATGTGTGAATGATGTAAGGTATAAGGTGCACAGGTGTAAGGTGTAAGGCGAATTTCGGGGACGAAATTCTTATAAGGAGGGGTGAATGTGACAACCCGAAAATTTGGGCAATTTAGTAAAATCTTAAATGATTGATTTAAGGTCAAATATTAGACCTAGATAGAAAATAAGTGAATGCGTTTGAGGTTATTGGGATTGAATTTTGAGGATTTCAAAATTCGGTGAAGGAAATAGGTGAATTATTCAGGATTAATTGTTTATGTGATTAAGTTCTGTGTTTATGGTTAATGATGTGTTCAGAATGTGGTTAAGGGTCAAGGGTGAACCAGATAACTTATATCTGTACCAAACCCTAAGAATATATTAAGAACGACAATATTCGGTTAGAAAATCCTAGCGTTTAGCAAGAAACCCTAAAAGTCGATTCTGGAAACCCTAGTTTTAGTTCCGGAAATCCGAAACCCTAATTCGGTGTATGAAACCCTAAATTGGGAACTCAATGGCATAAGTGTAAATAGTTAAAAGATTAATTAGGGTTAATCTTAACAATTGATTACAAAACCCTAATTCTAAATTTGAAACCCTATTTCCAGATCTGAAAACCCTAGTTTCAGATTCTGTTAAAGTTAAGCCCTAATCTGGGATTATAACGGAGAATTATAATGCTTATGAGGTATTTATTAAGTATTAATTAGGGTAAATGTTAATTAATTAATAAACCCTAATTTTTAATTTATTGGAACCCTAATTGTTCCGACCGAAACCCTAATTGTTCAGTGGTGAAATTAATTGCTAAAATTAGCAATGTTAATTAGGAAACCCTAATCCTAATTATTTCAATATTATGAGTAATTAGAAACCCTAATCTAATTACGAATATTTAATTTCTAAATTAAATAATTTATTTTTCTATTAGAAACCCTAATTAGCGGTTTATAAACCCTAATGACCATTTTAACCCTAATTGCGTAATTAGCGATTTTAATTAGGAAATGCTAATCCTAATTAACAAGATTAAAGCATGATTAAGGAATTTTAAATATAATTAGTAAATTCTAATTATAATTTTTAAAGGTTAATATTCCAATTTTTATAACCGAAAATTCAGAAAAATGTTAGAAACTAAGTTGCTTAATTTTTAGGGTCAAACCCTAAACTCTCAATGATCCAAACCCTAACCCTAAGGGTGTGCAACTCATGCAAAATCTAGAATAAATGGGAAAGGACAAAAATACCCTTAAATCATATGCTTTAAATAAGGAAACTTGCAAATCTTGCAAATCCAAAGTTGTTGAGCAACCCTAGCCTAGCCTAGCAATAGCATTTGACAAACTCTCCAGCAAATCCAGCTAATCAGTAGCAACCTCAGCCACATTCATTGAATTGCAAAAATATAAAAGCCTAAAATGAGAGAAAAATCATTTTATTTCTTTCATATGAACAACCAACTTCTCTCTCTAGAAATCCGAAAATTGGAGTGAGGGAGAGTGAAAAGATGATCCATGATCATGAATCAGCAAACCAAAGTCAGAATCAAAAGTCAGATTTGGAAATTAAAGCTAGAAAGGTATAAATCCCTAAAATTTCGAAATCTTTGATCTTATGTTGTTTGTTGTAATTGATTGGTTAATATAGTGTATTAAGGTGTCAATTAGAGATCTGGGTTGTTGGATCATGAATCCATAACACCTAGAGGCTCGGATTTGATGATTTTAGAAATCTGGAAAATGGGAAAAATGAGGTCTGACAGTCATATGTCAGGGCCTATAGATCATTATTTGTTAATGTTTTGTTGTGATTTAAGTTATATACTTGTAGTATGTTGTAAGAACTATAATCTAGAACTTGAATCAAGTCCAGATCATGTCCAGATCGAAAGATATAAGCGGTCAAAGGTAGTTGACCGTTCACGAAAAACTGGTTTCTGGGAAAAACCCAGAATTTCCAGACGTCTGACAAGTTTGTTCATGCATTTTATCTTGCTGTGTGTTAGCAGTTAGGCCAAGTTGTTGTTGTTTAGTTGTAGTCTGGTATGTAGACTACACATTAAGACCTTTATATCACTTATATCATAACTGAAACGGAAGGAAATTGAGGTCAAACCACCATTGACCGGCTGTTCTTGAGGATTTCTGGAAAACCCAGAAATCTTCATATGCGAGTTTTGTATCATACTTTGACCGATCATTTAATGTTAGATCTGGTGCTTTTATGCTGAGATTAAGTGTTATAATTATAGACCTGCATGTTTTCTACATACTGGAAGTGATAGATCGCACAAACGTTGCTCGATCACTAAGTTATAAGGAATCAAAGAAGACAGCTTGACTGTTCTTCATTTTCTGGGTAACCCAGAAAATGAAGAACACGTTTGTCAGAAAGTTTGGCAGCCCAGATCTTGATTTTAAGTTGTTGTATTGCCATGAAACTTGATAGTTAGTTGTAGTATTACATAAATAATACAATATGAAATCAATCACAGGCCCAGATATCGATCAGAACCATGATTTAAATCCGGTCAAACGTGTACCCTCGAACTAGGACCTGTCAGTGTTCTTAAGTGAAGAACACCTAAGGCGACAGACAAGTGTCGCTAAAAGCCTTTAGCGACGGTTTATTTATATTAATTTCCGGAAATTGATTAAAAATTAGAAAAAAATGGTTTTTAATTATTAAAAATACAAAATAAATTATGAAAAATTATTTTAAAGTCTGAAAAATAGTTTTTAACTATTTTGAGTATATTTCAAAAATATTTAGTATTTTTAGAATATAAATGGTATTTATTTATTTAATTACAATATTAAATAAATTATTTAAAAATAGTTTTTAATTCATGAAAAATCATGAAAAATAATATTATGATAAAAGAAAATATTTTAAGTTATTTTCCATAACTTTTGATATTTTGTGATGAAATTCATTAATTAATCAATATTAATGATAATTAATTTATTTAATGAATATATTAAATAAATTATGGAAAAATAGTATTAATGCTTTATAAATCATATAAAAATGATTTAAGTGTTTTAAAAATATTTTAAGTTATAAAATATAACTTTTGATATTTTGACATGAAAATATTAATATTTTAATATTAATAGTAATTATCGGATAATGGATTTAATGGTTTAAAAATTATATAATTATGATTTTAAGGTATTAAAAATACTTTGATATATTATAATTATATTATAATATTATGTTATGATTTTCATTAATATTTTATATTAAATAAATATTAATGATTAAGGTATTATGTTGTATTTAATTCATTTAAATACGGTATTAAGGATTTTAAAATATTGATAAATGGTAATAATTATCCGAAAATTATTACGAGCCTAGGAAAAATGTTTTGTCTGATTAGAAATTATCAGTGATAATGGTTAATGGTTAGACAGAGTTTAATTGAACTTAAACTCGATAAAAGTCCGACAAGACGGTCGGGATGATAGAATTGTGTCGGGTTCAACTCAGACTGTAATAGTTTGACTTGATACCTAGTCTTATATGTGTTATAGACTGATAGGCTTATGTGGTAATGTGTTTAGGTTATTCTGTGTATATAAGTATAACAGTATTATACTGTGATGATATTATTCTAATTATTGGAGATCTATATTATTAATATTAGGTCTTCGAATAAAGCGTTATTAATTGCGTGCGGTAATCAACGGTTCAGGCAAGTTTTCTCATACTTAACTCTAATAAGAGTAGTTTCTTCAAGCTTATGGTTAATCTTTGCTGATTGCCATGAAAATTGTACTCTGTACATCTTGCATGTATAAGTCAGGTATGAAAGGCTGATCACCTTCATTACCAGTTGGTTCAGAAATGTTTATTCATGTATAATACTTGTTCAGTCAAAAATTTGTTCGTGCTAGTTCTCAATTATATTGATGAATTATAGCAAGCCCTTTATTCATACTCTTCAATAATGATATATCGTTAAATTGTTGTAAATAAACTTGCTGGGCAACTTTTATGCTCACCCTTGCTATATCATGATAAAACATTGCAGGTAAAGCAAATGCGTCATATACAGGAAACGATTAAAGCTAAGTACAGCTTGGGTTATAAAGTGCAGCTAGTTGTAATAGTGTATTGTAATAAATACTGTTGTGTAATAGATAATTTAAGAAATGTGTATTAAGTTAAGGTTACTCGACCTTGGGGAATAGTGTGTAATGTAATGTATAAACAATTTATGTTTATATCTTCCGCAAACAGTTAGTGAAAGAAATTATAGTGTACCGGATCCGAGGCGATTCGGGGCCCGGGTTCGGGGATGCTACATACTAGGTGGTCACATGTATCTCTATTATCCACTCGTAATTTGACGTGTGCAAGGTCACTTGCTCAATTAATAAGACTACAAGCGCATTTTCCATATTATCCCATCAAGAAAATTCGTATTGACAATGCTAGTGAATTTACTTCCCAAACTTTCAATGATTATTGTATGTATATTGGGATAAGTGTTGAACATCATGTAGCATATGTTCACACACAAAATGGCATTACAGAATCATTAATTAAGTGTCTTTAATTGGTTGCAAAACCATTACTAATGAGATCAAAACTCCCAATTTCTGCTTGGGGTCATGCTATTTTACATGCGACAACACTAATTCGCATCAGGCCAACAAGTTATCATAAGTACTCCCCTTTACGATTGGTTTTTGGTTAGGAACCAAATATTTCTCATCTAAGAATTTTCGGTTGTGCTGTATATATTCCAATTCCTCAACCACAACATACTAAGATGGGTTCTCAAAGGAGGTTGGGAATATATGTTGGATATGAATCCTCATTATAATTAAATATTTAGAATCGTCAACAGGGGATTTATTTACTGCTAGATTCGCTTATTGTCATTTTGATGAATCAGTCTTCCCAACATTAGGGGGAGAAAATATGCAGCTAGAAAAAGAGATAAGCTGGAATGAATTATCATTGTCTCATTTTGATCCTCGTACAAAACAATGCGAACTAGAAGTTCAAAAGATAATTCATTTATAAAGTTTAGTAAATCAATTTCCAGACGCATTTACTGGCCCAAAGAGTGTAACAAAGTCACATATACCAGCTGTTAATTCTCCAATTAAAATTGATATCCTATCAGGACAACCTTTTGTTGCAAATGAATCTAAAGCACGCCTGAAGCGTGGTAGACCAGTCGGTTCCAGAGATAAGAATCCTAGAAAAAGAAAAGGATCAAAGATTCAAGATGACCAGGATGGGGAAATGGTAACTCCAGAAGAGTCTACAGAAAACCCCCTAGACATGACTAATATTACAGTTCCAGAAGACAATCAGGTACCTGAAATTAGTGAAATGAAAAGATCTCTATAAATTATGTCATGTCAAGAAAAATATTGAACCGAAATGAAATCGACGTCGATTATGTTTTTTCATACAATATAGCGCTATATATTATAAATGATGACGAGAATCTTGAACCAAGGAATATTGAGGAATGCAGACATAGACGTGATTGGCCAAAATGGAAATATGCAATTGAAGCAGAATTAAAATATCTTGAAAAGAGAAATGGTTTTGGACCAGTAGTCCATACACCTGATGGTGTAAAGTCAATGGGGTAAAAATGGATTTTTGTTCGAAAACGAAATGAAAGGGGTGAAATTGTGAGACATAAAGCACGACTAGTTGTGCAAGGATTTTCGCAAAGACCTGGTATTGATTATGAAGAGACATACTCTCTTGTGATGGATGCGACTACTTTTTGATTTCTAATCAATCTGGAAATAAAAGAGGGATTTGACTTGTGTTGAATGGATGTCGTTACAGTATATTTGTGTGGCCAAATTGATAAAAACAATTATATGAAACTCCCATAAGGATTTAAATTGCCAAAAGCATGTAAATCTGGTTCTCGAGAACATTACTCAATCAAATTAAACAGATCTTTATATAGATTAAAACAATTCGGTCGTATGTGGTATAACCATCTTACTCAATATTTGTTAAAGGAGGGATATAAGAATTATATCGTTAGCCCATGCATTTTTATAAAAGAGATCTGGATTTGAGTTTGTTATTATTGCGGTATATGTTGATGATCTAAATATCATTTGAACTCCTGAAGAGATTTCAAATGCAATAGAGTACTTGAAGAGAGAATTTGAAATGAAAGATCTTGGAAAAATAAAGTTTTGTCTTGGGTTACAAATAAAACATTTAAAGGTCGGGATTCTTATGCAACAAACAACTTATATAGAAAAGGTGCTAAAATGATTTAATATGGACAAAGCACATCCGTTGAGCACCCCAATGGTCGTGAGATCACTTGATGTAAATAAAGATCTTTTCCGACCCCAAAAAAAAGATGAGGAGATTCTTGGTCCTAAAGTACCATACTTGAGTGCAATTGGAGCACTAATGTATCTTGTTAGTTATACACGACCTGATATATCATTTTCTGTCAACTTATTAGCAATATATAGCTCGCTTCCAACCCGAATGTGGTTAAACATGTACTTCATTACCTACAAGTTACAAAGGATATGGGTTTGTATTTTTCTAACCAACCCAAAATAGATTTGACTGATTTTGAAGATGTAGGGTACCTATTGTGACGCCCCCAAAATAGGTCCACACGACCCATTATGAGTCGCCAGATATCACACTATAAAAATAATTTACAAATTTCATTTATACAATTATTGAACTGTCGTGTAGAATACGATTACAGTTAAACTGTGAATTTTAATACAAATGTATGTAACTCTCATGGTTCCTCGACCAAAACCTTTCAATGGTACTTTACATAAAAGTACAGTCAAAAACTGTTTTAGAAATTAAAATCTTTGGGAAGTGCTCAAGAAAACCTTCGTACATTGGAGGTCATGCGTCAAGGTTATAATAGATATCATATATCCACAGAATTATCCTTGGTTGACCTAATAGACCCCAAAGAAAAACGAGAATATTACTATCATGTTCTTTCCAATGGTGAGTCTTCTCTTGACATATAACTATCTCCACTGTCTTCAATTTAAAATTATATTTCAACCAAACTCCAAGATCATATAGGTAGTTCTCGTAAATATACTCAGAAAGTGGATGTGCACAACCCTATCTTATGATAACACGAGGTTGTATGTTATTAGACATCTTATATGATAGTGGTAAAACACCCTTTCAAAGTTGGGTTCACCTCACCCTATTCGGTTCACCAAAATTAAATATCAAATGACATTTACAATACGACACACTTATCTAAAGTTCTCAATAAAATTATTTCCATACTATTTAAGGAGAACCTCAACAGCTATAGACCACCGTTCTATTCTCCTGTTACCCCTGCTCGACCCAGCTACACTCTTATTACCTGAAAGGAATTGTGAAGCAAAAAGGGTGAGCACAACTAGCCCAGTAAAGAATATCATGACTAAAGATAATTTACATCATCAATAGCCTTTATCAGTAATAAATCAGAGATTTAGAACATATGGTAGATGATAAAACTTTTCAACCATAGTTGCAGCGGAACGAGCAATCCATTAGAAGAGTCAAATAGGCCATCAGATCGATTATCTTCTCCATGTTAAAAGTCCACCAATAATGTTTTATCCCTGTAACATCAATCAACAATTCCTATCCACAATCATATAAATAACTCATAATCATAATTGTGATTCTAAATTCCTCTTCGCACCCAGGACGAAGATAATTTTTATCACATATCTTCACCTGAAACATCAAAAATCATGGTTATACCAAATTATAATTCCTGCTCATAATCATACTAATAAATTCATCTTTGCACTACGACCAAAGATATTCATTAACAATTCATCTTTGCACTACAAGCCAAAGACATACAACTGTATTTTAAAAGAGTCAAGTAGAGCATAATATCTATTATGTTTTATGAATTAAAAGTGTATAATCAATATGTTATCGCTGAGACTCAGCTTAATAAATAATCCACATCATCGAATCGTCCCTACACTACGGTCAAGGATATTCATGTAATCATCAATGATCATGATTATACCGAATAATCCCTGGTTATAATCATACAAATAACTGTCCATCAATGCACCACGGGCCAATTAGGACTTTTACCACATCATCTATAACATTACGGGTCATGATTATACCGAATGATCTCTGGTCATAATCATACAAATAAATAGTTCATCTATGCACATAAGCCAAAGATACTCATCAATCAATAGTTCATCTTTGCACGTAAGCCAAAGATATACAAATATAAAACCAATAATCAACAGTCCATTTTTTCACGTAAGCCAAAGATATACAACTGTAAAACCAATAATCAACAGTCTATCTTTGCACGTAAGCCAAAGATATACAACTGTAAAACCAATAATCAACAGTTCATCTTTGCACGTAAGCCAAAGATGACTTTCATCATAATATAAGCATGACGATGATGACAATGATATAATCATTAATCAAACAAAATCAAGGATAAATATTAAAGACTTTAAATTTATCCAAAGTTTAAAAATATCCAAATTGTCAACATGATACTGCTTTGTGGAGTAAAATTCAAGACTAATATTCATGTACCAAAAATAATTTGGACAGAAAAGAAATATAATTTTTGGATAAATAGTACCCCGTAATAGTACCCTATGAATAGTACTTCGGGAATAGTATTCCGGCATAAAAAGTACCCCAAATACCCGAGTGAATAATATTTGGGTGAATAGTACTCCTACACGAAAAGTGCCCCAAATACCCGAGTGAATAATACTAGAGAGAATAATAACCAGATGAATAGTAACCCGTGAATAGTAACTCGTAAAAAAATACCAAAGAAAATGATATTCCATTACGAGTACAAAAGAAATGATATCTCATACGAGTATAATAGATTATACGAAACTGCAAATGGATTTTCACCCGCCATGCGGTAATCCACGTAGACAGATCATTTCCATAATTTTATAAGGAATGAATACAAAGGATCATTCACCATGCATGTGGTAATCCACATAGACAGGTGTAACACCCCAAAAACTCGAACCTTTGTAAATACTTTTAATAATGAATAAAATATTATTATTTATTATTATTATGTGTGGATAAGATGAATGTCGTTCTATAAAATAGAAACGTTGGAATGTCGTAGTATTTTAACTACATGGGAGAATTAAAGTGTTTGAATTTCTAAGACGAAAATAAAAGTTTTCTGAGAAGTTTTTCGAAAAACACTATTCATAGATTTCTGCTCGGGAATTTTTTTTGAACTTCCGAGAAATACGTAATGTTATAATATCAAGGTGATATGGATTATGTAATAATAACCTAAGTATGGAAAATGTAATATTTCGCATGCAGACTTAATATGGGAACGTTAGGTTTATTAAGCGTTAAGGAAAAGAAGTTGTAATTATATGATGTGTATGCATTGTACGAGATAATGAACGTAAGTATAATACGATGTATTTTACTAGTATGAAAGGAGAATGAAATAACGTATATTACGAATAAATATACGAGTTAGCACACGAGAATTATACGTGGTGTATACATGTTAAGTTAATTAAATGTAATGGACTTGTAGGATTATTAGTTTAATGATAGAAGTCCAATAAAATGTGATATTCAAGCCCAAGTGTTTGTTAAATCATAAGTCCAAACTTTTTTAATGGAAGTCCAATAAGGAATTAGCTAGATTAATTATCAAGCCCAATGATAAGCTATGATCCATGGGGCAAACCAAGTGAGAAATGGGTAGACTTGATGGGCAAACATTTTGTGTGGTGACCAAGTGTTGTGATGATCAAGTAATAGAAGTGGCTAGCAAGTAGACTTGGTTGATAAGCAATAAATAGTAATGAAGTTATTGAAGAGGTGGAATAAGGAGGTGGGATGTTTAAAGACCATTCTACCCTAGCTTTGAGTTGCCTATAAATAGAAGGTTTCATTTCATTTTGTTGGTTGTTATTCATCCAACACTTTCCTGTCAAAGATAAGCAACTTATTTGGTAGAGAGAATAAACCACATAAGCACTTATAAGTCATTTCAACCTTTGCTAGATTTTCCAAAGTGAATTGAAGTCATAGTCTTCAAGGATAAGACTCATATCTTTTATCTACATCTCTTCTATGATAGGATTGATAGAGAAGGGAGATCCTTTGTTTAGAACATGTAATAAGTTATTAAGGAATGAACTTAAGCCGAATAAGTTAAATAATCAACTTGAACTTTAATAAGTTGCTAGAATCATGAAGAACTTGTCATGTGTTTGTCATATGATGTTAGTATGTTGAATATAGTATAAGAACATTGATTAATGGATTTAAGTTCATAGTAAGTCATAAGAATGAGGAATTGTAGTTCATAAGTTAAATAAGTCATTGACTTATGAGAATAAGTCAAACCATACTTTGATTATAAGTTGGTGTAATAAGTAACTTTTAATGATCATATGTTGGTTAAAATCCATTTAGAATCATTAAGAATGTAGTTTTGCTGGAATTCACACGATTGGACGATAATCGTCGAATTCGTAAAATTCTCGGAATGGAAGTCGTATTTTGTGTTTGAAGTCAGAAACGTTGGTTTTCGATGGAGACAAGTCATATTTGGCATTATAGAGTTGTGGACTCAAAAATGACCGAATTCTGACTTAGAACGAAAAAACGAGCGTTGAACGTTCACGGACGTTTATCGTTTTCGTTAAAAATGATCTCATAGGTGAAATTTTAGCAAACGAAGTCAAATAGATACAATTCTTGCATGAACGCATAGAGTATGTAATTTGTGAACCGTAAGCTTTTGAACGAGCTAATTCGGACTTATAACGAAGAATTTATGAGTCCGGGAGTTTCATAAAATTTTCAAAAATTGCAAACTATCTGAGGCACAGAGTTGGCGCCGCGACGCCAACCCAAGGCCACATGAGTGGCGCCGCAGCGCCGTAACAATGTTTGAGCACACTGATAACTCGCGCTGCAGTGTGAAATAAAGAACAAAGTGTGGCACCGCAGCGCTAGATCCGGATGTTAGACACTGCTAACTCGCGCCGCAGCGCGAGATGAAGGGTAGTGGGTGGCGCCTCAGCGCCAACCCTAGGCAATGGACAGTAAAGAATAATTACAAGTACAGAATGAAAGGGAAATTTATAGTAATGAACTAAGGTATAAATATGACATTGTTATGACATTGTAAGACACTTAAGTATGATGGTTAAGAGTTAATAATCAATTGAAGATGAATGAAATGTGAATGACGTAATGAAAGCCGGAAACCCATAATAGTAGATCTAAGTCAGGATTTACATTGAGATGAAGGGTAAGATATAATAGTATACATACTTAATTATATATGACCTAATGTGGTACGTTATATGATCATATATTGTAGAAACGTAGAGACTTAAAGTGTATGTGTGTTAATCAGTAAGCAGACGCTGAAGGCATGTATTCTAACCCTTGTTATAGTTCAGTCTGGACAAGCTTTGTAATTCATGTATCCTTTCGTATGAAGTTTTGTATGAGGAAGTCAAAGCCAATTCTTTCGGCTAGTTTTATGTTATGATTCTATCAAGCATGTTTAATGTTTACCAAGTTATATTGGTGTGGTTTTCAATCGAAGATTGAGTATGCTAAAATGTTTTTCGTCGTTTAACGACAGGCACGTGAGGTTGCCACAACATAAACGTATACACGTTTAATGAATGTAGTGTTGATCAACATAGAGTACTATGGGCTGATCACCCAGAAGTGCTCGTAAGTAATGTCGGACTTACGGACTTAGTGTCGGGTTGTTCTTTTCAAATGAACTTATGAAATGCTCAAGGCCTTCGACCAGAATTGATGTTTTACTGAATATTGTTGTTGTAAAATATTTTGAATGAAAAGAAGTGCTATTTTGATTTATCGATAGTACTTCGTAACTATTATTCAGTTACTGAAGATATATGAGTTCTATGTTTCAAGCATGTTGTTTATTAGAATTGTAGTACTTGCTGAGCTAGTCATGCTCACTCTTGCTTGAACCATATGAACACAGCTAAGATCGAGCGGACCGAAGGCTCAGGCAAGGACAACGACAAGGCGAAGACGAACCCTTAGATTGTTTATGTTATAGAATAGTTGAATGTCTATAATATATTGAATATTATGACAAGAACAAACGAATGGGTTACGAAGAACCTAGGAAATGTAATATTATTTTGGATATATAGAAGTTATATTAGTCCTTTTGAGACTATTCAATTGAATGAATGAATGAATGGTAGTATCGTGTAACACCATATGTTGGGTTGGAAGAGACCCGGATTTGGGGGCGTCACAGGTTGGTATCAAAGCATTAGGTTATAAAACTTAAGGGGGATTAAAAACCTTAAGTCATAACCTTAAGAGAGGTCAAAGAAGTAAAAGAAGAAAGTAACCTTATAAAAATGCATTATGATTATGTTATGTGTTTTTATTATTCTACTGACGTGTACTAATCAACTTAACTGTTTTGTGTAGATTTCAGGAGTAAATGGAATGTATGTAGATGGTCAAGCCATTAGTGAAGAATCAGTGAACCAAGTAGAGGTTATACCGAACCCCATAGCGGCAGAGCCTGAAGTTGTGGTTATTGAGTCTGGAGACTCAGATGATGCTGACTACATGTTAGTATTCGATAGGATGATAGAGGAGGAAGTAGTCACAGTGTCCTTTAATCCAGTGGCTATAGAAGTATCCATTACTGTCAGGAAGTCAAGGAGTTAAAGGCAGAGCTCCAAACTGTTATAGAGGGCAAGACTGATGTCGAGTCCATGTGGGAGTAGGAACATGATGAGAGGATTTTGGCTAAGGACAAAGTCCATGAATTAAATCATGAGGCCTTTGAGCTCAAGGAGGAGCTAAAGACCAAACTGCAGAAGATAGGGAGAATGTCCTATATCTATAGGAGTTCTCACATAGATTTCCTGCAGTAGGTAGCTGGTTATCCTGTAGAGGTGGGGCAGACGCGGCATACTATCAGCCGTGATATTATTGTCGGTCTTTCCAAGGCAGATTTCAATAATACCTTGAGGCAGATGTAGACTAGTAGTAGATAGAGTAGTTTTAATATGTAAATATTTTGTAATTAGTAGTGACGTAAAGCCCTCTTTGTATAGTAAAGGGTAGTCTTTTGTAAATCCCAATTTTTGGAAAGCGATAGCGGGAAAGTATTGTATCAGCTTAGGCTGTGTATGTAACCGATGTAGTATTATACTACGAATAATGAATATAAGTCCTTTTTATGGAAAGTAATGAATAATGGATGTTGGAGTTATTGTTTAATATTAGATGATAACTAATAAAGAAAGGAATAATAACGAAATGTGTTTATTATATCAGCAAAATGCCGTCGAGAAGAGTACAACGTAATCAAGGTGCTAACGTGAATCAACCGGAAGGAGGTCTGGTTAATCCGATGCAGGAGTTTGTTAATTTAATAACAACTGCCTTTAATAGAATAGGGGCTAATATCCCCGTAAATTTGGAAGTAGCACAAGCTACTACCTTTAAGGATTTCAAGAGCATAGGTCCGTCAGAGGTCAAAGGAACTACGGACCCTATTAAAGCCCAAATGTGGGTTTAGGAGATAGAGAAGGCATTTGTAATAGTAAATGTCGATGTGGCCCAAAAGGTTGCCTTTGCGACCTATATGATGAAGGGAGAGGCCAACTTTTGGTGGGAAGCCAATCAGGCTAGGGTCGGGATAACGAATCTGACGTGGGATAGGTTCAAGGAGATATTCTTCGAGAACTACTTTCCCACAAGCATGCAAGGGAGGATGGAGATGAGGTTTCTTAAGTTGAAGCAAGGGGACATGTCGGTTCCCTAATACGCCACCAAGTTTAATGAACTGGCGAGGTTCGCTCCACACCAAGTGGATATCAAGGTTAGGAAGGCGTGACGATTCGAGCAGGGCTTGAAACCTTGGCTCTATAACCGTATTTCGGTGTTTCAAAGTACTTCTTTTGGGACCATTTTAGAGATGGAAATAATTACCAAGGGTGATAGTGAGGCTCTGAGTTAATACCACAATGACAAGAAGAGCAAGGGTAAAGTAGATGGGGGAGTAAAGATCGAAGGAGCCAGCGGGAGTGGCGAGGGTCAGAAGAGGAAGGTGTTTAGCTCTAGGAATAATGGAGTGAAGCAAGGAGACCCGAAGAGGAGGATGGAGGCCTGCAAGACCTGCGGGAAGACTCACTTAGGAGTTTGTCTCAAGGGGAAGGCTGTCTGTTACAACTGTGGATAGGAGGGGCACATTGCGCCTAACTGTCCAAGTCCGAAGAAGAATCACAGATGCTTTGTATGTGGGTCAACCGACCAAATAGCAAAGAACGACCCGAAGAAGGGAACGGACGAGAACCGGGGCACTAATAGTGGTAAGTTAGCTATTGGGGGTCCAGCACAGTTGGGTAGGCCGATGGGTCATACCTTTAACATTATAGTCCAAGATGCAGTCGCATCAGGGGATGTCATCGCAGGTATTATTCTGATCAACGATATCAATGTGTACGTGCTGTTTGATTCGGGTGATACTTGTTCGTTTATAGCATGCGATTTTGCTAGACGATTAGGATTACTTCCCAAAAATTTACCTATACCTTTAAATATTAAGGTAGCAAACGAAGAAATAATTCTTGTTGAAGATGTTCATAAGAGTTGTTGTGTAGATATACGGGGTTGTAAATTATCGATAGATTTGTTACCGATAAAGTTAGGAGAATTCGATGTAATTCTCAGAATGGATTGGTTAGTAAACCATGGGGCAATTATAGATTGTCAAAAATAAATGTGTGAACATTAAGACGTTAGAACAACCTCGGGTAGTATTTTACGGTAATAGATCGCCGGGATGTTCTTATTGTCTAACCATGACACAAACTAGGAAATTACTGAGAAAGGGATGCATATATTATCTGTACCATGTTGTTGATACCTAGAGAGTGGTAGCAACCATGGAAAAAATACCTTTAGTAAGAGAATTCACCGATGTATTTTCGAGTGAATTGCCGGGTCTTCCGTCGGATAGGGAGACAGAGTTTGTGATAGACATTGTGCCAGGAGTGGCACTAGTTTCCAGGGCACCGTCTCGTATGGCGCCACTAGAGATGAAGGAGTTGATGGTATAGTTACAAGAACCGTTAGACAGGAAGTACATTCAACCGAGTGTTTCGCCATGGGGGGCACTGGTACTATTTGTAAAGAAGAAGGACAGGATCGTTAAGATTGTGTATCGACTATCGAGAGTTGAACAAGTTAACGATAAATAATAAATACCCATTACCTAGGATCGATGATCTCTTTAATCAGTTGAAGGGGGCTAAGTATTTTTCTAAAATAGATTTAAGAACGGGGTATCATCAGTTGAAGGTTAGGAAGGAGGATGTGCCAAAGACAACATTCAGGACTCGTTATGGTCATTACGAGTTCCTGGTGATGTCGATTGGGTTGACAAATGCACCAGCTGCATTTATGGATATGATGAACAGAGTGTTCAAACAATACTTGGACAAGTTCGTCGTGGTGTTTATAGATGATATTGTAGTCTATTCTAAGATGCCAGAAGATCATGCTGAACACCTTAGATTAGTGTTGGAGACACTAAGAAAGGAGAAGTTGTATGCGAAATTCACTAAGTGTGAATTTTGGTTGGAGAAGGTACAGTTTTTAGGTCATGTCATTGACCATGAGGGAATTTCAGTAGATCCAGCGAAGGTGGAAGCCGTGATAAATTGGGAACAGCCGAAAAGGCCGACTGAGGTGCGGAGTTTCCTAGGGTTAGCGGGTTACTATCGAAGATTCATCCAGGATTTTTCGAAGATAGCTACTCCATTGACTAACTTAACAAGGAAGATGGTGAAATACGCTTGGACTGACAAGTGCAAGGACAATTTTCAAGAACTAAAGAAGAGATTGAGTGAAACGCCTATTTTGTCATTGCCCGATGACACAGGAAATTTTGTAGTTTATAGCGATGCTTCGCATAGAGGAATTAGTTGCGTGCTCATGCAGCATGGCAAGGTCATTGTGTATGCATCTAGGAAGTTGAAGGATTATAAGAAAGTTTACCCTACTCATGATCTGGAACTGGCCGTAGTAGTTTTTGCTCTAAAGATATGGAGACATTATCTTTATGGAGAAAAATGTGAGATATACACGGACCACAAGAGTCTAAAATATATCTTTACACAGAAGAAGTTGAATATGAGGCAGAGGAGATGGTTGGAGTTGATAAAGGATTACGACTGTGAAATCCTTTATCACCCTGGAAAAGCCAATGTAGTTGTCGACGCCTTAAGTAGAAAGAGTTGGGAAAAGTTTTCTATTTTAACGACTCAAATTGAGTTAATAACAGAGATGGCTAGGATGGAGATAGAAGTGAAGTTGCCAAGTGAATCGGAGTAGATACTTTTTACGACAAAGATGCAATCTACTATCGTAGAAAGAATCAAGGAGGTGCAACTTAGAACGGATGAGTGTGATCGAGTAAAGGAGCGATTAACCAATAAAAAGAGACTAAGTACAGTCTTGATAACGAGGGGTTATTAAGATTTAAAGGAAGAATTTGGGTTCCGAATGGGACGAAATTAAGGGAGCAGGTTCTACAAGAGGCTCATAGTTCAAGTTTATCGATTCATCCTGGTAGCACTAAGATGTATCAAGTTCTTCAACAGAGTTTCTGGTGGCCGAACATGAAGAGAGAGATCGTCGAATATGTGAGTAGGTTCTTGACTTGTCAGAGAGTTAAGGCTGAACATCAGTGACCTAGTGGCTTGCTACAGTCATTAGAAATCCCGGAGTGGAAGTGGGAGAATATCACGATGGATTTTGTGGTAGGACTTCCGACTACTCAGAAGGGATATGATGCGATCTGGGTAATAGTAGACCGATTGACGAAGTCGGCTCACTTTTTATAATTAGGGTTAGTATAATTTAGACCAGTTAGCTAGACTCTATATTAAGGAAATAATCTCAAGACATGGAGTACCTGTATCGATTGTGTCAGATCGTGATTCACGATTCACATCAAACTTTTGAAGGAGTCTACAAGAGCAGTTGGGAACGCAGTTAAAGCTGAGTACGGCGTATTATCCACAAATGGATGGATAGGGCGAGCGGACAATTCAAACGTTAGAAGATATGCTGAGATCTTGCGTCATGGATTTCAAGGGTAGTTGGGATGATCGTCTACCATTAATGGAGTTTGCGTATAACAATAGTTATCATGCAAGCATAGGTATGCCGCCTTACGAAGCTTTGTATGGGAGGAAATACAGAACGCCACTGTATTGGGATGAGGTAGGAGAATGTCTAATGTTGGGACCAGAGTTAGTACAACAGACAACGGACATTGTCAAGAAGATACAAATGCATCTTCTAGCAGCTCAAGACAGACAGAAGAAGTTTACGGATCCACATAGAGAGAATTGAGAGTTTGAAGTAGGTTCGTACGTATTCCTAAAAGTATCTCCCTGGAAAGAAAAGATACATTTTGGGAAGAAGGGAAAGTTAAGTCCAAGGTTTATAGGGCCTTTTGAGGTATTAAAATAGGTAGGTGAGGTAGCTTATATGATAGCCTTACCTCTAGACCTAGAACGAATATATAATGTATTTCACATATCCGTGTTACATCCTTATAAGCCAGATTATAAGCACATGATAGAATATGAGCCTATTCATATCGAGAAGGACTTAACGTATGAGGAAACGCTGATGCAAATTATTGATAGAAAAGAACAAGTTCTGCGAAATAAAGTCATACCTTCGGTAAAGGTGATATGGAAGAACAACGATGCAAAAGAAGCAACGTGGGAGTTAGAAGGAATGATGAAAAAGAATTACCCTCATTTATTTGTATAATTTTTTTTAGCGAGATTCTGGGGACAGAATCCTTATAAGGGGGAGAGAGTGTAACGCCCCAGAAAATCGAACATTTGTAAATACTTTTAATAATGAATAAAATAATATTATTTATTATTATTATGCGTGGATAAGATGAATGTCGTTCTATAACCTAGAAATGTTGGAATGTCATAGTATTTTAACTACATGGGAGATTTAAAGTGTTTGAATTTCTAATACGAAAATAAAAGCTTTCCGAGAAATTTTTCGAAAAACACTATTCATAGATTTCTGCTCGGGAATTTTTTTTTGAACTTCCGAGAAATACGTAATGTTATAATATCAAGGTGATATGGATTATGTAATAATAACCTAAGTATGGAAAACGCAATATTTTGCATTCGAACTTAATTTGGGAACGTTAGGTTTATTAAGCGTTAAGGAAAGGAATTTGTAATTATATGATGTGTATGCATTGTACGAGATAATGAACATAAGTATAATACGATGTATTGTACTAGTATGAATAGAGAATGAAATAACGTATATTAAGAATAAATATACGAGCTACCATACGAGAATTATACGTGGTGTATACGTGTTAAGTTGTTAATTAAATTTAATGAACTTGTAGGATTATTAGTTTAATGATAGAAGTCCAATAGAATGTGATACTCAAGCCCAAGTGTTTATAAAATCATAAGTCCAAACTTTGGTAATGGAAGCCTAATAAGGAATTAGCTAGGTTAATTATCAAGCCCAATGATAAGCTATGATCCATGGGGCAAACCTAGTGAGAAATGGGTAGACTTGATGGGCAAACATTTTGTGTGCTGACCAAGTGTTGTGATGATCAAGTAATAGAAGTGGCTAGCAAGTAGACTTGGTTGATAAGCAATGAATAGTAAGGAGGTTATTGAGGAGGTGGAATAAGGAGGTGGGATGTTTAAAGACCATTCTACCCTAACTTTGAGTTGCCTATAAATAGAAGGCTCCATTTCATTTTGTTGGTTGTTATTCATCCAACACTTTTCTCTCAAAGATAAGCAACTTATTTGGTAGAAAAAATAAGCCACATAAGCACTTATAAGTTATTTCAACCTTTGCTAGATTTTCCAAAGTGAATTGAAGTCATAGTCTTCAAGGGTAAGACTCATATCTTTTATCTACATCTCTCCTACGATAGGATTGATAGAGAAGGGAGATCGTTTGTTAAGAACATGTTAAGGTATGAACTTAAGCCGAATAAGTTGAATAAGGAACTTAAACTTTAATAAGTTGCTAGAATCATGAAGAACTTGTCATATGTTTGTCATATGATGTTAGTATGTTGAATATAGTATAAGAACATTGATTGATGGACTTAAGTTCATAGAAAGTCATAAGCATGAGGAATTATAGTTCATAAGTTAAATAAGTCATTGACTTATAAAAATAAGTCAAAACCTACTTTGATTATAAGTTGGTGTAATAAGTAACTTGTAATAATCATATGTTGGTTAAAATCCATTTAGAATCATTAAGAATGTAGTTTTCTCGGAATTCACACGATTGGACGATAATCGTCAAATTCGTGAAATTCTCGGAATAGAAGTCATATTTTGTATTTGAAGTCGAAAACGTTGGTTTTCGATGTAGACAAGTCATATTTGGCATTATAGAGTTACGAACTCGAAAATGACCGAATTCTGACTTAGAACGAAGAAACGAGCATTGAACGTTCACGGACATTAATCGTTTTCATTAAAAATGAACTCATAGGTGAAATTTTAACAAACGAAGTCAAATAGATAAAATTCTTGCGTGAACGCATAGAGTATGTAATTTGTAAACCGTAGGCTTTTGAACGAGCCAATTCGGACTTATAACGAAGAAGTTATGAGTCCCGGAGTTTCGTAAAATTTCTAAAAATTGCAAACTATCTGAGGCACAGAGTTGGCGCCGCGGCGCCAACCTAAGGCCACATGAGTGGCGCCGCAATGCCATAACAGTGTCTGAGCACACTATTAACTTGCGCTACAGCGCGAGATAAAGAACAAAGTGTGGCACCGCAGCGCTAGATCCGGATGTTAGACATTGCTATCTCGCGCTGCAGCGCGTGATGAAGGGCAGTGGGTGGCGCCGCAGTGCCAACCCTAGGCAATGGACAGTAAAGAATAATTACAAGTACATAATGAAAGGGAAATTTATAGTAATGAACTAAGATATAAATATAACATTGTTAAGACATTGTAAGACACTTATATATGATGGTTAAGAGCTAATAATCAATCAAAGATGAATGAAATATGAATGACGTAATGAAAGCCGGAAACCCATAATAGTAGATCTAAGTTAGGATTTATATTGAGATGAAGGGTAAGATATAATAGTATACATACTTGATTATATATGACCTAATGTGGTACGTTATATGATCATGTATTGTAGAAACATAGAGACTTAAAGTGTACGTGTGTTAATCAGTAAGCAGACGCTGAAGGCAAGTATTCTAACCCTTGTTCCAGTTCAGTCTGGACAAGCTTTGTAATTCATGTATCCTTTCGCATGAAGTTTTGTATGAGGAAGTCAAAGCCAATTCTTTTGGCTAGACTTATGTTATGATTCTATCAAACATGTTTAATATTTACCAAGTTATATTGGTGTGGTTTTTAATCGAAGACTTAGTATGCTAAAATGTTTTCGTCGTTTAACGACAGGCATGCGAGGTTGCCACAACTTAAACGTATACACGTTTAATGAATGTAGTGTTGATCAACATAGAATATTATGGGCTGATCATCCACAAGTGCTCGTAAGTAATGTCGGACTTACGGACTTAGTGTCTGGTTGTTCTTTTCAAACGAACTTATGAAATGCTCAAGGTATTGGACCAGAATTGATGTTTTACTGAATATTGTTATTGTAAAACGTTTTGAATGAAAAGAAGTGCTATTTTGATTTATCGATAGTACTTCGTAACTATTGTTCACTTACTGAAGATATATGAGTTCTATGTTTCAAGTATGTTGTTTATTAGAATTGTAGTACTTGCTGAGCTAGTCATGCTCACTCTTGTTTGTACCATATGAACACAGCTAAGATCGAGCGGACCGAAGGCTCAGGCAAGGACAATGGAAAGGCAAAGAGGAACCCTTAGATTGCTTATGTAATAGAATAGTTGAATGTCTGTAATATATTAAATATTATGACAAGAACAAACGAATGGGTTACAAAGAACCTGGGAAATGTAATATTATTTTGGATATATAAAAGTTATATTAGTCCTTTTGAGACTATTCAATTGAATGAATGAATGAATGAATGGTAGTATCGTGTAGCACCATCTGTCGGGTTGGAAGAGACCCGGATTTGGGGGCGTCACAACAGGTTATTCCAACAAAATAATAAAGAATGGAATAACAGAAGAATTCACCATGCATGCGATAGACCGCACAGACAAGTTATTCCCAACAGAATAATAAATAATGGAATCAGGTCATGTGTAATCCGCACAGACAGGATATTCCAATAGAATAATAAAGAATGGAACCAAGTCATGTGTAATCCGCACAGACAGAATATTCCAACAGAATAATAAAGAATGAAATAACAACAGAATTCACCAGGAATGCGATAGACCGCACATACAGGTTATTCCAACAAAATAATAAAGAATGGAATAACAGAAGAATTTCACCATGTATGTGGTACTTCGCATAGACATGTTATTCCAACATAATAATAAAAAATGGAATAACAACCCTTACGATTATTGAAAGAAAATAACTCTCTTCATAAATACGAAAGAATAATACCCTTACTATAATAATAATATCCCTTACCTCAGAAGAAGATTGGATACTAGAATAGTGAAGTAACAGACTTCGCTTTTTCTTTCTCTCTATAGCTTCTCTCTCTATAATTTCTCTATAATAATTGCTCTTGTGAGACTTAGTGAATTGGTGAAAAATAATGAAGGAATGAGCTTCTATTTATAGGAAAATATAGTTTTCATAATTGCACATTTTGTGGCTCAAAATATTATAGTATAATACCCTCATCTTTTCCTTCATTTTTAATTTAGTCATGCAAGTATTATCAAAATTGCACCACCTCCCCTAATAGTAAATCATGTGAATCAAAACTAAATCATGTGACTCAATAGTTCTAAACATGTGAAAAAATTAATTATAGTATAGTACCTTTGTAAGACCCCAACTTATTATAAATAAAATTGAATTTTTTCTCTATTCATTATTCTAAATTAATAAGGTGTTAATTTGATATAATGCTTTGGTTATGGGTGAAATGTGTAAATTTACAAAATAAGCAAGTGGTTATAAAATATTCGTTTCGGTCGGGGAATATTCGTTTGGTCGTGGAATATTCTTGTTATCAGGGAATATTCGTACGACGGCATAGCCATTTGTGGGCCCCATAACGAAAAACGGTTGGATGAAGGAATACGACAAAGTATGAGTTTTTATGAATAACGGTGTAATTGTTACCGTTAACACTGTTGGAATACCTGGTGGTTAAAATACAATAATACACGTGGTTGCACACGGTATTGCACAGTATTGTTGAATTATTGATTCTTACGTAAGAAGGCACTACTCAATAATTGTTACAGTAGTTACTGTTCAATATTTTATTTTATTGATTCAATAATTGCTGCGTTGATAGTTTATATTATTGTTGTTTCAATAATTGTCACTGCACAGTATTTCCCATTATTAGATCAATAATTCATATTATTTGAATAATATTATTAGATAAGCATTATTGATAATGTCTAGAAAATTCTGTCAAGGAGAGGTTTGGTCACCTAATTGCGCGCTAGTAAGGAGAAATCCTTATTGAAAAGCCCTTTTTTTCCTGGGAACGGCCTGGTTGTCATAATTGTGATTCTGTAATATTATTTGTGAATAATTAGTTATTGATTTATATGATAAGGAAATATTTACTTGAGGTGGATATAAATGATGGATTTATTTATTTTATGTGATTATTAATGATGGAATTAATGCTGAGGTGTTTTATCAGTATTTTGTCGGAGTGGATGTATTAAAAATCATCCGTTTGTGGATTTCAGATATTCTTTGTTTGGAATTTGGAAAAACTCAAAGTTACAAAGTTGTAGAGAATTCGATTTCGTGTGGAATAGACATAAAATTCGTATTTTCTGCTAAACGAGCTATTTTCTATGAATTATTGAAGTTTTAAAAAATAAAATAATTTTTATTAAAATTGGGTGGGACCCACTTTTTGGTTGGTGTTGAATACACATGTGGGCTGCTGATTTTTTTGTCAAAGATGGTTGCTAGCTTATTCAACAAAGCATGCGTAGGAAAAAAAGATGATTAAATTGTTATTTAATTATTTTAGTCTCCTGTGGCGTTCTAGCATTTTCATATAAATAGACGCTTAGGTTAGAATTGAAAATTACACTAGAAACAAGTTTTCTTTCTCCCTAGATTATCGAGCGTATTTTTTTGAGTATTTTGATACTTTGAGAGTTACGGTTCGGTACAAGTTACCTTCGGCTTTCTATCCGATATTCCGATCAGAAGTACCGTTATTTTGAGGTAAGGGATGTTATTTTTTATTATTTTCTTCAATATCATTATGCCAAAATATTGGTTTGAACTTTTTAATCAAATTTGAACTTTTTGTGTCGGAGTTACTATTCACCTATACGGTATTATTCACATATACGACACTATTCACGAATACGACACTATTCACCGAATAATGAAAATTTTCCTTTTTGTCCAAGATGTCTATTATGGTTACTATCTTTGATTGTATCCATGTTTTGATCTTTAATTTTTTGAATTCTACTTCACAATTGGTTATTATGAAGTATTATTGATCTTAGATAAACTGTTATACGAATCCCTAATATTTATCCTTCTGTCTCACTAGATTCGTTTTCTTTAAAATATTTTCATCATCCTCAGTCTTAAATGATGATATTACTGAATATCTTTGGCCTGTAGTGCAAAGATGAATGAATAATTGATGAATATCTTTGGCCCATAGTGCAAAGATGAACATGTGTTGAGATGAACATGACCGACTGGTGATATAAATGAATATCTTTGGCCTGTAGTGCAAAGATGAATATTTGATTAAAGATATATATTGATTGATGTTACAAGGATAAAATATTGATGATGGACTTTTAAATCTTAGAAGATAGTAGAATTCATTCTCTACGTGACTCTTCTAATGGATTGTTGTTCCGCTGTATTTGTTGATCTAAAACGTGTTGTCTATTATATTCTATCAAATTTTTCCCAATTGAAGACTAATGATAATTTGTTGTATATTATCTTAGTCATAATATTCTTTACTAGGCTAGTTGAGCTCACCCTTTTCCTTTTTGTTCTATTTTTTCTTCTCAGGAGGTGATAACATAGCAGGATCGAGTCGGGGTATAGAGTAATGGTTCTAGAAAGATGTTTTAGCAGTCCTCACTATTTTTGTAAAATAGTGTATGAATAATTGTAATGAGGACTTATTTGAGTGTTGATATTGTCTAGAAGACAATATTTGTATTTAAACTCACAGTATGTGTTGTCGTATTTTGTACGACAATTGTATTATTGAAGTTGTAGTTTGCTTTCTGTACCATGTTTTTGGCTACTCAGAATGGGTGTTGTATACCTATTTTGGGGGTGTCACAGTTGGTATCAAAGCTTAGGGATATGGTCTCTGGAGGAGATCGGGGAATAGAACTAGAAGGGGAGAGATGAGTAAATCCTTCGCTAGTGTGTCCTATCTAAGCTTATTTGTTGGTCGGTCATAATATAAGGACATTATGTGATATGTTAATTTATTTAATTAACCCTTGTTTTATGGCAGTATTTAAGAATGGCTGCTGAGAACGTTAACAATGGAGTGTATGAGACTGTGGAACAACCTTTAGTCACAAACCAGGAGAACGTGCAACAGGAAGACAATATTCCCCCTGTAAACAACGCTACCAAGCAAATGATGAATGATAGAATGTTTAGGAGCTTTTTGCAGTTCATGCAAAATCAGACGAGGGAGACTCGTGTACAAAATACGGGTGGAAATAATGGCAACGCGCGGTCTGTTACAATCAAGCAGTTCAAGGAGTTGGGACCACCAGATTTTTGGAGAAAGCCCGATCCGATTAAGGTGGAAACGTGGGTCAAGCAAATTACCAAGATATTCGATGTCTTGGGATGTACGGAGGAACAAAAGGTTCCATTCGCCACCTTTATGTTCCGTGGAGAGGCAGATTACTGATGGGAATCCGTGAAGCGTACCCAGCCAGTCGCACTCAACACGTCTTGGGAAAGATTTCAGAAACTGTTCAATGACAAGTACTTTCATGAAAGTATTCGTCATATGAAGGAGGTAGAGTTTATTAGACTGGAATAGAACAACATGACGGTGTCTCAGTACGAGGTGAAGTACGCGGGGTTATCCAGGTTTGCACCTCATTTGGTAGAGAATGAAGAACGTATGACACGGATGTTTCTGAGAGGTCTAAAACCTGAGATTCGTCAATACCTTATCTCTCATAAATTTTCTCTGTATTCAGATGTTGTCAATAGGGTTCAATTATTAGAGTGAGATAATGAGTATGCTCAACCGAGGGACCACAACCAGGGTCATACCGGTGACAGCAGTCATCGGAGCGATGATAACCAGCGAGGAGGAAAAAATACGGATAAAAACGGTAACCACTCAGGTGGTAATCGTGGCCATGATAATAGAAGAGATGAGTCAAGTGAAAATTTCAAAAAGAGGAGATTCAACAATGACGGGAAGACATCAGCAGCAACACTAGCATCAACTATTGCTAGGGGAGGAGAACGACCACCAGTCGTGTGTTACAAATGCGAGAAAGAGGGACATATTAGCCCAAACTGCCCACAATAATCCAAGGTATGTTATAACTGTGGAAAGGAGGGTCATATAGCCCGAGAATGTTCTGTAGCAAAACCAAGTTCAGTGGGGATGGTGACTCCAAAGGCTGTCCCGGATAAGTCAAAATCAGCGGTTCCTGAAAGAGCGTTTGTCGTGACTGGCCAAAACGTAAGGAACCCGAACGAGGTGATCACGGGTAAGCTAATCTTGAATTCTTGCGAAGTTTATACCTTACTAGATACCAGTTCTACCCATTATTTTATCTCTCCTACTTGTGTTCAACGTTTAAACTTGACTGAGAAATTAGACTTTCACTTATATGTTGAAACTCTGTTGGGTGAAATCTTCGTTACATCTACAATTTATAAATCTTGCTTGATCCAAGTTGGCACTATCACATTACCTGTTGATCTTTTCTCTTTAAAGATACTTGCTTTTGATGTGATTTTAGGAATTGATTGGTTAACCATTCATCATGCCAAAATTGATTGTTTTCATAAGGTTGTTAGTTTTTATATTCCTAACCAACTTGTTATGCGAATTCTAGCAACTAAACCACTAAAATCAGTCACTGTCATATCAAGCCACAAAGCTATTCATTTATTGAAAAACGGATGTCAAGCTTTCTTAGCCCTTCTTAGCCCATGTTATGGATTTGAACAGAGACAAGTCAGATTTGAATAATATTTCCGTTGTTAGAGAATTTCCTGAAGAACTTCCTGGTCTACCCCCGGAACGTGAAGTTGAATTCTTTATTAACCTTGAACCGGGTACAAAACCCATTTCTAAAAACCCATATCAAATGACTCCTATTGAACTTCAGAAGTTTAAAGTCCAACTACAGGAGTTATTAGACATCGGTTTCATTCATCCTAGTACATCTCCTTGGGGTGCTCCTGTGTTATTCGTAAAGAAGAAAGACGGGAGTATGCGACTTTGTATTGACTACCGAGAATTTAACCTTGTCACCATCAAGAATAGGTATCCGTTACCTAGCATTGATGACCTATTTGACCAGTTACAAGGAGCACAATTCTTTCCAAAGATCGACCTTCGTTCTGGATATCATCAGCTGAAGATTAAAACTGAGGATATTCCAAAGACTGCCTTCAGAACTCGGTACGAGCATTATGAATTTTTAGTCATATCTTTTGGATTGACTAATGCTCCAGCGGCTTTCATGGATATGATGAACCGAGTATTCAAGGACTATTTGGATCAGTTCATTGTTGTATTTATTGATGACATTCTCATATATTTCAAAAGTCGTGAAGATCATGAGCACCATTTGAAGCCGGTGCTCCAAAGGCTTCGTGAAAACAAGCTATATATCAAGTTGAAGAAATACGAATTCTGGCTTGAGGAAGTAGCATTCCTTGGGCACGTAGTGTCAAAACATGAAGTATCTGTTGACCTGACTAAGATTGAGGCAATAAAAAGTTGGGAGCAACCAAAGTCGGTAACCGAAGTACGTAGCTTTTTGGGCTTAACTGGTTATTATCGGAGATTCGTGGAAGGATTTTCTCGAATCGCTACTCCGTTAACTTAGCTGACTCAGAAAGATACAAAATTTGTATGGAGCGAGGAATGCAAGAAGAGTTTCCAAGAGCTCAAGAGGAGACTCATTTCGGCACCTGTTCTGACAATACCATCTGATTCAGATGGATTTGTTATCTACAACGATGCTTCAGGCAAAAGGTTAGGATGTGTTCTCATGCAACGTGGGAAAGTCATAGCCTATGCCTCGTGACAACTTAAAGAATATGAGAGGAATTATCCTACTCATGATCTAGAGTTGGCAGCAGTTGTTTTCGCGCTAAAGATCTGGAGGCACTATCTATATGGAGAGAAAGTGGAGATATATTCAGACCATAAAAGCCTCAAATATTTCTTCACCCAAAAGGAACTCAATATGCGACAACGATATTGGCTCGAGAGGTTAAAAGATTATGACCACACCATTCAATACCATCCTGAAAAAGCAAACGTGGTAGTTGACGCGTTGAGTAGAAGATCATATGCAAGAACGAGTGCGATGATGTCAAATATACGTATAGAACCAACTTTAATCGATGAAGTTAAAGTTGCTCAAGCCACAGACCCGGAGCTGATGCGTATGAAGAAGAAAGTACAAGAGGGTGCTATTCCAGAAGAAAGAATCGATGAAGAAGGAATACTTTAAGTCCACTCCAGACTTTGTGTTCCTAACTATTCTGATTTAAAGAACAAGATCATGATGGAGGCACACAATACACCATTTGCAATCCATCCTGGAAGTACCAAAATGTATCATGATCTTCAACATACATTTTGGTGGAACAATATGAAGAGAGAGATCGCGAAGTTTATCTCGATGTGTTTAACTTGTCAACGTGTAAAGGCGGAGCATCAAGTGCCTAAGGGTCCATTGTAACCACTTGATATTCCGAAATGGAAGTGGGAACACATTACCATGGATTTCGTTACGGGTCTTCCCACGGTTTCTCAAGGCATAAATGCTATTTGGGTTATTGTTGATAGATTAACCAAGTCTGCTCATTTCTTGCCGATACGGGAGACTTATTCCCTTGAACGTCTTTCTCATACGTATGTAAATGAGATTGTGAGATTGCATGGCATGCCAGTATCCATAGTTTCGGATCGTGACCTAAGATTCACTTCATGATTTTGGGTTAGCTTGCAAAAAGCTATGGGCACGGATTTACGATTCAGTTCGGCATACCATCCTCAAACGAACGGACAATCAGAGAGGACTATTCAAACTCTTGAAGATCTATTAAGACTTTGTGTCCTAGATTTCAAAGGGAGTTGGGATAAGTATTTACCATTGGTGGAATTCTCCTACAACAACAGTTATCAGGCAAGTATAGGTGTGTCTCCATTCGAAGCATTATATGGACGAAAATGTCTCTCTCCAATATGTTGGGATGAGGTGGGTGAAACAACATTGTTGGGACCGGAGTTGGTACGTATGACTACAGAAATGATCCAAATGATTCGACAAAGTATACAAACGGCTCAAGATCGACAAAAGAGTTATGCGGATCTTCATCGCAAGGACGTGGAATTTAGTATTGGGGATCATGTATTATTGCGTGTTGCCCCATTGAAGGGAGTTACAAGATTCAGGAAGAGATGAAAGCTCAATCTAAGATTTATTAGTCCATTTCAGATTCTTGACCGAGTAGGAAATATAGCCTATAGACTTGTTTCACCTCCAAGTATGTCTCGTGTTCATAATGTTTTTCATATATCTGTGCTTCGTAAATATGTGAAAGACCCGAACCACGTTATTGAGTTAGAACCGGATGAGATAGCCGAAGAGTTAACGTACGAGGAGGTACTTATCAAGATCTTGGATAGGAATGAGAATGTCTTACGTACAAAGGTCATACCACAAGTTAAAGTTTTGTGGAGAAACCATGCTATTGAGAAAATGACCTGGGAGTTGGAAACTGAAATGAAAGCGAGGTATCCTCACCTTTTCGAAACACTAGGTACGTACGTCAATTTCGAGGACGAAATTTCATAAGGAGGGGAGGTTGTAAGACCCTAACTTATTATAAATAAAATTAAATTTTCTCTATTTATTATTTTGAAATAGTAAGGGTTGATTTGATTAATGTGGTTAGTTATGGGTAAAATACGCAAATATTTCAAATATGCAAGTGGTTATAAAATATTCATTTTTATCAGAGAATATTTGTTTGGTCGTGGAATATTCTTACTGTCGGGAAATATTCGTACGACGGCGCAACCTTGTGTGGGCCCCATAGCGGAAAGCGATTGGATGCAGAAAATGACAAGTATAAGTTGTTTATAAGTAACGACGTAGTTGTTACCGTTAATACTGTTGGAATACCCGGTGGTTAAAACACAGTAGCACACGATATTTCACCAATTATTGATTCTTACGTAGGAAGGCATTACTCAATAATTGTTACAGTAGTTACTGTTCAATATTTTATTTTATTGATTCAATAATTGCTACGTTGATAATTTATATTATTGTTGTTTCAATAATTGTCACTACACAGTATTTTCATTATCAGATCAATAATTCATATTATTTTAATAATATTATTAGATAACATTATTGGCAATGTCTAGAAAGTTCTGTCTAAGGAGAGGTTTGGTCACCTAATTACGCGTCAGTAAGGAGAAATCCTTATTGGAAAGTCTCCTCTTTCTTGGGAACTGTCTGGTTATCAGTATTGTGATTCTGTAATATTATTTGTGAATAATTAATTATTGATTTATATGATAAGAAAAATATTCATTTTATGTGGATATGGATGGAGAAAATTTTTAATGTGACAATTATTGAAAAATTGTTATTTTTGATAAATAATTCATTTAATATATTATTATATTTTAATAATATAATAATGGTGATATTTTTACAATAAATGTGGGATATATGAGTATATAAGGAGGAGGAGTATTTTTGTTACAATTAATGTTTAAAACATGTTAAACATGTTGGTGGACCTCATTTCTTGATTGAAATTGGTTTATAGCCCGTAAAATCGCCCATTTGTGGATTTCGGTCAATTTTTATTTAGAATTTTGAAAATCTTTCTTCTGCAAAGCTGTAGATAATGGAATTTCCTATGAGAAAGACATAAGATTTGAATTTTTCTGACAAAAGGGCTATTCATTATGAATTATTGAAGTTCCGAAGTTCCGAAATAATTAATTTTTGGAAGTTTTAATTATTATTTTTAAGAAAAACATTTTTGTTATTATTGGTGGGCCCCACTAGTATTGAAAACATGATGAATTCAGATTCAAGAGGTGGGCGTAAAGATTTATTAAAAATATTAATATTTTATTAAATTTTCTGCTTTGGTGTTCTAAGCATTTTCCTATAAATAGGGTGCTTAGGGTAGAATTGAAAATCACACCAGAAACTGAAGTTTTCTCTCTCTATATTATCGAGCGTATTCTTGTGAGTATTTTGATACTTTAAGTGTTGCTATACGGTGCAAGTTTTTTCAGCGTTATATCTGATATTCCAACCAAAAGTACTATTCTTTTCGAGGTAAGGGATGTTATTTTTTTAAAATGATATTATTTCTTCTAATATCATTATGTTGCATTATTGGTAAGATTTTTCTTGTGAAATTCTTGTCTTTTAGTGTCGGGGTTACTATTCACGTATACGATACTATTCATGTATACGACACTATTCACGAATACGACACTATTCACAAAAAAATTAAATTTTTGTTTTTTTTCCAAAATATCTATTGTGGATTCTAGCTTTGATTGTATCCATGTTTTGATCAATCTTGAATTTTACTTCACTATGAATATTAATGAAGTATTTTTGAACTCGGATTGTCTAAAGTACGAATCCTTAATATTTGTTCTTTTGTTTCACTAGATTCATTTTCTTTAAAATATTTTTCATCATCCTCAGTCCTAAATAATGATATTGCTAAATATCTTTGGCCTGTAGTGCAAAGATGGTTGATTTTCTTATGAATATCTTTGGACTGTAGTGCAAAGATGTACAGGTGTAGAGATGAACATGACCGACTGATGAATATCTTTGGCCTGTAGTGCAAAGATAAATATTTGATTCAAGATGTATATTAATTGATGTTACAGAGATAAAATATTGATGATGGACTTTTAAATTCATAGATAATAGTAAATTTCATTCTCTACGTAACTCTTCTATGAATTATTATTTTCGCTGCGAATATTGATCTGAAACTTGTTGTCTATTGTATTTTATCAGATTTTTACCTATTAAAGACTAACGATAATTTGTTCTATATTATCTTAGTCATAATATTCTTTACTGGGCTAATTGAGCCCACCCTTTTCCTTTTTGTTCCATTTTTCTTCTCAGGAGGCGAGAATGTAGCGAGTACTAGTCGGGGTATGGAATGAAGGTCTTAGAAAGTTATTTTAGTAGTTCTCACCATTTTTGTAAAATAATATATCAATAATTATAATGAGGACTTATTTGAGTGTTGATATTATCTAGAAGACAATATTTGTATTTAAACTCACAGTTTTTATGTTGTATTAATAAAATTGTAATTGTTTCTGTACCATGTTATTGACGACTTAGAATGGGTGTTGTATACCTATTTTGGGGGCATCATAGTTGGTATCAGAGCTTAAAGATATGATCTCTAGCGATGATCGGGGAATAGAACTAGGAGGGGAGAGACGAGTAAATCCTTCGCTAGTGTGTCCTACCTAAGTTTATTTGTTAGTTGGTCAGTATATAGGGATATTATGTGATATGTTGATTTCCTTAATTAACCCTTATTTTATGGCAATATTTGAGAATGTTAACTGAGAATGTTAACAGTGGAGTAAATGAGACCGTGGAGACACCTTTACTCACCAACGAAGAGATTGAGTTAACACAAAGACCCATTTTTTACAATTTACAAAGGATGGAGATTGAGTTAAAGACTCCAGGGACCCACGGGATGATGGCAAATATACGAGTAAAACCGAATTTGATCGATAAAGTTAAAGCTACTCAAGTTACAGACCTGGGGCTGATGCGTATGAAGAAGAAAGTGCAAGAAGGTGCTATACCGGAAGCAAGAATCGATTAAGAAGGAATACTTAGAGTCAACTCTAGACTTTGCATTCCTAACAATTCTGACTTGAAGCATAGAATCATGATGGAAGCACACAACACCCCGTTTGCAATCCATCCTGGGAGTACCAAAATGTATCATGATATTCGACATTAATTTTGGTGGAACAATATGAAGAGAGAGATCGCGGAGTTTATCTAGAGGTGTTTAACTTGTCAACGTGTAAAGGCGGAGCATCAAGTGCCAAAAGGTCCATTGCAACCACTTGAGATTCCAAAATGGAAGTAGGAACACATTACCATGGATTTCGTTGCAGGTCTTCCTAAAGTTTTTCAAGGCATATATGTGATTTGGGTTATTGTTGATAGATTAACCAAGTCTGCTCATTTCTTACCTATTCGAGAAACTTATTCCCTTGAACGTCTTGCTCGTATGTACGTGAATGAGATTGTGAGCTTGCATGGTTTTGGATCGTGACCCAAGATTCTCTTCACGATTTTGGGTTAGCTTGCAGAAAGCTATTGTGACGCCCCCAAAATAGGTCCAATTCATCCAACCTATTCTGAGTCGCCAAATACATGATACAGAAAATAACTACAACTTTATTACTACAATTATCGTGCAAAATACAACAACACATATATTGTGAGTTTTAATACCAACTGTGACTCATGTCCCAACTATGGACGTCACCTCACATTGATACATTACATAAAGAAACAGTCAATAACTGTTTTAGAAATTAAAATATTTGGGAAGTGCTCAAGGAAACCTTCGTACATTGGAGGCCATGAATCTAAGTTATGATAGATATCATATGTCCAGAGAATTATCCTTGGTTGATCCAATAGACCCTAAAGAAAAACGAGAAGATTACTATCATGTTCCTTCCAATGGTGAGTCTTCTCCTGACATATAACTATCTCCACTGTCTCCAGTTGAAAATTATATTTCAAATAAACTCCAAGATCATATAGGTAGTGCTCGTAGATATACTCAGCAAGTGGATGTGCACAACCCTGACTTATGATAACTCGTAGGTCATTAGACATCTTGTATGTTAGTGGCAAAACACCCTTCCAAAGTTAGGTTCACCTTACCCTATTCGGTTCACCAAAATTAAATATCAAATGACGTATACAATACGACACACTTATCTAAAGTTCTCAATAAAACTATTTCCATACTATTTAGGGAGAACCTCAACAGCAATAAACCACCATTCTATTCCCCTGTTATCCCTGCTCGACCCGGCAACACTCTTATTACCTGAAAGGAATTGTGATGCAAAAGGGTGAGCACAACTAGCTCAGTAAAGAATATTATGACTAGATAATTAAATTATCAATAGCCTTCATCAGTAATAAATCAGAGATTTAGAACATATGGTAGATGATAAAATTTTCAACCATAGTTGCAGCGGAATGAGCAATCCATTAGAAGAGTCAAATAGATTGTAAAGTCTATTATCTTCTCCATGTTAAAAGTCCACCAACAATGTTTTATCCCTGTAACATCAATCAATAGTTCCTTTCCACAATCACATTAATAACTCATAATGATAATGTAGTTCTAATTTTCTCATCTCATCCAAGACGAAGATATTTTTCATCACATGTCTTTACCTAAAACATCAAATATCATGGTTATACCAAATCATAGTTCATGTTCATAATCATACTAATAAATTCATCTTTGCACCACGTCCCAAAGATATTCATCAACAGTTCATCTTTGCACTACATGCCAAAGATATTCAACAACAGGTTATCTTTGCACTACGGGCCAAAGATATTCATCAACAGTCCATCTTTGCACTACATGCTAAAGATATTCAACAACAATTCATCTTTGCACTACAGGCCAAAGATGTTAATATTTCAAAAAAATATATAATCATTTCAGAATTTATATAAACAATAATTATAACCATGTTGATCAATTTACCTTTTCTCTTAAGCTAAAAATAATCAATTGTAAATTCAATGGTCATGATCATACCAGTCAACAATTCATCTTTGCACTACTGGCCAAAGAGAACCCATAGTCACGATTATACCAATAATCTACCCATCTTTACACTCAAGTTAAAGAGAAATTTCTTCACCAGGGTTATAAAAATGTTATATATGATAATAAAACAATATGATCAAAATATGGATTTAATTTCAAGAGAAAGATTCATAAATCAATGATTTCATAACAACTTAATCCAAATGTTATAAATCACTTAATAATCTCATAATATAATATTATTAATATTACCACAATATTTTAATCATTTTTTTAAACTTATAAAAAATTATTTTAATTATTTATACTTTACCAATTAATGCATTTAATCATCCTAAAATGCCAAAATCATAAAATTTCATCACCAATAACCAAAACCCTCATCAGAAATCTGCATATACCTTATATAGGATTCCCAAGCCATAAAATCCCATTTTCTAATTTGTTACTTCACATAACATATTTAATTCATTCATAACTAGTCCATTTTCATGAAAAATACCAAATCAGTTTCAAAAATATTTCTTTTCTGGGATTTAGCAGAATATAGCCCATATTGAACATATATTTTTCTTGGAATTTTTAAAATTCATTTACTATTTTTCACATGGCCAAAACTACCGAATATTTAGACATTTATCATAAATTGTACGTTTGTCCAAAAATTCCAAAATTTACAGAATATACTGATGTTATATAGATGTACTCCCAATAAAAAGTTCACCAATTTTGGAGTTAACCACAAGGAGTTATAAGGGTTTACTTTTAAAATAGTCTTTTCTCATAAAATCCATAACTCCTAATCTATACATCCAAAAATTGCCATTTTTGAACACAATCTAGGAAACTCATCAAATTATCATTTTAAATTTTTCTAGAATTTTTGAAAGTTCAAAAAAATTTCGAAACTAAAAAACATAATAACCCATAAAATCTCTTACCTCAAAATAGCAGTACTTCTGACCAGAATGTAAAGCCGAAGGAACCTTGCACTGAATAGCAACTCTCAAAGTATCTAAATACTCACAAAATATGCTTGATAATATAGAGAGAGAAAGAGAGAAAGCTTATGTTTCTGGTGTGATTTTCAATTCTAACTCATCACTCTATTTATAGGAAAATATTAGCATGCCGAAGCAGACTTGACCTGCTACCTGATGGGTTTACCTGCTACTATTTTCACCGACCACATTTGAATTAGAATTTTAGCATATTTCTTCACCAACCATAGGTGGGGCCCACGTATTCTAGAATTTTCCACCAAAATGATAAATTCTGAAACTTCAACAATTTCTGAACTAGTCACCTCTTAAAATTCATAACAATTTATACGTTCATTTTTAACGGTTCAAAATTTGTGGACATATACTCAACTTATATATGTATAATATATCCAAAAATTACAACGATCCAACGGTCGGATTAAAAATTATAACTCACACAATATATCACAAGAACACTGGTTTGATTTTTAATACCTCATTTCTGACAAAAATACTAATAAAACACCTCAACATTAATTCTTTTATTTATAACCACATAAATAAATCCATCATTTATATCCGCATCAAATAAATATTTCCTTATCATATAAATCAATAATTAATTATTCATAAATAATATTACAGAATCACAATTATGACAACCAGGTCGTTCCCAGGAAAGAGGGGGCTTTCCGATAAGGATTTCTCCGTACTAGTGCGAAATTAGGTGACTAAATCTCTCATTGGCAGAACTTTTTAGACATTGCCAATAATGTTATCTAATAATATTATCTAAATAATATGAATTATTGATTCGAAAATGGGAAATACTGTGGTGTGACAATTATTGAAACAACAATAATATAAAATATCAACGCAACAATTATTGAATCAATAAAATAAAATATTGAACAGTAATTATTGTAACAATTATTGAGTAGTGTCTTCTTACGTAAGAATCAATAATTCAAAAATATTGTGCAATACCGTGTGCTACTGTGCAACCACACATATTACTGTATTTTAACCACCAAGTAATCCAACAGTGTTAACGGTAACAATTACGCAGTTATTTATAAAACTCAAACTTGTCGTTTTCTTCATCCGATAGTTATTCTGTTATGGGGTCCACAAATGACTGCGTCATCGTACGAATATTCCCCGACAACAAGAATATTCCACGACCAAACGAATATTCTCCGACAGAAATGAGTATTTTATAACAACTTGCGTATTTTAAAAATTTTACATATATCACCCTGAACTTTAAACTTTTATCAATTTAACCATTTATTGAATAATAATTATAAGAAAAATTGAATACTTTTATTTCATAAAATCTGAGGTCTTACAATCTCCCCTCCTTATGAAATTTCGTCCCCAAAATTTACGTACCTGATATTTCAAAGAGTTGAGAATACCTTGCTTTCATCTCAGATTCCATCTTCCTTGTCCTCGTGATTTCTCTATTGCTCATCTCCTGTATTTCAGATATCATTCTAGAATACAGCTTCAAAACAAAGGTTAATTGACATATCACAATTTGTCAACTTAAGTAAGAAAATTCAGCTTAGGTAGGACACACACTAGCGAAGGATATTACTCATCTCTCCCTTCTTAGTTCTAATCTCGGATCTCACCCAGAGACTATATCCTAAGCTCTGATACCAAATGTGACGCCCCCAAAATAGGTCCAATTCATCCAACCTATTCTGAGTCTCCAAATACATGGTACATAAAACAACTACAACTTTATTACTACAATTATCGTGCAAAATACAACAACACATATACTGTGAGTTTTAATACTAACTGTGACTCATGTGCAAACTATGGACAACACCTCACATTGATACATTACATAAAGGTACAGTCAATAACTATTTTAGAAATTAAAATCTTTGCGAAGTGCTCAAGGAATCCTTCAGACATAGGAGGCCATGAATCTAAGTTATGATAGATATCATATGTCCAGAGAATTATCCTTGATTGATCCAATAGACCCCAAAGAAAAACGAGAAGATTACTATCATATTCCTTCCAATGGTGAGTCTTCTCTTGACATATAACTATCTCCACTATCTCCTGTTGAAAATTATATTTCAAATAAACTCCAAGATCATATAGGTAGTGCTCGTAGATATACTCAGCAAGTGGATGTGCACAACCCTGTCTTATGATAACTCGTAGGTCATTAGACATCTTGTATGTTAGTGGCAAAACACCCTTCCAAAGTTAGGTTCACCTTACCCTATTCGGTTCACCAAAATTAAATATCAAATGACGTATACAATACGACACACTAATCTAAAGTTCTCAATAAAATTATTTCTATACTATTTAGGGAGAACCTCAACAGCTATAGACCACCGTTCTATTCCCCTGTTATCCCCGCTCGACCCGGCAACACTCTTATTACCTGAAAGGAATTGTGAAGCAAAAGGGTGAGTACAACTAGCTTAGTAAATAATATTATGACTAAAGATAATTAAATTATCAATAGCCTTCATCAGTAATAAATCAGAGATTTAGAACATATGGTAGATGATAAAACTTTTCAATCATAGTTGCAGCGGAATGAGAAATCCATTAGAATAGTCAAATAGATTGTAAAGTCTATTATCTTCTCCATGTTAAAAGTCCACCAATAATGTTTTATCTCTTTAACATCAATCAATATTTCCTTTACACAATCACATGAATAACTCAATCATAATTGTAGTTCTAATTTTCTCTTCTCATCCAAGACGAAGATATTTTTTATCACACGTCTTTACCTGAAACATTAACGACTATGGTTATACCAAATCATAGTTCCTGTTCATAATCATACTAATAAATTCATCTTTTCACCACGGGCCATAGATATTCATCAACAGTTCATCTTTACACTACATGCCAAAGATATTCAACAACAAGTCATCTTTGCACTACGGGCCAAAGATATTCATCAACAGTTCATCTTTGCACTACAGGCCAAAGATATTCAACATCAATTCATCTTTGCACTACAGGACAAAGATGTTAATATTTCAAAAAAATATATAATCATTTCAGAATTTATATAAACAATAATTATAACCATGTTGATCAATTCACCTTTGCTTTTAAGCTAAAAATATTCAATGGTCATGATCATACCAATCAACAATTTATATTTGCACTACTGGCTAACGAGAATCCATAGTCACGATTATACCAATAATCTACCCATCTTTACACTCAAGTTAAAGAGAAATTTCTTCACCAGAGTTATAAAAATATTATATATGATAATAAAATAATATGATCAAGATATGAATTTAATTTCAAGAGTAAGATTCATAAATCAATGATTTCATAACACCTTAATCCAAATATTATAAATCACTTAATAATCTCATAATCTAATATTATTAATATTACCACAATATTTTAATCATTTTTTAAACTTATAAAAATTTATTTTAATTATTTACACTTTACCAATTAATGCATTTAATCATCCTAAAATGCCAAAATCATAAAATTTCATCACCAATAACCAAAACCCTCGTCAAAAATCTGCATATACCTTATATAGAATTCTCAAGCCATAAAATCCTATTTTCCAATTTTGTTACTTCACATAACATATTTAATTCATTTACTCATAACTAGTCCATTTTCATGAAAAATACCAAATCAGTTCCAAAAATATTTCTTTTTTGGGATTTAGCAGAATATAGTCCCATATTGAACATATATTTTTCTCGGAATTTTTAAAATTCATTTACTATTTTTCACATGGCCAAAACTACCGACTATTTAGACATTTATCATAAATTGTATGTTTGTCCAAAAATTCCAAAATTTACAGAATATACTGATATTATATAGATGTACTCCCAATAAAAATTTCACCAATTTTGGAGTTAACCACAAGGAGTTATAAGGGTTTACTTTTAAAATAGTCTTTTCTCATAAAATCCATAACTCCTAATCTATACATCCAAAAATCACCATTTTTGGACACAATCTAGGAAACTCATCAAATTATCATTTCAAAATTTTTCAGAATTTTTGAAAGTTCATAAAATTTTGAAACTGAAAAACATAATAACCCTTAAAATCCCTTACCTCAAAAGAGTAGTACTTCTGACTGGAATGTAAAGCCGAAGGAACCTTGCACTGAATAGCAACTCTCAAAGTATCTAAATACTCACAAAATATGTTTGATAATATAGAGAGAGAATGAGAGAAAGCTTATGTTTCTGGTGTGATTTTCAATTCTAACTCAGCACTCTATTTATAGGAAAATGTTAGCACACCGAAGCAGACTTGACCTGCTACCTGATTGTTTTACCTGCTACTATTTCCACCCACCACATTTGAATTAGAATTTCAGCACATTTCTTCACCAACCATAGGTGGGGCCCACGCATTCTAGAATTTTTCACCAAAATGATAAATTCTGAAATTTCAACAATTTCTGAACTAGTCACCTCTTAAAATTCATAACAATTTATACGTTTATTTTTAACGATTCAAAATTTGTGGACATATACTCAACTTATATATGTATAACATATCCAAAAATCACAACGATCCAACGGTCAGATTAAAAATTATAACTCACGCAATATATCACAAGAACACTGGTTTGATTTTTTATACCTCATTTCTGACAAAAATACTGATAAAACACCTCAACATTAATTCTTTTATTTATAACCATATAAATAAATCTATCATTTATATCCGCATCAAATAAATATTTTCTTATCATATAAATCAATAATTAATTATTCATAAATAATATTGCATAATCACAATTATGACAACCAGGTCATTCCTAGGAAAGAGGGGGCTTTCTGATAAGGATTTTTCCTTACTGACGTGCAATTAGGTGACCAAACCTCTCTTTGATAGAACTTTCTAGACATTGCCAATAATGCTATCTAATAATATTATCCAAATAATATGAATTATTGATTCGATAATGGAAAATATTGTGCCGTGACAATTATTGAAACAACAATAATATAAAATATCAACGCAACAATTATTGAATCAATAAAATAAAATATTGAACAGTAATTATTGTAACAATTATTGAGTATTGCCTTCTTACGTAAGAATCAATGATTCAAAAATACTGTGCAATATCGTGTGCTACTATGCAATCACACATATTACTATATTTTAACCACCAGGTAATCCAACAGTGTTAACGGTAACAATTACGCCGTTATTTATAAAAACTCAAACTTGTCATTTTCTTCATCTGACAGTTATTCTGTTATGGGGCCCACAAATGACTGCGCCGTCGTACGAATATTCCCCGACAACAAGAATATTCCACGACCAAACGAATATTCCTTGACAGAAATGAGTATTTTATAACCACTTGCGTTTTTTGAAAATTTAACATATATCACCCTTAACTTTAAACTTTTATCAATTTAACCATTTACTTAATAATAATTATAAGAAAAAATTGAATACTTTTATTTCATAAAATCTGGGGTCTTACAGCTATGGGCACGGATTTATGATTCAGTTCGGCATACCATCCTCAAACAGACGGGCAATTGGAAAGGACTATTCAAACCCTTGAAGATCTATTAATACTCTGTGTCCTAGATTTCAAAGGAAGTTGAGATAAGTACTTGCCACTGGTGGAATTCTCCTACAACACCAGTTATCAAGCAAGTATAGGCATGGCTCCATTCGAGGCTATGTATGAACGAAAGTGTCATTCTCCAGTATGCTGGGACGAGGTGGGAGAAGCAACGTTGTTGGGACCAGAATTAGTACGCATGACTACAGAAAAGATCCAAATGATTCGACAACGTATTCAAACCTCACAAGATCGACAAAAGAGTTATGTTGATCTTCATCGAAAGGACGTGTAATTTAATATTGGAGATCATGTACTGTTACGTATTGCTCCATAGAAGGGAGCTACAAGATTTGGGAAGAGAGGAAAGCTCAATCCACGATTTGTTGGTCCATTTGAGATTCTTGACCGAATAGGAAATGTGGCCTATAGACTCGCGTTACCTCCAAACATTTCTCGTGTTCATAATATTTTTCACATATCTATGCTTCGTAAATATGTGAAAGACCTGAACCACATTATTGCGTTAGAACCAGATAAGATAGCCGAAGAATTAACGTACGAGGAGGTACCTGTTAGGATCTTGGATAGGAAAGAGCATGTTCTACGCACCAAGGTTATACCATAAGTTAAGGTTTTGTGGAGGAACCATGTTATTGAAGAAATAACCTGGGAGTTAGAATAGGAAATGAAAGCGAGGTACCCTCACCTGTTCGGAACACCAGGTACGTACGTCAATTTCGAGGACGAAATTTTATAAGGAGTGGAGGTTGTAAGACCCCAACTTATTATAAATAAAATTAAAATTTTCCTCTATTCATTATTCTAAATTAATAAGGTGTTAATTTGATACAATGCTTTGGTTATGGGTGAAATGTGCAAATTTTATAAAATAAGCAAGTGGTTATAAAATATTCATTTCTATCGGGGAATATTCGTTTGGTCGTGGAATATTCTTGTTGTTGGGGAATATTCGTACGACGGCGCAGCCATTTGTGGGCCCCATAACAGAAAACGGTTGGATGAAGAAAAATGATAAAGTATGAGTTTTTATGAATAACGGCGTAATTGTTACCGTTAACACTAATGGAATACCTGGTGGTTAAAATACAGTAATACGCGTGGTTGCACACGGTATTGCACAGTATTGTTGAATTATTGATTCTTACGCAAGAAGGCACTACTCAATAATTGTTATAGTAGTTACTGTTCAATATTTTATTTTATTGATTCAATAATTGCTGCGTTGATAGTTTATATTATTGTTGTTTCAATAATTGTCATTGCACATTATTTCCCATTATCAGATCAATAATTCATATTATTTGAATAATATTATTAGATAAACATTATTGGCAATGTCTAGAGAGTTCTATCAAGGAGAGGTTTGGTCACCTAATTGCGCGCCAGTAAGGAGAAATCCTTATTGGAAAGCCTTCTCTTTCTTGGAAACGGCCAGGTTGTCATAGTTGTGATTCTGTAATATTATTTGTGAATAATTAGTTATTGATTTATATGATAAGAAAATATTTACTTGAGGTGGATATAAATGATGGATTTATTTATTTTATGTGGTTATTAATGAAGGAATTAATGTTGAGATGTTTTTTCAGTATTTTGTCGGTAGTGGAAGTATTAAAAATCATCCGTTTGTGGATTTCGGATATTTTATGTTTAGAATTTGGAAAAACTCAAAGCTACAAAGTTGTAGAGAATTCAATTTGGTGTAAAATGGACATAAAATTCATATTTTTCTGATAAACGTGCTATTTTCTATAAATTATTGAAGTTTTGAAAAATAAAATAATTTTTATTAAAATTGGGTGGGACCCACTTTTTGGTTGGTGTTGAATACACATATGGGTTGCTGATTTTTTTGTCAAAGATGGTTGCTAGCTTATTCAACAAAGCATGTGTAGGAAAAAGGATGATTAAATTGTTATTTAGTTATTTTAGTCTCATATGGCGTTCTAGCATTTTCCTATAAATAGACGCTTATGTTAGAATTGAAAATCACACCAGAAACAAGTTTTCTTTCTCTCTAGATTATTGAGCGTATTTTTGTGAGTATTTTGATACTTTGAGAATTACTGTTCGGTACAAGTTTTCTTTGACTTTCTCTACGATATTCCAATCAGAAGTATCGTTATTTTGAGGTACGGGATGTTATTTTCTTCTTAACTGATATTATTTTCTTCAATATCATTATGCCGAAATATTGGTTTGAAATTTTTAATAAAATTTGGAACTTTTTATGTCGGAGTTACTATTCACGTATACGGTACTATTCATGTATACGGCACTATTCACGAATACGGCACTATTTACCAAAAAATAAAAATTTTCCTTTTTGTCCAAGATGTCTATTATGGTTACTATCTTTGATTTTATCCATGTTTTGATCTTTATTTTTTTGAATTCTACTTCACAATTGGTTATTATGAAGTATTATTGATCTTGGATAAACTGTTATACGAATCCCTAATATTTGTCCTTCTGTGTCACTGGATTCGTTTTCTTTAAAATATTTTTCATCAACCTCAGTCTTAAATGATGATATTACTGAATATCTTTGGCCTGTGGTGCAAAGATGAATGATTAACTGATGAATATCTTAGGCTTGTAGTGCAAAGATGAACAGGTGTTGAGATGAACATGACTGACTGGTGATATAAATGAATATCTTTGGCCTGTAGTGCAAAGATGAATATTTGATTAAAGATGTATATTGATTGATGTTAAAAGGATAAAATATTGATGATGGAATTTTAAATCTTAGAAGATAGTAGAATTCATTCTCTACGTGACTCTTCTAATGGATTGTTGTTTTCGTTGTATTTGTTGATCTAAAACTTGTTGTCTATTATATTCTATCAGATTTTTCCCTGTTGAAAACTAATGATAATTTGTTGTATATTATCTTAGTCATAATATTCTTTACTAGGCTAGTTGAGCTCACCCTTTTCTTTTTTGTTCCATTTTTTTTTCTCAGGAGGTGAGAACATAGCTGGATCGAGTCGAGGTATGGAGTGATGATTCTAGAAAGATGTTTTAGTAGTCCTCACTATTTCTGTAAAATAGTGTATGAATAATTGTAACAAGGACTTATTTGAGTGTTGATATTATCTAGAAGATAATATTTATATTTAAACTCACAGTATGTGTTGTCGTATTTTGCACGACAGTTGTATTATTGAAGTTGTAGTTTGCTTTCTGTATCATGTATTTGGTGACTCAGAATGGGTGTTGTATACCTATTTTGGGGGCGTCACAGCCTTCAACTATACCTCTATTTTTAACTTAGTCATGCAAGTATTATCAAACTTGCACCAACTCCCCTAATAGTAAATCATGTGAATCAACAGTACACACATGTGAACACATAGTTATAAGCATGTGAATTAATTGCAATTAATTGCTCATTTATCCGGTTAATTATCCGATTGGTCAATATAACATCCAGACATCAATTATTATCGAAATAAATATCAATTTTTCACTAACACCAATAATCCCATCACAATGGAACTGTAAATTTCATCTTTAATCAACACGAACTTATTCATCATTAATATTATAACTCATAATATTTAATAACCAGTTCGTTCCCAAGAAAGAGGGGGCTTTTCGATAAGGATTTCTCCTTATTGGTGCGCAATTAGGTGACCAAACCTCTCCTTGACAGAACTTTTAGACACTGTCAATATTGTAAATAATAATATGAATAAATTTATTGTCTCAATTATTGATTTAATAATATAACATATTATGCAGATGATACTGTGACAATAATTGAATCAATAATATGAGAGATATGATGCAGTAATTATTGTAGCAATAATTGAGTATAACAGAGTGACTTCTTACGTAAGCATCAATAATCAACACCATGTACTACTATGCAACCACGCGTATTACTGTACTTTTACTACCGGGTAGTTCAAAAGTTTTAACGGTAACACTTTCGTCGTTATTTTTAATAAAAGATAAATATGTCGTTTTTTAAATACGACAATACTTTCGTTGGGGGGGTCCACCAATGATTATGCCGTTGAACGAATATTCTCCGTGAAAATGAATATTCCCCGACCAATTGAATATTCCCCGACACAACGAATAACAACTTGTTTACTTTGTAAAATTTTTAAATATCACCCTTAATTTTAACCCTTTCTCAATTTAACCATTTACTAAATAACATAATAATTATAAGAAAATTGAATACTTTCTTTTCATAAAATTCGGGGTCTTACACCTATCTGATCCTCATAATGCTCGATTGCATACTGGATATGTATTCACATGTGGTGGAACCACCATTTCATTATGTTCAATGAAATAAACTATTGTAGACACATCTTCTAATAATGTTGAGATTTTGGCAATCCATGAAGCTAGTTGTGAATGTGTATTGTTAAGGTCTATAATTCAACACATATGAGGAGTTTGTGGTTTATCTTTAGGAAAAGAAGCACCGACGATCTTATATAAGGATAATACAACATCCATTGCCCAACTTAAGGAAGGATATATCAAAGGTGATAGAACAAAACATATTTCACCGAAGTTCCTTTTCACTGGTGACCTTCAGAAGGATGGTGATATAATTGTTCAACAAATACGTTCAAGTGAAAATTTGGCAGATTTATTGACAAAGGCACTTCCTACCACTACATTTAAGAACTCAGTTCACAATGTTGGATTTCGTCATCTCAAAGATCTCAAGTGATATAAGCAAGAGGGGGAGTAAATATCTGTAAGAATAATGTACTCTTTTTCCTTCATTAGGTTTTTGTCCAACAGAGTTTTTCCTAGTAAAGTTTTAACGAGGCATTTTCTTCAGTAATAGACATCCAAAAGGGAGTGTTATGAATAGTTATAAATATGGATGTCATACATTTCCTATTCCCTCGTATTGGTACATGAATGATGAAATTTTCTTTCATCTCCTAATTAAGTTTGTATTTCCTTTTAATCTTCTATCTTTCATTCATGTATTTGTAAAGCCTATAAATAGAGGATAAATAGAGGCTTACCATCCATGTATTGACAGACTTGAAGAATACAAGAAAATCTCTCTTCTTATTCTCAAATTGTGTTATCTCTAATTATATAATAGTTTTGAATGTTATTAAGGAATGAACTGAGTCACTTGTAAACTAGGCTAATTTAGGTGGGCCAAAGTGATCCAAATTTTTTGGAATTAAAAAAAAATTCAAAGCCCACTTTCTTGTGGGTGGGATGGTCTGTTTGATGGACTTAGACCCTTTATACTACTCCGAACACATCAAAATCAAACATTTGTATAGAATATGGGAGGGCCTTTGCTTCTCTTGGTTTAACAAAATCTCATTTTGACCATTAATCTCACCAAAATTTTCTCCTAAATTCAATCTGTACATGCTTATCAACCCTATTATCACAGGGGTCAAGCCTGGTCCCAAATTTTTGCTAAATTTCCAACCCTATGATGGCCTGATTTCCTCCTACAATCAGTCAGCCAACCCGCATAATGCTGTCCATCGCACTGTTTGCACCATCAGAACACACACACACCCTATTTGTATGGTTTACTATTAGGAAAAAGTAATTTGCAAGCAAACAAAGGGGAAACACACAAATTTATAGGCAAACACCCAACCTTTTATTATACTCTCAATAAACTAGGAAATTCGCACAAAGGTTTATAAAACTCAGCTCTCTAGCCTACTTATCTGATGTCTCTACACCACACTTCTCATATATATTTTTGTGCTCCCAGCATTGGCTATTTATAGCCTGGTGGTCATTTGACACCCCCAACTGCCAAGACATTTACACCAATAAAGTGCTGCCAACTAAAGGGGTGGCAGTTCCCCAACTGCCCCATAACTAATAACTGTCAGCAACATGCCTCTAAGCCTGTAGGCCATGCACACCTTGGGTCCCATCAACAATATGTTATCTGGCCACATTTCCCACTACTAGTAACTGCCCATAACCACCTTTCCAGCTGTTTCCAACTGCTGCCCACTCTTCTTAACATGATTTCCCCATGTTTAATGCAATCTGGCGCTTCAAAATGCACCTCAACTGCTCTTTGATTCAGCCCAAGCACATCCTAAGCCAACTGTGCACGCTAGCCTGATCTGTTAGTCTACACGTGCATCAACCTTGCATGTTGTTCAGCTTAGCATGACTAGCACTATGTTGTGCACTGCCCAACACCTTCTGTTGTTACGCAGTCCAATATGTGATGCTGCCTTCGCCACCAATCTAGTCTTGTCCTTCCTAGTTTGAACTCATGCACTATTTTGGCACGCTAGGCTCCGCCTATGCCATGCCCACGTTTAGTCCACCTCATGTATCACCAAGCCACTCGTCTGTTAGTCCTTGGTCTTAAGCCAATCGTATGTCAAGCCCAACCTTGACATTTCTTTGACATGCCAAGTCCATCGCCTAGTCTTACCCAATGTTTGCCGAGCAACGTTCTTGCTCGATCATGCTCCACTCATGAACGAGTCTTTGATTTGATCCAAAGCCACAATTCGATGTTTGACATTGTTATAAGGGAGCCCAACAATGTTCCAACGTCCAGAAGGCATCGCCCATGGCACCTGTCCATGGCCCCCGGTGACCTTCATGGAGCACCCCCCCTTATAATAGCACTTATGAAAATTTCCAAAGTGCCAACACTAGACATCAGACCTGTCTGAGGAAGTATAATGTAAGTTGCCTAGAACTTACATTTTTCTGACATAGTACATTTGTTGCACAATGATCCAACTTGCTGCCTAGTGTCATCCACTACTGCACAACGCTGCTCATTGCTGCTCAAAAACCTAAGTGTCAACCCGTTTGTCGACTAAGTGCGCCTAGCGCCCTTGTCTGTCGTACACTGCCGACTAAATGCACCCAGCGCCCATGGTTATCGTACACTGCTGCTCACTGATGCACGCATACACTTTGCCCCATAACTGAGTGTCAAGGCTTAGCTTGGCATGCTATCTAGGCGTCCCATATGCCAAGTCTGTGCCAACCCATTAAAGGGCTAACAAACCACCCCCACTTAAAGAATTCAACGTCCTCGTCGAAGAACTTCTGAGTAGTCCTTAATTATTAAATCACAGAGATCTTTTTCTAGCCATCAAGTCCGTCTGATGCCTTAGTTTGTACTGAACTTGGCATCTCCCCCTCCTAGAACAGCACTCTAAACCAAATTATTTTTTATTTCATGCAGGCCCCATTACCTTCACGCTACCAACTCTAACAACATTGAGGCTTTCCTTTGCACCCGAATCAGACCCCTCATGATCTTCATCAGCCATCAACGCTGCCACCTTCACTTTTTTCGGACAATCTCTTGCAAAATGTGGCCCGCTACAGATAAAATAATCGCCCGCCTTGGATTGTCCCTTATTTTTCTGCCCACAATCAGTAACCTTGTTACCCTTCTCTTACCCATTGCCAAGATTTACAGCGGCACGACCCTTGTCCGCCTTCTTGGTTTTGGTTCCCTCTTGGTCAGTTTTGTCAAGCCGCATGTATAAGACCCCAACTTTTATGAATAAAGATGAATTTTCTATAAATATTATTTTTGAATATTAAGGAGTGAATTTGATATAATGTTATAGTTGTGGGTAATATTTATAAATTTTGCAAAGTACGCAAGTTGTTATATTATATTCGATTGGTCAGGGAATATTCGTTTTAATAGGGAATATTCGTACGACGACACAATCATTGGTGGATCCCACAACAGAATTATTGTCGAAATGAGAAAACGACAGAAATAACTTTTTAATGAAAATAACGGCGGAAGTTTTACCGTTAACTATTGAAATACCCGGTGGTAAAAGTACAATAATATGCGTGGTTGCATAGTAGCACACGGTATTGATTATTGATGCTTACGTGAGAAGTCATTCAATTTTATTCAATTATTGCTACAGTAATTGCTGCATAGTATCTCACGTTATTTGATTCAATTATTGTCGATATTTTATATATTATTAAATCAATAATTGAGATGATATAGTTATTCATATTATTATTTTCAATATAGACGATGTCTAAAAAGTTCTGTCAATGAGAGGTTTTGTAAGATTCCGACTTTTGATAAATAAAGATTTAATTTTTTTGAAATATTTTTTTTTGATATTAAGATGTGAATTTGATATAATATTATAGTTCTGGGTAATATTTATAAATTTTGCAAAGTATACAAGTTGTTATATTATATTCAATTGGTCGGGGAATATTCATTTTAACACGAAATATTCGTAAGGGGTATTGTTTATTTCACATTCTGAAGAGATATTATTTTTCGTATTCGTATGAATATTATTTTCGTTCAATAATCATAAGAAATTTTATTTCGTTCAATATTCGCAAGAAATATTATATTCGTTTAATATTCGTAATGTATATTATTTTCGTTTAATATTCGTAATGAATATTATTTTTCGTTTAATATTCGTAAGGGATGTTATTTTTGTACAATATTCGCTTGAAATAATATTTTCATTCATACTCTGTAGTATGTAAGTAATATTATTTCGTTTCAGATTTCGAATTCTATACTCACTTGGTTAAAGTTTTGGCTTCTATACTCAATGAAATTAATAGAATATCCTTGATATTTGCGCTTCATCCAGTATCTTATCATGGAAATATTATTCTGAGCATTCTTGATAAGTTTTAATTTTTTCATGCCGGAGTACTATTCACGGGTTAATATTCATGAAGTACTATTTACAGGGTAATATTCACTCGAGTAATATTCATCCGGGGTACTATTCATGATAAAAATTGATTCATTTTCGGTCCAAATCATTTTTGGTGTAATATTATTCTTGAATTTTACTCCACAAAGCAGTATCATGTTGATAATTTGAACGTTATTGAATTCTGGATAAATTAAATTATAAATCTTTAAAATTTATCCTTGAACTTGTTTTATTGAATTATTATGTCATTGTCATCATCCTCATATTTATATTGTTTTGAAAGTCATCTTTGGCCCGTAGTGCATATATGGACTTGGTATGATTATGACCAGGGATTGTTCGGTATAATCATGACCGTAATATTACAAATGATGTGGTAAAAGTTCTCATTGGTCCGTAGTGCATTGATGGACAGTTTTCGGTATGATTATGGCCATGGATTCTCTTCGGCCAAGGGTACAAAGATGAATTGTTTTATGGCATGATCATGACCGTTAATGAAAACACGATTATCTTTGGCCTGTAGTGCATGTATAATTCATGGCCGTGATACTAAAGAATATCCTTGGCTCGTAGTGCAGGGATGATTCGATGATGTGGATTATTTATTAAGCTGAGTCTCAACGATAAAATTGATGATAAATTTTTTAAATCATAGAAGATAGTAGATATCATGCTCTACTTGACTCTTCTAATGGATTACTTATTCTGTTGCAGTTGTTGATCTAAAACTTGTTGTCTATTATATTCTATTAGTTGTTATTGTGACGCCCCCAAAATAGGTATACATCACCTATTCCGAGTCGCCAAATACATGGTACAAAATATAAATACAATCTTAAATATATAACATGAGCTCTGAGTTTTAATATAAATATTATCTTCTAGACAGTATTCAAACTCAAAATAAGTCCTCAATACATTTATTAACACACTATTTCATAGAATACTGAGGACTACTAATGCTATCATCTGGACCGTCACTTCGTTCCCCGACTAGTCCCTGCTACGTTCTCATTTCCTGAAGAGAACAATGAAAGCAAAAGGGTGAGCTCAACTAGCCCAGTAAGAAATATTATGACTAAGATAATGCAGAATAAATTATCATTAGCCATTAATAGTGTTAAACTGATACAATATAACAAACATCAAGTTTAACTGCAGCGGAACAAGAAATCCATTAAAAGAGTCAAGTAGAAAATAAAATCTACTATCTTCTATGATTTAAAAGGTTTTTCATCACTTTTATCAATGAGACTCAGCTTAATAAATAATCCACATCATCCCTGCACTACGACCAAAGATATTCATTAGTATCACAACCACAAATTATCTATGCACTACGGGCCAAGGATATTCGTGTATTCATCAATGGTCATGATCATGCCAACAACTGTCCATCAATGCACTACGGGACAATGAAAACTTTTACCACATCATTTGTAACATTACGGTCATGATTATACTGAATAATCTTTGGTCATAATCATACCAAGTTCATCTATGCACTACAGGCCACAGATAACTTTCAACATAATATAAATATGAGGATGATGACAATGATATAAGAATTCAAAACAAGTTCAAGAATTAATTTATCCAGGAACCAATAACGTCCAAATTGTCAACATGATACTGCTTTGTGGGGTAAAACTCAAGAATGCTCAGAAGAATATTTTCATGAAAAGATACTAGATGAAGCGCAAATATCAAGGATATTCCACTAATTTCATGGAGTATAAAAGCCAAAACTTTAACCAACTAAGTATAATAAAGAATGGAATAACAAAAGAAATCACCAGGCATGTGATAGACCGCACAGACAAATTATTCCAACAGAATAATAAATAACGGAACAAGGTCATGCGTAAACGCACACAGACAGGATATTCCAACAGAATAATAAATAACGAAATCAGGTCATGTATAAATGCACAGACATGATATTCCAACAGAATAATAAATAATGGAACCAGGTCATGCATAAACGCACAGACAGGATGTTCTAACAGAATAATAAAGAATTGAATAACAGAAGAATTTCACCATGTATGCGGTACTTTGCATAGATAGGTTATTCCAACATAATAATAAAGAATGGAATAATAGAAGAATTTCACCATGTATGCGGTACTTCGCATAGATAGGTTATTCCAACATAATAATAAAGAATGGAATAACAGAAGAATTTCACCAAGTATAGGGTAGTCCGCGTATACAGGTTATTCCAACAGAATAATAAAGAATGGAATAACAGAATTTTTCTTTATGAATATGAAAGAAATAATACTCCTTACCTTAAAAGAAACTGGATATAGGAGTAGTGAAGTAGCAAAATACTTTTCTTCTTTCTCTCTATAGTTTCTCTCTCTAGAGTTTCAATGAATTCGTAAGAAATAATGAAGGAATAAGCTTCTATTTATAGGAGAATGGACTGAATAGTAACTAATTCATGAACGATCCAGATTGATTTACTTTTAAATGGATGATCCATATTGATTTACTATGCAGTATTAATAAATATTCTAATAAAACAAAATCTTTTAAATAAAATATAATATATTCTATTTATAATCTAATAAAATGAATAACTTTATAAAAGTTTTCTATTTTATATAAAAAGATTTTACTATGCAAATACTATTCAGGCACTATGAAAACACTATGCATAATAAAATATAATATATTCTATTTAAAATCTAATAAAACAAATAACTTTATAAAAGTATTCTATTTTATATAAAAAGATTTTACTATACAAATACTATGCAGGCACTATGCAAACACTATACATAATAAAATATAATATATTCTATTTATAATCAAATAAAATAAAACTTTATAAAAAGTTTTCTGTTTTATTACATTTATAATAATAATAAAACCAAACTTATCACCTTTATTATAATTCACAATATTAATCGACCAGGTCGTTCCCAGGAAAGACTGGGCTTTCTAATAAGGATTTCTCCCTATTGGCGCGCAATTAGGTGACCAAACCTCTCCTTGGCAGAACTTCTAGACATCGTTAATATTGCAAATAATAATAATAATAACTTTGTTATCTCAATTATTGATTTAATAATATATAAAATATCGACAATAATTGAATCAAATAACGTGAGATAATATGCAACAATTATTGTAGTAATAATTGAACAAAACTGAATGACTTCTCATATAAGCATCAATAATCAATATCGTGTTTTACTATGCAACCACGTGTATTACTGTACTTTTAACATCAGGTGTTTCAACAGTTAACGGTAAAACTTCCGCCGTTATTTTCATAAAAATATTTTAGTCATTTTCTCAATTCGACAATAATTCCATAATGGGATCCACCAATGATTGTGCAGTCATACAGATATTCTCTGTTAAAACGAATATTCCCCGACCAATCGAATATTATATAACAACTTGCGTACTTTGCAAAATTTATAAATATTACCCACAACTATAACATTATATCAAATTCATTCCATAATATTCAAAAAAAATATTTTGAGAAATTTAAATCTTTATTCATAAAATCTGGGGTCTCACAATCTCCCCTCCTTATGAAATTTCGCCCTCGTAATTTACGTACGTATCTGATATGCCGAAGAGGTGAGGATACCTTGACTTCATTTCAGATTCTAACTCTTGAGGTATAACCTTTGAGTGTCGAATATAATCCTTCTTATCTAAAATTTTAACACGTATCTCATCATACGTTAAATCTTCTGCTATCTCATCTAGTTCTAATTCAATAATGTGGTTCGGGTCGTCCATATAATTACGTAACATCGATACGTGAAAAATGTTATGAACATGCGACATACTTGTCGGTAAAACGTGTCTATAAGCCACAGTTCCTACTCAATCGAGGATTTTAAATGGACCAATTAAATTGAGGGTTGAGATTTTCTCTCTTCATCGACTCTTGCTTCTAGAATAACGCCCTCTTGAACCTTCTTCTTCACATTCATCAGCTTCGGGTATGTAGCTCGTACGACTTTAACTTTATCGATTAAAGTCGATTCTACTCGTATATTTGATGTCACCATGTGGGTCCTTAGAGTCTTTAACTCTATCTTCATCATTTGTAAGTTATACGAAATGGGTTTTTGTGTTAACAACATCGCACTCGTAAACGTATACGATCTTCTACTCAACGCGTCAGCTACTACGTTCTCTCTTCCACAATGATATTGAATGGTATGATCGCAATCTTTAACAGCTCAAGCCAACGTCTTTGGCGCATGTTACGTTCATTTTAGTTGAAGAAATATTTGAGGGTTTTAGGAATGGGTTTTGTACTGGGGTCAATACAAAATTTAATTTCACGCTCTAGGTGTAGGATAAGAAGTCTTCAAGAATACGTCAGGAAATTTATTAACAATAGAAATATCATTCAAAACTGTGACTCTCATCCAAGACTTGGATAGTATGTCACATCGATACCTATCAACTTTCCATCGTCATTCACGACGTTGCCTACAAAAAGTCTGGCTTCGGTGTATTCCAAGACTTGGAAGTCACCATCGAAAGGCTCGGGGATCTTTACTCATGGCTTGATATGATAATGATTAACTTTAGTGGTTTGGTTACTTGAATTCACATAACAGGTTGGTTAAGAATATGAAAGTTAACAACCTTACGAAAAGCATGATGAGTAGTTAACCAATCGATTCCTAAAATCGCATCAAAGGCAAGTATTTTCAAAGAGAGAAGATCGACAAGTAACGTGAAAGTGTCGATTTGAATCAGCAAGATTTATAAACAGTGGAGATAACGAAGGTTTTTACTAACGAAGTTTCAACCAATAAGTCAAAGTCTAACTTCTATGGAGTCAAATTTAAATGTTGAGTGCATGCAAGAGAGATAAAAGAATGGGTAGAATCGATATCAAATAAGGTATAGACTTCGTAAGCATTTATGATTAACTTGCCCGTGATAACTTCGTTCGGGTTCCTCGACAAACGCTCTCACTTAAACTACCGGCTTTGACTTGTCTGAGACATCCTTTGGCATCATTATCCCAGCTGGACTTGACTTCACTACATGATAAAATTGTGCTAGGTGACCTTCTCTTCCGCAATTGAAACACGCTTTGGATTGCTGCGTACAGTTTGGACGGATGTGTCCCTCCTGTCCCCATTTGAAACATACGATCGGTGGTCATTCTTCTTCCTTTGAAATGGGTGCTGGTGCTACTGTCTTTCCATCATTATTGAACCTTCTCTTCTTAAAATTTCCACTTCTATTATCTTGGCCATGATTACCACCGAAGTGGTTACCATTCTTGGCATGATAATTTCCCCCACGATGGTTATCATTGTTCTGATGGACGTTGCCACTGGTACGATTATTATCGTGTTGTTGGTCGTTGCCTTTTGGTTGTACTGACTCATTATCGTGCTCCAATAACTGAGCTCTATTCACAACATCTGAATATAAACAAAGTTTATGAGAAATGAGGTATTGACGTATTTTGAGTTTCAAACCTTGCAGAAACATTCCCGTTATTCTCTCCTTATTATCTACCAAATGGGATGCAAACCGAGATAACTCAGCAAACTTAGCCTCGTACTACAACACGGTCATATTGTTTTGCTCCAACTTGATGAATTCCACCTCCTTCATATGACGAATACTTTCAAGAAAGTACTTGTCGTTGAATAATTCTTGGAACTTCTCCCAAGTTATCTTCAGTGCGGCAGGTTGAGTACACTTTACAGATTCCCACCAGTAATCTGCCTCTGCTCGCAACATGAAGGTAGCAAAGGGAACCTTTTGCTCCTCAGAGCATCCCAAGACATCAAATATCTTGCAGATCTGCTTTATCCACGCCTCCGCCTTAAGTGGTTTTGGCTCTCTAAAAAACTCCGGTGGTCCCAGTTCCTTAAATTGCTTGGCGGTGACCGTCCGAGAGTTGCCAGTGTTTCCACCTACATTTTGGATAGGAGGCGCTCTTGCCTGATGTTGCATGGATTGTGTTAGTTCCCGAAAACACAATAGTTATCTAGAAGGGGGGGTTGAATAGATATTAAAAACTTTTCTTTGTTTAAAAAACTATTTGGATAAATATTTTAAGCACAGCGGAACTATTGATTCTTTGAAATCCCTTTTAGATAGCAGATTAAAGAGAGAAAGGTAATTATTGTAGTTAGAGCAGTTATAGCAGTTATAACAGTTATAAAGACACGATTGTTTTTAAGTGGTTCGGAGCACTCAAAGCTCCTAGTCCACTTTTCTACTCCTTGAGTAGGAAATCCACTAAGGATGTCTTGTACACTTTCTGAATCTCAAAGATTCCTTCTAGACCAGTAGTCTAGGCACTTCTAAATTCACTTTTGAACTCTTCAAGTCCAGCAGACTTGGCTCTTCACAGTTCACTTAGAACTCTTCAAGTCTTTCTAACTTGGAACTTCTTACTTCAGTAGATTAATGATTGTTGAGTTGTGATTGATGCTACTCAGTTGCAGTTAAGTACTTGTTCAAAAGAACTGAGTAGTTGAGCAAGCTTTCCCTTTTTCTCAGATCGTAGAGTTCAGCGTTTAGAGTTCTTGTGCGTTTTGTTCAATACTTGCTTACCTTTTCTCATCTGTCTTTGATCTGTATATATGTGATCTTGAAATCTATCCGTTGAAGTCATCTGATGAACCATTAAATGCGTTTGACATTTCTTAGCTTTTATGGAGACTTTTCTGTACATCTTCTGAATTGCACTCTGGCCCACTGACACAGCAGACTTCTTTCTCACCTAACACCTCAAAAGGTGTTTTTCTGTGCCCAATGGTCCTTTTCTTAGCTTCTTGAATACGTTTCTTTTGATCAATACTAAGGATATCTTTTGTACGTTGGGACTGGTGAGAGCTTCAACGTTTAAAACCCATTCCATATTTGTTGGAGTTTATCTTCAAATGAACGATAGGGCTTGATGTTTCTGACACAAGGCATATGTCACTCTACTATCAATATTGTAGTGTCTTGTCATATTGGTGCTCGTACTTAAGAGACCACTACACTTTCTCACTACGATCTGTTAACACTATGATCTTTGCTTGCTCGCCTTGCAGACTCTGTGTTTCCGAGAGAACCCTACGATCTCTTAGTTAGCTCGGCAAACGTCTGGACCACTCTATGAGTCCTGGAGAGGCCCGTCAAGGTAGATACACTAAGATCATCTCAGCTCTGTGATCCTGCCTTAGCTTCTGCATTCTGTTGATCAAACGAATAGACTACTAGCCTATCTATTCTTTCTAGCCATAGATCAACCTAACAGATTTGATCTCCTTATCTATATAAGTAAACATTAAAAAGGCTAAGATCAACCTAACAACTTTGATTTATCACGAAGTCCTTGTACATATATTCTTTGAAGGACTTTACATAATCATGAGCTTTTTCATAAAACATCAAATCACAATATACATTCTTCCAATAATCTCCTCCTATTTGATGTTGACATATCCAAGGAGATTTGTTGTCTTGGTTATAAAGTTTTATAAGCAGTTATAGTAAAGTAAACATGACTTAGTATTTCAGTGAGAAACTGAAATTTCTAGAGAATAAGAATGAATTTATTGATGTATGGACACAGATATTACATTTAAGATTGGCTACATCGATACAATTTGAAATTCAACTTATCTCTATTTCTTTGGTTTTTTGCTTCTTGGAGGATTTTCATATTCCTCAGCTCTCCTCTTTCTACTTGCTTCATTTCTTCTAGCCAGATCTTCCAGCTCACTGGGGCTTAGCCTTGGATTGTGATCATGCCTATTCATGAATGCAGGATCTCCAATTGGCATTCGTAGGCCTGTTGTTGTCACCGCATAAGAGCAGGTAGTTTGCCCTTGACTCCTTAATGGTTGAGCCATTAAAATTTCCTGCTGATAAGATCGTTGAGTCTGATGACTGGATCGTGGTTGAGTGATTTGCCTTGGCCTTGATTGGAATTGTCCTTTGCTGAGTTTGCTGAGTGATTTGCCTCGGACTTGATTGGAAGTGTCATTTTCCTCTGCCCTTGCCTCCCTGATCTCCTAGCCCTTTATTCTCCCCCTTTATGTCAACATCAAGGGTTCGCATGTCTACTGAGAGGCGAGTGACTCCTTGGGACAAGCTCATTAAGTTGACTCTGAGTTTGAGCAATGTCCTCATGATTCTCTTGGATCAAGGCATCAGAACGAGTTTCTCGTCGTTGAAAAATGTCGAGGACAATCTCAATCTGCTTCATTTGGCCCGTGGAGAAATCTTAAAATTCTTTGACTGCAGTTTGAAGACTTTTGATGCTCTGTATCATTAGATTGTTTTGAGATTCTTATGTTTTTGTAATATTAAGATAGCATCCTGATGCCTTTTAGCTGCAAGAAAGTGAATGTCGTCCCTGTCTTTTATGCTTTGAAGCATTTCTTTGATGATATCTTTGAGTGTTTTAGACAATTCGGAGCTTAGGGAGCTTGGAAGATTATTTGCAGCATTGATCATTGATGTTAATCTTAGCTGTATAAGTGCAGTATGATCTTCAAGACTCTCGTCTAGTTCTTTGATTACTTTCTCAGACATGGCTGACAAATCAGCCTTTATGGATAATTCTGACAGGATTTCATCTAGATTTGGAATTTGTGAGGGAGGTGATGTGCTCTTGAATTGATCTTGTAGTGAGTAGAGAGCAAGTTCGAGATTGAAGCATTCATTTCTAGATGAGGAGGGAATATCTGAAGGAGGAGCCTGGGTTTGAATGTTGAAGCTTAGTGACTCTACGATTTGTGGTGGATACTCCACCAAGGGGCTAGAGTCAGTGATCATAGAGGTGGTAGGCTGTGGGAGTAATAGGGAGTGGCTCTTATTTGGTTCCTCAGTTACAGAATTTTGAGATTCAGCAACTGGAAATTGATTTAGTGGATGAAGAATAACTTCCAACCATTGCGGGAATTCATAGAATTGATTAAATGTAGATGATGGCAAGTGATTATTTCTAAAAAGAGTTGGGATAGATAGTACCTCAAGTGTATTCCCTGAGGAAAAATTGAATTTCCTTGGGAATCCATTTGCGAGTACTGAGATAGCTGGATACTCTTTGAAACTCCAGAACATGTGATCCCAAGAGTTCAGAATTTGAGCTCAGTGGAAGGGCATCATAGGAAGATATGCAAATAGTTGCTCATAGTTGGCTCTTCTGTGCCCATCAATGCCTACAGATATAATCTCAATCTCATCACCTTCTTCTCTGTTTTCACTGGAGGATTCCATTATGTCAATTGCTTCAGGATGTTCTTGCACTGGTTCTTCATTATCTCCTCCAGGAATTTCTTTTTCTGCTATTGAGGTGTCATGATCCTCCCTCTCAGCTTGATCATTCTTTTGAAATGTCGATAGCTTCCCCCTCAACTGGAGCATCCTCTGACAGGAGATCTTCAGGCATCTCCCCCTTAGCAGGAGTATCTACTATCATCAGATCTTTTGGTGTCTCCCCCTCAGCTAGTTCCTTTTCAGCAGACAGTTCTTTGTCTTCCCTCTTTAAAGCTTTCTCATTGACAACAATATACTTCTTGACCAATTTCCTTCTTGGCTTTTTAGGCCGTGCCACAGCCTCAGTACTTTCTTCAGTTTTGTCTTTCAGATCAGCCAATACATTTGATGCAGCTGCTTCCTTGTTTGATCTGGGCTCTACGATCGGAGGAGACTCTACGATCGAAGAGGCGGATGGCTTTTTGCTCTTGTAGCTAATCTTACTCATCTTCAGCAGCTGAGATATAGTTGCTCTATCTTCTTCTGCCTCAGCCTGCTGTTTCTTTCTTCTCAGGATACTTAAAGTCTCAATATCTGAGGACTCTACAGACTTGTTGGTGGTGGATGTAAGACCCCAATTTTTATAAATAAAGATGAATTTTTATAATTATTATTTTTGAATATTATGGAATAAATTTGATATAATGTTATAGTTGTGGGTAATATTTATAAATTTTGCAAAGTACGCAAGTTGTTATAAAATATTCGTTTGGTCGGGAAATATTCTTTTTGTCGGGGAATATTCGTACGACGGTACAATCATTGGTGGACCCCACAACGGAAGTATTGTCGTAGTTAAAAAACGACAAAATTATCTTTCTATAAAATAACGGCGGAGGTGTTACCGTTAAAATTGTTGAACTACTCGGTATTAAAGTACAGTAATACGCGTTGTTGCATAGTAGCACACGGTGTTGATTATTGATGCTTACGTAAGAAGTCACTCAGCTATACTCAATTATTGCTACAGTAATTGATGCATCATATCTCTTATATTATTGATTCAATTATTGTCACAGTATCATCTGTATAATATGTTATATTATTTAAACAATAATTGAGACGAAAAGTTATAAATGATTAATAATTGTTGAAAGATTAAATATGTGTTGATTAAAAATAAAATGATTTCTGGTAATTTTTATTCAATCCTTGATGTATATAAAGAGTCTATTATTAGACGTTTGTGGTAAATTTAATTATTTATGGGGGGCCATATGTCATCATCTAAGAGTCTCTTTCATAAATAGTAATTACCTTCGTAAATAGTAATTACCTTCGTAAATAGTAATTACCTTCGTAAATAGTAATTACTTTCATAAATAGTAATTACCTTCGTAAATAGTAATTACCTTCGTAAATAGTAAATACTTTCGTAAATAGTAATAAATCTTCTATAAATAGAGGCCTAGGGCTTCATTATTTTTCACAAATTCGTTCAAGCTATAGAGAGAGAAAGTATAGAGAGAATAAGAGAGAAAGAAGAAGAGTATTCGGTTACTACACTACTGCAGTATTCAATCTCCTAATAAAGTAAGGGGTGTTATTCTTTCTTCTTGAAGAGAACTTATGTTATTCCATTCTTTGTTATTCTGTTGGAATAACCTGTAAAAGTGGCATACCCTATACATGACCTGTATACGCGGAATACCCTATACTTGGTGACATCCATTTACTATTCTGTCTTTATATTTCTGTTAGAATATCCTGTCTGTGCTATACGCCGGACCTGGTTCCATCTTCATTATTATTCTGTTGGAATATCCTGTCTGTGCGTTTTACGCCGGACCTGGTTTCGTTATTTATTATTCTGTTGGAATATCATGTCGGTGTGAATTTCACCTGACCTGGTTCCGTTATTATTATTCTGCTGGAATAACCTGTTTGTGCGGTCTCTATCGCATACATGGTGATATCTTTTGTTATTGTATTCGGTATTACTCAGTTGATTAAAATTCTGACTTCTATACTCCATGAAATTAGTGGAATATCCTTGATATTTGCGCTTCATCCAGTATCCTTTCATGGAAATATTTTTCTGATCATTCTTGAATTTTACTCTACAAAACAGTATCATGTTGACAATTTGGACGTTAATAATTTCTGGATAAAATAATTCTTGAACTTGTTTTATTGAATTCTTATATCATTGTCATCATCCTCATGTTTATATTTTGTTGAAAGTCATCTGTGGCCTGTAGTGCATAGATGGACTTGGTATGATTATGACCAGGGATTATTCGGTGTAATCATGACCGTAATATTACAAATGATGTAAAAATTAAAAATCCTCATTGGCCCGTAGTGCATTGATGGACAGTTGTTGGCATGATCATGACCATTAATGAATACACAAATATTCTTGGCCGTAGTGCATGAATAATTGTGGTCGTGATACTAAAGAATATCCTTGGCCGTAGTACAGGGGTGATTCGATGATATGGAATATTTATTAAGCTGAGTCTCAGCTATAACAGTGATGAAAAACCTTTTAAATCATAAAAGATAGTAGTTTTTATTTTCTACTTGACTCTTTTAATGGATTGCTGGTTCCGCTGCAGTTAAACTTGATGTTTATTGTATTTTATCAGTTTAACACTGTTGAAGGCTAATGATAATTTATTATGCATTATCTTAGTCATAATATTTCTTACTGGGCTAGTTGAGCTCACCCTTTCTTTCACTGTTCTCTTCAGGAAATGAGAATATAGCTGGGACGAGTCGGGGAACGGAGTGATGGACCAGAAGATAGTATTAGTAGTCCTCACTATTCTGTTAAATAGTGTGACAATAATTGTATTGAGGACTCCTTTTGAGTTTGTATGATCTCTAGTCGACAATAATTGTATTCAAACTCACAGTTATATTTTGTCGTATTGTACACGACAGTGGTATTAGTAAGTTGTATTTGAATTCTGTACCATGTGTCTGGCGACTCAAGATGGGTGATGTATACCTAATTTTGGGGGCGTCACAGTTGGTATCAGAGCTTAGGGATATGATCCCTGGCTAAGATATGAGACTAGAACTAGGAGGGGAGAGACGGGGAATTCCTTTGCTAGTATGACCTACTTAAATTTATTTTGTATTTAAATTGGTTGGTCAGAGTTTAGAGATATTATGTTACATGTCAATTAACCTTTGTTTTGTGGCAGTATCTGAAAATGACATCTGAGAATGTTGAGAATAACAATGGAGCACAGGCGATCGTTGATTCACCATATATCAATAATCAGGATAATGTGCATCAGGAAGGCGACAATCCTCATGCAAACAACAACACTGACCAAGTGATGAATGATCAAATGTTCAGAGGCTTTATGCAATTCATGCAACAGCATGCGAGAGCGACTCCTGTCCAAAACGTAGATGGAAACACAGGAAACTCTCGGGCGGTCACCGTTAAACAGTTCAAGGAGCTGGGACCACCGGAGTTTAAGGGAGAGCCAAAACCACTTATGGCGGAAACATGGATAAAGAAGATTACCAAGATATTTGATGTTTTAGAATGCTCCGAGGAGCAAAAGGTTCCCTTTGCCGCTTTTATGTTGCGCGGAGAGGCAGATTACTGGTGGAAATCGGTAAAACGTACTCAACCTGCTGTACTGAAGATATCTTGGGAGAAGTTCTAGGAGTTGTTCAACGATAAATACTTTCCCGAAAGTATTCGCCACATGAAGGAGGTGGAGTTTATTAAGTTGGAACAAAATAATATGACCGTGTTGCAATACGAGGCAAAATTTGCAGAGTTATCACGGTTTGCGTCCCACTTAGTGGATAATGAAGAGAGAATGGCGCGAATGTTTTTAAGAGGTTTGAAGCCGGAGATACGTCAACATCTTATTTCTCATAAACTGTGTTTGTATTCAGATGTTGTAAATAGGGCTCAGTTAGTGGAGCGCGATAACGAGTCAACTCAACTAAAAGAGAGCAGCCGGCAAAATTATAATACCAGCGAGAGTGGTCATCGAAGCGGTGACAACAAGCGTGGAGGGAATCGGCAGGCCAGAAATGGTTACCACTTCGGTGGTAATCAGGGCCAAAATAATAAGAATGGACATTTCAAAAAGAGGAGATTCAACAATGATGGAAAGACGTCAGCACCAACACCCGTTGTTAAGGAAGGAGAAAGACCACCTATCATATGCTTCAAATACGGAGGGGAGGGACACATCAGTCCAAATTGCGCGATGCCGTCCAAAACATGTTATAATTATGGAACAGAAGGTCACTTAGCCCGATTTTATCATTTACCAAAGACAAATTCAGCTAGGATGGAGGCACCAAAGGCCGTCCCAGAAAGGTCAAAGCCGGTAGTGCAAGGGAGAGTGTCTGTTGTGACCTCCCAGAAAGCAAGGAACCCGAATGAGGTCATCACGGGTAAGCTTATCATAAACTCTAACGAAGTCTATACTTTATTTGATATCGGTTCTACCCATTCTTTTATTTCTCCTACTTGCGCTCATCGATTAAATTTGACTCTGGAGAAATTAGACTTTGACTTATCTGTGGAAACTCCGTTGGGAGAAACCTTCATTACATCCACTGTTTATAAGTCTTGTTTGGTTCAAATCGGTACCCTCACATTACCTGTAGATCTTATTTCATTGAAAATACTTGCATTTGACGTGATTCTAGGGATTGATTGGTTAACTACTCATCATGCAAAAATTGATTGTTTCCATAAGGTTGTTAGCTTTCATATTCCTAATCAACCTATTATGCGAATTCAAGCGACCAAACCATTAAAATCAATCACGGTCATCTCAAGCCATAAAGCTATTCGTTTATTGAAAAACGGATGTCAAGCTTTCTTAGCTCATGTCACAGATTTAAACAAAAATACGTCAGTTTTGAACGATATTTCTATTGTTAAGGAATTTCCTGACGTATTCCCCGAAGAACTTCCTGGCCTACCCCCAGAGCATGAGATTGAATTTTGTATCGACCTTGAACCCGGTACAAAACCCATTTCTAAAGCCCCATATCGAATGGCTCCTATTGAACTTCAGGAGTTAAAAACCCAACTGCAGGAATTGTTAGACATTGGCTTTATTCGTCCTAGTACTTCTCCTTGGGGTGCTCCTGTTCTATTCGTGAAGAAGAAAGATGGGAGTATGCGACTTTGTATTGATTATCGGGAGTTGAATCATGTCACCATCAAAAATAGGTATCCATTTCCACGTATTGATGACTTGTTTGACCAGTTGCAAGGAGCCAAATTCTTTTCAAAGATTGATCTTCATTCCGGGTATCACCAATTGGAGATTAGAACCGATGACATTCCAAAGATGGCTTTCAGAACTTGGTACGGGCATTATGAATTCCTAGTCATGTCATTTGGATTGACTAATGCTCCTGCTGCCTTCATGGATATGATGAACCGAGTATTCAAGGAATATTTGGATCACTTTGTGGTCGTCTTTATTGATGACATCCTTATTTATTCCAAACGCCGTGAAGATCATGAGCAACACTTGAGGCTGACACTCCAAAAGCTTCGTGAATATAAGCTTTATGCCAAGTTAAAGAAATGCGAGTTCTGGCTTGAGGAAGTAGCATTCCTTGGGCACGTGGTATTAAGTCATGGAATATCTGTTGATCCAGCAAAGATTGAAGCTATTCAAAGCTGGGAGCAACCTAAATCAGTGACCGAAGTACGTAGCTTTCTCGGTTTAGCTGGTTATTATCGGAGATTCGTGGAAGGATTTTCTCGAATCGCTACTCCATTGACTCAGCTGACTCGGAAAGATACAAAGTTCGGTTGGAGCGAAGAATGTGAGAAGAGTTTTCAAGAACTCAAGAGGAGTCTCATTTCAGCACCTGTTCTAACAATACCATCTGGCTCGGAGGGATTTGTCATTTACAGTGATGCTTCGGGCAAAGGGCTGGGATGTGTTCTCATGTAACATGGAAAAGTCATAGCCTATGCCTTGCGACAACTCAAAGAATATGAGAAGAATTATCCTACTCATGATCTAGAGTTAGCAGCTGTTGTCTTTGTACTTAAAATTTGGAGGCATTACTTGTATGGGGAGAAAGTGGAGATCTTTACGGATCATAAAAGCCTCAAATATTTCTTCACTCAAAAGGAACTCAACATACGACAACGACGTTGGCTTGAACTGTTGAAAGATTATGATCATACCATCCAATACCATCCTGGAAAAGCAAACGTGGTAGCTGACGCATTGAGTAGAAGATCACATGCAAGTACGAGTACGATATGGTCAACGCAAGGTCCCATTTTGTGTGACTTGTAAAGGATGGAGATAGAGTTAAAGACTCCAGGGACACATGTGACGATGGCGAATATACGAGTAGAACCGACTTTAATAAATAAAGTTAAAGCTGCTCAAGCTACAGACCTGGAGCTGATGCGTATGAGGAAGAAAGTGCAAGAGGGTGCTATGCCGGAAGCAAGAATCGATGAAGAAGGAATACTTCGAGTCAACTCCAGACTTTATGTTCCTAACGACCCTGATTTAAAGTATAAAATCATGATGGAGGCGCACAATACACCGTTTGCAATCCATCCTGGGAGTACCAAAATGTATCATGATATTCATCATATATTTTGGTGGAGCAATATGAAGAGAGAGATAGCGTTGTTTATCTCAAGGTGTCTAACTTGTCAACGAGTTAAAGCGGAGCATCAAGTACCAAAAGGTCCATTAAAACCACTTAAAATTCCAGAATGGAAGTGGGAGCACATTACCATGGATTTCGTTACCAGTCTTCCTAAGGTTTCTCAAGGCATAAATGCGATTTGGGTCATTGTTGATAGATTGACCAAGTCTGCTCATTTCTTACAGATACGAGAAACTTATACACTTGAACGTCTTGCTCGTATATACATAAACGAGATTGTAAGACTGCATGGTATGCCGGTATCCATAGTTTCTGATCGAGACCCAAGATTTACTTCACGATTTTGGGTTAGTTTGCAAAAAGCTATGGGCACAGACTTACGATTTAGCTCGGCATATCATCCTCAGACGGACGGACAGTCAGAGAGGACTATTCAAACTCTTGAAGATCTATTAAGACTCTGTGTCCTTGATTTCAAGGGAAGTTGGGACAAGTTCTTACCATTAGTGGAGTTTTCCTACAACAACAGTTATCAAGCAAGTATTGGCATGGCTCCATTCAAAGCGTTGTATGGAAGAAAGTGTCGTTCTCCAGTATGCTGGGATGAGGTGGGTGAAGCAACGTTGTTGGGACCGGAGTTGGTACGTATGACTACGGAAAAGATTCAAACGATCCGACAACGTATAAAAACCTCACAAAGTCGACAAAAGAGTTATGTTGTTCTTCATCGAAAGGACGTGGAATTCAATATAGGAGATCGTGTGTTGTTACGTGTTACTCCATGGAAAGGAGTTACAAGATTTGGAAAGAGAGGAAAACTCAATCCTCGATTCATCGGTCCATTTTTAATCCTTGATCGAATAGGAACTGTAGCCTATAGACTCGCTTTACCGCCAAATATGTCTCGTGTTCATAACGTTTTTCACATATCCATGTTACGTAAATATGTGAAAGACCCAAACCACATTATTGAGTTAGAACCGGACGAAATAGCAGAAGATTTGACGTATGAAGAGATTCCTGTTCAAATCTTGGATAAGAAGGAACATATTCTACGCTCCAAGGTTATACCTCAAGTCAAAGTTTTGTGGAGAAACCATGACGTTGAGGAAATGACTTGGGAGTTAGAATCTGAAATGAAATCAAGGTATTCTTACCTCTTCGACATACCAGGTACGTACCCTAATTTCGAGGGCGAAATTTCATAAGAAGGGGAGGTTGTAAGACCCCAATTTTTATAAATAAAGATGAATTTTTATAATTATTATTTTTGAATATTATGGAATAAATTTGATATAATGTTATAGTTGTGAGTAATATTTATAAATTTTGCAAAGTACGCAAGTTTTTATAAAATATTCGTTTGGTCGGGGAATATTCTTTTTGTCGGGGAATATTCGTACGACGGCACAATCATTGGTGGACCCCACAACGGAAGTATTGTCGTAGTTAGAAAACGACAAAATTATCTTTCTATAAAATAACGACGGAGGTATTACCGTTAAAACTGTTGAACTACTCGGTAGTAAAAGTACAGTAATACGCGTTGTTGCATAGTAGCACACGGTGTTGATTATTGATGCTTACGTAAGAAGTCACTCAGCTATACTCAATTATTGCTACAGTAATTGCTGCATCATATCTCTTATATTATTGATTCAATTATTGTCACAGTATCATCTGTATAATATGTTATATTATTTAAACAATAATTGAGACGACAAGTTATAAATGATTAATAATCGTTGGAAGATTAAATATGTGTTGATTAAAAATAAAATGATTTCTGGTAATTTTTATTCAATCCTTGATGTCTATAAAGAGTCTATTATTAGACGTTTGAGGTAAGTTTAATTATTTATGGGGGGCCATATGTCATCATCGAAGAGTCTCTTTCATAAATAGTAATTACCTTCATAAATAGTAATTACCTTCGTAAATAGTAATTACTTTCATAAATAGTAATTACCTTCGTAAATAGTAATTACCTTCGTAAATAGTAAATACTTTCGTAAATAGTAATAAATCTTCTATAAATAGAGGCATAGGGCTTCATTATTTTTCACAAATTCGTTCAAGCTATAGAGAGAGAAAGTATAGAGAGAATAAGAGAGAAAGAAGAAGAGTATTCGGTTACTACACTACTGCAGTATTCAATCTCCTAATAAAGTAAGGGGTGTTATTCTTTCTTCTTGAAGAGAACTTATGTTATTCCATTCTTTGTTATTCTGTTGGAATAACCTGTAAAAGTGGCATACCCTATACATGACCTGTATACGCGGAATACCCTATACTTGGTGACATCCATTTACTATTCTGTCTTTATATTTCTGTCAGAATATCCTGTCTGTGCTATACGCCGGACCTGGTTCCGTCTTCATTATTATTCTGTTGGAATATCCTGTCTGTGCGTTTTACGCCGGACCTGGTTCCGTTATTTATTATTCTGTTGGAACATCCTGTCGGTGTGAATTTCACCTGACCTGGTTCCGTTATTATTATTCTGCTGGAATACCTGTTTGTGCGGTCTCTATCGCATGCATGGTGATATCTTTTGTTATTGTATTCGGTATTACTCAGTTGATTAAAATTCTGACTTCTATACTCCATGAAATTAGTGGAATATCCTTGATATTTGCGCTTCATCCAGTATCCTTTCATGGAAATATTCTTCTGATCATTCTTGAATTTTACTCTACAAAACAGTATCATGTTGACAATTTGGACGTTAATAATTTCTGGATAAAATAATTCTTGAAGTTGTTTTATTGAATTCTTATATCATTGTCATCATCCTCATGTTTATATTTTGTTGAAAGTCATCTGTGGCCTGTAGTGCATAGATGGACTTGGTATGATTATGACCAGGGATTATTTGGTGTAATCATGACCGTAATATTACAAATGATGTAAAAATTAAAAATCCTCATTGGTCCGTAGTGCATTGATGGACAGTTGTTGGCATTATCATGACCATTAATGAATACACAAATATTCTTGGCCGTAGTGCATGAATAATTGTGGTCGTGATACTAAAGAATATCCTTGGCCGTAGTGCAGGGGTGATTCGATGATATGGAATATTTATTAAGCTGAGTCTCAGCTATAACAGTGATGAAAAACCTTTTAAATCATAAAAGATAGTAGTTTTTATTTTCTACTTGACTCTTTTAATGGATTGTTGGTTCCATTGCAGTTAAACTTGATGTTTATTGTATTTTATCAGTTTAACACTGTTGAAGGCTAATGATAATTTATTCTGCATTATCTTAGTCATAATATTTCTTACTGGGCTAGTTGAGCTCACCCTTTCTTTCAGTGTTCTCTTCAGGAAATGAGAATATAGCTGGGACGAGTCGGAGAACGGAGTGATGGACCAGAAGATAGTATTAGTAGTCCTCACTATTCTGTTAAATAGTGTGACAAGAATTGTATTGAGGACTCCTTTTGAGTTTGTATGATCTCTTGTAGACAATAATTGTATTCAAACTCACAGTTATATTTTGTCGTATTGTACACGACAGTGGTATTAGTAAGTTGTATTTGAATTCTGTACCATGTGTCTGGCGACTCAAGATAGGTGATGTATACCTAATTTTGGGGGCGTCACAGTGGATCCTTGAGGTTCTTCTGTAGTTCTGGCTTTCCTTTTCCCTTTGCTTTTTTCTGATTAAAGCAATGGGTTCTCCTTGATTAGCTTCTTCTTCTTCTTCCTCAGTTTCTTTGACAACATACATATTCCCTAGCACTCCTGTTCCCTTTATTTCACTAGTTCGACCACTAGATTCAGACATCATCTTTACATTTTTAAATGGATTTCTTTTCCAGTTTTCAAAGAACTGCCGAGTCATTCGTTGATTTGGATTTATGGCTTCTCCTTCATCATCCTCAATTAGGTCACCAAGAGCAGCCTATAGGATAATGCTGATAAATCGTCCGTAGAGCATCTTCTGTGAGCTCTTTGTTTTCCTTGAGCTGATTAACCATTTTTTAATCCACTCAAGTAATAAAGCCCCATAGTTGAGTTGTATTTTGTAACATATGGCAGTCATGAGATTGAGTTGTACCTCATTCACAGAGTCATGACCTAAGCTCTTACAGCATATGCATTTTCCAACAATATCAGCTAGAAACTCATACCTCTGTGGAAACTCCTTCTTTTTGTATCCTTTGACAGAGGGTGATTTCTTGTGATGCATCTTCTTAAGACCTTTATGTAAGTCTATTCCATCTAAGAATGGATACCCTTCAGATTTGAGCCCTAGGGCTAAATTGAAGTCTTAAGCTTTTAACCTGATTTGAACGTTCCTTATTTTTTTTCCGTGATAGTGTTGTTTTCAAATACCCCGTTATTGTAGAACTCTTTTACCATCTTTGGGTAAATCAATGTGTTCGTACCCAAGGCTTCTTCGAGACCTGCCTTCTTCAGTAGTGACAATGTCTTGTGAAATTGGGGTTCAGCTGTTTTAAACTCGTCAAAATAGAGTCTGTAGCCGGAGACAACACTGGAAGCTGCCATTGATTTCTTTGTAAGAAGTGAGACTGACTAAGCTTGCTACTGATTTTAGGGTTTCTTCTTGAGAGGGGAAGAGAGAGATGGTCTTTTGAACTTCAGATTTCAAACAGACGATTTTAATTTGTACTTGAAACTTCCCTCTCTCTATTTTGCGTAGTGGAACAGGTGTCGAATTTTGCTTGGCTCTGTGAATTTTGACAAAGAGGGATTGTACTGAATTGCCCTTAACTTCTTCTGGGATGATGTATTCTTTAGTGGGACTACGATCGTTTACATGGTCCTTGGAGTGGTCGAGTCTGTGTAACAATCATCGTGTCTGAGCTGTAAACGTAGAGTCTGAACTGCGACCATTGAGTCTGACTAACAATCGTAGAGTCTGATCAAGTTCTCATTGTGAACCTTTGGTTTAACTTTCTTCTTGATTTAAGGTAGCTCAGGAAGGGCCAACCTCTTGAATGAAACAAGGGTTAGGTTTTTCCCTGAGACACTTATCAGGGAGAATGCTTAAATTTATGCTTGATCATCATCGGGTGCTCCTTTGGTTTTGTTGTTGTAGCTCAGCTATCGTTGAGTTTGTACTACAATCGTTTATTCTATTTAGCGTTTGTCGAATTTTAGGTACTTTGGCTCTACGATCGTGGACATCCTTTGATCATGTCTTTGATTTCGAATACAGCCTTTAAATCTGTATGGTTAACACAAACTAAAGCACAATATTTCATGTTTGCAAGTTAAGTATGCCTAGTTCACTTATCAATTTGTTGAATCTGGATTCATCTAGAGGCTTTGTAAAAACATCAGCAAGTTAATTTTCAGTAGGGATGTATTGTAAAGATATTGTTCAATTTTGTACATGATCCCTAATGAAGTGATACCTTATTTCTATATGCTTAGTCCTAGAATGCATGACATGATTATGAGTTATAGCAATTTCACTTGTGTTATCACAATGAATAGGTATGGATTTGAATTCAAACCCATAATCTGCTAGCTGATTTTTCATCCATAGGATCTGAGCACAGCAATAGCCAGCAGCAATGTATTCAGCTTCTGCAGTTAAGGTAGATATCGAGTTGTACTTCTTGCTAAACCAGGACACAAATCTGTTACCTAGTAGTTGACAAGTGCCACTAGTACTTTTTCTATCTATTTGCAGCATGCAAAATTAGCATCTGTATAACCTGTTAGCTCAAATGAGGATTCTTTGGGATACCAAAACCCCAAGTGAGGTGTACCTTTGAGGTAACTGAAAATTCTCTTTACAGTAGTTAAATGAGATTCTTTAGGGCAAGCCTGAAATCTAGCACAAATGTATGTTGCAAACATTATATCTGGTCTACTGGTAGTAAGATATAAAAGAGAGCCTATCATACCTCTGTATTGAGTTATATCAATACTTTTACCTTTTTCATCTTTGTCAAGCTTGGTTGCAGGAGCAATTGGGGTTTTCATGGGAGAGGCTGATTTTATGCCATACTTCTTGAGTAAGTCTTTAATGTACTTGGCTTGGTTTATGAAAATTCATTCATCAGTCTGCTTTACTTGTAGTCCACGAAAGTAGTTCAGCTCAGCCATTTCGAATTTGATCTGCATATGCCTGGAGAATCTCTTGGATAACTTTTCATCAGTAGAACCAAAGATAATATCATCAACATAGATTTGAACTAATAGGACCTTATCTTTATGTTTTCTAAGAAATAATGTGGTATCTACTCTTCCTCTAGTAAATCCATTTTCAGTAAGAAAGTTAGTCAATGTTTCATACCATGCTCTAGGTGCTTGTTTAAGACCATATAAGGCTTTGTCTAATCTAAAAACATAATTAGAAAGAGATGGATTGATGAAACCTGGAGGCTGCTTTACATAGACTTCTTCTTGAAGTTCACCATTCAAGAATGCACTTTTGACATTCATCTGGAAGACTTTTAACTTCATGTGAGCAGCAAAGGCAAGGAATATTCTAATTGCTTCGAGTCTGGCAATGGGTGCGAATGTCTCATCATAGTCAATGCCTTCTTCCTAAGAGTAGCCCTTGGCTATTAGTCTGGCCTTATTCCTGGTTATCACCCCATCTTCATCCATCTTATTTCTGAAGACCCACTTGGTTCCAATTACAGGATGGTTCTTTGGTCTTGGAACCAATCTCCAAACTTTGCTTCTCTCAAACTGATTAAGTTCTTCCTGCATCGCTTCTATCCAGCTGGAATCTTCCATAGCATCCACTATCTTCTTTGGTTCTATTTGAGATAGGAAGCTTAGATAGAAGCATTCATTTTGAGTAGCAGCTCTTGTTCTGACTCTTGCATTTGGATCTCCAATGATTAGATCTTGAGTGTGATCTTTTGCCCATCTGCTTCCTGTTGGAACATTCGTTCTTATACCTTCTTGTCTTAGATCCTCAAGATCTATTTCTTCTTCTTGATGTGGAGGCTCATTGTCTGGCACAGGCCTCTCTACGATCTCATTTCCTTGCTCAACGATTTCACTGTCTTGTACTACGATCATAGTATTGAGCTTGACGACTTCATTCGTAGTGTCTTCACTGTTGATCGTAGTGTCTTGGAGCACTATTTTGTCTAAGTCTGTTTCGTCAAAGATGATGTGAATCGAGACTTCTACACTTAGTGTCTTCTTATTGAACACTCTGTAAGCCTTGCTGTCTGTGGCATATCCAAGAAAGATTCCTTCGTCTGATTTCGGTTGAAAATTTGTCAAGTACTGCTTTCCATTGTTGAGTATGTAGCATGCACATCCAAAGACATAAAAGTACCTAACACTAGGTTTTCCTTTCCATATTTCATAGGGAGTCTTTTTAATCGTAGAGTGTATGAGTGATCTGTTCTGAGTATAACATGCAGTGTTGACTGCTTCTGCCCAGAAGTACTCAGGCAGATGAGCTGCTTCTAGTAGAGTCCTTCCAGCCTCTATTAGTGTTCTGTTCTTTCTCTCAGCAACTCTATTTATCGAGGAGTTCGTGGAGCTGAGAAGTTGTGATTGATGCCATTTTCAGAGCAGAATTGATCAATTTCTTAGAAGTCGAATTCTCTACCATGATCACTTTTTATAGCCTTGATCTTTTCTCCTTTCTCGTTCGTCACATGCTTGAACATTTTGATCAGCTGGGAGCCTGTCTCATCTTTTGAGGTTAGAAAGAACACCCATGTAAATCTAGTGAAGTCGTCGACTATGACTAGAGAGTATCTCTTTCCTCCAAGGCTTGTTGTTGGAATTGGTCCAAACAGATCCATGTGTAGCAGCTGCAATGGCTTGTCAATTGAGCTGACAGTTTTGCTCTTGAATGTGCTTCTGGTCTACTTCTCAAGTTGACAGACATTGTAAGGCCTTTCTTTAACGAAGTTGAACTTTGGTAGACCTGCAACTAGATCTTTTGATGCTAATTTGGACATACTTTTAAAGTGGAGATGAGATAATCTTCGATGCCATAGCTAGCTCATTTCTTCAGATGCTTTAGCCAGAAAGCATATTATCTCGTCTGAGCTTAGTTGACCAAGATTTACTGTGTAGACATTTCCTTCTCTTGTCCCGGTTAGCTTTACTACAAACGTCTTCAGGTCTCGGACTTGACATTGATTGTTGAGGAATGTTACTTGATGACCCTTGTCACAGAGTTATCTAATGCTTAGAAGGTTGTGTTGTAGTCCTTCCACATAGGCCACTCTGTTGAATGATACTACACCATTTTCGGCTGAGCCATAGCCTCTTGTCTTGCCAGAGCTATTATCTCCAAAGATGACCGAGGGACCCTCCTTCTCTATCTAGATACATCCACTATCTAGATACCAGGTTGTGTTTGTGGAGCTCCTTTCCTGAGGTAACATAAAGCCTTCATTTTGGTACCCATACTTGCATGGGTCCTACTGTGTTAGTACCCTTGGGGACCCAAATCTGCTTGATTTTGGGTCTCACATGCAAGGAATCATAATGGCAATTAGCATCCTTGTGGCCAACTCTGTGGCATACAAAGCATTTGATATGATGCATGTTAGTATGTGTGTGAAAGTTCTTCCTCCACTTGGACTTTTGTGGGTTATTGGACATCCTCCTGCTAGGCTGATATTCCCTTTTCCATGTGTTCTCTTGTTTCATTGATTGAGAGGAGTATATCTTACTTCTACTATATCTTCCTGGTTGGTTCGTAAAGTTGATTTTATTAGACTCTACGATCCTTCGAGGTTGATGAGTAGTAGCTAGATTACTTTTCTCTTTTTTGAAACCTAGACCAGCATGAGATCCCTTACTTCTGGGAATATGAATTGAATCAGTCGGGCAGGGTTTGACAGGTTCATCCTTTTATGAGGATTTCACAAATATAATGCCTCTACTGAAATCTGAGACATTGTCAGTGCTAATTTCCTTTGCTTTTTCCACATATGACTCAGAGGCAGATTCCCCAAACCTTAACCCTGTTCTATCAGAGGCACTTCTCTGGTTAGAGATTAAGGAATCCATGGATGAAAAAGATTTATTCCAGGTAGAGACTGTCTTTTCTAGATCCTCAATTTTGGAGGTTAGACTAGACTCTCTTTGAGCACTGAGTTCATTTGCCTGTCTCAAAAGCTCATTCTCAGCTTCAAACTTGGAGAGAGAATCAGTACTTAGAAGGGCTGTTTCCAGTTCCTCTTGAACCTTTTCTTTCTCCTTTTGAAGAAGTGAATAGTCTTTAGACAGAACTCTAAACCACTTCATGTATTGATGCAGATCAGATGTTATGTCGTGTAATGCAGTTCTAAGGTCATCAATATCTACATCAGGAGAGTTAAAGTCAAATACCTCATCGATACTTACTTCATTTATATTGGAGTTCTGCTTGTCCCTTGCACTTTTGGCCATCAATCAGAGATTTGCTATTTGAGGATCTTCATCATCCCCAGATTCAGGAGTTGAGTCATTGTCTGAGTCACTCCACGATCCTCCAGCTACAAGACCTTTGTCTTTCTTTACTGGTCTTTTGTTGCCTTTGTATTCCTTCTTTGCATGTGTCTTCTTTTTGAGTTCTTATGTGAGAGGTTTATTGCAGTTGGCAATGAAGTGACAGGTTTCTTGCAGTTATAGCATAGGTCATTCATTTACTTCTGGCTGCTGTAGTTGCCAACTTTCTTTGGTTTGCTGGTTCTGCATTGTCTCATGAATCTTCTTAGTCTTTTAACCAGCATTGAAAAGTCCTCATCATCATCTTCATCGTAGTCAGAATCAGCTCCAGTGTTGATTTTGGAGGTGTTTTCAGTTACCTTGAGAGCAACACCTTTGTCCTTCTTTCTTCCTTCAGATAACGTTTCAGCTCGTTGTGTCAACTCCAGTTCGTACGTGAGTAGGTTGCCATATAACTTTTGAACAGTCATTTTATGTAGATTCTTTGATCCTCTAATGGCAGTGGTTTTGGCATCCCACTTGCTTGGTAAAGCTCTCATGAACTTTATGATCAGATCTTTATTTGGATAGACCTTTCCATAGGCTCGTAGAGAATTGAGCAAAATATTGAATATCTCGTATGTAGCAGTGACGTTTTCTCCTTGAACATGGACAAACATCTCATATTGTTGAGTCAAGAGAGATTGTTTGTTTTCTCTGACTTCTTCTATTCCTTCATGCATAATGAGTAGTCCTTCCCAAACCTCCTTTGTTGTTTTTTAATTGACCACGTTTTCAAATAGATCATCTTCTAATGATTGAAATAAGATATTTTTGTCCTTCTTGTCAAGCTGGACAGCTCTCTTCTCGTTATCTGTCCATTCTCCTTTGACTTTGATCTGTACTCTATTTGGATCATCTGTAGTTGGTGCAAGCTTTGTAGGAACGTAGGGCCCATTTTGAACATTGTCAAATAGATCTTCATCTATTGAATCCATGTAAGCTTGCATCCTAACCTTCTAGTTAGCAAATTTTTCTTTGATGCACATGAATGGCTTGCTGCCTCTTCCAGTCTTTGATTCGCTTGGTAAGTGTGCCATTGGATCTACTCAAGCTTTGTAGGCTGTATTATAGAACCTGCTCTGATACCAATTGTTAGTTCCCGAAAGCACAATAGTTATCTAGAAGGGGGGGTTGAATAGATATTAAAAACTTTTCTTTGTTTAAAAAATTATTTGGATAAATCTTTTAAGCACAACGAAACTATTGATTCTATGAAATCCCTTTTAGATAGTAGATTAAAGAGAGAAAGGCAATTATTTCAGTTAGAGTAGTTATAACAGTTATAAAGACACAATTGTTTTTAAGTGATTCGAAGCACTCAAAGCTCCTAGTTCACTCTTCTACTCCTTGAGTAGGAAATCCACTAAGGATGTCTAGTACACTTTCTGAATCTCACAGATTCCTTTTAGACCAGCAGTCTAGGCACTTCTAAGTTCACTTTTAAACTTTTCAAGTCCAGCAGACTTGACTCTTCATAGTTCACTTAGAACTCTTCAAGTCCTTCTGACTTGGAACTTCTTACTTCAGTAGATTGATGATTGTTGAGTTGTGATTGATGCTACTCAGTTGCAGTTAAGCACTTGTTCGAAAGAACTGAGTAGCTGAGCAAGCTTTCCCTTTTTCTTAGATCGTAGAGTTCAGCGTTTAGAGTTCTTGTGCGTTTTGTTCAATACTTACTTACCTTTTCTCACCTGTCTTTGATCTGTAAATATGTGATCATGAAATCTATCCGTTGAAGTCATCTGATGAACCATTAAATGCGTTTGACATTTCTGAGCTTTGATGGAGACTTTCTTGCACAACTTCTGAATTGCACTCTGGCCCACTGACACAGCAGACTTCTTTCTCACCTAACACCTCAAAAGGTGTTTTCCTCTGCCCAAAGGTCCTTTTCTTAGCTTCTTGAATACGTTTCTTTTGATCAATACTAAGGATATCTTTTGTACGTTGGGACTGGTGAGAGCTTCAACGTTCAAAACCCATTCCATATTTGTTGGAGTCTATCTTCAAATGAACGATAGGTCTTGATGTTTTTGGCACAAGGCATATGTCACTCTACTATCAATATCGTAGTGTCTTGTCATATTGGTGCTCGTACTTAAGAGATCACTACACTTTCTCACTACGATCTGTTAACACTACGATCTTCGCTTGCTTGCCTTGCAGATTCTGCATTTTCGAGAGCACCCTACGATCTCTGAGTTAACTCGACAAACGTCTGGACCACTCTATGAGTCCTAGAGAGGCCCGTCAAGGTAGATACACTATGATCATCTCAGCTCTGCGATCCTGCCTTAGATTCTGCATTCTGTTGATCAGACGAATAGACTACTAGCCTATCTATTTCTTTCTAGCCATAGATCAACCTAACAGATTTGATCTCCTTATCTATATAAGTAAACATTAAAAAGGCTAAGATCAACCTAACAACTTTGATCTATCACTAAGTCCTTGTACATATAATCTTTGTAGGACTTTACATAATCATGAGCTTTTTCATAAAACATCTAATCATAATATGCATTCTTCCAACAAATTGCATAAAGCCTCTGAACATTCTATCGTTCATCATTTGGTCAGTGTTGTTGTTTGCCTGAGGATTGTCGCCTTCCTAATGCACATTATCCTGATTATTGACTTGTGGAGATTCAACGGTCTCCTGTGCTCTATTGCTAATCTCAACATTCTCGGATGTCATTTTCAAATACTACCACAAAATAAGGGTTAATTAACATATCACATATTATCCCTATACTCTGACCGACCAAATAAATACCAAATAAACTTAGGTAGGTCATACTAGCGAAGGAATTCCCCGTCTCTCCCCTCCTAGTTCTTGTCTCACATCTCAACCAGGGATCATATACCTAAGCTTTGATACCAACTGTGACGCCCCCAAAATAAGTATACATCGCCTATTCTGTGTCGCCAAATATATGGTACAAAATATAAATACAATCTTAAATATACAACATGAGCTGTGAGTTTTAATACAAATATTGTCTTCTAGACAATATTCAAACTCAAAATAAGTCCTCAATACATTTATTAACACATTATTTCATAAAATAGTGCGAACTACTAATGTTATCATCTGGACCGTCACTCCGTTCCCCGACTAGTCCCTGCTACGTTCTCATTTCCTGAAAAGAACAATGAAAGCAAAAGGGAGAGCTCAACTAGCCCAGTAAGAAATATTATGACTAAGATAATGCAGAATAAATTATCATTAGCCTTTAACAGTGTTAAACTGATACAATATAACAAACATCAAGTTTATCTGCAGTGAAACAAGCAATCCATTAAAAGAGTCAAGTAGAGAATAAAATCTACTATCTTCTATGATTTAAAAGATTTTTCATCACTTTTATCGATGAGACTTAGCTTAATAAATAATCCACATCATCCCTACACTACGGCTAAGGATATTCATTAGTATCACAACCATAAATTATCCATGCACTACGTGCCAAGGATATTCGTGTATTCATCAATGGTCATGATCATGCCAACAACTATCCATCAATGCACTACGGGCCAATGAAGACTTTTACCACATCATTTGTAACATTACGGTCATGATTATACCGAATAATCCCTGATCATAATCATACCAAGTCCATCTATGCACTACAAGCCACAGATGACTTTCAATATAATATAAACATGAGGATGATGACAATGATATAAGAATTCAATAAAATAAGTTCAAGAATTAATTTATCCAGGAACCAATAACGTCCAAATTGTCAATACGATACTGCTTTGTGGGGGTAAAACTCAAGAATGCTCAGAAGAATATTTCATGAAAAGATACTGGATGAAGCGCAAATACCAAGGATATTCCACTAATTTCATGGAGTATAAAAGACAAAACTTTAACTAACTGGGTATAATAAAGAATGGAATAGCAAAAGAAATCACCAGGCATGCGATAGACCGCACAGACACGTTATTCTAACAGAATAATAAATAACGAAAACAGGTCATGCATAAATGCACAGACAGGATATTCCAACAGAATAATAAATAACGGAGCCATGTCATGCGTAAACGCACAGACAGGATGTTCTAACAGAATAATAAATAATAGAATAACAGAAGAATTTTACCATGTATGCAGTACTTCGCATAGACAGGTTATTCTAACATAATAATAAAGAATGGAATAACAGAAGAATTTCACCAAGTATAGGGTAGTTCGTGTATACAGGTTATTCCAATAGAATAATAAAGAATGGAATAACAGAAGTTTTCTTCTCTCTATAGTTTCTCTCTAGAGTTTCAATGAATTCGTAAGAAATAATGAAGGAATAAGCTTCTATTTATAGGAGAATGGATTGAATAGTAACTAATTCATGAACGGTCCATATTGATTTACTTTTAAACAGACGGTCCATATTGAATTACTATGTAGTATTAATAAAATATTCTAATAAAACAAAATCTTTTAAATAAAATATAATATATTCTATTTATAATCTAATAAAACGAATAGCTTTATACAAATATTCTGTTTTATATAAAAAAAAATTTACTATGCAAACACTATATAAACACTAAGCATAATAAAATATAATATATTCTATTTAAAATCTAATAAAACTGACTTTATAAAAATATTCTGTCTTATATAAAAAGATTTTTCTATGCAAATACTATGCAGGCACTATGCAAATACTATGCATAATAAAATATAATGACCTGGTTCCGTTATTTATTATTCTGTTGGAACATCCTATTTGTGCGTTTACACATGACCTTGTTCCGTTGTTTATTATTCTGTTGGAATATCCTGTCTGTGCGTTTACACATGACCTGGTTCCATTATTTATTATTCTATTGGAATAATCGTCTGTGTGGTCTATCGCATGCTTGGTGATTTCTTTTGTTATTTCATTCATTATTATACTTAGTTGGTTAAAGTTTTGGCTTTTATACTCCATAAAATTAGTGGAATATCCTTGATATTTGCGCTTCATCCAGTATCTTTTCATGGAATTATTCTTCTAAGCATTCTTGAGTTTTACCCCCACAAAGCAGTATCATGTTGACAATTTGAACGTTATTGGTTCCTGAATAAATTAATTCTTGAACTTGTTTTATTGAATTCTTATATCATTGTCATCATTCTCATGTTTATATTATGTTGAAAGTCATCTGTGGCCTGTAGTGTATAGATGGACTTGATATGATTATGATTAGGGATTATTCGGTATAATCATGACCGTAATGTTACAAATGATGTGGTAAAAGTCCTCATTGGCCCGTGGTGCATTGATGGACAGTTGTTGGCATGATCATGACCATTGATGAATACACGAATATTCTTGGCACGTAGTGCATGGATAATTTATGGTTATGATACTAATTAATATCCTTGGCTGTAGTGCAGGGATGATGTGGATTATTTATTAAGCTGAGTCCCAGCGATAAAAGTGATGAAAAACCTTTTAAATCATAAAAGATAATAGATTTTATTCTCTACTTGACTCTTTTAATGGATTGCTTGTTCCGCTACAGTTAAACTTGATGTTTGTTATATTGTATCAGTTTAACACTGTTGAAGGCTAACGATAATTTATTTTGTATTATCTTAGTCATAATATTTCTTACTGGACTAGTTGAGCTCTCCCTTTTACTTTCATTGTTCTCTTCAGGAAATGAGAACTTAGCAGGGACTAATCGGGAAACGGAGTGACGGTCCAGATAATAGCATTAGTAGTCCTCACTATTCTGTTAAATAGTGTGATAATAAATGTAATGAGAACTCAATTGAGTGTGGATATCGTCTAGATGACAATATTTGTATTAAAACTCACAGCATATGTTTTGTCGTATTTTACATGACTGTTGTATAATTAAGTTGTATTTGAATTTTGTACCATGTATTTGGCGACTCAAGATGGGTGATGTATACCTATTTTGGGGGCGTCACACCAAGGGTGCAAAGATGAATTATTTTATGGCATGATCATGACCGTTGATGAAACATGATTATCTTTGGCCCGTAGTGCATGAATAATTTGTGGTCGTGATACTAAAGAATATCCTTGGCCCGTAGTGCAGGGATGATTCGATGATGTGGATTATTTATTAAGCTGAGTCTCATCGATAAAATTGATGATAAACTTTTTAAATCATAGAAGATAGTATATCATGCTCTACTTAACTCTTCTAATAGATTGCTTATTCTGCTACAGTTATTGATCTAAAACTTGTTGTCTATTATATTCTATTAGTTGTTATACTGTTGAAGGCTAAGGATAATTTATTCTGCATTATCTTAGTCATAATATGTGACGCCTCCAAAATAGGTATACATCACCCATCTTGACTCGTTAAATACATAGCACTAAATTCAAATACAACTTGATTATACAATAGTCGTGTAAAATAAGACAAAATACATGCTGTGAGTTTTAATATAAATATTGTCATCTAGATAATATCCACACTCAATTTAGTCCTCAGCAGTGTTAAACCGATAAAATACAATAGACATCAAGTTTAACTGCAACGGAACATGTAATCCATTAAAAGAGTCAAGTAAAGAATAAAATCTACTATCTTTTATGATTTAAAAAGGTTTTTTCATCACTTTTATCGCTGAGACCCAGCTTAATAAATAATCCACATCATCCCTGCATTACGACCAAGGATATTCATTAGGGTCACGACCACAAATTATCCATGCAATACGGGCCAAGGATATTTGTGTATTCATCAATTGTAAAGTCTCCGAACCCGGATACTTGAAACCCGAACTCGGTACTTCACGATATCATTTCTATGAGCGGAATACTACTAATAATAATAACAATAATATAAAACTTAAACTTAAATTTACATATACATCAGAGTCTTTCTCCCAAGTACGTAACCTTTAAATATTCATTACATGACATAATATATATAAATATATATATCATAGTCTTCATAATCTAAAACTATTACAAACAGTAGCATATAAAGTCATTCAGCAACTTTTCCTTTTCCTTTGTTCTTGACAGATCCTTCTGGTCCTTCACACTTAGCTGAAAACATTTAAATTAAGCAAGGATGAGCATTTGATTCCCCAGCAAGTATTATATATATATACAGGCTGAAAGAATTTAAATGTATTCTTTATAATATTCTTCTACAACTAGTCAGTAGTTGTGAAGTAATCTGTACCAATAATATTAACATAACAACCCTCTTTCAAATGTTTGAAACTGTGTATTGACTATACATGAGGTTTCTGTGACATACTTTGAACATTGTTTTTCATTTTCGAAAAGGTTTGAACAGAAATTCATCTGTAAACCGTCATGACTTACGGGCACGGAGGGTGATCAGCCCCATTGTACCCTGTATTGATCAATACTATATGTATAAGAACGATGTTATCGTTCACTCTGTCCGCCTTGGGAGCATAAAAATTTTCCCGTTATCGGGATGTTCATACATGTCGGGTTTTCATAACAAAGGTCTTATCTTATTCAACAATAATATATAATTCAACATATATGTATATCAAAGGTGTATCAACATGCGATTGAATACAATGATTATCCAAGTGAGGACACTTGTATAATCATTTCTAGAAATTAACGAACAGAATATATATATTCGAATTATCATATACTAATATGTTGATAATCAAAGGGTGTATATAATATAAGTTTAACAATCTGTACATAATAATAATTCTGAACTTCTCACTTCTGTACATTGCATAAAGAAAATGCAAAGTTAGGATACTTGCCTGATGCGCTGCTTACACTTAAGCAACTTAGATTTATCTTTTCTATCTCGACCTATCATTAATCAGATCATTTTAATGATTAGTACAACATAACGTACATATAACAATGCCTATTGCAGTCAGCACATTCCCTATTCACATTATCACACATGTTCAACAATCGTTGACTCATAATCAAACATCAACACCTTCCTAATCACATTGTCATACAACCTTAATAACCATTGAATCACAAATAAACAATTAACTAACCAATTTATCTATGTCCAGATCAATTTCTGATCTATGTCGGTCTACCGACAGCTTTATCGGTTAAATATCGAGTCTAAGACTCTAATCCGTAGTTCAATATCCCTTTGGATAACTTAAACATCAGTCGCACTATTTTTCATGGGCTTATAATAATTATTATCATTTATTATAATTTTTTAAATATCAGAATCATTATTAAATGATTTAAATATTAAACAATTCTACTATCATTAACATTTAATTAATATTAAACTATTAATGAAACCATTGTCAAAATATTAAAGTTATGTATAATAACTCAAATATTTTTAAAGTATTTATAATACCCTTAAATGATTTTTAAAATATTTAAAATCATTATTAAATAATTACCATTAATATTTAAATATTAATGAACTATTTATCCAAATATTAAAAGTCATTAATTATAACTTAAAATATTTTTAAATCATTAATATCCTTTTTAAATGATTTTTAAATAAATAAAATCATTTTTAAACTATTTATTTAATATAATTATTAAATAAATTTAATATCATTAAATAATCATTAATATTAAATTATTAATGAAATTATCCTTTAAATATTAAAAGTTATATTTTATAACTTAAAATATCTTTAAACACTTTATTTTCATTTAAAATAATTATTATAATATAAAAATCATTTTTAAACTAAATTATTTAATATAATTATTAAATAACTTTAATATCATTAACAATAATTAATTAATGAAATTTACCTTTAAATATTAAAAGTTATATTTTATAACTGAAAATATTTTTAAATACCTTATTATTATTTAAAATGATTTTTAATATAATAAAATCATTTTTAATTCATTTATTTAATCCATTTAATAAATAACTTAATTATCATTAATATTAATTTATTAATGAAAATTATCAAATAATATTAAAAGTTATCAAAAATAACTTAAAATATTTTCTTATATCATAATATAATTTTAAATGATTTTTCAAATATTAAAATCATTTTTAAATAATTTATTTAATATTATAATTAAATTAATTAATTACTTTTAATATTCCAAAAATATTAAATATTTATGAAATATATTTAAAATAATTAAAAACTAATTTTCAGAATTTAAAATAATTTTTAATAATTTATTTTGTATTTTTAATAATTAAAAACTATTTTTTTCTATTTTTTATAATTTTCGGAAAATAATAATGCTGTCTGTCGCTAAAGACCACCTATAGCGACAGAACCGTCGCTATAGGTGTTCTTCATGTTCTTCATGAACCCAGATCTTCATAGGCAGTTGCCGAGTGGTCATGTTTGACCAACAATCTTTCATCACACAGAGTGTTTCTGGACCAACTATGAACTAGATCTTGTAAACAAAGTTCAATACTACATGTTCTAACAAACAACATGATCAAACAACCTAACACGAGCTAGATCTAAGCGTCCCAAGATGCTGTCAGAGCTGTTCTTCATTTTCTGGGTTACCCAGAAATGAAGAACAGTTCGACTTACCACTTTTGATCGACTATAGCGTACAACATATGAACTGTTCGTGTGATTTAAGACTTCTGAGTTCTAGCCCACATGTAACACTACATATCTATCACATAAAATCACAATATCAACAATAAAACAGCCAGATTCGACACGGTCAAAGGCTGTCAGAACACTCATGTATAAAGTTTCTGGGTTTTCCAGAAACGCTTAATCAGTGACTTGTGGTCTACTTTGACCACTCACTCAACTCGATATATTTATGTTATGAAGGGTATAAAGATATACATCTTGAGTCCATCTAACATACTACAACATGAAATCAAGAACAAAAATAAAAACACAAAAACTTGACAAATCTGGAGCCTTAAACATCTTGTCAGATACTGGAAAATGATTTCTTGGTTACCCAGAAATCTTCCAGTCATGCTCGGTCAACCGAGTTTGACCAAAAATAACATGCAATCTACACATCTCGTGACCCTGATTCCAGTTTTAGATTAAAGTGATCATAACATACTATGAAGTTAAACATTTAAACAACCAAAAACACAAACAGAATGAGATCTACATGGTCTGACATTCATTGTCAGACCTCAAAATACAAATTTTTCAGCTTCGACAAATCTTCAAATCCGAGCCTCTAGATGTTATGGATCTAACATCTAGCAACCCAGATAATCTATTGACACTATATCTAACATGTATAACACAAAAAAAAACTAACATCTAACATCAGATTTTTGGACAGAGTTTGAATTAGGGTTTTATACCTTTTATGATCAATTGATGATTCCAGGCTTCTGATTTGTGGTTGGATTTCATGGGGCTGGTATATGGGACTGATCTACTAGATAAATTCGTGGCTTAAGAGAGAAAATGAGAGTTGGTTATGGGTGGTGTAAAATAAGGCTTCCAAAGTGATTTTCTCTCTCTCCCAATCTATAAATAGACAAATTGGATGCATGAACAGATCATCTAGAGGCTGGTTGCTGTCAAATTCATGCATGTGGAGTTGTTGAGAGTTGTTGAACCACCTCCCCTAATGTCAAAACCTAAGTTTGTAGTTTCAATAATGTAAGGGGCATAATGGTCATTTGTCTTTCCAATTTAATGGCTAAATTATCATTCTTGCAAACTCTTAGGGTTTAACCCTAAAGTTTAACACAAATTGTAGGATTTTTCAACTAGGGTTTGCACAAAAATAAAATTAAATAAAATCTAATAACTAAATTTTAGTTTCTAAAATTTTGAAAAATAATAACTTTGTTAATTAAAGTAAATTTGTAATTATCTATCACATGTTCATTAGGGTTTATTACCCTTAATCATAATTAACTTTGCTAATAAAGCAATTAAGGTTAGAATTTTGATAATTAGGGTTTCTAGAAATACAATTAGGGTTCTAGGCTTTATGGTTTTAATTTACTAATTAAGTTTATTTTAAATAGCAATTACAATCTATCGTACGTGTTATTAAACATAGCAACACAATTTCTGACTGATCAAACCTCCGGTTTAGGTTTTCGGATTAGGGTTTTTAATATTGGAAATTAGGGTTTTCCACAGAAAACTAGGGTTTTCTAAATATTAGGGTTTCCAGAATTTTAATTAGGGTTTACCTAATTAATACATTAATACACGACATAAATTATATTACACACTTATAAAACAATCTTGCACTCTAATTTGGATATCAAATTAGGGTTTAACATTATTCTAGGGTTTGGTCAAAATACACCGTAATTAATCAACCATTATCAATACGGACATACCGTACATATTCATAGCACTGAAAAATCAAAATATAATTAATATTATATTATTATTCTCATACCTTGACAATAATCCAAAATTAGGATTTGGATTCCATATCTGATTATTCTTTCATATTTAACATTAACGATTAAGGTAAAATAATTAACTTAATAATCTGTACAAAAATTCATATAATAAAATAATTATTATATTTATTCAAAAAAAATCACTTCATATATTATTTAAATAATATATGATTATATATTCATAAAAAATAATTAATAAAAACATTTATATTTTAAAATTAATTATTATAAAATATACTTTATAATAATTAATAATTCTAAAATAAATTTACTTATTTACCACATAAATACATATACACATAATCTTGTACAAATCCTCATCCTTAAAAAAAAAAATTATACGCAAAATTTAAGATATATTTATATAGAAAATATCGGGTTGTCACATTCACCCTCCCTTATAAGGATTCCGTCCCCGGAATCACCACTTAAAAACCTACACATAACTGGGTACATAGCATACATATTTTTCGCAAGTAGATCTCAATCAACTTTGATCGAACTGATCTTTAACTAATCACATTAAGCTTGTCTTTCTGATTAAACGGAAATTTGATTTCTAAAAGAACTCAAATTCCTCCCTCAAAATTTCTTTATAAAATAATTTACTATAAATAGAAAAATTCTAATTACGCCAATAAAAGTTATTTGAATATTACCTGGAACTGCACTGTCAGCTGCCACCGTATCTTGAACCGTCATGTTGAAGACCCTTGATGTTGACTTTGTTGGTTTGTTTGATGATGTCGGTCCCGTGATTGCTAATGTTCCACTACCCTTACCAGTATTCTCCTTTCCTACCTCCACCCTCCTATTCGGACAATCCTTCACCCTGTGCTCCATTGATCTGCAAATATAACATCCACTGTTCACTCTAGGATTTGGGTAGTTGGGAGAGATATGGCCCTCCTGCCCGCATTTATAACACACAAATTTTCCTTTTAAACATTCTCCGGAGTGGTTCTTTCCACACGTTTTACACTGAATCCCTTGCTTCTTAATTCCTTCTTGCTTCACCTGTACATTTCCAAAATAGTTTCCTTTCCTTTTTTCGTCGACACTCCTGCTTCCACTATTAGTCCTCACCTTCTCAGCTCCCTCGACCTTGCCATTGTTCTTCTTCTCCTTATTGTAGAGGCTCATAGCCTCACTTCCCTCCTCCGCAATTATCGCCTTCTCCAAGAGTGCTGCAAATGTTGGAATCTGCAACACTGCCACCTTATTATAGAGCCAAGGTTTTAATCCCAGCTCAAATCTCCTCGCCTTCCTAGCCTCCGTATCGACTTGATGCGGAACAAACCTAGCTAACTCATTGAATTTTGCGGCATATTCTGCCACTGACATATCCCCTTGCTTCAACTCCAGAAATTTTACCTCCATTCTAGACTGCATACTGGCTGAAAAATAGTTCTCGAAAAATAAAGTCTTAAATCTATCACACGCTACCACATCTGCTCATGCCCTCACCTGATTCGCTTCCCACCAGAAATTTGCCTCACCCTTCATCACGTAGGTGGCAAAAGAGGTCTTTTTGCCCCTCAGCTACCCTGGCTATTATAAACGCCTTCTCAATTTCCTTAACCCATGTTTGGGCTTCTACAGGGTCAGTCGTACCTTTATATTCTGGCGGTCCTACAGCCTTAAAATCTTTAAAATTCGCCAAGTGATTATCCGGCTGGTTTCCTTGTTGCATAGCCTGGGCTACCATATTCGCAAAATGCTGCATCGGGTCTGCTTGTTGTTGTCCTTCAACGTTGTTGACAGACTCTTCAGCCCTTTGATTCCGAGTTTGACGTCTTGGCGGCATTATCTGGTTAATTAAAAACCATAAATTAACTTACATTCTAAACCTTATCATATAAGTTTAAACTTATTAAACTTGTTTCATAACTCAAACTTTGATTCATATTCATTCATTGCTTTCAAAATATCTTACATAACACAGCACATAGTGCTTTAAACATCAGTTATCCCATTGTGACTACAAAAGTCGGGATTTACATCACCACTTGTACAAAAGTTTTATAATAATGCATTACACAGACATACTAAGCACACATATAATATTAAACACGCTTACACAACATAACCTATACTACCTATTTACTAAGTCTTCTTTCTTGGACAGCTTCTCGCCTGATGATCTCCTATTCCACAATTAAAACAGACCCATTGAGTTGGATTGGGACAATGAGGAGAGAAATGTCCCTTCTGTCCGCAATTATAGCAAACATATTCCCCCTTTCTGCATATGCCTTCATGCTTCTTGTCACAATTTGTACACTTTTCTATGTGTTTAAAGTTCCCATGGTTGTTATCAGGATCACGATCATTCATTTTTCTTTTTCCCTTCTGGTTCGAAGTTGAACTCGACTTGTTGCTTTTAGCTCCCATTTGATCAATTTGGATTTGAAGCTTATCCTGCTCTTCCATTGTTTCTATTAACGCTTGACGCAATTGACTGTTAAGAAATTTTTCTGTCTTCCACAACCCTTCTAGAGAAGAAACCTTGTTCCTCAATTCCTGTATCTTCATTGATGTTTCACCAGCTTCAGCTTTAGAGTCTGAATCACTATCTGTCAAATCCACTATTTTCGGATCTGGTACTATGTTTTCCACGATAACCACCTCGTCCGAGTTGGTTTCATTGTGAGCTTCTATTTCCGCTATTGGCTTTGATATTAGCTCCTTCTTTACGACCCGTGGGTATCCTAGTTCTTTTTCACCTGACATCTACACACAGCAATTATCCTGATTAGCATATAATATATACACATAACACATAAAGGTTTTATATAAGTTATTTTTTAGTTTGTTTGACGATGAATTTATCCAATCCATCTTTATTTAAACTCTATATGAGTTATTTATATTTTTAACGTTTCCCTCTGTTCTAAGGTTATAGCCTAAGGTTTAACCCACCTAAGGTTTCTAACCCTATAGCTCTGATACCATTCTGTAAAGTCCCCGAACCCAGATACTTGAAAGCCGAACTCGGTACTTCACGATACCATTTCTATGAGCGGAATACTACTAATAATAATAACAATAATATAAAACTTAAACTTAAATTTACATATACATCAGAGTCTTTATCCCAAGTACGTAACCTTTAAACATTCATTACATGACGTAATATATATAAATATATATATCATAGTCTTCATAATCTAAAACTATTACAAACAGTAGCATATAAAGTCATTCAGCAACTTTTTCTTTTCCTTTGTTCTTGACAGATCCTTCTGGTCCTTCACACTTAGCTGAAAACATTTAAATTAAGCAAGGATGAGCATTTGATTGCCCAGCAAGTATTATATATATATAGGCTGAAAGAATTTAAATGTTTTCTTTATAATATTCTTCTACAACTAGTCAATAGTTGTGAAGTAATCTGTACCAATAATATTAACATAACAACCCTCTTTCAAATGTTTGAAACTGTGTATTGACTATACATGAGGTTTCTGTAACATACTTTGAACATTGTTTTTCATTTTCGAAAAGGTTTGAACAGAAATTCATCTGTAAACCGTCATGACTTACGAGCACGGAGGGTGATCAGTCCCATTGTACCCTGTATTGATCAATACTATATGTATAAGAACGATGTTATCGTTCACTCTGTCCGCCTTGGGCGCATAAAAAATTTCCCGTTATCGGGATGTTCATACATGTCGGGTTTTCATAACAAAGGTCTTATCTTATTCAACAATAATATATAATTCAACATATATGTATATCAAAGGTGTATCAACATGCGATTGAATACAATGATTATCCAAGTGAGGACACTTGTATAATCATTTCTAGAAATTAACGAACAGAATATATATATTCGAATTATCATATACTAACATGTTGATAATCAAAGGGTGTATATAATATAGGTTTAACAATCTGTACATAATAATAATTCTGAACTTCTCACTTCTGTACATTGCATAAAGAAAATGCAAAGTTAGGATACTTGCCTGATGCGCTGCTTACACTTAAGCAACTTAGATTTATCTTTTCTATCTCGACCTATCATTAATCAGATCATTTTAATGATTAGTACAACATAACGTACATATAACAATGCCTATTGCAGTCAGCACATTCCCTATTCACATTATCACACATATTCAACAATCGTTGACTCATAATCAAACATCAACACCTTCCTAATCACATTGTTATACAACCTTAATAACCATTGAATCACAAATAAACAATTAACTAACCAATTTATCTATGTCCAGATCAATTTCTGATCTATGTCGGTCTACTGACAGCTTTATCGGTTAAATATCGAGTCTAAGACTCTAATACGTAGTTCAATATCCCTTTGGATAACTTAAACATCAGTCGCACTATTTTTCATGGCCTTATAATAATTATTATCATTTATTATAATTTTTGAAATATCAGAATCATTATTAAATGATTTAAATATTAAACAATTCTACTATCATTAACATTTAATTAATATTAAACTATTAATGAAACCATTGCCAAAATATTAAAGTTATGTATAATAACTCAAATATTTTTAAAGTATTTATAATACCCTTAAATGATTTTTAAAATATTTAAAATCATTATTAAATAGTTACCATTAATATTTAAATATTAATGAACTATTTATCCAAATATTAAAAGTCATTAATTATAACTTAAAATATTTTTAAATCATTAATATCCTTTTTAAATGATTTTTAAATAAATAAAATCATTTTTAAACTATTTATTTAATATAATTATTAAATAAATTTAATATCATTAAATAATCATTAATATTAAATTATTAATGAAATTATAATTTAAATATTAAAAGTTATATTTTATAACTTAAAATATCTTTAAACACTTTATTTTCATTTAAAATAATTATTATAATATAAAAATCATTTTTAAACTAAATTATTTAATATAATTATTAAATAACTTTAATATCATTAACAATAATTAATTAATGAAATTTACCTTTAAATATTAAAAGTTATATTTTATAACTTAAAATATTTTTAAATACCTTATTATTATTTAAAATGATTTTTAATATAATAAAATCATTTTTAATTCATTTATTTAATCCATTTAATAAATAACTTAATTATCATTAATATTAATTTATTAATGAAAATTATCAAATAATATTAAAAGTTATCAAAAATAACTTAAAATATTTTCTTATATCATAATATAATTTTAAATGATTTTTCAAATATTAAAATCATTTTTAAATAATTTATTTAATATTATAATTAAATTAATTAATTACTTTTAATATTCCAAAAATATTAAATATTTATGAAATATATTTAAAATAATTAAAAACTAATTTTCAGAATTTAAAATAATTTTTAATAATTTATTTTGTATTTTTAATAATTAAAAACTATTTTTTTCTATTTTTTATAATTTTCGGAAAATAATAATGCTGTCTGTCGCTAAAGACCACCTATAGCGACAGAACCGTCGCTATAGGTGTTCTTCATGTTCTTCATGAACCCAGATCTTCATAGGCAGTTGCCGAGTGGTCATGTTTGACCAACAATCTTTCATCACACAGAGTGTTTCTGGACCAACTATGAACTAGATCTTGTAAACAAAGTTCAATACTACATGTTCTAACAAACAACATGATCAAACAACCTAACACGAGCTAGATCTAAGCGTCCCAAGATGCTGTCAGAGCTGTTCTTCATTTTCTGGGTTACCCAGAAATGAAGAACAGTTCGACTTACCACTTTTGATCGACTATAGCGTACAACATATGAACTGTTCGTGTGATTTAAGACTTCTGAGTTCTAGCCCACATGTAACACTACATATCTATCACATAAAATCACAATATCAACAATAAAACAGCCAGATTCGACTCGGTCAAAGGCTGTCAGAACACTCATGTATAAAGTTTCTGGGTTTTCCAGAAACGCTTAATCAGTGACTTGTGGTCTACTTTGACCACTCACTCAACTCGATATATTTATGTTATGAAGGGTATAAAGATATACATCTTGAGTCCATCTAACATACTACAACATGAAGTCAAGAACAAAAATAAAAACACAAAAACTTGACAAATCTGGAGCCTTAAACATCTTGTCAGATACTGGAAAATGATTTCTGGGTTACCCAGAAATCTTCCAGTCATGCTCGGTCAACCGAGTTTGACCAAAAATAACATGCAATCTACACATCTCGTGACCCTGATTCCAGTTTTAGATTAAAGTGATCATAACATACTATGAAGTTAAACATTTAAACAACCAAAAACACAAACAGAATGAGATCTACATGGTCTGACATTCATTGTCAGACCTCAAAATACAAATTTTTCAGCTTCAACAAATCTTCAAATCCGAGCCTCTAGATGTTATGTATCTAACATCTAGCAACCTAGATAATCTATTTACACTATATCTAACATGTATAACACAAAAAAACTAACATCTAACATCAGATTTTTGGATAGAATTTGAATTAGGGTTTTATACCTTTTATGATCAATTGATGATTCTAGGCTTCTGATTTGTGGTTGGATTTCGTGGGGCTGGTATATAGGACTGATCTACTAGATAAATTCGTGGCTGAAGAGAGAAAATGAGAGTTGGTTATGGGTGGTGCAAAATAAGGCTTCCAAAGTGATTTTCTCTCTCTCCCAATCTATAAATAGACAAATTGGATGCATGAACAGATCATCTAGAGGCTGGTTGCTGTCAAATTCATGCATGTGGAGTTGTTGAGAGTTGTTGAACCACCTCCCCTAATGTCAAAACCTAAGTTTGTAGTTTCAATAATGCAAGTGGCATAATGGTCATTTGTCTTTCCAATTTAATGGCTAAATTATCATTCTTGCAAACCCTTAGGGTTTAACCCTAAAGTTTAACACAAATTGTAGGATTTTTCAACTAGGGTTTGCACAAAAATAAAATTAAATAAAATCTAATAACTAAATTTTAGTTTCTAAAATTTTGAAAAATAATAACTTTGTTAATTAAAGTAAATTTTTAATTATCTATCACATGTTCATTAGGGTTTATTACCCTTAATCACAATTAACTTTGCTAATAAAGCAATTAGGGTTAGAATTTTGATAATTTGGGTTTCTAGAAATACAATTAGGGTTCTAGGCTTTATGGTTTTAATTTACTAATTAAGTTTATTTTAAATAGCAATTACAATCTATCGTACGTGTTATTAAACATAGCAACACAATTTCTGACTGATCAAACCTCCGGTTTAGGTTTCCGGATTAGGGTTTTTAATATTGGAAATTAGGGTTTTCCACAGAAAACTAGGGTTTTCTAAATATTAGGGTTTCCAGAATTTTAATTAGGGTTTACCTAATTAATACATTAATACACGACATAAATTATATTACACACTTATAAAACAATCTTGCACTCTAATTTGGATATCAAATTAGGGTTTAACATTATTCTAGGGTTTGGTCAAAATACACCGTAATTAATCAACCATTATCAATACGGACATACCGTACATATTCATAGCACTGAAAAATCAAAATATAATTAATATTATATTATTATTCTCATACCTTGACAATAATCCAAAATTAGGATTTGGATTCCATATCTGATTATTCTTTCATATTTAACATTAACAATTAAGGTAAAATAATTAACTTAATAATCTGTACAAAAATTCATATAATAAAATAATTATTATATTTATTCAAAAAAAAATTACTTCATATATTATTTAAATAATATATGATTATATATTCATGAAAAATAATTAATAAAAAAATTTATATTTTAAAATTAATTATTATAAAATATACTTTATAATAATTAATAATTCTAAAATAAATTTACTTGTAAATATTCATGTAATAAATATATTTTTATTTACCACATAAATACATATACACATAATCTTGTACAAATCCTCATCCTTAAAAAAAAATTATACGCAAAATTTAAGATTTATTTATATAGAAAATATCGGGTTGTCACATTCACCCTCCCTTATAAGGATTCCGTCCCCGGAATCACCACTTAAAAACCTACACATAACTGGGTACATAACATACATATTTTTCGCAAGTAAATCTCAATCAACTTTGATCGAACTGATCTTTAACTAATCACATTAAGCTTGTCTTTCTGATTAAACGAAAATTTGATTTCTAAAAGAACTCAAATTCCTCCCTCAAAATTTCTTTATAAAATAATTTACTATAAATAGAAAAATTCTAATTACGCCAATAAAAGTTATTTGAATATTACCTGGAACTGCATTGCCAACTGCCACCGTGTCTTGAACCGTCATGTTGAAGACCCTTGATGTTGACTTTGTTGGTTTGTTTGATGATGTCGGTCCCGTGATTGATAATGTTCCACTACCCTTACCAGTATTCTCATTTCCTACCTCCACCCTCCTATTCGGACAATCCTTCACCCTGTGCTCCATTGATCCGCAAATAAAACATCCACTGTTCACTCTAGGATTTGGGTAGTTGGGAGAGATATGGCCCTCCTGCCCGCATTTATAACACACAAATTTTCCTTTTAAACATTCTCCGGAGTGGTTCTTTCCACACGTTTTACACTGAATCCCTTGCTTCTTAATTCCTTCTTGCTTCACCTGTACATTTCCAAAATAGTTTCCTTTCCTTTTTCCGTCGACACTCCTGCTTCCACTATTAGTCCTCACCTTCTCAGCTCCCTCGACCTTGCCCTTGTTCTTCTTCTCCTTATTGTAGAGGCTCATAGCCTCACTTCCCTCCTCCGCAATTATCGCCTTCTCCAAGAGTGCTGCAAATGTTGGAATCTGCAACACTGCCACCTTATTATAGAGCCAAGGTTTTAATCCCAGCTCAAATCTCCTCGCCTTCCTAGCCTCCGTATCGACTTGATGCGGAACAAACCTAGCTAACTCATTGAATTTTGCGGCATATTCTGCCACTGACATATCCCCTTGCTTCAACTCCAGAAATTTTACCTCCATTCTAGACTGCATACTGGCTGAAAAATAGTTCTCAAAAAATAAAGTCTTAAATCTATCACACGCTACCACATCTGCTCCTGCCCTCACCTGATTCGCTTCCCACCAGAAATTTGCCTCACCCTTCATCATGTAGGTGGCAAAAGAAGTCTTTTGCCCCTCAGCTACCCTAGCTATTATAAACGCCTTCTCAATTTCCTTAACCCATGTTTGGGCTTCTACAGGGTCAGTCGTACCTTTAAATTCTGGCGGTCCTACAGCCTTAAAATCTTTAAAATTCGCCAAGTGATTATCCGGCTGGTTTCCTTGTTGCATAGCCTGGGCTACCATATTCGCAAAATGCTGCATCGGGTCTGCTTGTTGTTGTCCTTCAACGTTGTTGACAGACTCTTCTGCCATTTGATTCCGAGTTTGACGTCTTGGCGGCATTATCTAGTTAATTAAAAACCATAAATTAACTTACATTCTAAACCTTATCATATAAGTTTAAACTTATTAAACTTGTTTCATAACTCAACCTTTGATTCATATTCATTCATTGCTTTCAAAATATCTTACATAACACAGCACATAGTGCTTTAAACATCAGTTATCCCATTGTGACTACAAAAGTCGGGATTTACATCACCACTTGTACAAAAGTTTTATAATAATGCATTACACAGACATACTAAGCACACATATAATATTAAACACGCTTACACAACATAACCTATACTACCTATTTACTAAGTCTTCTTTCTTGGACAGCTTCTCGCCTGATGATCTCCTATTCCACAATTAAAACAGACCCATTGAGTTGGATTGGGACAATGAGGAGAGAAATGTCCCTTCTGTCCGCAATTATAGCAAACATATTCCCCCTTTCTGCATACGCCTTCATGCTTCTTGTCACAATTTGTGCACTTTTCTATGTGTTTAAAGTTCCCTTGGTTGTTATCAGGATCACGATCATTCATTTTTCTTTTTCCCTTCTGGTTCGAAGTTGAACTCGACTTGTTGCTTTTAGCTCCCATTTGATCAATTTGGATTTGAAGCTTATCCTGCTCTTCCATTGTTTCTATTAACGCTTGACGCAATTGACTGTTAAGCAATTTTTCTGTCTTCCACAACCCTTCTAGAGAAGAAACCTTGTTCCTCAATTCCTGTATCTCCATTGATGCTTCACCAGCTTCAGCTTTAGAGTCTGAATCACTATCTGTCAAATCCACTATTTTCGGATCTGGTACTATGTTTTCCACGATAACCACCTCGTCCGAGTTGGTTTCATTATGAGCTTCTATTTCCGCTATTGGCTTCGATATTAGCTCCTTCTTTACGACCCGTGGGTATCCTAGTTCTTTTTCACCTGACATCTACACACAGCAATTATCCTGATTAGCATATAATATATACACATAACACATAAAGGTTTTATATAAGTTATCTTTTAGTTTGTTTGACGATGAATTTATCCAATCCATCTTTATTTAAACTCTATATGAGTTATTTATATTTTAAATGTTTCCCTCTGTTCTAAGGTTATAGCCTAAGGTCTAACCCACCTAAGGTTTCTAACCCTATAGCTCTGATACCATTCTGTAAAGTCCCCGAAGCCAGATACTTGAAACCCGAACTCGGTACTTCACGATACCATTTCTATGAGCGGAATACTACTAATAATAATAACAATAATATAAAACTTAAACTTAAATTTACATATACATCAGAGTCTTTCTCCCAAGTACGTAACCTTTAAACATTTATTACATGACGTAATATATATAAATATATATATCATAGTCTTCATAATCTAAAACTATTACAAACAGTAGCATATAAAGTCATTCAGCAACTTTTTCTTTTCCTTTGTTCTTGACAGATCCTTCTGGTCCTTCACACTTAGCTGAAAACATTTAAATTAAGCAAGGATGAGCATTTGATTGCTCAGCAAGTATTATATATATATAGGCTGAAAAAATTTAAATATTTTCTTTATAATATTCTTCTACAACTAGTCAGTAGTTGTGAAGTAATCTGTACCAATAATATTAACATAACAACCCTCTTTCAAATGTTTGAAACTGTGTATTGACTATACATGAGGTTTCTGTGACATACTATGAACATTGTTTTTCATTTTTTAAAAGGTTTGAACAGAAATTCATCTGTAAACCGTCATGAATTACGGGCACGGGTGGTGATCAGCCCCATTGTACCCTGTATTGATCAATACTACATGTATAAGAACGATGTTATCGTTCACTCTGTCCGCCTTGGGCGCATAAAAATTTTCCCATTATCGGGATGTTCATACCTGTCGGGTTTTCATAACAAAGGTCTTATCTTATTCAACAATAATATATAATTCAACATATATGTATATCAAATGTGTATCAACATGCGATTGAATACAATGATTATCCAAGTGAGGACATTTGTATAATCATTTCTAGAAATTAACGAACAGAATATATATATCCGAATTATCATATACTAACATGTTGATAATCAAAGGGTGTATATAATATAGGTTTAACAATCTGTACATAATAATAATTCTGAACTTCTCACTTCTGTACATTGCATAAAGAAAATGCAAAGTTAGGATACTTGCCTGATGCGCTGCTTACACTTACGCAACTTAGATTTATCTTTTCTATCTCGACCTATCATTAATCAGATCATTTTAATGATTAGTACAACATAACGTACATATAACACTGCCTATTGCAGTCAGCACATTCCCTATTCACATTATCACACATGTTCAACAATCGTTGACTCATAATCAAACATCAACACCTTCCTAATCACATTGTCATAAAACTTTAATAACCATTGAATCACAAATAAACAATTAACTAACCAATTTATCTAAGTCCAGATCAATTTCTGATCTATGTCGGTCTACCGACAGCTTTATCGGTTAAATATCGAGTCTAAGACTCTAATTCGTAGTTCAATATCCCTTTGGATAACTTAAACATCAGTCGCACTATTTTTCATGGCCTTATAATAATTATTAAATAATTATTATCATATATTAAAATTTTTGAAATATCAGAATCATTATTAAATGATTTAAATATTAAACAATTCTACTATCATTAACATTTAATTAATATTAAACTATTAATGAAACCATTGCCAAAATATTAAAGTTATGTATAATAACTCAAATATTTTTAAAGTATTTATAATACCCTTAAATGATTTTTAAAACATTTAAAATCATTATTAAATAATTACCATTAATATTTAAATATTAATGAACTATTTATCCAAATATTAAAAGTCATTAATTATAACTTAAATATTTTTAAATCATTAATATCCTTTTTAAATGATTTTTAAAGAAATAAAATCATTTTTTAACTATTTATTTAATATAATTATTAAATAAATTTAATATCATTAAATAATCATTAATATTAAATTATTAATGAAATTATCCTTTAAATATTAAAAGTTATATTTTATAACTTAAAATATCATTAAACACTTTATTTTCATTTAAAATGATTATTATAATATAAAAATCATTTTTAAACTAAATTATTTAATATAATTATTAAATAACTTTAATATCATTAACAATAATTAATTAATGAAATTTACCTTTAAATATTAAAAGTTATAATTTATAACTTAAAATATTTTTAAATACCTTATTATTATTCAAAATGATTTTTAATATAATAAAATCATTTTTAATTCATTTATTTAATCCATTTAATAAATAACTTAATTATCATTAATATTAATTTATTAATGAAAATTATCAAATAATATTAAAAGTTATCAAAAATAACTTAAAATATTTTCTTATATCATAATATAATTTTAAATGATTTTTCAAATATTAAAATCATTTTTAAATAATTTATTTAATATTATAATTAAATAAATTAATTACTTTTAATATTCCAAAAATATTAAATATTTATGAAAATATTTAAAATAATTAAAAACTAATTTTCAGAATTTAAAATAATTTTTAATAATTTATTTTGTTTTTTTAATAATTAAAAACTATTTTTTTCTATTTTTTATAATTTTCGGAAAATAATAATGTTGTCTGTCGCTAAAGACCACCTATAGCGACAGAACCGTCGCTATAGGTGTTCTTCATGTCTTCATGAACCTAGATCTTCATAGGCAGTTGCCGAGTTGTCATGTTTGACCAACAATTTTTCATCACACAGAGTGTTTCTGGACCAACTATGAACTAGATCTTGTAAACAAAGTTCAATACTACATGTTCTAACAAACAACATGATCAAACAACCTAACACGAGCTAGATCTAAGCGTCCCAAGATGTTGTCAGAGCTGTTCTTCATTTTCTGGGTTACCCAGAAATAAAGAACAGTTCGACTTACCACTTTTGATCGACTATAGCGTACAACATATGAACTGTTCGTGTGATTTAAGACTTCTGAGTTCTAGCCCACATGTAACACTACATATCTATCACATAAAATCACAATATCAACAATAAAACAGCCAAATTCGACTCGGTCAAAGGCTGTCAGAACACTCATGTATAAAGTTTCTGGGTTTTCCAGAAACGCTTAATCAGTGACTTGTGGTCTACTTTGACCACTCACTCAACTCGATATATTTATGTTATGAAGGGTATAAAGATATACATCTTGAGTCCATCTAACATACTACAACATGAAGTCAAGAACAAAAACAAAAACACAAAAACCTGACAGATCTGGAGCCTTAAACATCTTGTCAGATACTGGAAAATGATTTCTGGGTTACCCAGAAATCTTCCAGTCATGTTCGGTCAACCGAGTTTGACCAAAAATAACATGCAATCTACACATCTACTGACCCTGATTCCAGTTTTAGATTAAAGTGATCATAACATACTATGAAGTTAAACATTTAAACAACCAAAAACACAAACAGAATGAGATCTACATAGTCTGACATTCATTGTCAGACCTCAAAATACAAATTTTTCAGCTTCGACAAATCTTCAAATCTGAGCCTCTAGATGTTATGGATCTAACATCTAGCAACCTAGATTATCTATTTACACTATACCTTTTATGATCAATTGATGATTCTAGGCTTCTGATTTGTGGTTGGATTTCGTAGGGCTGGTATATGGGACTGATCTACTAGATAAATTCGTGGCTTAAGAGAGAAAATGAGAGTTGGTTATGGGTGGTGCAAAATAAGGCTTCCAAAGTGATTTTCTCTCTCTCCCAATCTATAAATAGACAAATTGGATGCATGAACAGATCATCTAGAGGCTGGTTGCTGTCAAATTCATGCATGTGGAGTTGTTGAGAGTTGTTGAACCACCTCCCCTAATGTCAAAACCTAAGTTTGTAGCTTCAATAATGCAAGGGGCATAATGGTCATTTGTCTTTCCAATTTAATGGCTAAATTGTCATTCTTACAAACCCTTAAGGTTTAACCCTTATTGTTTAACCCTAAAGTTTAACACAAATTGTAGGATTTTTCAACTAGGATTTGCACAAAAATAAAATTAAATAAAATCTAATAAATAAATTTTAGTTTCTAAAATTTTGAAAAATAATAACTTTGTTAATTAAAGTAAATTTGTAATTATCTATCACATGTTCATTAGGGTTTATTACCCTTAATCACAATTAACTTTGCTAATAAAGCAATTAAGGTTAGAATTTTGATGATTAGGGTTTCTAGAAATACAATTAGGGTTCTAGGCTTTATGGTTTTAATTTACTAATTAAGTTTATTTTATTTAGCAATTACAATCTATCGTAGGTGTTATTAAACATAGCAACACAATTTCTGACTGATCAAACCTCCGGTTTAGATTTCCGGATTAGGGTTTTTAATATTGGAAATTAGGGTTTGTCACAGAAAACTAGGGTTTTCTAAATATTAGGGTTTTCAGAATTTTAATTAGGGTTTACCTAATTAATACATTAATACACGACATAAATTATATTACACAGTTATAAAACAATCTTGCACTCTAATTTGGATATCAAATTAGGGTTTAACATTATTCTAGGGTTTGGTCAAAATACACCGTAATTAATTAACCATTATCAATACGGACATACCGTACATATTCATAGCACAGAAAAATCAAAATATAATTAATATTATATTATTATTCTCATATCTTGACAATAATCCAAAATTAGGATTTGGATTCCATATCTGATTATTCTTTCATATTTAACATTAACAATTAAGGTAAAATAATTAAATTAATAATCTGTACAAAAATTCATATAATAAAATAATTATTATATTTATTCAAAAAAAATCACTTCATATATTATTTAAATAATATATGATTATATATTCATGAAAAATAATTAATAAAAACATTTCTATTTTAAAATTAATTATTATAAAAATATACTTTATAATAATTAATAATTCTAAAATAAATTTACTTGTAAATATTCATGTAATAAATATATTTTTATTTACCACATAAATACATATACACATAATCTTATACAAATCCTCATCCTTAAAAAAAAATTATACGCAAAATTTAAGATTTATTTATATAGAAAATATCGGGTTGTCACATCAATGGTCATGATCATGCCAACAACTGTCCATCAATGCACTTCGGGCCAATGAGGACTTTTACCACATCATTTGTAACATTACGGTCATGATTACACCGAATAATCCCTGGTCATAATCATACCAAGTTCATCTATGCACTACAGGCCACAGATGACTTTCAAAAATAATATAAACATGAGAATGATGAAAATGTTATAAAAATTCAATAAAACAAGTTCAAGAATTAATTTATTCAGGAACTAATAACGTCCAAATTGTCAATATTATACTTCTTTGTAAAGTAAAATTCAAGAATGCTCAGAAGAATATTTCCATGAAAAGATACTGGATGAAGCGCAAATATCAAGAATATTCCACTAATTTCATGTAGTGTAGAAGTCAAAACTTTAACCAACTGAGTATAATAAAGAATGAAATAACAAAAGAAATCACCATGCATGCGGTACTTCGCATAGACAGATTATTCCATCAGAATAATAAATAACGGGACCAGGTCAGGCGTAATACGCACCGACAAGATATTCTAACAGAATAATAAAAAATGGAATACAACAGAAATCACCATGCATGCGGTACTTCGTATAGACAGGTTATTCCAACAGAATACTAAATGACGAAATCAGGTCAGGTAAAATTCACACCAACAGGATGTTCCAATAGAATAATAAAGACGGAACCAGGCCTGGCGTAAAGCACCGACATGATATTCCAACAGAATAATAAAGAATGGAATACAGAAGAATTTCACCAAGTATAGGGCAGCTCGCGTATACAGGTTATTCCAACAGAATAATAAAGATGGAATAATAAAAGTTCTCTTCATGAATACAAAAGAAATAATACCCCTTACCGTAAAAGAAACTTGATATCGGAGTAGTGAAGTAGCAGAATACTTTTCTTCTTTCTCTCTATAGTTTCTCTCTCCAGAGTTTTAGTGAATTCGTAAGAAATAATGAAGGAATAAGCTTCTATTTATAGAAGAATGGAATGAATAGTAACCAATCCATGAACGGTCCAGATTGATTTACTTTAATCGGACGGTCCATATTTAAAGCAAAATCTTTTAAATAAAATATAATATATTCTATTTATAATCTAATAAAATGAATAACTTTTAAAAAAAATTGCTATGCAAACACTATGCAAGCACTATGCAAACACTATGCATGATAAAATATAATATATTCTAATTATTGTCTAATAAAATAGATAAATTTATAAAAGTATTCTGTTTTATATAAAAAGATTTTACTATTAGTCTAATAAAACGAATAACTTTATAAAATTATTCTATTTTATATAAAAAGTTTTTCTGTTTTATTACGTTAATAATACGAATAAAACAAAACGTCATCATCATTATTATTATTCACACTATTAATCGACCAGGTCGTTCCCAGGAAAGAGGGGGCTTTCCGATAAGGATTTCTCCCTATTGGCGCGTAATTAGGTGACCAAACCTCTCCTTGGCAGAACTTCTAGACATCGTTAATAAGGAAAATAATAATATTAACAACTTCGTCATCTCAATTATTGATTTAATAGCATATAAAATATCAACAATAATTGAATCAAACTGAGTGACTTCTCACATAAGCATTAATAATCAATACCGTGTGCTACTATGCAACCACACGTATTACTGTACTTTTACTACCGAGTAATTCAACGGTATCAACGGAAAAACTTCCGTCGTTATTTTCATAAAAATATTTTTGTCATTTTCTCAATCCGACAATAATTCTGTTGTGAGGTCCACCAATGATTGTGTTGTCGTACGAATATTCCCTGACCAATCGAATATTATATAACAACTTGCGTACTTTGCAAAATTTATAAATATTACCCACAACTATAACATTATATCAAATTTTTTCCATAATATTCAAAAATGATATTTATAGAAAAATTATTTTTATTCATAAAAGTTGGGGTCTTACATAATATTTCTGACTGGGCTAGTTGAGCTCACCCTTTCTTTCAATGTTCTCTTCAGGAAATGAGAATATAGTTGGGACTAGTCGGAGAATGGATTGACGGTCCAGATGGTTGCATTAGTAGTCCTCGCTATTCTGTGAAATAGTGTGATAATAATTATAGTAAGATTGAATTTGAGTGTGGATATTGTTTAGAAGACAATATTCGAGCTAAAACTCTCAGCTATGTTTTGTCGTATTTTACACTACAGTTGTATTAATTAAGTTTGTATTTAAGTTATGTACCATGTATTTGGCGACTCAAAATGGGTGATGTATACCTATTTTGGGGGCGTCACAGGTTTGGTCACCTAATTGCGTGCTAATAGGGAGAAATCCTTATCGAAAAGCCCCCTCTTTTCTAGGAATGATCTGGTTGTTAAATATTGTGAATAATAATAAATGATGAATAAATATTGTTAAAAATATTGAGAGGATTTTTATGAAGTATTTGATGTAAATTTTGCTTATTTTATGGACCCCCATTTACTCATTTTTCAAAATAATCGATAAAAAGTTATTTAGTATATATAATTATAAAGGTGGGCCCACGAATATTGAAAAGTTGCCAGGGGTGGGGGGAAATATGTTTGTCACGGGTGGGTGGAAAAAGTTGGTTATATATATATATATATATATATATATATATATATATATATATATATATATATATATATATATATATTATAATAAGTTTTTTTATAAAAAATAGAATATATTATATTTTATTAAATATTATATTATTAAGTTGAAAAAAAAGAAACATTAGAAGTTTTTTTTTCCCGTGAATGATTTCGTCCAATTTCCTACTGTGCAGTCCGTGAGAAAAATTCAAATAGTATCCTTTTCATTCTTCTATAAATAGGATGCTTAGTTATAATTGAAAATCACACCAGAATTAGAGAATTCTTCTTCTATAAAATTAAGCATATTTCTTTCGAGTTTTAAGAAGCTTTGAGCATAGAAAACAGTATAAGTTTTCTTCAATAATATCTCCACCCTACCAATCGGAATACTTTTCTATTTAAGGTAAGGGATATTATTTTTGCTCAGTATTCGTATGAAATAATATTTTCTTCAATACTCTGTAGTATGTAAGTAATATTATTTCGTTTCAAATTCTACACTCATTTTGTTAAAGTTTTGGTTTCTATACTCCATGAAATTAGTAGAATATCCTTGATATTTGCGCTTCATCCAGTATCTTTTTATGGAAATATTATTCTGAGCATTCTTGTTAAGTTTTAACTTTTTTATGTCAGAGTACTATTCACAAGATTACTATTCTCGAAGTACTATTTACGGGGTACTATTCACTCGGGTACTATTCACCTGGGGTACTATTTATGATAAAAATTGTTTTCTTTTTGGAACAAATCATTTTTGATACAATATTATTCTTGAATTTTACTCCACAAAGCAGTATCATGTTGACAATTTGGACATTATTAAATTCTGGATAAATTAAATTATAAATCTTTAAAAAGTTATCATTTGCTTTCTTTTAATTGAATTTTTATATCATTGTCATCATCCCCATGCTTATATTGTTATGAAAGTCATCTTTGGCCCGTAGTGCATAGATGGACTTGGTATGATTATGAACAGGGATTATTCGGTATAATCATGATCGTAATGTTATAAATGATGTGGTAAAATTCCTCATTGGCCCGTAATGCATTGATGTACAGTTGTTGGCATGATGACCATTGATGAAAACACGAATATCCTTGGCCCGTAGTGCATGGATAATTCGTGGTCGTGATACTAATAAATATCCTTGGCTGTAGTGCAGGGGTGATTCGATGTTGTGGATTATTTATTAAGCTGAGTCTCAGCGATAAAATTGATGATAAATTCTTTTAAATCATAGAAGATAGTAGATATCATGCTCTACTTGACTCTTCTAATGGATTACTTGTTCCGCTACAGTTAAACTTGATGTCTATTATATTTTATCTGTTTAACACTGTTGAAGGCTAACGATAATTTATTCTACATTATCTTAGTCATAATATTTCTTACTGGGCTAGTTGAGCTCACCATTTGCTTTCATTGTTATCTTCAGAAAATTAGAATGTAGCTGAGACTAGTCGGAGAATGGAGTGACGGTCTAGATGTTTACATTAGTGGTCCTCACTATTTTTGTGAAATATTGTGAAAATAAATGTAATAATATTGAATTTGAGTTTGGATATTGTCTAGAACACAATATTTGTGTAAAAACTCTCAGCTACGCCTTTGGTCTTATTGTATAATTAAGTTTGTATTTGAATTATGTACCATGTATTTGGCGACTCAGAATGGGTGATGTATACCTATTTTGGGGGCATCACAGCATGTCTACAAGACTGTCCGCCGCAGTCACCGCTGACTGAAAATCCTTTACACCCTGGCGTCATAATTCTGCCTACGCCAAGGCTGTAAACCAGCCACAAAATTGAACACCTTGTCTTCCTCAAATATTCCTTTGATATCCAATAGTAGCGATGTGAAGTTCTTTACATATTCCCGTACAGTCACATCATGCTTTAGGCGTCTCAATGCCTCCCTCGCTTGCTAACTCGAATTCGTCGGAAGGAACTGCCCCTTCAATTCCTTCTTCAAGTCAACCCATGTTGTTACAGCAACACGGGTTTCATCCTCAACCCTTGTACGCCACCATAACATGGCGTCACCAGTCAAATACATGCTGGTAATATCCACCATCTCAGCTTCTCGAATAAGGGCAGTTTTGAAGTACTGTTCCATATCCCACAGAAAGTTCTCTAACTCCTTGGCACTACGATCCCCACCATAGGCCTTTGGCTCAGGAATTCTTATTTTCTGTTGCACTACTGTGGATTCCGTCCCACCAATCTGTAACATAGCCCGCTTGATGAGGGTGATCTACCCATTAATTCTGTTGAAAGTAGCTTCCAACTTTTCGCTAATGGTTGTTAGTTTCCCCATTTGCTCTGACAGACCATTGAGTTTTCCCTTTGTTGCAGTGTCACGTTCCGTCATGTGACCTTGCAAGTTCTGCAGATCAGCACCAAATGCCCTGATCTGATTTGACAACGAGCTACTTTCCCCCAAAAGTGCTTTGCCCATATATGTTTCGAGTCACTGCATACGCTCCTACAACTCAGCCTTCCAGTTTGCATTCGCCATCTGCCATCAGATTTTCTACAGCAACAAGCCCACAGAATTTTTGTCCCGTCAAAAATTTGAAGTGATTCCACCGATTAAAACCACGCTTTGATACGAATTATCACACGGGTCACGTATGGTACCAAAATTTTTGCCAACTTTCCAACCCTATGATGGCATGATTGCCTCCTACAATCAGTCAGCCAACCCGCATAAAGTTATCCATCGCACTGTTTGCACCAACATAACACACACACACATACCTTGTTTGTATGGTCTACTGTTAGGAACAAGTAATTTGCAAGCACACAAAGGGGCAACACACGAATTTACAGGCAAACGCCTAACCTTTTATTGCACTCTCAATAAACTAGGAAATTCGCCCAAAGGCTTAAAAAACTCAGCTGTCTTGCCTACTTATCTGATGTCTCTACACCACACTTCTCACATATATTTTTATGCTCCCAACACTGGCTATTTATAGCCTGGTGGTCAGTTGACACCCCCAACTGCCAAAAGGTTTGCACCAATAAGGTGCTGCCAACAAAGGGGCGACAGTTCCCCAACTGTCCCATGACTAATAACTATCAGCAACATGCCTCTAAGCCTGCAGGCCACACACACCTTGTGTCCCAACCATAATTTGTTATCTGGCCACATTGCCCACTACTGGTAACTGCCCATAACTGCATTGCCATTTGTGCCCAACTGCTGCCCATTCTTCCTGACATGATGCCCCCATGTATGATGCAATCTAGCGCCTCAAACTGTACCTCAACTGCTCCTTGACCCAACCCAAGTCGCAGCCTAAGCCAACTGTGCACGCCAGCCTGATCTGTTAGTATACACGTGCATCATCCTTACATGCTATTCAGCTCAGCATGATTAACACTATGTTATGCATTGCCCAACACCTTCTGTTGTTACGCAGCCCAACGCCTTGCGTTGTTTGGCATCTCTCGTAGCCCAATATGTGATGTTGCCTTTGCCACCAATCTAGTCTAGTCCCGTATAGTTTGAACTCATGCACTATTTTGGCATGCTAGGCTTCGCATATGTCATGCCCACGTTTAGTCCACCTCATGTGTCACCAAGCCACTTGTCTGTTAGTCCTTGGTCTTAAGCCAACCGTATTCCAAGCCCAGCTGTAGCGTCTCCACCTCTGGGTTCCAAATCACCACGGATCTTGGTATGCTATTTATATAACTATTTGCGGAAGATACAAACATAATTGTTTATACATTAAACTTTACACAATATTTTCCCAAGGTCGAGAACCTTCACTTATTACACAATTCATAACTTATTTGACTTACAATAACATTATCATCATACTATTCTATTACAATTTCACTGCACATAAAATCCCAAGCTGAACTTGGCTTTATCCTTTCCTGTATCCGACGTATGCTTCTTAATCTGCAATGTTTATCATGATATAGTAAGGGTGAGCAATAAGTTTGCCCAGTAAGTTTAAGTTCAATAAATTAAGGATATATCATAATTGAAAGAATTTTTAATAAAAGCTGGCTACAATTCTACAATATAATTGCGAACTAGCATGAATAAATTTTACATAGCTGAACGAACATTGAACATGAACATATATATATATATATATGGATCGAATGGTGATGAAGGTGATTAGCCTTTCATACCTGATGAGTACATGCAGTATGCATAGAGTGCGAATAAATAATTCATAGACATGGAAATCAGTAATGATTATGAAACAACTCTCGAGTTAAGAAAAACTTGCATGAACCAATTACCGCTATGCAATTTAATAAGCTTTGTCTGAAGATCTAATATTAATAATATTTATTTCTAAGTTAGAATAATGTCATCACAATATTTAAAAATAACTTAAACACATTAACACATAACCCTATCTGTCTATACAGCACATAAAACCTAACCTCAAGTTAAACTTTTACAGTCTGAGTCGAGTTTGGAATAATTCTGACATCCCGACGGTTTAGTCGGATAAATATCGAGTTTAAGTTTAATTAAACTCTGTCTAACACTTAACAATTATCTGAGATAATTTTCTTATCAGTCAAAATATTTTTCATAAGCTCGTAATAATTTTTAGATAATTATTATCATATATTATGATTTTTCAATCATTAAACTCGTATTTATATGAATTAAATACTAAAAAATTCCTTTATTATTAATATTTATTTAATACCAAATATTAATAAAAATCATAACATAATATTATAATATATCAAAGTATTTTTTATACCTTAAAATCACATTTATATGATTTTTAACCTTTAATTTCATTATCTGATAACTATTTTTAACATTAAAAATATTAATATTTTCAGGACAAAATATCAAAAGTTATATTTTATAACTTAAAATATTTTTATAACACTTAAATAATTTTTATATGATTTTTAAATCATTAATTCTATTTTTACATAATTTATTTAATATATTTATTAATTAAATCAATTATCACTAATATTAATTAATTAATGAAATTAATCACAAAATATTAAAAGTCGTCAAAATAACTTAAAATATTTTATTATACCATAATATAATTTTTCATGATTTTTTAAGTATAAAAATCATTTTTAACTAATTTATTTAATATTATAATTAAATACTATTAATATTCCAAAAATATTAAATATTTATGAAATATACTCTAAATAATTAAAAACTAATTTTTGGACTTTAAATTGATTTTTAGAAATTTATTTTGTATTTTTAATAATTAATTACCATTTTTTTCTATTTATTAAATAAAATAATTGATTTTCTAAAATTATCTGTCACTAAAGGGCCCTATATCGACGAAACTATCGCTATAGGTGTTCTTGAGTTGTTCTTGGCCAAACCCAGAAACCCATGTCAGAGGCTAAGGTAGGAGGTTTGACCATAATTACATCTAGGTTCCTGTTGATTTCTTAGCTTGTAAAAGTGTTAATGTTCTAGAACTAATGTAGTACTACAACTCTACACCAGTTCCATGGCCATTACACAACAAATCAGAGAAATCTAAAGTCCAGAAAGTCTTTTCAGAGCTGTTCTTCATTTCTAGGTTTTCCAGAAATGAAGAACAGTTGTTAGGCCTTACTTTGAGCACTCGAATCTAGGCTTTCCAGGTTTGATTAATGTGTTCTTAAGGTTCAATCTTGTATTCCTCATGTTAGGGTACAATAATATATCATCATATCAGTATAACAACAACACTAAATGAAGACTTGATCCGGCCAAACCACCTGTCAGAAAACGGTTCTTGAAGATCTGGGTTTCCCAGAAACCTTCATCCAGAAAGTTGGTCAACGGTTATTTGACCACAATTAAGTTTCATTCTGGGCAAGATTTGGGTGATATAAGAGCATGGTGGTGTAGTCCTCATGTCAGGCTATAAGATTGAAGCACTAACTGTAAGACCCCGAATTTTATGAAATGAAAATATTCAATTTTCTTATAATTATTATATTATTTCGTAAATGGTTAAATTGATAAAAGGTTAAAGTTAATGGAGATATGTGAAATTTTTTTTCAAAGTAAGCAAGTTGTTATAAAATATTCGTTTGGTCGGGAAATATTCTTTTTGTTGGAGAATATTCGTACGACGACACAATCATTGGTGGACCCCACAACGAAAGTATTGTCGTAGTTAAAAAACGACAGAATTCTCATTTTATAAAAATAACGGCGAAAGTGTTACCGTTAAAACTGTTGAACTATCCAATAGTAAAAGTACAGTAATACGCGTGGTTGCATAGTATCACACGGTATTGATTATTGATGTTTACGTAAGAAGTCACTCAGTTATACTCAATTATTGCTACAGTAATTGCTGCATCATATCTCTCATATTATTGATTCAATTATTGTCACAGTATCGTCTGTATAATATGTTATATTATTAAATCAATAATTGAGATGACAAAGTTATTCATATTATTATTTGTAATATTGACAATGTCTAGAAGTTCTGTCAATGAGAGGTTTGGTCACCTAATTGCGCGCCAATAAGGAGAAATCCTTATCGAAAAACCCCCTCTTTCCTGAGAATGACCTGGTTGTTAAATATCGTAAATTATAATATTAATGATGAATAAGTTTGTGTTGATTAAAGATGAAATTGATAGTTTCATTGTGTGGGAATTATTAGTGTTAGTGGAAATTGACATTTATTTCGATAATATTTGATGTCTGGAAGTTATCGGGTAATTAACTGGATAAATGAGCAATTAATTGCTATTAATTCACATGCTTATAACTATGTGATCACATGTGTGTACTATTGATTCACATGATTTACTATTAGGGGAGTTGGTGCAAGATTGATAATACTTGCATGACTAAATTAAAAATCAAGGTATAGATGGAGGTACTATACTATAATTAGTTTTTTCACATGATTATACTATTGAGTCACATGATTTTACTATTAAAACTTGTACCGACTAAATTAAAAATGAAGAAAAAGAGGAGGGTATTATATTATAATATTTCGAGCCCCAAATTGTGCAATTATCGAAACTATATTTTCATATAAATAGAAGCTCATTCTTCCTTCATTTCTCACCAATTCACTAAAGCTATAGAGCAATTATTATAGAGAGAAAGAAGAAGAGAAGTCTGCTACCTCACTATTCCAATTTTCTTTTAAGGTAAGGGGTATTATTCTTTCGTATTCATGAAGAGAGTTATTTTCTTTCAATACTCGTAAGGGTTGTTATTCCATTCTTTATTATTATGTTAGAATAACCTGTATGCGGAGTACCGTATACATGGTGAAATTCTTCTGTTATTCTATTTTTTATTATTCTGTTGGAATAACCTGTCTATACGGTCTATCGCATGCCTGGTGAATTCTGTTGTTATTCCATTCTTTATTATTCTGTTGAAATATCCTGTCTGTGCGGATTACGCATGACCCGGTTCCGTTCTTTATTATTCTGTTGGAATATCCTATCTGTGCGGATTACGTATGACCTGGTTCCATTCTTTATTATTCTGTTGGAATAACATGTCTGTGCAGTCTATCGCATGCCTAGTGAATTCTGCTGTTATTCCATTCTTTATTATTCTGTTGGAATAACCTGTCTACGCGGACTACCGCATGCATGGTGAATTCTTCTGTTATTCCATTCTTTATTATTCTATTGGAATAACCTGTCTATGTGGATTACCGCATGCATGGTGAATGATCCTTCGTATTCATTCCTTATTAAATTGTGGAAATGATCTGTCTATATGAATTACTGCATAGCGGGCGAAAATTCATTTGTTGTTTCATATATTCTCTTATACTCATTTAGTTAAAGCTTTTACTTCTATACTCCATGAAATTAGTGGAATATACTTGATATTTGCGCTTCATCCAGTATTTTTTCATGGAAACATTCTTTTGAGCATTCTTGAATTTTACTCTACAAAGCAGTATCATGTTGACGATTTGGACGTTATTGATTTCAGGATAAATTAAATTATAAATCTTTAAAATTTATCCTTGAACTTGTTTTATTGAATTATTATGGCATTGTCATCATCCTCATGCTTATATTGTGATTAAATTCATCTTTGGCTTACGTGCATAGATGGACTTGGTATGATTATAACCACAGATTATTCGGTATAATCATGACCGTAATGTGACGAATGATGTGGTAAAAGTCCTCATTGGCCTGTAGTTCATTGATGGACAGTAGTTGGTATGATTATGACCAGAGATTATTTGGTATAATCATGATCATTGATGATTATATGAATATCCTTGGGCGTGGTGCAAGGATGTTGTGGTTTATTTATTAAGTTGAGTCTCAGCGATAAAAGTGATGAAAAACCTTTTAAATCATAGAAGATAGTAAATTATATGTTCTACTTTACTCTTCTAATGGATTGTTTATTCCGCTGCAGTTGTTGATCTAAAACTTGTTGTCTATTATATTCTATCAGTTGTTATACTGTTGAAGGCTAAGGAAAATTTATTTTGCATTATCTTAGTCATAATATTTCTTACTGGGCTAGTTGAGCTCACCCTTTTCTTTCATTGTTCTCTTCAGTAAATGAGAATATAGCTGGGACGAGTCGGGGAATGGAGTGATGGTCCATGATAACTGGTTTTAGTAGTCCTCACTTTTCTATAAAATAGTGTGACAATAAATGTAATGAAGACTCCATTGAGTGTGAATATTGTCTAGATGACAATATTCTTATTGAAACTCTTAGATTACATTTTGTCGTATTTTACACGACTGTTGTATAATTAAGTTGTATTTAAATTTTGTACCATGTATTTGGCGACTCAAGATGGGTGATATATACCTATTTTGGGGGCGTCACACTAACATGGACTAAAACATAAACAGTAGCGAGATCAAAGGCAGTAAATATCTTGTCAGAGTTACCTGGGAATTTCTGGGCTGCCCAGAAAATATTTTCGTGATCGGTCAACGTGTTTTGATCGCTCATATCTTGAGATCTAGACTTGTTATGACCATGATTCCAGTCCCAGATTGAAGCCTACATGGCAAAGAACAAATCCATAACATAAAACACACATAACACCTAACACACACAGATCTAGAAGCCCTGACATATGGCTGTCAGACAACATTTTAGGGTTCAAAGTCAGTTTCTAAAAACTTGATTTTCGTGCCTCTAGATGTTATAGATCTATGATCTAACAACCCAGATGTGACACCCCCAAAATAGGTATACAACACCCATTCTGAGTCGCCAAATACATGGTGCAGAAACCAAACTACAACTTCAATAATACAATTGTCGTGCAAAATACGACATCACATACTGTGAGTTTAAATACAAATATTATCTTCTAGACAATATCAACACTCAAATAAGTCTTCATTACAATTATTCATACACTATTTTACAGAAATAGTGAGGACTGCTAAAACATCTTTCTAGAACCATCACTCCATACCCCGACTCGATCCTCTGCTATGTTCTCACCTCCTAAGAAGAAAAATGGAACAAAAAGGAAAAGGGTGAGCTCAACTAGCCCGATAAAGAATATTATGACTAAGATAATATACAACAAATTATCATTAGTCTTCAATAGGGAAAAATCTGATAGAATATAATAGACAACAAGTTTTAGATCAACAAATGCAGCGAAAACAGCAATCCATTAGAAGAGTCACGTAGAGAATGAATTCTATTATCTTCTAAGATTTAAAAGTCCATCATCAATATTTTATCCCTGTAACATCAATCAATATATATCTTTAATCAAATATTCATCTTTGCATTACAAGCCAAAGATATTCATTTATATCACCAGTCGGTCATGTTCATCTCAACACCTGTTCATCTTTGCACTACGGGCCAAAGATATTCATCAGTTAATCATTCATCTTTGCTCTACAGGCCAAAGATATTCAGTAATATCATCATTTAAGACTGAGGATGATGAAAAATATTTTAAAAAAAATGAATCCAGTGAGACATAAGGACAAATATTAGGGATTCGTATAACAGTTTATCCAAGATCAATAATACTTCATAATAACCAATTGTGAAGTAGAATTCAAAAAATAAAGATCAAAACATGGATACAATCAAAGATAGTAACCATAATAGATATCTTGGACAAAAAGGAAAATTTTTATTTTTTGGTGAATAGTGTCGTATTCGTGAATAGTGTTGTATACGTGAATAGTACCGTATACGTGAATAGTAACCCCGACACAAAAAGTTTCAAATTTGATTAAAAAGTTCAAACCAATATTTTGGCATAATGATATTGAAGAAAATAATATCATTTAAGAAGAAAATAACATCCTTTACCTCAAAATAACGGTACTTCTAATCGAAATATCGGATAAAAAGCCGAAGGAAACTTGTACCGAACAACAACTCTCAAAGTATCAAAATACTCACAAAAATACGCTCGATAGTCTAGAGAGAAAGAAAACTTGTTTTTTGTGTGATTTTCAATTCTAACCTAAGCGTCTATTTATATAAAAATGCTAGAATGTCATAGGAGACTAAAATAATTAAATAACAATTTAATCATCCTTTTTTCCCACGCATGCTTTGTTGAATAAGCTAGCATCCATATTTGACAAAAAAATCAGCAGCCTACATGTGTATTCAACACCAACCAAAAAAGTGGGTCCCACCCAATTTTAATAAAAATTATTTTATTTTTTGAAACTTCAATAATTCATAGAAAATAGCCCGTTTATCAGAAAAATATGAATTTTATGTTCATTCCACACGAAATCGAATTCTCTACAACTTTGTAGCTTTGAGTTTTTCTAAATTCCAAACAGAGAATATCCGAAATCCACAAACGGATGATTTTTAATACCTCCACTCCGACAAAATACTGATAAAACACCTCAGCTTTAATTTCTTCATTAATAACCACATAAAATAAATAAATCCATCATTTATATCCACCTCAAGTAAATATTTCCTTATCATATAAATCAATAACTAATTATTCACAAATAATATTACAGAATCCCAATTATGACAACCAGGCCATTCCCAAGAAAGAGGGAGCTTTCTAATAAGGATTTCTCCTTACTGGCGCGCAATTAGGTGACCAAACCTCTCCTTGACAGAACTTTCTAGACATTGTCAATAATGCTTATCTAATAATATTATTCAAATAATATGAATTATTGATCTGATAATGAGAAATACGGTGCAGTGACAATTATTGAAACAACAATAATATAAACTATCAACGCAGTAATTATTGAATCAATAAAATAAAATATTGAACAGTAACTACTGTAACAATTATTGAGTAGTGCCTTCTTATGTAAGAATTAATAATTCAACAATAGTGTGCAATACCATGTGCAACCACGCGTATTACTGTATTTTAACCACCAGGTATTCCAACAATGTTAATGGTAACAATTACGTCGTTATTCATAAAAACTCATACTTTGTCATTTTTTTCATCCAACCGTTTTCCGTTATGGGACCCACAAATAGTTGCGTCGTCGTACGAATATTCCCCGACAACAAGAATATTCCACGACCAGACGAATATTCCCCGACAGAAATGAATATTTTATAACCACTTGCTTATTTTATAAAATTTTCACATTTCACCCATAATCAAAGCATTATATCAAATTAACACCTTATTAATTTAGAATAATGAATAGAGGAAAAATTCATTTTTATTTATAATAAGTTGGGGTCTTACACCAGATCACTCAAAGACACCCTAATACACATCTTTAACCAACAACTTATAACATCTAACATCAAATACAAATATTTTCAAGATTTAGGGTTTTTATACCTTTTATGCTTTGATCTTGATTTTGATCACCATGTTTTGATCTTGAGATGCTATGGATCATACTAAGGACTGAATCACTAAGTAATTTCGTGGGTCTAGAGAGAGAAGGAGTTGATTGAGAGTTTGATAGCAAATTAGCAAAATTTGTGAACTTTCCCTCTCTTCAATTATTTATAAACTTGGAAGCAATAATGTGGTTGTGATATATGGCTGATCTTTGGATTTTTAAGGCACATGGGCATACCTTAGCTAGTCACCAATTACAAATAGGGCAATAATTGCAAGCTACCTTCAATAATGCACAAAGGGGTATTTTAGACTTTTAGCTTCCATTATTAAGGGCATTTTAGTAACTTGTGCAAACCCTTAGGGTTTGACCCTTAGGGTTAAAACCTAAGATTTTAAAAATAAACTTTCTAGGATTTTCGATTTAGGTTTTAAAAATAGAAATTTAATATTTTTAAATTATAATTAGGATTCTCTATTTATATTAATATTTCCTAATCATAAATTCAAGTTTGTTAATTAGGATTTATATTTCCTAATTAAAATTGCTAATTTAGCAATTATGTTCATAATTGTACACTAGGGTTATAATCCAAGAATTAGGGTTTCTAAATTATTAGAAAATCTAATTAATCATTAGGGTTATCCCTAATTAGGTTTGTAATTAAAATACATAAACATTATACATAACATTTAAATTCCCAAATTAGGATTTTAATATCCGAATTAGGGTTTCAAATTTCCAGAACTAAAATTAGGGTTTCCAGAATCGGTTTTCTAGGGTTTCTTATCAGTCTTTTCTAACTTAACGTTGACGTTCTTAATATAATAGTAGGGTTTACCACTGATAAAGGTTATCTGGTCAACCATTGACCCTCAACCACATACTATACACATAAATAACCATGCATACAGAACATATACACTTATATACTTAATTCTGAATAATTCATCACAAAGATTTTTAAATCCATAAAATTTCTTTCCAGAAATGTCAAATCCATTCACTTATTTTCTGTCTAGGTTTATTATTTAACCTTTAATCTATCATTTAAGATTTAAATATTTTTTAAAAATTCTCGGGTCGTCACACCAGCCTTGACATTGCTTTTACATGCCAAGTCCATTGCCTAGCCATGCCCAACGTTCGCCTAGCAATATTCTTTCTCGATCATGCCCCGCTCATGAACGAGTCTATATTCGATCCAAAGCCACAATCCGATGTTAGACATTGTTGTAAGAGAGCCCAACAATATTGTTCTAATGTCCAACACACATCGCCCATGGCCCCTGCCCATGGCCCTAGGTGACCTTCACGGAGCACCTCCCCTTATAATAGCACTTATGAAAATTTACAAGGTGTCAACACTAGACATTAGACCTGTCTGAGGAAGCATAATGCAAGTTGCCTAGAACTTACATTTTTCTGACATAGCCCATTTGCTGCACAATGATCCAACTTGTTGCCTAGTGTCGCCCACTGCTGCACAACGCTGCTCAAACGACTAAGTGTCAATCCGTTTGTCGACTAAGTGCGCCCAACGCCCTTACTTGCCGCACACTGCTGACTAAGTGCGCCCATCGCCCTTGGCTGCCGCGCGCTGCTGCACGCATGCTCCTTGCCCCACAACTGAGTGTCAAGGCTTAGCTTGTCATACTATTTGGGCGTCCCACATGCCAAGTCCGTGTCAACCCATTAAAGGGCTAACGCCTATTATGTAAAGGACGTGCAGTCATAAATAATGATTTATTATATTATTAAATATATAAATATTAATTAGAATTTTGAGAAGATAATTGTTGTTATTAAATTATTAAATATTTAATTAAATAATAAATACCGAATTACATATTGTAAGTTATTTCGGTCAATTATTAAGCTAAACATTTAAATGAAGTGATTATTAATTTAGCTATGATTATAAGAAAATAATTACTTTAATTTTATTTAAGTTTGTAATAGAATTCTATATTAGTATTTATATTGACAATATTTACTTAAAATTTTAATTCGAATAAAAGTATGAAAATCAAACTCTAATAAGTTTTAATTTGGTTATAACAATTATTTAGTAATGAATTCGCTATATTTTTAAACTAATTTTACAGCTATTATGTTTTAAAAAAAATCACATATATTATTCATACAATTAATTGTGTGATTTGGTATTATTTCAAGTTTTAATCACATATATTATCAATACAATTAATCACATATATTATTAATATAATTAATTGTGTGATTTGATATAATTATCCTCAGCTTTCTGATCCTTGGCTGAACATATTGTTGAGGTGAAATTACGTTTTTGCTCTCCCGCTGGGTTGCTGTCGGGTTGAAATTATGTTCTTGCCCTCTTATAGGATTAGTACAAGAAAAGTGAATTTTCGAGTGTCTACAATATTTTTATTGGAGATAAAAATATTTTTAAATTTGAATAATATTTAATTGATACAAATTTTGATAGAAGTTGGGCCAATGTGAATAAGAAAATTAAACAAAAAATTGTTAAACCAAAAATTAGTAAAACTAAAAATTGGTGAAATCAAGTTTGTGTTTTTAATTATATAGTCGATAAGTTATAATATTTTATCTTTTAAATTTGATAATTTTTTTTATTTTGTTCATCAAAAAAAATAATTACAATAAATATAAATTATAAACGCAACGCTTATGACCGGCCTGTAGCACTAGTAAAGCTAATTTTGTATGCTTACTTGTGCCAATAGTATTCAAATTTTACTTTTAAGAACAATAAAATAAAAACAAAATACTGGTACGTACCAAAATCAAATGGCGAGAATCAACAAACACAATCGAAATGGTTATAACTCCCGCTTATCCCTCCATCTCTGTTTCTTCCTAAAAATAGCCATGAATCCCCAATTTTCACGATCCATTGTCCATTCAAGCCGCCCTAATTCCCTGATTTCCCCAAACCCAATCAACAAATGGAGATTCCCAATTCACAATATAATTCTGGACGGCCGTGATGGAGAGGCATCAGCTCGACTCCTCGCCGGAGCTCGAGATCAAGATCCATCCCCGGAGAAGCGATCACAACCCTTTCTCGCCGCCGCCACGGCGGACTCGGCCGCCTCGTCCTCCTCCACCCGCCTACCAGCCATTCAAGAAATGGTTCCCGTGGTTGGTCCCAACCATACTTGTGGCGAATATTGCCCTATTTGTATATTCTTTGTACCGAAATGATTGTCCTCGCAACTCCCAGAAATGCATGTTTGAGGGCGTATTGGGCCGATTTGCTTTCCAGCCCACCCGGGAGAATCCCCTCCTAGGCCCATCTGTCAAAACGTTAGTCCCTTTTTCTCCCTATTATGTTGTTTATAAATTCTTTTTTATATCAATGTGCTGGTATGCATGATATAATTGGTCATCATTGCTTGATTTTTGCTTTGGGTATATTATTAAAATTGTGTTTGTGACTATGATATTTGACATAATTAATGGAGCTGGAAATGTGGATGAATATTACTACCTCCATTCCATAATAATTGATTTTTTTACAAGAATTTTATTTCCCAATTTATTTATAGTTTATAACTTTGTAAGAAAATAAATTATTTATTTTTCTATATCACCCCTTACTTCTCTCATTATCCCAAAAAAAATTTGCTAGTAGTTTTCAACTTCACGTAGTAATGAAATTTCATACAAATTTTAATTATTAAATGATAGTATTAAATAATTTTCTTAATTCATGTGCTTGAAGTTAAAACTATTATTATTATGGAATGGAGGTAGTATTAAGTTACACAAAATTCTTGTAGTATAACCTATTTATATTGTTATGTTACAAGTATGTTCATGATGCCATATAGTCTGAACTTTTATTCCTGATAATTGGATTAATAAAAGTCAAATTATAAAACACTTTTATCTGTAACCGTAATTCCGATGGCCTGCAAAAGAACAATAAAAAAATTTCCACCTAGTTTGGAGACAAGGCTAATGACTTACTTCAAGAAACTAGTTATTCTAAGTTCTAGTTTGAACACGCTTTAGAGATACTATAATGAATTAGAAATTTTGTCCAGAATAGGCTGGTTTGTGCTTTAATTGTTTGTGACTTTCTGTTTTGTTAGCATGCCAGATTATTGTATACTGAAGTATGAAACCTGAGGCAAACCTTATGTGCTTTGAGTAATATTAGTATTTGAGGAAAACAAAAAAATGTGAAGTAAGAATATAATAGCAAACTCATTTTTTAGTTTTGTTCCAAAAAATATGAGGAAAATTGGAAGTATAAAAATGTGAGTGCTTCATTGCTTAAGACGATAACCTATCTCCCTAATTGTTTAGATTAATTTTGTAGAAAGTTGCTCTTATATTTTGAAATGAAGGTTCTTCTCAACTCACGGATTTTAATATTTACTCAACTTTAAAGATAAAAAATATAATTAATATATTTGTATACATTATAGGGGAGTGATCCAGGCCAAGGTTGGCCTAGACACTGGATAGGGCCAGTCCATCTTCCGCCATTCGATCTATGAGTGATTGGTTCAGATTTAGTAATTAGTGAAGCTATCAGCAACAATTTCTTGCAAGTAGTTTAAAGTAGGAGTGTTCAAAATTTTCCGGTACCGGTTCCGGTTAGTTATTTTATATGTCTGGTATTTACCGAACCGAACCGGTTATTTGAAAAAAGGTTAGGCCAACCCAGACATGTTCACACCCTTTCTTTAGACTTTAATGCCTAGATTTAAGTCTACTCTATTATAAAACAAAGGAAAGACAAGAGAAGGCATATTAGACATTATAGGACTTGTTATAATCTACAGTAGTCTCCTCTATTTATAAAACAAAGGTAAGACAAGAAAAGGCATATTAGCCAATGTGGGATTTATTGGAATGTGCAGTGGCTCCCTTACATGGTGTCTGGTGGTCATTCATTACTTATTATCACACATTTATCCCTTCTTTTTTTTCAAACTAAATTAAAATATGTAGAGTGTTGTCCCAACATTTTGATATTAAATGAAATCCTTTCATACTCAGTTGTGTAATTAAAAAAAGTTTTAATACAAAACATGTATTTCTAATTTAAACCATGTTGACCAGCTGAGAACCGAGGTGAAGAGAGCCCTGGAAGCTGCTCGTACTGGAAATTTGATTGGTTCTAGTTTAGAGGCAAAGGTCTATCTCTACGCATTTGACAATGGCCTAGCTGGGAGATTGAATGAAATGTGTGAAATGAAAAATGATGCAGACACATTATATCGCATATTTAGTTCTCTGTTAGACATACAAGAACTACCACATCACTTAATCCAGTAGCTGATATGCCCATTTCTTGATGTACACTGATTTTGCGCACTTCTGTTGGCCTTTTTTAGCACTCCATCACATTTAGCAATCAAAACTTTATTTATTTATTTATTAAATGTTACACGTTAAAACTAAGACCATAACTTCAGGTTGAAAAAGGTAAGGCCAACCCGGACAGGTCCCATTAAATCTTCTTGTCTTCTTGACTAGTGATCTGCAAATAGATTTGCTTCATGTATGATTTGGCAGTAAACTTTAATAATGTTCTTACTTGGTGAATAATGTCATCTATCAAATGTTATTCAAAAGCCATTAATGGGCACTCCATTCAATGCAGTTCCATGTCCATTACCTGAAGTAGGCATAAACTATACTGCCAAAAAGTTACTAATAAGTATGGTTCCATCAAGCGGAGAAACCTAACCATTTTACAAACATTTTAGTTCAAAAGCTCTCTGATTTTGCTCAAGGGGAACTGGCATTAATTTCATCAAAAAAGTTACAGCAAGCTACCGAGTACCACCTACCATCATGCCTTAATTCAAAAGCTTCAGCATTGTAGAAGGCCTTGGTTGTCTCTAACTCCCACATTGATTAGATGATAAAAGTTTAAGAGAATTTTTCTTATAAAAACAATTCCAAGTGAAGGTCTTGATGGTCTTCAAGTCCCACATTGGTTATTGGTTAAAAGTGTGAGGAAGTTTTCCTTATAAAAGATTACCAAGTGAAGCTTAGTCAAGGACCTAATATTAATAGGCTTTCTTTTTTGGAAGGCTAGGCTGGTTCAATTAAGGGCCTAATATTAAAGGCTTCTTTTTTTGGAAAGCTTGCTAGGCCGGTACAAAAGAAGGTAAAAACCGGTATTGATCCGAAACTGGACCGGTAATTGGTTCGGTATACCGGTTCAATCGGTACCAGTACCAAGATTTAGGTAAATTCGGTAATTGGTTTCGGTACGGTAAATTCCAAATGAACACCCCTAGTTTAAAGTATCGACAACTAATTTTTCTAGATAGTTTTACATAAAAATTGCAAAATGGTCAAAAGACTCCTCTCTCCTAAATATTTTTTTCCCTTTCTATCATCAATCTTCAAATTTCAAATTTATTTTGTCACAAATTCAAAATTGTCAATTTATATATTGTTGAAAAGCTCTCATTAAAATCTTCAAATTTAGATGCATTGTTGATATATTTTATTTTTGTTAAATTGATCAAAATTAAGGTCAAAGTTTTGTATTTTGAAAGACACCATTGTGGGATTGAGGCTTTAGCTATATAATTTTTTGGCATTTTAACTACTTTAGAACAAATCAACAATGCTTCTAGTTTTGAAGATCTTTTTGAAAGTTTTTCAATGATAAAAAGATTGACAATTTTTAATTTGTAACCAAAAAGTTCATGAATATTAAAGATTGATGTTAGAAAGGGAAAATTTGATTTTGGGACAGAAAATAATTGTTCTGAAAAGCTATATGCAATAATTAGTTGCGGGTACTTCAAACTATCCGCAAAAAATTGTTGCAAATTGCTTCATAAATTTTTAAACCTTCCATTCACTCGTAGATTGAACGGTGGAAGATGGGTTGGGCCTAAACAATGTCAGGCCCAACGCTGGCCCTGCATCACTATTCACTCCCCATACGCACATACACTACTATTCTTTTATTTTAATTTATTATGGTACCGTATGTGATGGGGACGGGATCGGGATGGGGTTTTGCGGACATGATAAATATCACACATATATTTCTTCACAAAACTCAATCAATTCTAATTATTCAATGTATCAAAATAATGAAGTACATCACTATTTATATTACTCATATACAACTTTCCTAGTTTAAATTGAACTCTAATAAGATAACCACAAATTAAATAAGATAACTGCAAATAAAAGAAACTAATTAAAATACAACTTCTATTCCATAGGCTTCCAAAGCCTCTTATATTGTTCCAACTAACTTTCACGACCTCATCCTACATCAGTTCTCCTCCGATGAGAAAAACTCGACCTCGTCGAGTTAAAAACATCAATTCAAGAATAAGCACGCTGAATCACCAAGAAATTCTTTGCAAGCTTGAAATTTGGCATGTCGTTAGCAAGTAAGAGTGAACTTTGTATTGCCTTTGATAATCGAATAGATATTAGCACGAGCATCATGTTGTGCATGATGATCCCATAGTCATGTACGCCCTAAGATAATGTGACAAGCCTTAAGGGGTAAAACATCATACATAGTTATCCTTAAGTTTGCCAACGGAAAATATAACCAAACACCTCTGGGTAACCCGCAAATTTGTACTAGTAACCCATGCAACATCATATGGCTCCGGGTGAGACTCAACTTTTAACCCAAGTTTCTTAACTGTTTTCTCAAAGATAACATCCGTACAACTCCCACTATCAATCACAAGAGAGCGCACATGTTCTGCACATATGACTCTCGTCTGAAAAATTCTACCACGATGGATTTTAGGATCATCCTTATGTTCTGGGCAACAAGTACAGGTCGAAGAACACCTAAACATCCTTCCAAATGAGCATCAACTTCTAAATCTTGCTCATCGGGCTCATATTTGTCATCTATCGACTTGCAAACCTCTTCGTTTAAGTAAGCTTTCCTGCACGCTTTGTCAACAATAGCAAGTTGCCTAGAGGAAGAAGAGGCAACATTCATCTTCGGGGAAGGACATTCAAAAGACGTGATCAAAACCACGACAGTACCTAGACATATGGTTGTTACTAGTATTAGAAGAACCTCGAGTACGATTAAGCCTGCTAGTAGCTGAAGGGCTTGTTGACGATCTTTCCATTGACTTATTTAAAACAGGCTCCACAAAAGTACACTCCCTCCGAGTTTGGACTTGTATTGGAGGCCTAACAAAATTCCTTTCCAAATTATCCTCTACTTGGGTGGCAACTTGAACAGTATCATCCAAGAGCAAGAGTTTACCTATAACTACACCACCTGCAATCTCCATATTCAATCATCGACGGTACATGGAGATTAAAACTTCTTCAACCTAAAGAAATTCAGACCGTGTAATCAAACTGTAAAACATTGAAGAATACTCGGCTACAGATTTATTTCCTTTTACCAACTCAGTCAACTGCAAATATACTCGTTACTTATAATCCAAAGGTACAAAACGTCGTGTCAATGCAACTTTCATATCTTCCCATCTTCTCACAACTGTATATAAATTTCGCTGATGTTGATCACACCAAATACGAGTTGTTCCTTTCAATTTCGTTTCAACAAAGAAAAGTTTACTTTCATCGGATAATTCATACGAACGAAAGCTTTCCAAATTATGAATTTAATCGAAGAATGTTTTTGGACCATTATCGCCATTGAAATCTCCAACATCTAATTTTGCTCCTTTATCCACTGCATTCATCCTTAGATCTGGAACATGAGGATTAACTCGTGGATTAGGGTCATGTTGTTGTGGGGTCTTCAAAATTCTTATGAGTATCTTCTTGTACTTTATCTACGCGTTCCGTGAGTACATCAACTTTTACTGTAAGTGATGTAATAGAAGCTTGAATATTTTCAGTAAGTGTTGTTATTGAATCTTCAATTCTTTTGAGATGCTCATCTTGTTGTAACATATAAGTATCAAGCTTGACGTTGATTTTTTCAGCATTTACCATGGTTCTTGCAAATAAAATACAGACTTTTTTTTTGGACTTCATTTAGGGGTTTGTGCAAAAATATAAAGAAACATGGACTTGCCTGAAACTAATGAAACTTCAGGGGATGAAATTGAAGAAGATAAAGTACAGAGACTAATATGTAAAATTTTAAGGGAGTATTTTAAAATTTAAGCAAACTTGGGGGACTAAACTGGAAAACTATAAAAACTATAGGGTACTTAACTGTAATTTATCAGGAGATATTGCTTAAAGATATGAGCAGCAGCCGGATTATAGGAGAAAGATAAGGAGAGCAACAGCCTTATAGAAGAAAGATAAGGAGAGCAGTAGGCTTCCAAGAGAAGATAAGGATGGCGGCGACGGCAGAAAGCGGCGGCAGAGATGGCGGAATGCAGTAGCGACAACTTTTCTCTTCTTCTACCTTGCTTTTTGTTTTTGTTTTCTAGTTTGATGTAGTCGGCAGGTTGAGGTCTGTGCTATGGTGAATATTATGGCTAGAGTGGGTGATGGTATTTTTTTTTTTCTCTGTTCGTGTGGTTGATGTCTGAGGAAGGGTTTGAAATAAGGTTGTGTATGGCAGATTAAAGGTTTATGGCTAGTGTTCGTGTTTTCTGTTTTGACAAGATGCAAATAAGTTGAGTAGATTTGATGTAGCAGGGCTTTGTGCGGCTAGGGTTTTCTGACTAGAATTTTTTCAGTGATACATTGATTTCGGGAACAGAGGTAGGGATGAAAAAGTTGTGGTTTTGGGTCTGGCTTTGATACTAAAATGATGGAGACGAGGTTTTGGGGACAAAGGATAAATATCACACAGATAATTTTTCACAAAACTAGATCAATTCTAATTATTGAATGTATCAAAATAATGAAGTGCATCACTATATATAATACTCTAATACAACTTTCCTAGCCTAAATTGGACTTTAATAAGATAACCACAAATTAAATTAGATAACTGCAAATAAAAAAAACTAATTAAAATACTACTTCTATTCCATAGGCTTCCAAAGCCTCTTATATTGTTCCAACCAACTTTCACGGACTCATCCTACATCAGTATGCCCTTCTTGAACACAAACTGGAACAGAAACTTGAAATGGGATGCCACATCCCATTAAAATGGTTAACCATGTTTCGGTAGCTTATGAAACTCCTTATAAACCAATTATCTTATTCCCACATACTCGATGATAATAGGATACGGTACCATCTTTTATCCATTTACTCGTAATATGAAATGACGAAGAGCATCATATTTCTTTGGATGAATTATAAATCTTTCCCTCCAATTTTTCTCTGAGTTTCAAAGTGGCCCCTTAATTAGCAAAAGTTACTCTTTCGTCCTCCAAGTTGCACTTTGGTTCATTTCTGTTCCTTGGGCTGTTTTTCTCAAGTTTGTTATGTGCGATGCACCTGCTTTTCAACGAGGTTATATTTTCCTTTTTAGGTAGGGTTTGGGGTGACGTGAGTTTCATGTGCTATGGGTATATATTTTCTAATTTGATTATTGAATTCCGAGAAAATATTTAAATTTCAAAAGACAAATATAACCTCATTAGAAATCGTCAGCATCACACATGACTCAAAATTGGAAAAAAATTCTGTCCAAGGAACAAAAAAGAACCAAAATGCCAATTTGGAGGACGAAATTGTAACTTTTGCCAATTAAGGGGTCACTTTGAAACTCGGTGGCAACTACTTGAAGGGACATATATGTCATTCAACCTTTTTCTTATCTCTAACAAAGGGGTTCAATTGTGGCAGATGATTATAGCTAAGATGTTGAATACTTGAATGTGAACAGCTATTGTAGGATGCATATAATTATACTATACTGCTGACAGTATAATCTTGATTAGAGGATTAAATTCCTGTTCGACCTAGTTTTAAGCTTTGAATACGTGCATGGAATTCATTAATTGTTTTTATTGATAAAAGTTTGATATGAAAATGTTTATACATTCTACTTGTTCAGGCTACTACAGATGGGGGCGCTAAAATGGACAAATGTGGTTGAACAACACCAGATATGGCGTGTGGCATCTTGTATGTGGTTACATGCTGGGTTGGTCCATGTTATTGCCAATATGGTGAGTCTGATTTTCGTTGGCATTCGGCTCGAGCAGGAGTTTGGATTTGGTATGTGCTTTAGCATTCTCAACTTCAACTCTATTTCTGATAAATTGCATGCTTGCAAAATATGCCATAAGTCTGAAGTTTTATCATTATGAAACAGGTTTAATTTGCAACTCAAAGAGTCTTATAATATCTTAACTGCCATGATATCTTTCTAATTTACATTTTACTATTTTTCAAGTCCTGGTCTCCCAGACCACAATCACTATGTACGTACAATGTAATATATATATATATATATATATATATATATATATATATATATATATATATATATGTATGGGAGATGATCCGTGGAATACGTTAGCCAGAGGGACTTTTTCAACTAACGCTCATCCAGCCGTCCAAAATTAGAGTGAATGGCTAAGATGAGGGCCCAGCCGCTACTCCCTCTAGCGGCCAGCCAAATTTTTTTTATTGGCCGCTACTCTCTCTAGCGGCCAGTCAAAACGACCGTGTTTTGACTGGCCGCTAGAGGGAGTAGCGGCCAACAACAAAATTTTGGCTTAATTACATTATCCTGATTATTCCTAATTATCTTTATACTTATACTTATTAACAAATTATCCTTATACATATTACTTATTAATCAGTAAAATAAAATAATAAAAAATTATAAGAATAATTATAAGGATAATCAATAATTATAAGGATAATTATAAGGATAATCGATAATTATAAGGATAATTATAAGGATAATCAATAATCCTTATACATTATGCATTGTGTTTATAAGGATAATCAATAATCCTTATAATTATCGATTATCCTTATAATTATCCTTATAATTATTGATTATCCTTATAATTATCCTTATAATTTTTTATTATTTTATTTTACTGAATAATAAGTAATATGTATAAGGATAATTTGTTAATAAGTATAAGTATAAAGATAATTAAGAATAATCAGGATAATGTAATTAAGCCAAAATTTTGTTGTTGGCCGCTACTCCCTCTAGCGGCCAGTCAAAACACGGTCGTTTTGACTGGCCGCTAGAGGGAGTAGCGGCCAATAAAAAAAATTTGGCTGGCCGCTAGAGGGAGTAGCGGCTGGGCCCTCATCTTAGTCATTCACTCTAATTTTGGACGGCTGGATGAGCGTTAGTTGAAAAAGTCCCTCTGGCTAACGTATTCCACGGATCATCTCCCTATATGTATATATATATATATATATATATCAAAATCAGCTCGAAGAAATAGCAATAGTATTGGTGAAAATCTCTATAATATAGTTTTCTTGGATTAGAAAAACGTCAAAAAGATATATTTCTTGGATTAGAAAAACGTCAAAAAGATATAATAAGTGGTTAAGAAGTTTTAACTTCCCTCTACACCTGCAACTTTATATTATTAATACCTTTATACTAATTGGGTTCGTCAACAGTGCGGATTGGGCTGCTGTATGTCTTATCTGGAATCGGGGGGAGTTTGTTATCCTGTTTGTTTATCCGTTACAGTATCTCTGTTGGTGCCTCTGGTGCATTGTTTGGATTACTTGGAGGCATGCTTTCAGAACTCCTCACAAATTGGACAATATATGCCAACAAGGTATTTGAAAACAAACTGTTTGATCAGCTGAGTCTGCTTTATCTCTTTAACTAGTTAATCGACTGTATTTGATTGTTTTCCATTTTCTTCATCAGTTTGCAGCATTGCTGACTCTCGTACTTATCATCGCAATCAATTTAGCTGTGGGAATTCTTCCTCATGTGGACAACTTTGCACATCTTGGAGGCTTTGTTACTGGCTTTTTTCTTGGGTTTGATGTTTTGGTCCGCCCTCAGTATGGATGGGTTAACCATAAAAGTGCTCCTCCAGGTTACTTTGCGCCCGCACCTAAATCTAAATACAAGACTTACCAATATGTGTTGTTCCTGCTGTCTCTGATAGTTCTGATCGCTGGGTAAGTCCCGATATTCCTTTCATTTAGTAATTTTTAATCCAAGTGATACTTGGTCCCTGCTAGGATTTTCAAGGCAGCTTTTATATTTATAGTCATCACTCATCAGCGGATAACTGGGTACTCGCTATGCTATCTTATTGCAACTTCTACTTAATATCAGTCTGTCATATTCGGAATTTATTTCAAGGGTGTAACTCAAGTCAACCATATTAATTTTGTTTTGTCATCACAAATGACATTGCTTCAGTCTCCACTGATGCCCATATGAAGTTAAAGTCTATAATTTGCTCACTCAATTTTTTGTTTCTTTAGTTCGATCTTTGCTGAATATATATATTATTTTTTTGGTCCCGCACCACAAGGAATTTTTTGGGGGATAGCAAAGATATAGAAATTAAGTCGATTAATGGTGTCCCAAAAAAATTCAATGAATTGAGATGGACCAGATTCTCTTTCCCATTAAGTGACTCAGAATTTCAACCCTTGTCACGATCCTGTTCAAAGGAGATTTTATGAGGTGTTTCCAACGATTTTTATTCTGGCTTTGTGGCTGGAAATATCACATCCGTTTGTGTGAAGTTGTGAACCAAGATGGTCTCGTCTCATGTGGTTTTACACATACCGCCTCTTTGGAAAAAGGAAGGTTGAAATATGTTGAGGAAGTGATATATCTAAACTCTTTTCTCTGTTTTTTTCCTTCTAATTTTCACATAATAGTACAATTTGTGGTATATATTGTTGTAGCAACTGTTATATTCATCCTCTTGGCTAGGAATATCTTTGACTCAATTTAACCTACTGTGACAGATTTTCTATCGGCTTGGTTTCACTCCTCAGAGGTGTTGATGGTAATGAACACTGTTCTTGGTGTCACTACTTGAGCTGTGTCCCTACCCCTTTTTGGAAATGCGACTATCAGTGCATGGTAATGATGCTGCCGCTTGATATCTTTTGCTTGAATTTTTCCCCACTAATTTTAAGCTCGAGTCGTTAAACTTGCACTACATTAACTTATTTGTTCATCGGTGATCAAAAACCTGAGCCCAAGGAAATTCTCCCATAAAATTATTGCGGAATATGATTTTCATGGAAAAATGTCGCTCAAACTATTTTTCTCTTATTGATTTTGTTGCAGTTGGACGATCAGAATGGAAATCAAGTAACCTTGACATGCCTAGGCAACGGAAAAAGCAACAGCTACATGCTGTCGGGTGGAAACGCCACTGCGGAAGTTGCAAAGCTGTGTAAAAAGCTTTGCCATTGATACTGTTATAGCATACAGATCCCTAAAACTGGGGCATTGCAAAATTATAGTACTTTCTGTGTTTAAATACTGTTACATATCAATTCTCATTTACGGCAACTGCGGCTGAAAATAACTGCACCATCAATTAAACAGTATGAAAAAGGAAATTTGCCTCCATGCGCTCTCGATAAAAATTTATAACAGTTGATTATACTTGGAATTAATTATTATATATATAACAAAGCAATTGGAGATCTTATCCATATTAACTGAGTCAACTGAGAAATATGGCAATGAAATTGGGCTAGCATTTGCTAGGAATTTATCATTTTACTATTATAGATGCCTTGATATTGTAAAAAATATGTGGGTCATTAAGTTTTTTATTCCTGAATTAAAAGAAGTAGAAGTGTCTATGGTTAGTGGAGAGCTATGTAATGCAGAGGTAAGTAATGCAAAGGTTGTTAGGTTTGTGTATAACGCGAGCATGCAATCAAATTATACAAATATAGCAGAAGCGCGACAAAATGAGAATTTAAAATTTTATACAAACCATCACTATGATCTTTCCTTGTGCTCAATTATCAATTATACGAAAGAGATAGAGAATCAAAATCATACCATCGCAGAACTATGTTTCCTCAGGTACAAGTTCAACTCCAAATTTTTCGTGTTCTCCTTGAATTCACCGGTTAGATTCCTTCCTTTGATCAACAATTAGCCACCCAAGTGTTTGACCTCTAAAGATGATCCACCAAGAAATAATATGTATTTAAGATGATGGGTGTTGGCAAAACACTAGTTTTCTATCTCTATAGAATTTATAAGTACTCTTCAACAATGGAAAACACATGTCTTTTGTATCAATCATAAGACTCCTCTTATATAGATATTAACAACCCTCCTAAACTATTTAGGAATAGGGTTTTATTTTAATTCAAATCTTTTAATTAATTAAACTCTTAATCCAATTAGAAATTTATAAGAGTACTTTTATTAATTAATTCCCAAATCCTTTTAGGAGTTAAATAATAATAATAATAAGACTCCTCTTATTAATTTATATTTAATATTTATAAAATATTAAATATTAAATATTAAGTTATTTAATTTATTCTATCATCATAGATTAAATTAAATATAGAGTTAATTGCAAATTACACCCCGAAGTATACACCCTTTTACAATTCATACCATGATGTTTAAATGGTCCCATCCCGCTACCTAAAGTACTTTTAAGTAAGCACGATGGACCATATTCAAATTTTCGGTCAATTTTTTTGCCGGGAAATGGCCATACGTCATAATTAAATATTTAAATATTGTTGACCGTATGAATACCATAGTTGACTTAATTAATTTGTAAAAATACATGTGAAATACTAGATTAACAAAATAAAGGGTAAAAATTAAAAACAATTTGGGAATTTCATCAATCTAATTCCATTTCATTCAACAAACCAAAACTGACAACAAATTAAAGTAACAAACCAAAGGGTCCTCTAATTCCATCTCATATGGCTCATCAAACTAAAACAAAGTGAAAATCTCAATCTCTATCTTTTTCAATTTCATTATCAACTTAAGGGCCCTCAAATTATGGCAAATTTTTATGAAAGATTTGGAAGATTCAAACCCAGATCTACGATTCATGCGACAGGTTTAGATCCTGATCACCATTGATGCTTAAATCAAGGGCTCGATTTAGCTTTGATCTTACGCTTGGTGCTAGATCTGTTATGAGTTTTTTTCTTTGATTTTTCTGAGTTTGGTGTATGAGATAATAGATGGGTTTGATCGCACACTTGGTTTCTTTGATTATGGTTTGGAATTTATGGGTGTTGAGATTTCTGAAATTATGGGTTTAGGTTAAAGATGAACAATTAATACTATATGGTTAGTTTGTTGGTAGTGGTCCAACCGTTAATCTTGCTTCACATTTACCAAACTTGAGAGGTGTGGTTCTACATAGTCCCATCTTGTATGGCTTGAGGGTATAATATCATGTCAAACAGACATATTGGTTTGGGTTTTTGATTATTCCATTGCTCATGATGGGTTCTTCCTCAGGTCATGAGATTTCTGAAATTCTGTGTTTGGGTTTGGGTTTGTATTTTTGGTTCTTCCTATTAGAGAGAAAAAATGGAATGAGTTTGAGATTAGACAAAATTTTGAAGATGTAAACGAATTTGGGATTTTAGTTTGAGATTTTTGAGCTTCAAGAATGGATACAAAGGAAGAGGATGATTGATTTGGGTATTTTGAATTTTGAAATTTTTGGCGAGTTCCATGGTAATGGAAGACGATGAAGATGGGGCAGAAGAGAAAAAACAAAACAAAATTAGATTTGTAAATTTGTAATTTATTGTATTAATAAGTATAAATGTATTACTTAATTTAATTAATCAGGTTTTAAAGGTTTTATATGATTAAGTGTATAAAAATATGGTCAAATCGTAATTATACATACATCACCGGAACACATGGCAGTTCCGACCACTTTTTTGGTCAAAAATTATAAAAGGGTCAATTATGGTAACTTAACGAAACTTTGGGTAGTGGGATGAGAGCGTTTAAATATTGGGGTACGAATGGTAAAAGGGTATATACTTCGGGGTATAATTTGCAATTAACCCTTAAATATACTTAACTTATTATTATAATTATGCCATTTACTTCTTAAATAAATGTTTTTCTTTTGCGGTATGACCCTTTAGGTTCTTCATATTAAACCGATTGTGAATAAATCAATTAGAACAATTCTAATCTTATTTAAATAAATAAATTAAACTATTTAATTTATTTAAATAAATAATATTTATTCTACAATAAGGGTAAGCTTCTTTAACGATCAACTACTTTTAAGATAATATAGATTTTAACATTAATTATAAAAGAATCTTTCAGTGAATAGTTACCATATAATTCAATCCTTCTACCATGCAATGTCTCCATTAAATATAAGACATGGAATTGAATTACTGTCAAGTCTTATTTTATTTAATTATATGTATTTTGATTCTTAAATACATAACTCTAAATAATGCAAATTAGAAACTACTTTCTAATTTCATTCTCCCTTGTCCAATGACTACTGAGTTGTCATTTATCGAATCACATAGTACATTCTCTCCTTTTACTAGAAGCGATATGATAATGTACAATACCATGTGCTACTATGCAACCACGTGTATTATTGTACTTTTATCACCTGGTATTTTAACAGTTATCGGTAAAACTTTCATCATTATTTTTATAAAAAGATATTTATGTCATTTTCTAACTCCGACAATAATTTCATTGTGGGGTCCACCAATGATTGTTCCGTCGTACGAATATTCTCTGATAAAATGAATATTTCCCGACCAATCGAATATTTTATGACAACTTGCTTACTTTACAAAATTTATAAATATTACCCACAACTATAACATTATATCAAATCCACACCTTATTATTCAAAAAGATATTTTAAGAAAATTAATCTTTATTCATAAAAGTTGGGGTCTTACAACCTCCCCTTCTTATAAAATTTTGTTCTTGAAATTGGTGTACGTACCTGGTATGTCGAAGAGGTGAGGATAACTTGATTTCATTTCAGATTCCAACTCCGAGGTCATTTCCTCAAAATCATGGTTTCTCCACAAAATTTTGACTTGAGGTATAACCTTTGAGCGTAGAATATGTTCCTTCTTATCCAAGATTTTAATAGGTACCTCTTCGTACGTTAAATCTTCCGCTATCTCATCCGTTTCTAAATCAATAATGTGGTTCGGGTCTTCTACATATTTACATAACATAGATATGTGAAAAATGTTATGAATACGAGACATACTTGGTGGTAAGGCGAGTCTATATGCCACAGTTCCTACTCGATCGAGGATTTCAAATGGGCCAATGAATCGAGGATTGAGCTTTCCTCTCTTTCCAAATCTTGTAACTCCTTTCCATAGAGCAACACGTAACAACACATGCTTTCTAACATTGAATTCCAAGTCCCTTCAATGAAGATCATCAAAACTCTTATGTCGATCTTGTGAGGTTTTTATACGTTACCGGATCATTTGAATCTTTTTTGTAGTCATGCGTACTAATTCTGGTTACAACAATGTTGCTTCACCCACCTCATCCCAACATACTGAAGAACGACACTTGTGTCCATACAATGCCTCGAATGGAGCCATACCTATACTTGCTTGATAACTGTTGATGTAGGAGAATTCTACCAATGACAAGAACTTGTCCCAACTTCCTTTGAAGTCAAGGACACAGAGTCTTAATAGATCTTTAAGAGTTTAAATAGGCCTCTCCGACTGGCCGTTCGTTTGAGGATGATATGCTGAACTGAATCGTAAATCCGTGCCCATAACTTTTTGCAAACTAACCCAAAATCGTGAAGTGAATCTTAGGTCTCGATCATAAACTATGGATATTGGCATACCATGCAGTCTTACAATCTCATTTATGTATATACGAGCAAGACGTTCAAGTGAATAAGTTTCTCGTATAGGTAAGAAATGAGCAGACTTGGTTAATCTATCAACGATAACCCAAATTTCATCTATGCCTTGAGAAAACTTGGGAAGACCGGTAACGAAATCAATGTTGATGTGCTCCCACTTCCATTTAGCAATTTCAAGTGGTGCAATGGACCTTTTGGTACTTGATGCTCCGCCTTGACATGTTGACAAGTTAAACAACTTGAGATAAACTATGTTATCTCTCTCTTCATATTGCTCCACCAAAATGTATGTCAAAAATCACGATACATTTTGGTACTTCCAGGAAGGATCGCAAACTGTGTGTTGTGTGTCTCCATCATGATTTTTTTACTTCAAATTAGAGTCATTAGGAACATAAAATTTGTAGTTGACTCGAAGTATTCCTTCTTCGTCGTTTCTTGCTTCTGGAATAACACCTTCTTGTACTTTCTTCTTTATACGCATCAGCTCTGGGTCTGTAGCTTGAGCAACTTTAACTTTATCGATTAAAGTCGGTTCTACTCGTATATTTGACATCATCACGTGGGTACTTGGAGTCTTTAACTCTATCTCCATCCTTTGTAAGTCATACAAAATGGGCATTTGTGTTGACAATATCGTACTCATATTCGCATACGATCTTTTACTCAACGCGTCAGCTATTACGTTCGCTTTTCTAGGATGGTATTGAATAGTATAATCGTAATCTTTCAACAGCTCAAGCCAATGTCGTTGCCACATATTGAACTCCTTTTGGATGAAGAAATATTTTAGACTTTTATGATCCGTATAGATCTCCACTTTCTCCCTGTTAGAGTTTATGCCCTAGAGGCCAAATATTTGATATAATTGCTTAACGTTTTGATATTATATTTGATTGAATAAATGAATGATTTTATTATAGTTTTATTTACTGCGTTATATAAATGTTAACATAATAAAATTCCTTAGAATAGTGATACAAATTATATAGTTTCAAGTATGTGACTTGAACATGAGATTATATAATTATAATTAGTATCATTGTTCTTAAATGTCCCTAGTCGAGTATTATTGCTGATGGGACAAAAATGATGCATTAAGTCTAGTATGTGGATTGACTGATGACCAAATCTCATTGGTCATAAATATATGAAATATTAAGTCAATGCATAGGTACATGTTAGAGAACGATGTACTGGACAGACCCACCATGAGAATTATATATGGAGCATTATGCAAAGTGTCATTAGCAATTCTTATAGTGACAATGATGTAATGGTCCTCTGACCTTAAATCACTATATTACTACACGAGAATTTATGTACTTTGATATCATCAAATGTCACCTTTAATAGGGTGGACTATAAAGGTGATTATTGGGTACATCATGAATCGTGTGAGGAATATGAGTGATATAGATGGAATTTAACCTTCCTATATATTAGGGATGATATCCATAGGCCTCTTGATTGAGTAGGACTATGAAATGCATGGCCATGCTCAAATAGTGATTTGTTTCATATAGTCTACTCATTGATCAAGAAAACTCAGATTAAATTATGAAGAGCATGACACATTCCATGACTCGAGTTTAATCTAGGATATTAAGGTTAAAAGGATTAAATTACATTGAAACATTGGTCACGAAAAGGTTGCATCGAATCATCGATCTTATTATTACTTGGGTAGCAGTGATGCATTACTAGATGCCGCTCACTGTTTATAATTTTATAATATGATTTTAAAGTTATTGCCAACGTAATAATAACCTATAGGGTCACACACATAGAATGTTATTAAAAAGGAATTAATTTAAATTGTAAGGATTTAAATATATCAATATGATTGATAGTATTTAAATCGCGAATTTAAATTAAAAGGATGATTTATATATATATATATATATATATAAATTAATTAAGACTTAATTAAGATATAATATATATATATATATATATATATATATAAATTCGGATTTAATTTTTATTAGATTAGGGTTTTGATTAATTCTGTTTTATTGCTATATATATGATATATCAGCATATTAGGGAGGTTAATCAAAACAAAAACCCTAGCCGCTCTTAGAGAGAGACTAGAGAAAAACAGAAAATCCATTCCTTTCGGTGGCTAGTATCACAATTCCTTCTTCTGCATATCGTAGAACGATTCGTGCGGAGCATTCGTGTGGATACCGTAGAGTCGCAGTCCGTTTGAATTGCGTTGGAGATTCGACCGCATCAATTCAACCAAAATAATTGGTATAATTTCTAAACCACTGGATTAATTTCTGTTTCTCATGGATCCTGTTTTTGGGTTTTGAAAATTGCTTTGAAGTATTCTATTTCCGCTGCGTTTTATATGCCGAAACCCTACACTCCACATACAGGTAATACCTCCAGATTTTAAGCGTAAAAACATATTTTAGGCTTTTATGATCCGTATAAATCTCCACTTTATCCCCATACATGTAATGCCTCCAGATTTTAAGCGCGAAAATGACAGCTGCCAACTCTAGATTATTAGTAGGATAATTCCTCTCATATTCTTTGAGTTGTCGCGAGGCATAGGCTATTACTTTCCCATGTTGCATGAGAAAACATCCTAACCCTCTGCTTGAAGCATCACTGTATATGACAGATCCTTCCGAACTAGATGACATTGTCAGAACAGGTGTTGAAATGAGTCTTCTCTTGAGTTCTTAAAAACTCTTCTCACATTCCTCGCTCCAACCAAATTTTGTATCTTTTCGAGTCAACTAAGTTAATGGAGTAGCGATTCGAGAAAACTCTTCTACGAATCTCCGATAATAACCAGCTAAGCCGAGAAAGCTACGTACTTCGGTCACTGATTTAGGTTGCTCCCAGCTTTGAATTGCTTCAATCTTTGCCGGGTCAACAGATATTCTGTGATTTGATATCACGTGCCCAAGGAATGTAACTTCCTCAAGCCAGAACTCGCATTTCTTTAACTTGACATAAAGCTTGTTTTCATGAAGCTTTTGGAGTATCAGCCTCAAGTGTTACTCATGATCTTCACGGCTTTTGGAATATATGAGAACGTTATCAAAAAAGATAACCACAAAATGATCCAAATATTCCTTGAATACTCGGTTCATCATATCCATGAAGGCAGCAGGAGCATTAATTAATCCAAAAGACATGACTAGGAATTCATATGCCCGTACCGAGTTCTTAAAGCCGTCTTTGGAATGTCATCAGTTTTAATCTTCAATTGGTGATATCTGGAAAGAAGATCAATCTTTGAAAAGAATTTGGCGCCTTGTAACTTGTCAAACAGGTCATCAATGCGAGGCAACGGGTATCTATTTTTGACAGTGACATGATTCAACTCCTGATAGTCAATATAAAGTCGCATACTACCATCTTTCTTCTTTAAGAATAGAACAGGAGCACCCCAAGGGGATGTACTAGGATGAATGAAACCGATGTCTAACAATTCCTACAATTGGGTCTTTAACTCCTGAAGTTCAATAGGATCCATTCGATATGGGTCTTTGGACATAGGTTTTGTACCGGGTTCAAGGTCGATACAAAATTCAATTTCACGCTCTGCGGGTAGGCCAGGAAGTTCTTTAGGGAATACGCCAGGAAAATTTATTAACAATAGAAATATCATTCAAATCTGACATATTTTTGTTTAAATCTATGACAAGGGCTAAGAAAGCTTGACATCAGTTTTTCAATAAACGAATAGCTTTATGGCTTGATATGACAGTGATTGACTTTAGTGGTTTAGTTGCTTGAATTTGCATAATAGGTTGGTTAGGAATATGAAAGCTAACAACTTTACGAAAATAATTAATTTTTGCATGATGAGTAGTTAACCAATCAATCCCTAAAATCATATCAAATGCAAGTATTTTTAAGGAAATAAGATCGACAGGTAATGTGAGGGTACCGATTTGAACCAGACAAGACTTATAAATAGTGGATGTAATAAAGGTTTCTCTCAACAGAGTTTCAACAGGTAAGTCAAAGTCTAATTTCTCTGGAGTTAAATTTAAACGTTGAGCGCAAGTAGGAGAAATAAAAGAATGGGTAGAACCAGTATCAAATAAGGTATAGACTTTGCAAGAGTTTATAACTTGCTTACCCTGTTAACTTTGTTTGGGTTCCTCGCTTTTTGGGAGGTCACGACAAACGTTCTCCCTTGAACTACCAGCTACGACTTGTCTGGGTTGGCATTTGGTGTCTCCATCCCAGCTGGAATTGACTTTATTACACGAAAAAATCAGGCTAGGTGACCTTCTCTTCCGCAATTGTAACACGCTTTGGGTTGCCGCGTGCAATTTAGACTGATGTATCCCTCCCCTTCGCATTTGTAGCATACGACCGGTGGTCGTTCTCCTTCCATAACAATGGGTGATGGTGCTGACGTCTTTCCATCTTTATTGAACTATCTTTTCTTGAAATTTCCACTTCTATTTTCTTGGCCATGATTACCACCGAAGTGATTACCGTTTCTGGATTGTTGATTTCCTCCATGTTTGTTGTCACCGCTTCAATGACTGCTATCACTGGTATTGTCATTTTGTCAGCTGCTCTCTCTTGGTTGGGTTGACTCATTATCGTGCTCTAATAACTGAGTCCTATTCATAACATCTGAATACAAGCAATGTTTGTGAGAAATGAGGTATTGATATATTTCGGGTTTCAAACCTCGCAAAAACATTCGCGTTATTCTCTCCTCATTATCAGCCAAATGGGATGCAAACCGGGATAACTCCATAAACTTAGCTTCATATTGCCTCACGGTCATATTGTTTTGCTCCAGCTTGATGAATTCTACCTCCTTCATGTGACGAATACTTTCGGAAAAGTACTTGTTGTTGAAAAATTGTTGGAACTTATCACAAGACATCTTGAGTGCGGCAGACTAAGTACGTTTTATAGATTTCCACTAGTAATCTGCCTCTCCTCGTAACATGAAGGTGGCAAATGGAACCTTTTGCTCCTCGGAGAATCCCAAGACATCAAATATCTTGGTGATCTGCTTTAATCACGTCTCTGCCTTAAGTGGTTTTGGCTTTCCCAAAAACTCTGGTGGTCCCAGCTCCTTAAACTGCTTAGCGGTGACCATCCGAGAGTTGCCAGTGTTTCTACCTGCATTTTGTATAGGAGTCTCTCTTGCCTGATGTTGCATGAATTGCAGAAAGCCTCTGAACATCCCATTGTTCATCATTTTGTTGGTGTTGTTGTTTACCTAAGGATTATTGCCTTCCTGATGCATATTATCCTGGTTATTGATCATCGGTGACTCAACGGTCTCATGTGCTCTATTGCTTATCTCAACATTTTTAGATGCCATTTTCAAACACTGACACAAAACAAAGGTTAATTGACATCCCACACAATACCCCTATACTCTGACCGACCAATTAAATAACAAATAAGCTTAGGTAGGTCATACTAGCGAAGAATTTACCCGTCTCCCCCTCCTAGTTCTAGCCTCACATCTCATCCAAGGATCATATCCCTAAGCTTTGATACCAACTGTGACACCCCTAAAATAGGTATACACAACCCATTCTGAGTCGCCAAATACATGGTGCAGAATTTAAATACAACTTCATTTATACAATATGATAAAAACGTAGCTGAGAGTTTTAACACGAATATTGTCTCATAGATAATATCCAAACTTAAATAGAGTCCTCATTACAATTATTATCACACTATTTTATTGAATAGTGAGGACTACTACAGCCACCATCTTGGACCGTCACTCCATTCCTTGACTAGTCCCGACTACGTTCTCATTTCCTGAAGAGAACAATGAAAGCAAAAGGGTGAACTCAACTAGCCCAGTAAGAAATATTATGACTAAGATAATTCAGAATAAATCATCGCTAGCCTTCAACAATGTTACACTGATAGAATACAATAAACAACAAATTGAACTGCAGCGGAATAAGCAATCCATTAGAAGAGTCAAGTAGAGCATGATATCAACTATCTTCTATGATTTAAAAGTTTATCATCAGTATTTTATCGCTAAGACTGTAAAGTCCCCGAACCCGGATACTTGAAACCCGAACTCGGTACTTCATGATACCATTTCTATGAGCGGAATAATACTAATAATAATAACAATAATATAAATTTTAAACTTAACTTACAGTTATCAGAGTCTAATTCCAAGTACGCAACCTTTACTACATTCTTTACATGATATAAAATATATATCATAACTTAGTACAGTCTAACTATTACAAATGATACAAATAAACAAATTGTGTTTGCTTTCCTTTTCACTTGATCTTGGTCGATCCCTTCTAGCTGTTCACACTTAGCTGAAAACATTTAAATTAAGCAAGGATGAGCATTTGAGTGCCCAGCAAGTACTAAGCTGAAAGAATTTAAATGTTTCCTTTATAATATTCTTCTACAACCAGTCAATGGTTGTGAAGTAATCTGTGCCAATAATAATAACATAACAACCCTCGTTCAAATTTTTTTTAAACTGTGTATTGACTATACATGGGGTTTCTGTGACATAATATGAACATTGTTTTTCATTTTCGAAAAGGTTAAACAGAAATTCATCTGTAAACCGGCATTGCTTACGGGCCTGAGGGTGTAAAGTCCATGGGCCCTGTATTGATCAATACTACATGTATAAAAACGATGTTATCGTTCACTCTGTCCGCCTTGAGCGCATAAAAATTTTCCCATTATCGGGATGTTCATACCTATCGGGTTTTCATAATAAAGGTCTTATCTTGTTCAACAATTATTTATAGTTCAATATATATGTATATCAAAGGTGTATCAACATGCGATTAAATACAATGATTATCCAAGTGGGGACACTTGTATAATCATTTCTAGAAATTAACGAACAGAATATATATAACTGAATTATCATATACTAACATGTTGATAATCAATGGGCATATATAATATATGTTTAACCATCTGTACATTAATAATAATAATTCTGAACTTCTCACTTCTGTCCATTGAATAAAGAAAATGCAAAGTTAGGATACTTGCCTGATGCGCTGCTTACAATTACGCATACAGTACATACAGTACATATTTATAGCACTGAAAAATCAAAATATTATAATATTATAATATTATTATCATTCCTTAATTTAGACCCATAATTAGGGTTTGATAGTAATATAATAAAACTGTTCCAGACATTAACATTGCACACATAACCACACATATCTATAACACTGGTAAATAATAATATAATATTATTATTTTCATTCCTTGATCAAAACTTAGAATTAGGGTTTGGATTCCATATCTAATTTATCTGTCATAATTAACCTTATAATTAAGTAGAAATAATTTACTTAATATCTTGAACAAAATTCATATAATAAAATAAGTATTATAAAAATTCTATATTCATATCATATATTATTCGATTAATATAATTATCATATTTTCATGAAAAATAAACATTAAAAACATTTTTACTATAAAACTAATTATTATTAGAATATAATTTATAATGAGCAATAATTCTAAAATAAAATTATCCATAACCATTCATGTAATAAATATATTTTATATTCATCACATAAATACTTATATAATACCTTTCATGCATTCTTACCTTTAAACTAAATAATTATTCTAAAATCATTTCATATATTATTTAAATAATATAAAATTATATCTTCCTTGAACAATAATTAATAAAACATTTCCAATAGGGAATTAATTAGTATAAAAATTATAATTGATAATAATCAATAATTCTAAAATAAATTTATTTGCAATACTTAATGTAATAAATAAATTTTATTTATCACATATATAATTATAATTACACATTACCTTGACACATATCATTCATATTTATTTAAAAAAAAAAATTTATACGCAAAATTTATGATTTATTTATATAGAAAATATTGGGTTGTCACATTCACCCTCCCTTATAAAGATTCCGTCCCCAGAATCGCCACTTTAAAACCTATACATACCAGGGTACATAGTATACACAATCATTCCAAGTAGATCTCGATCATGGTTGATCGATCCGATCTTTAACTATTCAGCAAAAAGCTTATCTATACTTTTAAACAGAAATTTGATTTCTAAGAAAACTCAAATTTCTCCTTTAAAATAATTTATAAAAATAATTTACTATATAAAAAAAATATAATAAGAAAATAAAAATTGGTTAGATTAATACCTAGAGTTGCATCCCCGGCTGCCACGATATCTTGAACAGTAACGCTGAAGACGCTTGCGGTTGATTTCGTTGGTTTGTTTGTTGAAGTTGATCCCGTTGTCGCCAATGTCCTGCTGCCTTGTTCCGTATTCGCATTCATTGTTTCCATTTCCTTTCTTTGACAGTCTTTTACCTTATGCTTTATTGATTTGCACACAACACATTCAATATACATTCTTGGATTGGGTCATTTAGGAAGGATATATATCTCTCCTGTCCTTACTTTCCACAAACAAACTTTTCCTTTTAATCACATTCCCGGCTTATTTCCGGTATTATCAAAATTATCTTCTTTTATCATATAGGTGACAAAAGTTGTCTTTTGCCCCGCCGTTATCCTAGCTATCACATACGTTTTAACAGGGTCGGTTGATCTTCTAAATCCTGGCGGTCCGGTTGTCTTGAAGTCTTTGAAGTTTGTCGATCGATTGTTCTAGTTGATTTCCCGCGACTGGTATTTCGTTCTTCATAGCTTGATCGTCCGCATTCACAAAATTCTGTGTCGGGTCGAGTTGTCTTTCAGCTTTGTTGACAGGTTCTTCTTCCTTTGGTTTCGTTTTTTTTTTGTTTTGACGGCATTATCATAAATTATTCTTACATTCTAAGCCTTATCGTAAACGCTTAACATATAACGCAAAACTTTCTATTCAAATAATCATGTACTCAAAATATTATATTTTGAAAACTAGGTCTACTGTAATAACCAGTGTCCAAATAAATATCTACTATCTTTATACCAATTTATCCCATTAATCTAACATAAACTCATATTTATACCACTTGACATGCCTTAGCACACACTGCTTTAAACATCCGCTATCCCTTTGTGACTCAAAAGTCGGGAATCGTTGCCTTAACTTATACAAAACATTACATTACACCAACATACCTATCATATATACCACCTAAAATCATACATATCCAACTAATACTAATACTACCTATTCCTTACACATTCACTAACGATCAATTGCTTAGTAACCTATCTATTTCCATTATCCTCAATATCCATTCACACACAACTATACCTAACTTGTCACAACTTATAACACATTATGAGTTTAAGAACTCATCACAAACATATGAGTTTAAGAACTCACCATAAATATACGAGTTTGAGAACTCAACATTGACCACATATCCTTTAACTATACTTTACCTATCAGTTATACTTAGCATTTCTTGATCCAGTACTATACTTTCCAAAATAACCACTTCTTTGAGGTAGCTTTCAATGTGAGCCTCTATTACAGCTATTAGCTTTGATATTGGCTCAGTCATGGAAGTTGACTTATTCTTTATGACTTAAGGGTATCCTAATTCTGTTCCTTTCTAACACCTACGCACAAAATTATCTTGATAAACAAATAATAAATACACACAGCACATAATAGTTTTATAAGTTATCTTTTATTTTGTTTGACGATGAATTTATTCAATTCATCTATCTTTAAACTCTATATGAGTTATTTTTATTTTCAACGTTTCCCTCTGTCCTAAGGTTATAGCCTAAGGTCTAACCCACCTAAGGTTTCTAACCCTATAGCTCTGATACCAACCTGTAAAGTCCCCGAACCCGGATACTTAAAACTCGAACTCGGTACTTCACGATACCATTTCTATGAGCGGAATAATACTAATAATAATAACAATAATATAAATTTTAAACTTAACTTACAGTTATCAGAGTCTAATCCCAAGTACGCAACCTTTACTACATTCTTTACATGATATAAAATACATATCATAACTTAGTACAGTCTAACTATTACAAATGATACAAATAAACAAATTGTGTTTGCTTTCCTTTTCACTTGATCTTGGTCGATCCCTTCTAGCTGTTCACACTTAGCTGAAAACATTTAAATTAAGCAAAGATGAGCATTTGAGTGCCCATCAAGTACTATATATATATATATATATATATATATATATATATATATATATATATATATATATAAGCTGAAAGAATTTAAATGTTTCCTTTATAATATTCTTCTACAACCAGTCAATGGTTGTGAAGTAATCTGTGCCAATAATAATAACATAACAACCCTCGTTCAATTTTTTTTAAACTGTGTATTGACTATACATGGGGTTTCTGTGACATAATATGAACATTGTTTTTCATTTTCGAAAAGGTTAAACAGAAATTCATCTGTAAACCGGCATTGCTTACGGGCCTGAGGGTGTACAGTCCATGGGCCCTGTATTGATCAATACTACATGTATAAGAACGATGTTATCGTTCACTCTGTCCGCCTTGGGCGTATAAAAATTTTCCCATTATTGAGATGTTTATACCTGTCGGGTTTTCATAATAAAGGTCTTATCTTGTTCAACAATTATCTATAGTTCAACATATATGTATATCAAATGTTTATCAACATGCGATTAAATACAATGATTATCCAAGTGGGGACACTTGTATAATCATTTCTAGAAATTAACGAACAGAATATATATAACTGAATTATCATATACTAACATGTTGATAATCAATGGGCATATATAATATAGGTTTAACCATCTGTACATTAATAATAATAATTCTGAACTTCTCACTTCTGTCCATTGCATAAAGAAAATACAAAGTTAGGATACTTGCCTGATGCGCTGCTTACAATTACGCAACTTAGATCTATCTGTTATACCGAAACCTATCATTAATAAGATCATTCTATCGATTAGAATCAAATATCATAACACATAATACTGCTTATTGCAGTCAACACATAACCTAATCACATTGTCATACATGTTTCACAGTCATTGCATCACAAACAAACAGTTAACTCATTCCTAATTACATTGTCACACAACTTTATTCACCATTGAATCACAAATAAAATAGTTAACTAACTAAATTTCTACGTCCAGATCAATTTCTGAAACTTGCCTGTCTACCGACAGCTTTATCGGGTAAATATCGAGTCTAAGACTCTATCCCGAAGTTCAACATCCAACCAGATAACTTAAACATCAGTCACACTATTTTTCATGGCCTTATATAATATTAAATAATTATTACCATTTACCATAATTTTTGAAATATCAGAATCATTATTAAATGATTTAAATATCAAACAATTATATTATCATTAACATTTAATCAATATTAAACTATTAATGAAACCATTGCCAAAATATTAAAGTTATTTATAATAACCCAAAATATTTTTAAAGTACTTATATTACCCTTAAATGATTTTTAAAACATTTAAAATCATTCTTAAATAATTACCATTAATATTTAAATATTAATGAACTATTTATCCAAATATTAAAAGTCATTAATTATAACTTAAAATATTTTTAATTCATTTATATCCTTTTGAAATAATTTTTTAAATAAATAAAACAATTTTTAAACTATTTATTTAATATAAATATTAAATAAACTTAATATCATTAATCATTAAATAAATATCATTAATTTTAAATTATTAATGAAATTATTCTTTAAATATTAAAAGTTATATTTTATAACTTAAAATATCTTTAAACACTTCATTTTCATTTAAAATGATTATTATAATATTAAAATTCATTTTTAAACTAAATTATTTAATATAATTATTAAATAACTTTAATATCATTAATAATAATTAATTAATAAAATTAACCTTTAACTATTAAAAGTGATATTTTATAACTTAAAATATTTTTAAATACCTTATTCTTATTTAAAATGATTTTTAATTTAATAAAATCATTTTTAATTCATTTATTTAATTCATTTAATAAATAACTTAATTATCATTAATATTTAAATATTAATGAAAATTATCACATAATATTAAAAGTTATCAAAAAATAACTTAAATTATTTTCTTATTCCATAATATAATTTTAAATGATTTTTCAAATATTAAAAACATTTTTAAATAATTTATTTAATATTATAATTAAATTAATTAAATACTTTTAATATTCCAAAAATATTAAATATTTATGAAATATATTTAAAATAATTAAAAACTAATTTTTAGAATTTAAAATAAATTTTAATAATTTATTTTATATTTTTAATAATTAAAACTATTTTTTTCTATTTATTAAATAATTTTCGGAAATAAATAATAAAAACCGTCGCTGAAGGCCCCTATAGCGACAGAACCGTCGCTATAGGTGTTCTTGAGCCTTCAAGAACATTCATAGACAGCGACCGAGTGACCATGTTTGACCCGTATTAAAACCGTGTACATTGTGATTCTGGTTATGTGGTTGATCAGACCGTGTAGTATAAATACAAGACTTCAATATACAACAATAATCAGGATCATAACATGCATAAACAAAGAGATCTGATCTCTCAAACATGCTGTCAGACATGTTCTTCATTTCTGGGTTACCCATAAATGAAGAACAGGTTGTCTGTCCATTTTTGGCCTTCTATCACAGGTGATTTGTTTGATGTTTTTGTGGTTTAAAAACTTTAGTGTTTAACCAACATGTAATACTACAGATCCATTACATAAAATCATTCTAACAATATTTCAATCATGAGATCCACTCCGGTCAAACCATGTCAGAAACGTTGTTCTTCATTTTCTGGAAATTCCAGAAAAACCATTTTCGTGATCTTTTGTATAGGTTTGACCAGCCACTACTTGAACCTTGTTGAACATTTACATGTTATAAAGGCTTTACCTTACAGTACAAATATCAAGTTACAATCTAAAAGCAACAAATAGAACAAAACTACAAACCTGTAAGAGATCTAAAAGCATGAACATCATGTCAGAGAGTTCTGGGTAACTTCTGGGTTACCCAGATTTCGTTAGGTCATGGTCGGTCAACAACCTTTGACCACGATTATCTTACAACTTATGCATGATCTGGTTCGACTACAAGTTCCAGAACACATATCTCATACAAGGTTACAAATGTAAACACTTAAACAACAAAAACAATAAACACACAACGATTTACAGCCCCTGACATTTGATGTCAGACAACATAAATACATTTTTCCAAATTTTACAAATTTTCAAATCCGAGCCTCTAGATGTTATGGATCTAACATCTAGCAACCCAGATCATCATTAGACATTACATACAACATATTTAAACACTTAAACACAACATCTAACGACAGATTATGGACAGAAATTAAACTAGGGTTTTATACCTCTTTAGGTTTTGATCTTGATTCTAGCTTCTGTTTTTGTTAATGATGAACGTGGGGCTTGATAAAGGAACTGAAATTCTTGGAAATTTCGGAGGTTTGAGAGAGAATGAGAGTTGGTTGAGTGTTGTGAATTTTTAGTGAACAAAAATGCAATTTTCTCTCTCTAATCTCTTATATATATAATCTAGATGCATGAATTGCCGATCTAGTGGCTGATGTGTTCGTTTTATGTCACATGCTAGGGCTAGGTTAGAGCTAGGGTTGGTGAACAACCCAATTATAAGCCAAGATTTGCAAGCAACCTCACTATAATAATAAAAAGGACATTTTGGGCATTTCTTTTTTTTTTCTTCTAGAAATTGGCTATTTGTTGCAAACCCATAGGGTTTAGGTTTTGAGCAATCTAGGGTTTAGGGTTTGAGCCAATTTAGAAAACAAAAATCTAGGATTTCCAATATAGGGTTTGCACAAAAATTAAATAAATAAAATTAAATAACTTTTAGTTTCTAAAATTTAAAAATTTGTTAACTAGATTGGGTTAATAATTAAATTATACAAGAACATTAGGGTTTAGAACCCCTACCCATATTAACCTTGCCAATTAGGCAATTAGTGTTTACAATTTCGATAATTAGGGTTTTTATCTTTTGAAATTAGGGTTTATAATATAAAAAAAATTAATAAGGATTTTAAATAATTACGATTCTCCCTAATTAGGGTTAATACATAAACACCGATCATAAATCACATTAACATGATTACATAACAGGCTTAAGCCGGCATTCGGCTTTAACTTAGGGTTTAACAGCTTAAACTAGGATTTTTGGCATTTTACACCATAATTGACCAACCATTGTCAGTCCACAAACATACAGTACATATTTATAGCACTGAAAAATCAAAATATTATAATATTATAATATTATTATCATTCCTTAATTTAGACCCATAATTAGGGTTTGATAGTAATATAATAAAACTGTTCCAGACATTAATATTACACACATAACCACACATATCTATAACACTGGTAAATAATAATATAATATTATTATTTTCATTCCTTGATCAAAACCCAGAATTAGGGTTTGGATTCCATATCTAATTTATCTGTCATAATTAACCTTATAATTAAGTAGAAATAATTTACTTAATATCTTGAACAAAATTCATATAATAAAATAAGTATTATAAAAATTCTATATTCATATCATATATTATTCGATTAATATAATTATCATATTTTCATGAAAAATAAACATTAAAAACATTTTTACTATAAAACTAAATATTATTAGAATATAATTTATAATGAGCAATAATTCTAAAATAAAATTATCCATAATCATTCATGTAATAAATATATTTTATATTCATCACATAAATACTTATATAATACCTTTCATGCATTCTTACCTTTAAACTAAATAATTATTCTAAAATCATTTCATATATTATTTAAATAATATAAAATTATATCTTCCTTGAACAATAATTAATAAAACATTTCCAATAGGGAATTAATTAGTATAAAAATTATAATTGATAATAATCAATAATTCTAAAATAAATTTATTTGCAATACTTAATGTAATAAATAAATCTTATTTATCACATATATAATTATAATTACACATTACCTTGACACATATCATTCATATTTATTTAAAAAAAAAAATTTATACGCAAAATTTATGATTTATTTATATAGAAAATATCGGGTTGTCACAAAGACTCAGCTCAATAAATAATCCACATCATTGAATTATTCATGCACTACGGGCCAATGATATTCATTATTATCACATCCATGAATCATCCATGCACTATGGGCCAAGGATATTCGTTATTATCACCAATGGTCATGATCATGCCAACAACTATCCATCGATGCACTATGGGCCAATGAGGACTTTTACCACATCATTTGTAATATTACGGGTCATGATTATACCGATACATAGTCATAATCATACCAATCAACAGTTCATCTATGCACTACGGGCCAAAGATGACTTTCATCACAATATAAGTATGAGGATGATGACAATGATATAAGGATTTAATTAAATGAGAGCACGGATAAATTTTAAAGATTTATAAATCAATTTATTCAGAATTCAATATTGTCCAAATTGTCAACATGATACTTCTTTGTGGGGTAAAATTCAAGAATAATATTGTACCAAAAATGATTTGGACAGAAAAAAATCAATTTTTGTCGTGACTAGTATCCCGGGTGAATAGTACCTGAGTGAATAGTACCCCATGAATAGTACTTCGGGAATAGTACTTTGTGAATAGTACCCCGACATAAAAAGATCAAAAATTATCAAGAATGCTCAGAATAATATTTCTATAAAAAGATACTAGATGAAGCGCAGATTTCAAGGATATTTTACTAATTTGAAGGAGTATAGAAGCAATAATTAACAAAATGAGTGTAGAATTCGAAATCTGAAACGAAATAATATTACTTACATACTATATAATATGAAAGAAAATATTACTTCTTACGTGTACTGAACAAAAATAATATCCCTTACCTTAAAAGGAAAGTACTTCTGACTGGTATAGATGTGACAATCGAGATTTTGTAATTTAATTTTAATATTTATTGGATTAAATAAATATTTTTCGATGATTTAATTATTAGATTAAATAATTAATTGATGAAGTTGTGATAGAATAATTTAATTGTATGTGTTTTATTTATTAAATTAATGTCGAGAATTGATTTACGTAAATATGTGAGCTTATTGAATTACAAGAAATATTTAATAAGCCTAATATTATTTTAATTAATTAAATAATTAATTAGAGAATTAATAAATTGGACATAATTAATAAACAAGAAATTTAATTATGTGACTATATGAATTAAATGAGAAGTTATTATATTTTATTCAAATTAAATTAAATAAGATATTTGATTTATTGTGCAATTAGGTGTGAGATGATTTAAACTATAGTATAAGAGAATCATTAAATTAAATAGTTTTGAAGCCTATTATTGTCAGCCAAACGAGGCCCTAAGAGAAGTTAGTAGCAGTTAACCCATGATGGGTAACTGACCTCCACAACACGTCAGTTCTTAATTATTATACGTCTTCTTCCTTCTTTATCCTCTACGTCTGGAAATAAGAAAAACAATTTACAAAGAGAAATTGAGAAATTGTTGAGGGAGATTGTGAGTGAGTGATTGAAGAAGCATCTGAGAAAGGTTTTCCTTATTAATCTACACTCTACGCTTTGGGTAATCTCTTCAACCCAGTTTTATTTACGTTATTAAAATTTTCATGAATATGGCTCTCAAATTTTTGTAAAATCTCTGTAGTTGGAGATTGTATTGACTATGTGGATATACATGTGATAATATGATATCATATCATGTTTTTACCATATATTGTAGATTTCCATACCATCAGTTTCATAAAAATATGATGTATATTGTTACAGAGTATAGAAATATGGCCATATGACCCTTATACGTAAATTTAATATGTCAAACATATATTGTCTCATAAGTTTTACACCTTTATATAATTATGTATGTTAAAATGAAGAAAACAAACTTCGAATGAACAGATTTGGTGTTATAACAAACCCGTGATGTTAATTTTTATGTTTTGTGTTCAAAACCTTCAAGAACAATGAAACTACATGTTTTGATTCTGTAATTATGTGTTTTAATTTGTTAAAATCACTCTATAAAGGTTGGGTAATGATTATGTACGAATTCTAGTATGTGGGTATGTTTAATTTAATGTATTTAATGACCATGTAATGATAATTTCGCATGATTCTGTGTTCTTCACGAACTGGAATTCGAAAAATGGAATTTCGCACCGTGGCACCAACTCCATGCCTTAAGTCTCACGCCGCAACGCCAAAGATCAAGCCGCAGCGCCAAGATTAAGCCTGACAGTGACGCCGCAGCGCCACTTAGCAGATTGTCCATAAATGAAATTTTTTTAACTGTTCAAGTCTAGAAATGTGATAGTAACCAAATCTAAGGAAAATAAAATTATGTTAGATGTATAATGAGACGTTAAGATAAATTCTTAACATATTAATAACACAATTATGTGCGAATTGAATTATTGAACACATAGTTAGATTATTGTTCATAAAGTGTAAATTATGTGTCAATGAATGTAGTTATTTGACTAAGTATGGTCATAATCAAAGTTAGACAAAGAGAATGAACTTGTGATGACTAGTTACATTATAATTGACTAGTATTGCGAAAGTAAATGGTATGTAGGATTAAATCAAGGAACGTGTATAAATTAACGTGTAATCTACATACGAGACAAGTTTCCTAACCCTACTCGTTATCATTTTATAAGTTTATAAGTTTATCTCTTTACATCAAGAAAATTCTCGTTATTATTGATCAAGTCAATTTTGTTATATAAAGTTTATTAATCTTTCAAAGTATGGTTCGGTTATTCAATACTTATTCTATTGTATATCTCTTGAGATCGTTATCCGACTTAAATATCAGTTACTGTTTAACCTTGTTAGACCAACGAACCCTTAATGATTCGGCTAGTCCATAGTTGATGAACGTTCTAAATTTCAGAACCCTTATTGAGTTATCCAAACCAAACTTCCTTTGGTACGGACTCTGATGTCAAATTGAGATGAACAACCCTGTATAGGGGATTACTTATGCGTTATCGTTAAGATATTGTGCACAGTATGGTACTAAGGGCTGATCCCCCCTAAGTACGAGAAGAAAAGTCCATAGTCATATGACTGTTAAAGGTTTCAAGTATAAACACTTGAAAACCTAGGACATAGTTCAAGGTCTTATGACCCTCAGAAGTTCTTTTGTTTCTTGTTATTCATTCTTGATTCAAAAGCTGAGTTTCCTATTTCAGAAGTCTTTGATTTTTTCGCATGTTATTATTCATTTGTTATATTGTTATACTTGTGGGCAATCGTGCTCACTCTTGCGTAATAATAACATTGCAGTTAAGAATGAAAGATCTAACGAGCCTTCCACTAGTAAAGGCAAAGGCAAGGTTAACAAATAAAGAAGACTTGTTGTTAATATGTATTTTTGTTTCAAACTTGATGTTGTCTAAGACTTGTTATTTGTTTATGATTCCGCACAGATGTTTAAGGTTAGAATGACCTGGGATTGTATTTATTATGCAGATGATGTTACCCCATAAAGGGAAGATTTATTTATTTATTTATTTCTATCTATTGCATGGTTTGCATTTATTATGGGTAGATAGATAGATGATATTTGTACAGTGAGCACCAAATCCTGCGGAAATAGAAGTACCCGAATTTGGGGGTGTCACAATAGCGGAGATATTCTTGAAGAAAACTTGCACTATTTTCTACACTTAAAGCTTCCTTAAACTCTAAAGAAATACGCTCAATATTATAGAAGAAGAATTCTCTGATTCTGGTGTAATTTTCAATTCTAAACGAAGCATCCTATTTATTGGAGAATGGAAGTATATATACTATTTAGAAAATAAAATCACGGACGCACAATAATGAATTCATGGGCGCTTCAATCTGAAGAATTTTTTTGATTTTACTATGCTGTACTATACAGTACTATGTAAACAATAAAATATAATATATTCTATTTTAAATAAAAAAATAAAACTTATTATAATATATATATACATATAATAATAATAATAATAATAATAATAATAATAATAATAATAATAATAATAATAATAATAATAATAATACACCTCCGTGACATTATGTCTCCCCCCTATATATATATAAAACAAAACTAAGATAACTTCTACCGACATTTTTGAAAAATGGGTAAGTGAGGGTCCAAATAATAAGCAAAATTTATAACAAATACTTTATAAAAATCCACTCTATTTATCTCAACTCACTTGGCTTCACAAAACATATTTTTAATAACATTCATCACTAATATTATAACTCACAATATTAACAACCAGATCATTCCCAAGAAAGAGGGGGCTTTCCAATAAGGATTTCTCCTTATTGGCGCATAATTAGGTGACCAAACCCCTTTCATCGACAGAAATTTTTAGACATTATCAATAATGCAAATAATAATATGAATAACTTTCTTGTCTCAATTATTGATTTAATAATATAAAATATTGTGACAAAAATTGAATCAATAATGTGAGATACTATACAACAATTACTATGATAATAATTGAGTATAACTGAGTGACTTCTCACGTAAGCATTAATAATCAAAGATACTGTATAATACTGTGTGCTACTATGTAACCACGCGTATTACTGTACTTTTACCACCGGGTATTTCAACAGTTAACGGTAAAACTTTTGCCGTTATTTTTATAAAAAGATATTTCTATCATTTTTAACTCCGACAATAATTCTGTTATGGGGTCCACCAATGATTGTGTAGTCGTACGAATATTCCCTGATAAAACGAATATTCCCCGACCAATCGAATATTTTATGACAACTTGCTTACTTTGCAAAATTTATAAATATTACCCAGAACTATAACATTATATCAAATCCACACCTTATTATTCAAAAAGATATTTTGAGAAAATTAATCTTTATTCATAAAAGTTAGGGTCGTACATATATATAAGTTATATATATATATATATATATATATATACAGAAAGGATCAAGAGTAGAATTCTTAAATAGTAGAATGCCTTAAATAATAGAATTTTATCAAAACGGCGTAGTTTTGATAAGACGCGGTGGCATTTTTGTAAATACGCGGTGGCATGGTATTTACAAAAATGCCACTGCGTCTTATTAAAATTACGTCGTTTTGATAAAATTCTATTATTTAAGAGAGTTCTACTACTTAAGATGTCTACTCTTGATCCTGTCTGTATATATATATATATATATATATATATATATATATATTTTGGTGTGCCTTTGCTGTAAGGTAAGGGATAATATATATATGTATATATATATATTATATAAGTTTTATTTTTTTATGTAAAATAGAATATATTTTATTTTATTTGCATAGTATTACATAGTACTACATAGTGTTGCATAGTGTAACATAGTAAATCAGAAAAATTTTCAGATTCGTCACCCGTGAAATTAGTCCGAAATCTCACTGTGCGTTCGTGATTATATTCAAATAGTATCCTGCCATTCACCTATAAATAGGATGCTAGTTTAGAAATGAAAATCACACTAGAATCAGAGAATTCTTCTTCTATAATATTGAGCGTATTTCTTTTGAGTTAAGGAAACTTTGAGTGTAGAAAACAGTACAAATTTTCTTCAAGAATATCTCCGCTATACCAGTCGGAATTACTCTCCTACTAAGCTAAGGGATATTATTTTTGTTCAATATTCATAAGAAATAATATTTGTTTCCATATTCTATAGTATGTAAGTAATATTATTTAATATCAGATTCTGAATTCTACACTCATATTGTTAAGTATTGCTTCTATACTCCTAGAAATTAGTAGAATATATTTGAAATTTGCGCTTCATCTAGTATATTTTTACGGAAATATTATTCTGAACATTCTTGATAATTTTTAATCTTTTCATGCCAGAGTACTATTCACGGGGTACTATTCTCGAAGTATTATTCACGAGATACTATTCACTCAGGTACTATTCATCCGGGATACTATTTATGATAAAAATTGATTTTTTTTCTGTCCAAATTATTTTTGGTACAATATTATTATTAAATTTTACTCCATAAAGCCGTATCATGTTGACAATTTGGACATTATTGAATTCTGGATAAATTGAATTATAAATCTTTAAAATTTATCCTTGCTCTCATTTAATTAAATTTTTATATCATTGTCATCATCCTCATGCTTATATTATTATGGAAGTCATCTTTGACCTGTAGCGCATAGATGAACTGTGGATTGGTATGATTATGACTATATATCGATATAATCATGATCCATAATGTTATAAATGATGTGGTAAAAGTCCTTATTGGCCCGTAGTGCATTGATGGATAGTTGTTGGCTAATCATGACCATTGATGATAATAACGAATATCCTTGGCCCGTAGTGCATGGATAATTTATGGATGTGATACTAATGAATATCCTTGGCTAGTAGTGCATGGATAATTTAGTGATTCAGATTGTTTATTGAGTTGTGTTAGAGCGATAAAATATTGATGATGAACTTTTAAATCATAAAAGATGGTAGTTATCATGCTCTACTTTACTCTTTTAATGGATTGGTTGTTCAGCTGCAGTTAAACTTGTTTTCTATTGTATTATATCAGTTTAACTCTATTGAAGGCTATCGATAATTTATGCTGCATTATCTTAGTCATAATATTCTTTACTGGGCTAGTTGAGCTCACCCTTTGGTTTCATTATTCTCTTCAGAAAATGAGAACATAGCCGGGACTAGTCGGGGAATGGAGTGACGGTCCGAGATGGTGGTTGTAATAGTCCTCACTATTCTATAAAATAATCTGATAATGACTGTAATGAGGACTCTATTTGAGTTTGGATATTGTCTATGAGTCAATTTTTGTGTTAAAACTCTCAGCTACATTTTTTATCGTATTGTATAAATGAAGTTGTATTTAAATTCTGTACCATGTATTTGGCAACTCAGAATGAGTTGTGTATACTTATTTTGGGGGCGTCACAGTTGGTATCAAAGGTTAGGGATATGATCCTTGGCTGAGATTTGAGGTTAGAACTAGGAGGGGAGAGATGGGTAAATTTGTAAGATCCCAACTTTTATGAATAAAGAATAATTTTTCTCGAAATATATTTTTGAATATTATGGTGTGGGTATGATATAATATTATAGTTGTGGGTAATATTTGAAAATTTTGCTAAGTAAGCAAGTTGATATAAAATATTCGTTGTGTCGAAGAATATTTGATTGGTCGGGGAATATTCGTTTTAACAGGAAATATTCGTACGATGACACAATCATTGGTGGACCCCACAATGGAAGTATTGTCGTAGTTAGAAAACGACAGAAATATATTTTTTTAAAAATAACGGCGAAAGTTTTACTGTTAAACTGTTGAACTACTCGGTGGTAAAAGTACAGTAACACGCGTGGTTGCATAGTAGCACACAGTATTGATTATTGATGCTTACGTGAGAAGTCATTCAATTATAATCAATTATTGCTACAATAATTGCTGCATAATATCTCTCATATTATTGATTCAATTATTATCATAGCATCAATATTTTATATTATTAAATCAATAATTGAGACGACAAAGTTATTCATATTATTATTTGCAATATTGATGATGGTTAGAAAGTTCTGTCGAGGAGAGGTTTGTTCACCTAATTGCGCGCCAATAGGGATAAATCCTTATCAGAAAGCCCCCTCTTTCATGGGAATGATCTGGTTGTTAAATATTGTGAGTTACAATATTAACGATGAATAATTGTTAATAGATTAAAAATGTGTTTATTAAAGATAAATAATTTGTGGTAAATATTTATTCAATTTTTGATATAAATATAGGGATTTTTATGAAGCGTTTGTTGTAAGTTTGACTTAGTATTACATGGAAAGATTTACTAATTTTATGGGCCGTCAATGGTGGTTTTAATAGATAACCAATCTGGACCATTGATGGTGGTTGTAATAGTAAATAAATCTGGACCGTCGGTGGTGATTTTAAAAGTAAATCAATCTGGACCGTCAGTGGTGGTTTTAAAAGTAAATCAATCAGGACCGTCAGTAATGGTTTTAAAAGTAAATCAATCTAGACCGTCGGTGGTGGTTTTAAAAGTAAATCAATCTGGACCGTCGGTTGTGGTTTTAATAGTAATCAATATGAACCGTCTGTTCTAATAGTAAATCATTATGGACCGTTCATGAATCAGTTACTATTTAGTCAATTCTCCTATAAATAGAAGCTTAATTCTTCTTTCATTCTCACCAATTCACTGAGATTCACAAGAGACACTATAGAGAGAAAAACTATAGAGAGCAAGAAGAAGAATATTCTGTTACTTCACTATTACAGTATCTAGTCTTCTACTAAGATAAGGAATATTATTTCTTTTGTATTCATAAGGAATATTATTTTTCATATTCATCCTATAATATGTCGGAATAACCTGTCTATGCGAATTACGTACCGTATGACAGGTGAAAATCTATTTACAGTTTCATATGTTATTTCTTTTCATATTCTTAAATCTAAACTTACTATGGTAAGTATTGCTTCTATAATCCTTGAAATTAGTGGAATATTCTTGAGTTTTGCGCTTCATCTAGTATCATTTCATTGGAATATTGATATGAACTTTCTTATTAAATATTAATATTTTCTCCCGGGGTACTATTCACCTGGTTACTATTCACTAGAATATTATTCACTTAGGTATTCGAGGCACTTTTCATGCTGGGGTACTATTCATGAGTTGCTATTCACCCGGTTATTATTCACTCAAATATTATTCACTCGGGTATTCGGGGCACTTTTCATGCCGGGGTACTATTCCCGAAGTACTATTCACAGGGTACTATTCACAAAAAAATTTATTTCTTTTCTGTCCAAATTATTTTTGATACATGGATATTATTCTTGAATTTTACTCCACAAAGAAGTATCATGTTGACAATTTCGGCATTATTGAATTATGGATAAATTAAATTATAAATATTTAAAAATTTATCATTTACTTTCTTTTAATTAAAGTCTTATATCATTGTCATCATCCTCACGCTTATATTGTGATGAAAGTCATCTTTGGCTTACGTGCATAGATGGACTGTTTATTGTTATGATTATGACCAGGGATAATTCGTTATGATCATGACCATTGATGATTACACGAATATTCGTGGTCCGTAGTGCAGGAATAATTTGTGGACGTGATACTAATGAATATCCTTGACCAGTAGTGCAAGGATGATTTGATGATGTGATTTATTTATTAAGATGAGTCCCAGCGATAAAATTGATGATAAAATTTTTAAATCATAGAAGATAGTACATATCGTGCTCTACTTGACTCTTCTAATGAATTGCTTGTTCCGCTGCAGTTAAACTTGTGGTCTATTATATTCTATTAGTTCAACATTGTTGAAGGCTAACGATAATTTATTCTGCATTATCTTAGTCATAATATTTCTTACTGGGCTAGTCGAGCTTACCCTTTTTCTTTCATTTTTCTCTTCAGGAAATGAGAACGTAGCTGGGACTAGTCGGGGAACAGAGTGATGGTCCGAGATGGTGTTATAGTAGTCCTCACTATTCTATAAAATAGTGTGACAATAAATGTAATAAGGACTCTATTTGAGTTTGGATATTGTCTATAAGATAATATTCGTGTAAAAACTCTCAACTCATGTTGTATAATTAAGTTTGTATTTATATTCAGTACCATGTATTTGGCGACCCAAGATGGGTGATGTATACCTATTTTGGGGGCGTCACAAAATTCTTCGCTAGTATGACATACCTAAGCTTATTTGTTATTTAATTGGTCGGTCAGAATATAAGGATAATATGTGGCATGTCGATTAAACCTTATTTTGTGGTAGTGTTTGAAAATGACATCTGAAAATGTTGAGATAAACAATGAAGCACATAAGATCGTTGAGTCATCGATGATCAATAACCAGGATAATGTCCATTAGGAAGGCAATAATCCTCAGGAAAACAATAACACCAACCAAATGATGAACGCTGGGATGTTTAGAGGCTTTCTGCAATTCATGCAACACCAAGCAAGAGAGACTCTTGTTCAAAATGCAGGTAGAAACACTAGTAACTCACGGCTGGTCACCCCTAAGCAGTTCAAGGAGCTGGGACAACCAGAGTTTTTGGGAAAGCCAGAACCACTTAAAGCAGAGACGTGGATTAAGCATATCACCAAGATATTTGATGTCTTGGGATGCTCCGAGGAGCAAAAGTTTCTCGTTGCCACCTTCATGTTGCGAGGAGAGGCAGATTATTGGTGGGAATCTATAAAACGTACTCAGTCTGCCACACTAAAGATGTCTTGAGAGAAGTTTCAAGAATTGTTCAATGACAAGTACTTTCTCAAAAGTATTCGTCACATGAAGGAGGTGGAATTCATCAAGCTGGAGAAAAACAATATGATCGTATCGTAGTACGAGGCTAAATTTGTGAAGTTATCTCGGTTTGCATCCCATTTGGTAGATAATAAGGAGTGTATGATGTGAATGTTTCTAAGAGGTTTGAAACTCAAAATACGTCAATACCTCATTTCTCATAAACTTTGCTTGTATTCAGATGTTGTGAATATGGCTCAGTTATTGGAGCACGATAATGAGTCAGTCCAACCAAAATATAGCAGACGACAAAATGATAATACTAGTGGTAGCAGTCATCGAAGCGTTGACAACAAACGTGGAGGAAATCAACATGCCAGAAATGGTAACAACTTCGGTGGTAATCCTAGCCAAGATAATAGAAGTGGAAATTTTAAGAAGAGGAGATTCAATAATGATGGAAAGACATTAGCACCAGCACCCGTTGTTAAAGAAGGAAAAAGACCACCGGTCGTATGCTACAAATGCGGAGGGGAGGGATACATCAGTCCAAACTACACGTAGCAACCCAAAGCGTGTTATAATTACGAAAGAGAAAGTCACCTAGCTCGATTTTGTCATGTTGTGAAGTCAAGTTCAGCTGGGATGGAGACACCAAAAGCCGTCCCAGACAAGTCAAAGCCGTTAGTTCAAGGGAGAGCATTTTTCGTGACCTCCTAAAAAGCGAAGAACCCGAACGAGGTTATCACGGATAAGCTAATCATAAGCTCTTGCGAAGTATATACCTTATTTAATACCGTTTCTACCCATTCTTTTATTTCACCTACTTGTGCTCAATGTTTAAATTTGACTCCAGAGAAATTAGACTTTGACTTATCTATTGAAACTTTGTTGGGAGAAACCTTCATTACATCCACTATTTATAAGTCTTGTTTGATTCAAATTGGCACCCTCACATTACCTGTCGATCTTATCTCTTTGAAAATACTTGCATTTGATGTGATTTTAGGAATCGACTGGTTAACTACTCATCATGCTAAAATTAATTATTTTCGAGCTTTCATATTTCTAACCAACCTGTTATTCAAATTCAAGCAACCAAACCACTAAAGTCAATCACGGTCATATCAAGCCATAAAGTCATTCGTTTATTGAAAAATGGATGTCAAGCTTTCTTAGCCCATGTCATGGATTTTAAACAAAAATACATCAGATTTGAATGATATTTCTACTGTTAATAAATTTCCTGACGTATTCCCCAAAGAACTTCCTGGCCTATTCCCAGAGCATGAAATCGAATTTTGTATTGACCTCGAACCCGATACAAAACCCTCAAATATTTATTCACCCAGAATGAACGTAACATGCGCCAAAGATGTTGGCTCGAGCTATTGAAAGATTACATTATACCATTCAATATTATCTTAGAAAAGTGAACATGGTAGCTGACGCGTTGAGTAGAAGATTGTATGCGATTACGAGTGCGACATTGTTAACACAAAGACCTATTTTGTATAACTTACAAATGATGGAGATAGAGTTAAAGACTCTAGGAACCCACGTGATGATGTCAAATATACAAGTAGAATCAACTTTAATCGATAAAGTTAAAGCCTCTAAAGCTACAGACCCGAAGCTGATGAGTATGAAGAAGAAAGTACAAGAATGTGTTATTCCAAAAGTAAGAGTTGATGAAGAGAGGAAATCTTAACCCTCGATTTATTGGTCTATTTGAAATCCTCAATCGAGTAGGAACTGTGGCCTATAGACTCACCTTATCGCCAAGTATGTCTCGTGTTCATAACGGTTTTCACATATCTATGTTGCGTAAATATGTGGAAGACCCGAACCACATTATTGAATTAGAACCAAATGAGATAGCGGAAGATTTAACGTATGAAGAGGTACCTATTAAAATCTTAGATATGAAGGAACATATTCTACGCTCAAAGGTTATACCTCAAGTCAAATTTTTGTGGAGAAACCACATTATTGAGGAAATGACCCGGGAGTTAGAATCTGAAATAAAAATAAGGTATCCTCACCTCTTCGACATATCAGGTACGTACACCAATTTCGAGGACAAAATTTCATAAGTAGTGGAGGTTGTAAGACCCCAACTTTTATGAATACAGATTAATTTTCTCTAAATATTATTTTTGAATAATAAGGTGTGGATTTGATATAATGTTATAGTTGTGGGTAATATTTATAAATTTTGCAAAGTAAATAAGTTGTCATAAAATATTTGTTTGGTTTGGGAATATTTGTTTTATCATGGAATATTAGTACGACGACACAATCATTGTTGGGCCCCACAACGGAATAACTGTCAAATTTAAAAAATGACAGAAATAACTTTTTATAAAAATAACGGCAAAAGTTTTACCGTTAACTGTTGAAATATCCGGTGGTAAAAGTACAGTAATACGCGTGGTTGCATAGTAGCACACGGTATTGTAAAGTATCTTTGATTATTGATAATTACGTGAGAAGTCACTCAATTTTGCTCAATTATTGACACAATAATTGTTGCATAGTATCTCACATTATTAATTTAATTATTATCACAATATTTTATATTATTAAATAAATAATTGAGACGAAAAAGTTATTCATATTATTATTTATATTATTGACAATGTCTAGAAAGTTTTGTCGAGAAAAGGGGTTTAGTCACCTAATAAGGAGAAATCCTTATCGGAAAGCCCTTTCTTTCCTGGGAATGATCTGGTTGCTAATATTGTGAGTTATAATTGATGAATAAATGTTATTAAAATGTGTTTTATGAAGCCATGTGAATTGAGATAAATAGAGAGGGTTTTTAAGAAGTATTTATCGTAAGTTTGGCGTATTATTTGGACCCCCACTTAATCATTTTTCAAAATCATCGGTAGAAAGTTATCTCAGTTTTTCTTATTACTTATATATATATATATATTATAGGTTTTGTTTTTTAATGTAAAATATAATATATTATATTTTATTTACATAGTACTGCATAGTGTTGCATAGTACTACATAGTGCAGCATAGTAAATCAAAAATTTTTTTAGATTCGGCGCTCATGAAATTCTTCTAAAATCCTACTGTGCGTCCGTGATTATATTCAAATAGTATCCTGCCATTCTCATATAAATAGGGTGCTTAGTTTAGAAATGAAAATCACACCAGAATAAAAAAATTCTTCTTCTATAATATTGAGCATATTTCTTTTGAGTTAAGAAAGCTTTGAGTGTAGAAAACAGTACAAGTTTTCTTCAAGAATATATCCGCTATACCAGTCGAAATTACTCTCATACTAAGGTAAGGGATATTATTTTTGTTCAATATTCGTAAGAAATAATATTTTATTGCATACTCTGTAGTATGTAAGTAATATTATTTCGTTTTAGATTCTGAATTCTACACTCATTTTGTTAAGTATTGCTTCTATACTTCTTGAAATTAGTAGAATATCCTTAAAATTTGCGCTTCATCTAGTATCTTTTCACAAAAATATTATTCTGAACATTCTTGATAATTTTTAATCTTTTCATGTCGGATTACTATTCACGGGATACTATTCCCAAAGTACTATTTATGGGGTACTATTCACTTGGGTACTATTCACCCGGGATACTATTCATGATAAAAATTAATTTCTTTTCTGTCAAAATTATTTTTGATACAATATTATTCTTGAATTTTACTCCACAAAGCAGTATTATGCTGACAATTTGGACATTATTGAATTCTGGATAAATTAAATTATAAATCTTTAAAATTTATCTTTGCTCTCATTTAATTGAATTCTTATATCATTGTCATCTTTCTCATGCTTATATTGTTATGGAAGTCATCTTTGACCCGTAGTGCATAGATGGACTGTTGATTGTTATGATTATGACTATCTATCGGTATAATCATAACCTGTAATGTTACAAATGATGTGGTAAAAGTCCTCATTGGCCCGTAGTGCATTGATGGACAATTGTTGGTATGATCATGACCATTGATGATAATAACGAATATCCTTGGCCCGTAGTGCATGGATAATTCAGTGATGTGGATTATTTATTGAGCTGTGTTACATCGATAAAATATTGATGATGAACTTTTAAATCATAGAAGATAGTAGATATCATGCTCTACTTGACTCTTCTAATGGATTATTTGTTCCGCTGCAGTTAAATTTGTTGTCTATTGTATTTTATCAGTTTATCTCTGTAGAAGGCTAACGTTAATTTATTCTGCATTATCTTAGTCATAATATTCTTTACTGGGCTAGTTGAGCTCACCCTTTGCTTTCATTATTCTCTTTCGAAAATAAGAATATAGCCGAGACTAGTCGGGAAATGGAGTGACAGTCCGAGATGGTGGCTATAGTAGTCCTCACTATTCTATAAAATAATGTGATAATGATTGTAATGAGGACTCTATTTGAGTTTGAATATTATTTATGAGAAAATATTCGTGTTAAAACTCTCAGCTACGTTTTTATCGTATTGTATAAATGAAGTTGTATTTAAATTCTATACCATGTATTTGGCGACTCGAAACGGGCTGTGTATACCTATTTTGAGGGCGTCACAACAATATAAACACCCAAATTATTACAATGCCGTATAAAATACATCAACAAATATTTTAAGTTTTCAAAGGAACTCGAGAAGATTTATGTCCTCCTTATTCTAATGGGGTGTCTTTTTGAGTTCACCTCACCCTATTGTTGTTCACCAAAATTAACTATTAAAAGAAGTATAAAATATGACACACATTTTAAGTCCTCAATATAATTATATATTGTCATGTTGTTTTATAATATATTGAGATACTTCAACAGTCACAGACCATCACTCTATTCTCCTGTTATCCCCGCTCGACCCAGCTACACTCTTATTATCTGAAAGAAATTGTGAAGCAAAAGGGTGAGCACAAACAGCCCAGTAAAGAATATTATGACCAAAGATAATCAAATTATCAATAACCTTCATCAGTAATAAATTAGATATTTAAAACATATTGTAGATGACAAAAGTGTTCAACCACAATTGGAGCAGAATAAAAAATCCATTGGAAGAGTCAAGTAGAACATAATGTTTATTATCTCCTCCAAATTAAAATTTCATCATTAATATTTCAGTCTTGTAATACCCATCAATAGTTCTTTGTTGTACCCAAGATAAAGAGAACTTTCATTACCTGTCTTCACCTAAAACACCAAAGATCATGGTTATTCCAATTCACAATTCATGTTTATAATTATGCCATTAAATTTATCTTTGCACTCTAGGCGAAAGATATTCAATTGTAACACCAATATTCATGCCAATTAACAGTCCATATTTGCACTACGGGTCAAAAATATACAACTGTAAAACGAATAATCAACAGTCCATCTTTTCACTACGGGCCAAAGATGTTCAACTGTAAAATCAATAATCAACAGTCTATCTCTACAATACGGGCCAAAGACATACAACTGTAAAACCAATAAATAAGTAGTTCATCTTTACACTACTGATGAAAGAAATACAAATGTAAAACCAATGGTTATGATTATACTAATACACAATTCCTGGTCATAATTATACCAATTAATAGTTCATCTTTGCACTCGGGCTAAAGATAACTTTCCAACACAAATTTAAGTCTGAAAATTATAACAATGATATAAAGAATGGGTTAAATACACTTTTCCCCACTCTACTCGACCTCGATTTATAAATACATCATCAGACTAATTTTTTTTATGGTCAACTCATTAAACTATACGTTATTTACAAAAAGTGATAAAATCGTCTATCTCCGTTAACCATTTAACATAAAATTGACGTGGCAATACGTGGCATAATATTACATAATACTTGGCAATATAATTGACGTGGCAATATGTAACAGAGATGACATGTATTAAAAATAATAATTTTGAAATCTTTCATTTTTTAGTTTGTTTCAAATTTTTTTTTACACAAATCAAACAATTTAAACAAACTGAATAAATTAAACAAATTCAAATCTAATTCATCATCATCTTCACCACAAATCCAAATCCAAAATAATTCGAAATCAAAAATCTGAAACTCATCAAAATCAAAGCTACTAAGTTTTAAATCTCTCTCTAAATTTGCAGCTCAAATTCAAACATAAAAATGGTTATGGGTAAAACGGAAATCAAATTGTTCTGATTTTCTCTGATCTATTTCAGATCTAACTGTAGGCAACAAAACGTTAATGATTTTGCAGGTACGATGGCGATGATTTGCTAGTGCAACAACAATAACCATCAACCATACCCAATTAGTTCAAAGAAATAAGGATGAGAGAAAATGAGAGAGGATGAGAGAGAATACCCAATCAACCATACCCAATTAACTATGAAAAGTATGATTTACGGGAAGAGGATAAGAGAGAAAGAGAGAGGAAATAGATCTCACTTAAAATTTTCTCTCTTCCTTATTGATCTATGCTCCCATCCGCCATCTCTAATGGTGAAGATGATGATGTACAGTGATAAGATATTAAGAATTTAAGATGATGCTAATTTGTTTAATTTGTTCTTTTGTATAAATAAGTTTGTTTAAGTGATTTATTTTAATATGTTTAAGTTATTTATTTAACTTATATTTTTGAAGTACTATACTTTGAAATTTTTATTTCAATTTAACCTAAATTTAGTTAATTTTAGTATCAAAATATTGTAAGTTTTCAACCTTGTCAGACTATATAGACAAGTGTGTAAAAATTTAATTCCTCTCTCACACGCCAAGTTTCTATTAAAAGTCAACGCATTTAACAGATTTTGTAACAATTTGATAAATTTTTGTAGTTCACTGACTCGATTGTAAAAAATTTCAATTCAGTGATGCATTTATAAAATGAGGTCGAGTATAGTTGGACAAAGTGAATTTAACCCTATAAAGAATTAATCAAGTGAGATTGTGACACCCCCAAATCTGGGTACTTCCATTTCCGCAGGATTTGGTGTTCACTGTACAAATATCATCTATCTATCTACCCATAATAAATGCAAACCATGCAATAGATAGAAATAAATAAATAAATAAGTCTTCCCCTTATGGGGTTACATCATCTGAATAATAAATACAATCGCAGGTCACTCTAACCTTAAACATCTGTGCAAAATCATAAACAATTAACAAGTCTTAGACAACATCCAGTCTGAAATATAGATACATATTAACAACAAGTCTTCTTCATTTGTTAACCTTACCCTTGCCTTTCATAGTGGAAGGCTCGTTAGATCTTTCGTTCTTAACTGCAATGTTATTATTACGCAAGAGTGAGCACGATTGCCCACAAGTATAATAATATGACAAATGAATAACAACATGCGAATAAATCAAAGACTTCTGAAATAAGAAACTCAGCTTTTGAATCAAGAATGAATAACAAGAAACAAAAGAACTTCTGAGGGTCATAAGACCTTGAACTATGTCCTAGGTTGTCAAGTATTTATACTTGAAACCTTTAATAGTTATAAGACTGTGGACTCTTCTCTCGTACTTAGGGGGATAAGCCCTTAGTATCATAATGTGTACAATATCTTAACGCTAACGCATAAGTAATCCCCTATACAGGGTTGTTCATCTCAGCTTGACATTAGAGTCCGCACCAAAGGAAGTTTGGTTTGAATAACTCAACAAGGGTTCTGAAATTTAGAACGTTCATTAACTATGGACTAGTCGAATCATTAAGGGTTCGCTAGTCTAACAAGGTTGAACAGTAACTAATATTTAAATCGAATAACGATCTCAAGAGATATACAATAGAATAAGTATTATATAATAGAACCATACTTTGAAAGATTAATAAACTTTATATAACAAAATGGACTTGATCAATAATAACGAGAATTTGCTCGATGTAAAGAGATAAACTTATAAACTTATATAATGATAATGAGTAGGGTTAGGAAACTTGCCTTGTGCGTAGATTACTCGTTAATTTATACACGTTCTTTGATTTAATCCTACATATCATTTACATTCACAATACTAGTCAATTATAACGTACTAGTCATCACAAGTTCATTCTTTTTGTCTAACTCGGATTATGACTATACTTAGTCAAATTACTACACTCATTGTCATATAATTTACTCTTCACGAACAATAAGCTAACTATGTGTTCAATCGTTCCATTCATACATAAATGTGTTATTGACATGTTAAGAATTTATTTTAACATCTCGTTATACGTTTAACCTAATTTTATGTTCATTAGATTAAGTTACTATTACATTCCCAGACTTGAAAAATTAAAATTTTCATTTTCTGGACTATCTGCAGAGTGGCGCTGCGGCGCCACTGCTAGGCTTATTCTCAGCACTGCAGCTTGGGCTTTGGCGGTGCGGCGCGGTGGCGCAGTGGCACTGCAGCGTGGGACATAAGGCAAGAGTTGGCGCCGCGACGTGAAACTCCAGTTTCAGTTCTGAAATTCGCGAAAAATTGCAGAACACGGCCAAAACCTCCAATTAATTTATTCTTACACGAATTTAGAGATACCCAAACACTGAAATACATATATAACTAATACCCAACCCTTCTAGCATGATTTTAACTAGTTAAAACACAAAATATTCAGAATCAAAACATGTAATTTCACTGTTCTTGATGTTCTTGAAAGTTTTGAACACAAAACATAAAAATTAACACTACGGGTTCGTTATAACTCCAAATCCATCCATTCGAAGTTTGACTTCTTCGTTTTAACATGCATAATTATATACAAGTGTAAAATTTATGATACAATACATGATTAATGTATTAAATTCGCGTGTAAGGGCCATATGGACATATTTCTATACTCTATAATTTTGAAGCAATAACATACGTTATAATATTATAAAACTAAGGATATGGAACCATACAATATATAGTAAAACACATTATAACAACATCTTATCACATATATACACATAATTATTACTCCTTCCAATTACAGGGATTTAACAGAAACTTGAAAGCCTTTTTTTTTTATAAAAACTTAAACAACGTAAGTTTGAGATTTGGGAAAGAAGAGATTACCCTATTTTGAATGAATAAGAGTGAAGTTCCTTCTTAGATTCTTCTTGACTCTCACAATTTGTCTTAACAATCCTCTGATTATCTCTGACTCTCAAGTTAACTCTAACTTGAAAATACGTAAAATGGAGAAACTAACCCAGCGCACATATAAATCTAATAACGTTGAGGTTAGTTAATCCATACGTGATTAACTGCTCTCAACTTCTCTTAAGGCCCTGTTTGGCCACCACTTATTACTTCTAATTAATTTAATTAATCTCTTATAATATAGTTTAATCGTGTCACACCTATTTAGGCAATTAATTGAATATCTTATTTAATTTATTTTAAATAACATATAATAATTTCTCATTAATTCACATAGTCTCATAATTAAATTTCTCATTTATCAATTATGTCAAATTTATTAACTCTCTAATTAATTATTAAATTAATTAAAATAACATTAGGCTTATTAAATATTTCTTTTAATTCAATAAGCTCATATAATTGACGAGAGGCATAAAAGAAGATATATAGGCTAGTTCTAAGCCTCCATTAAATCCCTCTTGGGATAGATTTCTATCAAATTAATTCTTTAATTTCTTTCTTAGACTAGGAACCCTAGATTAGATTAGAATGGAAGATTGAAGCTACTGATTATCATTGGAGAATCAGATTGGAAGCAATAGAATGCAGATTTGTTTATCTCAATTCTAATTTCTTTTCTTATTTATTTGTATCTTTTTAATGCTTAATCAATTGTGGATGATGGATTCTAGTTCAATTATGAATTAAACTCTATTTTGAGATTACTATGGATCTTATTGTGTAGTTTACTTTGATATGCTTCTTTGTTAGTCTTAGTAGCTATATTTGGATTGTCTATTATGATTTGTCCTTAACTGCTTAATTGCCTAGCTAACAATTACCGTGATAATCTATATGAACTCGAAATATGAAGTATAGATTTAGATCTGATCATGATAGCATATGTTTGTGATTTCTGCATGGATGAAATTCATGATTTGTGTTTAGGATAGAGATATGCCTTTACGTCATATGTAGTCTAATAAGAACTTGAACTTAAACCCTTTTTAATTTTAATTTACATAGAGATATAGTGAGTTAGTTAATTAGGGTGTTCAAATTGATTCTATCAGCTATGGATTTGATTTGATATGAGTATGGTGCATTGAGAGATGGCCATATTTTACTTTCGTGTTCTTGATTAACAATCCAGTATAAATAATTTGGCTTAACAGGAAGTGTGTTGATTTAAATGAAACAATAAGTGAAATTATAATCTCAAGTCTTCAATATCTTGTTTCATTCTAGGGATAGTTAGTAATAGTTTATTTAATTATTTTAAATTAAATTATTAAATCGGTTGTTTAAATAAGATTAAATTGGTCATGAGTTAGTACTTGGTGATTTTTATTAAATAATTCTCTGTGGGAACGATACTCAACTTATCACTTTATTACTTGTTGACCACCTATACTTCCGTGTTGTGCGTAATTAGATTTTACACAACAATAATTACATACTTCAAATAATAAAAATTCTTCACATTAATTTAATAAATATAACACATAATTAAATTAATCTTCCACAACTTCATCAATTAATTATTTAATCTAATAATTAATTCATCGAAAAATATTTATTTAATCTAATAAATATCAAAATTAAATTACAAAATCTCAGTTGTCACATCTTTACCCCCTTAAAAGGATTCTGTCCTCAGAATCACGACTCAATTAATTCAACCTGTTACATTCCCCCCTTACAAAGATTCTGTCCCTAGAATCGCTTATACATAATTTAAGTAAATAAATGAGGATAATTCTTCATTATATTCTCTTCAAGTTCCCACGTAGCTTCTTCAGCATTGTGGTTCCTCCAAATTACCTTAACAGAAGGTATTACTTTATTTCTTAGAACTTGCTCTTTTAGGTCGACAATCTAAACATGAGTTTCTTCGTAAGATAAGTCTTTTTCAAAATGTAGGGGTTCATATTCAATCACGTATTTGTAATTGGGTTTGTAGGGTCGTAGAACTGAAACATGGAAAACGTTGTGGACATTCTCGAGTGCTGGAGGTAAGGCTACCTCATACGTAACCTCTCCGATCCTTCGTAGTACCTCAAAGGGTCCAATGAATCTTGGGTTTAATTTCCCTTTCTTTCCGAACCTGATCTTTCCCTTCCAAGGAGAGACCTTTAAGAACACATAACTACCCAATTCAAACTCAATATTTTTACGGTGTGGATCAGCGTATTTCTTCTGTCTATCTTGAGCTGCTATCAATCTTGTTCGGATCACTTTGACTATTTCTACTGTCTGCTGTACCAATTCTGGGCATAGTAATTGTCTTTCTCCAACTTCATCCTAGTATAGCGGAGTTCTGCACTTTTTGCTGTATAACGCTTCATAAGGCGGCATGCCAATACTAGCGTTGTAACCGTTGTTGTAGCCAAACTCTACGAGCGGTAGATGATCATCCCAATTTCCTTTAAAGTCCATTATACAAGCTCTTAACATGTCTTCTAATGTCTGAATTGTTCTTTCACTCTGTCCATCTGTTTGAGGGTGATATACCGTACTCATTCGTAACTGTGCACCCATGCATTCCTGTAGACGTTTCTAGAAGTTTGATGTAAAGCGCGGATCTCTATCGGAAACAATTGACACCAGAACTCCATGCCTCGAAACAATCTCTTTCATATATAACCTTGCCAACTGATCTAAGTTGAATCTGATTTTGATCGGAAGGAAGTGTTCGGATTTTGTCAATCGGTTAACAATAACCCATACTGTGTCGTAGCCTTTCTGAGTTGTCGGTAGGCCAACCATGAAATTCATCGTAATATGTTCCCATTTCCATTCTGGAATCTCTAAAGGTTATAGTAACCCACTCGGCCTCTGATGTTCTGATTTCACTTTCTGACATGTTAGACACTTGGCAACACATTCTGTAACCTCTTGTTTCAAATTCGGCCACCAGAAATATTGTCGAAGATCTTGGTACATCTTGGTACTACCAGGGTGAATCGAATATCGTGAGTTATGAGCCTCGCTCAAAATTTCTTCCTTAATCTCTGGTACTGGCGGTACCCAAATTTTATTCTCAAATCTCAGTATTCCTTCCCTATCCATTTTGAATCTTGATTCGGTTCCTTCAGATATCTTCTTTTTAACCATTTTACATTCGTCATCCTGAAGTTGAGCCTCCTTAACTTTATCCAGTAGAGTTGTACCAGATTGCATCTGAAATAGCTTCTCATCAATCTCCATAGGATACTTCACTTCCAATTCCATCTTTTCCATTGCTGAAATTAGCTCCTCCTGAGCGATCAACATCATCGGTTTCTCCCTACCCTTTCTACTTAAGGCGTCGGCAACCACATTTGCCTTACCTGAATGGTATAGAATCTCACAATCGTAGTCCTTAATTAACTCCAACCACCTTCTTTGGCGCATGTTCAAGTCCTTTTGTGTAAAAATATATTTCACACTCTTGTGGTCTGTATATATTTCAAACTTCTCCCCATAGAGATAGTGCCTCCAGATTTTAAAAAGCAAAAACCACTGCAGCTAACTCCAAGTCGTGGGTTGGATACCCCTTCTCATAATCCTTCAACTGTCATGACGCATACACAATGACTCTACCGTTCTGCATAAGTACACAGCCAAGTCCTTTATGTGATGCATCACTATAAACCACAAAATTTCCTGTATCATCCGGAAGAGATAACACATGTGCTGTACTCAACCTTTTCTTTAATTCTTGAAAGCTTTCCTCACACTTCTCCGTCCAAACAAATTTCATCGATTTCTTAGTCAAATTTGTCAATGGAGTCGTGATCTTGGAAAAGTCCTAAATGAATCTTTTGAAATAACCTGCCAATCCAAAAAAACTTCTTACCTCCGACGGTGTCTTCGGTTGATCCCAGTTAATCACAGCTTCGACCTTAGAGGGAATCCACCGAAATTTCATCCTTATCGATCACATGTCTAAGAAATTGTACTCTTTCTATCCAGAATTCACATTTCAAAGACTTAACATATAACTTCTCTCTTGTCAATGTCTCTAACGTCACCCTCAAATGCTCTTCATGTTCTTCCTTGGTTTCCGAATATACCAAAATATCATCTATAAATACCACTACAAATTTGTCCAAAAATGGCTTGGACACTCCATTCATTAAGCCCATAAATGCTGCAGGAGCATTCGTTAGACCAAATGACATTACCAAGAATTCGTAGTGACCATATCATGTTCTGAATGCTGTCTTCGGTACATCCTCTGGTCTCATCTTCAGTTGATGATAGCCACTCCTTAAGTCTATCTTTGAAAAGTATCTTGATCCCTTTAACTGATTGAATAGGTCGTCGATTCTCGGTAATGGATATCTATTCTTAATCATGACCTTATTCAGATCTCTATAATCGATGCAAAGTCGCATCGTCCCATCCTTCTTTTTCACAAACAATACTGGCACTCCCCACAGTGATACACTCGGTTGAATGTACTTTTTGTCCAGTAATTCTTGTAGTTGAACCATCAGTTCTTTCATCTCTACCGGTACCATTCGGTATGGTGCTTTCGATATTGGAGCCGTTCCTGGAGCCAAATCGATCACAAACTCAACCGCTCTATCTGGAGGAAGTCCTGGCAAATCGTCTGAGAATACGTCTGCAAAATCCCTCACTACTGGTATCTCCGCTATTTTCGAATTCTCTTTATGACTATCAACTATGTAAGCTAGATATCCTACACAGCCCTGTCTTAACAACTTCCTAGCTTGCATCATCGTCAGACAACTCACTTGTCTAGGCGACTTGCTACCATAAAATACAACCTTAGACGGAGTCATAAGGTTAATACGCTTCTTTTGGCAATCAATTACTGCCCCATAATTGGATAACCAGTCCATACCCAAGATAACATCAAATTCTACAAGTCGACTAAGGATAAGATCTACGTTCATGATATTACCCTTAATATCCACTCTACAGTTCTTATGTATGTATTTAACAGGGATTATTTCTCTATTCATAATTTATATGTTCATGGGGTATTCTAACTCGTCCTTAAGCAATTCTAAGTTCTTATCAAAGTCATCGGATATAAATGCATAAGTAGCACCCGAATCAAATAATACATAAGCATTAACTTTATTGATCAGAATGATACCTGACACCACATCACGAGACTGCACTGCATCCTGTACTGTCATGTTGAATGTTCTGTCGGTCGGTTGGTTGGTTGCAGTTGGTCCCGTGATAGTTAAAGCATTTCCACTGTTGTTTCCTCTGTTCCCTCCTGATCCTACCCCTCCAGATCCCTTCTTGGGACAGTCCCTTGCCAGATGGTCCTTCGAGCCACAAGTGAAGCAGGCGCCTTTCTTTGGGTTAGGACAGTTAGGTGTTATTTGGCCTTCCTAACCACAATTATAGCATACTCGTTTTTCCTTCATGAAAACTCCCAGATGAGCTTTTCCGCAGGTTGGGCACGCTTCAATCTTCTTCTTCTACCCTCCTTGTTGATTTCCAGCTGACGAGTTATCAGACCACTTTCTCTTCTGATTATTACTACCTCCCGTGCTACTTCCACCAGTCTTGTTAGTTTCTTCATTTTCACTCTTTTTCTTCTTCTGATCATGATTATATTTAGTTACCACATCGCTTCCACCTTCAGCGAATATGGCCTTCTCTAACACCCCAGCAAAAGTGTTCAATTAGAACATTGACACCTTGCTATACAACCAGGGCTTCAGTCTCTGCTCAAAATGTCTTGCCTTTCTCTCATCAGTATGCACTTGATATGTGGTGAACCTAGCCAACTCGATGAATCTTGCCGCATAATCTGTTATGGACATATTCCCCTGTTTCAACTCCAGAAATTGAACCTCCATTTGGTTCTGCGAGCTGGTCGGAAAATACATCTCGAAGAACATCTCCTTGAATCTATCCCAGGTTATCACACCTTCTCCTCCCCGTACTCTGTTTGCCTACCACCAATAATTGGCTTTGGATTTCAGTATGAATGTTACGTATGCGGTCTTCTGGTCTTCTCTTAATCTGGCGACATCAAACACCTTCTCCATCTCCATAACCCAGGTTTGAGCTTCGATCGAGTTTATAGAGCCCTTAAACTCTGGCGGTCCCACCGCCTTGAAATCCTTAAACGATGTATTTAGTGGAGCTTGTGGTTGATTGTTAATTGCTCCAGCTAATAGGTTCACTAATTGCTGAACAGGGTTAACATTGGCGTCGTTGTTGTTGTTCATCAGTTCTCCTTAAGCTTGTTAACAGTTTTGTCTTCTTCTAGGCGGCATTTTTCTGTTAAGAATATACGTTTATTAAGTCTTTATTCATTCCCTTAAATATTTAAGGCTCAAATAAACATTTAAACATAATCATTTAACACATTATATCATTAAACTCTAATATTTTATTCAAATCAAAAGTTTTAACATCAAACGATAGCATCACTGCTATTTACATCAACTATCCTGAGATAAAGAATCTAGAGGATTTAAAACATTAAAATATTCCTTTGTTTATAAACACATCGAAATTTACATCTTTAACTACCAGATAAGTTTTCACATAATTAAACTAATCTTATCACTGCCTGTTAAGGCGCTGAATAGTTCTGCCACGTTCTTCTTCTATGATACGGGACATCGTCCTGTGATCTAGAATATATTATGGTAGACGTTTAAACTGGATTGGATATCTCATAACTCGATCCTGGGCCGCATCCATTGCATTTTGAAGTGTAGAGTACGTCTCCCCAAGCTTAGCCTTCTTCGCACAACAATCCTCTTTTGCAAGATCAACATGACGTGACTCTCTTACCCAGCCCTCCTCTGCTATGGTCAGCCTTTCTGAGCTCTCTTTCAGTTCCTTCTTCAACTTCTCTATTTCTTCGGACTTCTCCTCGGTTTGACCCTTCTCGTGAACCAAATCCCACTCCACGTTTCCCAAACGTGTGTGAAGAGTCACAATCTCCCTATCCTTTTGCTCGATGGTAATTTGCTGAGTAACCGTACGCTCCTTTAGCTCTTGAACAGTGTCTCGTAACTCTATATTACGATTATAAAGCGCATCATACATCTCAGCATCAATGGAGTTCGGTGGGAACTCATCTTCCTCCTCATCTTCCTCAGAATCCTCCTCTGGACCAGTATTAGGCTCATGCTCCTGACCAACAACAGTGATCAATGGAGATGGCTCTCTCTGTACCAACTACTCCCCAAAGACAATAATGTCTCGGAGCTCCTCCTCTGTAGGTACTCGGGGTTCCTCCTCCCCAGCTCGACTAGCTCCTCCAACATTCGACATCCTGACAACAAAATTTTTAAGTTTTAGTTACTAATCTGTACTAGCGAGTACATAATTTAACACATAAGCACATAAAGTCTTTTATTATCTTCAATTAATTAAGAAATTCATTTCTTAGAACTAGATAAGAGTTTACCACCACTATGTTCTCGATCTCCTACAAGGCTACTACCTAAGGTTGTTCCCCCACCTAAGGTTCATAACCTACGGCTTTGATACCAACCTGTGACACCCCCAAATTCGGGTACTTCCATTTCTACAGGATTTGGTGTTCACTGTAAAAATATCATCTATCTATCTACCTATAATAAATGCAAACCATGCAATAGATAGAAATAAATAAATAAATAAGTCTTCCCTTTATGGGGTTACATCATCTGCATAATAAATACAATCCCAGGTCACTCTAACCTTAAACATCTGTGCGAAATCATAAATAATTAACAAGTCTTAGACAACATCAAGTCTGAAATATAGATACATATTAATAATAAGTCTTCTTCATTTGTTAACCTTGCCCTTGCCTTTACTAGTGGAAGGCTCGTCAGATCTTTCGTTCTTAATTACAATGTTATTATTATGCAAGAGTGAGCACGATTGCCCACAAGTATAACAATATGACAAATGAATAATAACATGTGAATAAATCAAAGACTTCTGAAATAGGAAACTCAGCTTTTGAATCAAGAATGAATAACAAGAAATAAAAGAACTTCTGAGGGTCATAAGACCTTGAAGTATGTCCTAGGTTGTCAAGTATTTATACTTGAAACCTTTAACAGTCATAAGACTATGGACTCTTCTTCTCGTATTTAGGGGGATCAACCCTTAGTACCATACTGTGCATAATATCTTAACACTAACACATAAGTAATCCCCTATACAGGGTTGTTCATCTCAGTTTGACATTAGAGTCCGCACCAAAGGAAGTTTGGTTTGGATAACTCAACAAAGGTTCTGAAATTTAGAACGTTCATCAACTATGGACTAGTCGAATCATTAAGGGTTCGTTAGTCTAACAAGGTTCAACAATAACTGATATTTAAATCGAATAACGATCTCAAGAGATATACAATAGAATAAGTATTGTATAACAGAACCATACTTTGAAAGATTAATAAACTTTATTTAACAAAATGGACTTGATCAATAATAATGAGAATTTGCTCGATGTAAAGAGATAAACTTATAAACTTATATAATGATAACGAGTAGGGTTAAGAATCTTGCCTTGTGCGTACATTACTTGTTAATTTATACACGTTCTTTGATTTAATCCTACATATTATTTACATTCACAATACTAGTCAATTATAACGTACTAGTCATCACAAGTTCATTCTTTTTGTCTAACTCCGATTATGACTGTAACGATCCGGAATTTCAAATTGTAATATTAAATATTTATTAAAATATAAATATTTATTTGATGTGTTTATTGTTGAAATTGATGAGATAAATATTTTATTGATGTAATGGTTGCTAGTAAATATTTATGAATTTAAATTCATTAGATAATATTCTAAATTAAATTAATTTATAATTTATAGAGTTGTAATATAACATGAGATGTTATATTGTTGTTTTAATTTAATAATTTAAGGTGGTATATTAAGTTATTAAATAAAATTGTAATTTGTGATATTTGTTAAAGTGGAATATTTATTTAAAATATAGTATGTGATTGATTTATTTTATTAATGTTGGATATGGAGATCCAAATAAATAATATGTGATTATAAATTATAAACTAAATTGTTTACTAAAATAAATTAAAGGAGTTTAATATGTTTTACCAAACAAGGTGTAAGATTTAATGGGTTAATTTTTAGTTAGTTAGCCAAACAAGCCTAATGGCTTTTGAGAAAAAAAACTGAAGTCAGTTAAAGTTATAATTATATTATATACTTAATACATATATTATTACCTATACGTTATAATCTATGTGCGTAAGATAGAAAGAACTCAGAAGAAGAAAAAGAAGAGAAGAAGAAAAGTTGGGAGAGAATTGGGAGAATTCTAGAGAGAACTTTGAGAAGAAGCTTGGAGGAATCAAGGAAGAAGAAGAAGGTTTCTCATCATCTAATCAAGTTTAAGAAGAATCAAAGGTATTCATCTAGTTCTAAAATTCTAATTTATAGTTTCTCAAGTTCTTCACTTGAAAAGCTATTTTGGTTGGGTGATTTGAAGAGATGTTGTATATATATGTGTATGGGTGTATAATCTAGTATATATAGTCTCTTTAATTGGTTCTAGAGTAATCAAAATCATAAGAATATGTTAAAGATGAAAAACTTGGGTTTTGATGGCACATATATATATTTTAACTTATGTTGGAGTCAAAATTGATGGATAGAATTTGAAAATTGGTGATAGATATTGTTAGTATGTTGAAAAACAAAAACAACCCAAGTTGAACGAGTCAAAACGGATGTAAAACGAATTCATAGTGAAGAATTTCGCTATGAATGTCAAAAGAAGAAGAAATAATAGAAATAGTGAAATTAAAGGTTGTAATCTTTGATGTTTATGTTGTTAGAAACGCGTTAGAAAACATTAGATTATATTTCTGTAAACCTATTATACCTTGGGTAGGTTGGTATGGTTGTTATAAAGGAGTTTGTAGGCCTAATTTGGCTTTCTGTAGTGTTCGGGATCAACATTCGTGAGTTAGCAGAAGGGACCCCCGGCCCGGCGGGCCCCCCTAGTGTAAAAACCCCCGCCCGGGGGGGTGGGGGGTGGGGGGTAGTCTGCCTATCCAATTTTGGGGAAAAAATTTGACAAGACATGTTTTACGAAAACAACCATAACTGTTTCATACGAACTCCGATTGAGGTGATTCAAGATGATCCGGAACGAGGACGAATAGACCTACAACTTTTGGTCTTTAAGGTTTTCAATTTGAGTTCGTTAGGAAGGGTCAAAACAGTCATCTTTGTGACTGTTACGTAATCGGAGGCAATTAAAGGGTGTCGGGCATGCACGTATGCTATTGTAGTGCTTTTGATGATAAAAGATGTTCTTCTAAATTATAAAACATGAATGTTAGTAAATATAATGATGCTTAACATTAATATAATAATGTATTAGATAAGTTATAGAAGCATAGTAAGTATGCACAAGAGAGGCAAATCGGGCGTGTGACAAATAAACGTCAAAACGCCATGATACGTGTTAATGAACGTAAAAAGTGTTTTAAGTCAAATGAAATAGATATTATAAAATATGAAATGAGTTTAATATAAAACCAATAATGATACCTAGCAAGATTTAAACACTTAAATGAATTTCGAATATTATATAAGTCAAAAAGTTAACACAATCTAATTGAACATTGTGTGCTAAGTAATAGGAAAGATTATGAGATGTGGAGTAGAGTTTATATTACAATTACTATGTGTTGTTATGTGACTAATAATTGATGTGTATGATTATATAATTGTGTAGGGCACGTGAAGTGCAGATAGCTGTAAGCTGTTAAACGTTTATTGGTAAACAATGATCAAGGCAAGTCTTTCAGTTCCTATTTGTTATGTGAACTTGATTATTAACTTTTTTAAATATTTATTGCAAAGAGCATGAGGTGTTGTATATATGTTGAAAGTATGAAATGTTAAAGTCAACTTATGACTATGATGATTGATTAAAACATGCTGATTGAGTAAGGACTCAATCTTTATACTTGTTATATGAACTGTAGCATTTATATGTTATATATTGAGAATGTTACTATGTGCTATTTGATGCATGAAAACTGTTAGATTTTGATGGGCTGTCGAGCTCAACCTTGCAAATAACCACTTTTGCAGGTTCAAGATTCAAGGTAAAGTTATGTGTTACTTGAAAGACATGAATCAGATTTGATACTTGAAGATTTATACACTTTGGTTGTGTTATTATTATTTGAACCATGTTTAAGGTTCCGAATAATGTATTAATGTTGAATTGTAATATTATTTTGCAATGTAAACTATTATAGTGTTAAAAATGATTCTGAGATATTTAGATGTAAAGGTTGAAAGTTCTGGGAACGAGAATAGTTTGTAATAGAAAATTTTAATTGTAATTGAAAATTTTATTTATTCCGCAAATTTCAATGGTTGTATTATCATTTAATGATGTAAAATTAGAGGTTGAATGTATTATTAACGACCGAAGTCGAGAATTAAATTTTATGAATTTTGGGGTCGTTACAATGACTATACTTAGTCAAATTACTACAGTCATTGTCACATAATTTTCACTTCCCGAACAATAAGCTAACTATGCGTTCAATCATTCCATTCCCACATAAAATGTGTTATTGACATGTTAAGAATTTATTTTAACATCTCGTTATACGTTTAACCTAATTTTATGTTCATTAGATTAAGTTATTATTACATTCCCAGACTTGAAAAATTAAAAATTTCATTTTCTAGACAATCTGTAGAGTGGCGCTGCGGCGCCACTTCTAGGCTTGTTCTCGGCGCTGCGGCTCAGGTGGCGCTGCGGTTTGGGCTTTGGTGCTGCGGCGCGGTGGCGTGGGACATAAGGCAGGAGTTGGTGCCGCGACGCGAAACTCCAGTTTCAGTTCTGCAATTCGCGAAAAATTGCAGAACATGGCCAAAACTTCCAAATAATTTATTCTTACAAGAATTTAGACATACCCAAACACTGAAACACATATATAATTAATACTCAACCCTTATAGCATGATTTTAACCAGTTAAAACACAAAAATTTTAGAATCAAAACATGTAATTTCACTGTTCTTGATGTTCTTGAAAGTTTTTAACACAAAACATAAAAATTAACACTACGGGTTCGTTATAACACCAAATCCATCCATTCGAAGTTTGATTTCTTCGTTTTAACATGCATAATTATATATAAGTGTAAAATTTATGATACAATACATGATTAACGTATTAAATTCGCGTGTAAGGGCCATATGGCCATATTTCTATACTCTATAATTTTGAAGCAATAACATACGTTATAATATTATGAAACTGATGATATGGAACCATACAATATATAATAAAACACATTATAACAACATCTTATCACATATATACACATAATTATTACTCTTTCCAATTACATAGATTTAACAGAAACTTGAAAGCCATTTTTTTTAATAAAAACTAAAACAACGTAAGTTTGAGATTTGGGAAAGAAGAGATTACCCTATTACGAATGAATAAGAGTGAAGTTCTTTCTCAGATTCTTCTTGACTCTCATAATTTCTCTTAACAATCCTCTGAATTTTCTTTGACTCTCAAGTTAACTCTAAATTGAAAATACGTAAAATAGAGAAACTGACCAAGCGAACATATAAATCTAATAACGTTGAGGTCAGTTAACCCATGCGTGGTTAACTGCTCTCAACTTCTCTTAAGGCCCTGTTTGGCCACCACTTACTTATTACTTCTAATTAATTTAATTAATCTCTTATAATATAGTTTAATCGTGTCACACCTATTTAGGCAATTAATTGAATATCTTATTTAATTTATTTTAAATAACATATAATAATTTCTCATTAATTCACATAGTCTCATAATTAAATTTCTCATTTATCAATTATGTCAAATTTATTAACTCTCTAATTAATTATTAAATTAATTAAAATAACATTAGGCTTATTAAATATTTCTTTTAATTCAATAAGCTCATATAATTACATACTTTGAATAATAAAATTTCTTTACATTAATTTAATAAATATAACACATATAATTAAATTAATCTACCACAACTACATCAATTAATTATTTAATCTAATAATTAATTCATTGAAAAATATTTATTTAATCCAATAAATATCAAAATTAAATTATAAAATCTCGTTTGTCACAGAGATCAATGATAAATATTAGATATTTATAATTCAATTTATCTAGAGTTCAAAACTGTCCAAATTATCAACATGAAGATCAAAATATGTATTCTATTTCAAGAATAAGATTCATAAAAGATAACTTGGACAAAGAAAAGAAAATTAAAATCAATTGTGTATTGTAATAATGAATAGTACCATATGAATAGTACCCGTGAATAGTAGCGTATGAATAGTACCCCATATGAATAGTACCCCGTCATGAAAAGATTAAAATTTCAATAAGAGAGTTCAGACCAATATTCCACTGAAATGATATTAGATGAAGCATAAACCTCAAGGAATTTCTAATCATTTCAGGAATTATAGAAGCAATAATAAGTTTAGATTTAGGAATATGAAATGAAATAATACAAGAAGCTGCAAATGGATTTTCACACGTCATGCGGTAATGTGCATAAACAGATCATTTCTGTGACGCCCCCAAATTCAGGTTCTCTAACCTCAGATTCGGTGCTCACGATCTATCATCATCATAAGCATTCTAGAACTATTACGAAATAATAAACATACATTGTTCATTATCATAAAATTGTCATAACATGGTCCCAATGTCTTCTTAACCTTAACTTAAACACACCATTCAAATTACAATAGATTTTCATAAGTAATTTCATCAGATAATAATGACTAACATTCCTTCTAAACTACTCCTGGATTTTGCCCTTGCCCTTATCCTTCGTGTTGGATCCTTCAGGCTTAACTGAAATAGATGTCATGATATAGCATGGGTAAACAACTAATATGCTTCGCAAGTTTATATACAAGGGAGATGTATCATGACTTAGAAAGAAATTTTGCGTTCAATGTTCAACAATAGTATAAGATTGTGAAGGAACATGAATTAATAATCAACAATTGAGTATTCAAATAATTGAATAACATGAACTGAGTTATTTTGAAATAACCATGAACATTTGCCAAGGTTCTCAGTTAGTTAAACTGGACCTCTTAATAATTTTTGGTATTCAAGGGAATCAGCCTTTCATACCTCGTGATTTATGCATAAACACTTAATAATTCGGCATTAATATCATGCCTTAATCAAATTCATCTTTTTCTCAATCAAGAGTTCTTACCATATCAATTTAATAAGAATAGCTATTTAAAACACATTTGATTTAACAAATTTAGACATGCTTGATCTAGCTGATACAATTAGCATAGATCTATCTCATAAACAGTTCATGAATGAAAGAACTTTAATTTAATTCACAGTTCAATAATAGTAGAGCATGAATTCAATTGTACAAAGTGCGAATTTCAATAATCAATATAGATATGAATAATCATCAATAATTATTCACTAACATGCTTTGAAAATAGTAACTCGAGTTTGAGTTAGAAAACTTACCTTGTTTGTAGATTACAGCTACGCAATTAAATACTATCCACTATGCATTTAAATTATCTTCCTTTGAGAGACCTATAGTTAATCTTTCAATTAGTCATAGTATAACATTAGATTATGTAATTACATAGATATTATACATTAGATTTAAACATTATCCTGCCTTGATAATGTTACTATTAATTAACAACTACCTTTAATTCACTTAATATTAATAATCTTGATAATATTTAATTCATCTCTTAGTATTATTAGTTTCCTAATAATACTTTCATTCGCTTACTAATATTATTAACATCTTAATAATATTTTAATACCTTACTAATGTTATTGATCCTCTTAATAATATTTTAATCATGCATTACCTTAATAATATCTTACTTATGCTTTAGTATCATTAATCAATTAATAATACTTTTAATCATTTACTAATATTTTATTTATTTACTAATATTATTAATTATTTAATAATATTTTATTTATTTACTAATATTATTAATCATTTAATAATATTTTATTCATTTATTAATGCTTAAATCAAATATTATTAACCATTTAATAATATTTTAAAGAAGTTTTAATCTTAATATTTTTATTTACTTAACAATATTATATTTTAATATTATTAATATCATAATAATATTTTTAACAATTTATTGGATTAATAAATAATTTATTCTAATTGTTCATCCTTTATAAAACCTCTTATTTAATATCCATAAAAGGTCATAAATAACATTCCTTGTAATAAATTTCCAAAATGCCCTAAGATAGCCATGATATTGCATATTATGAGTATTCAAGCATAAAAATCATATTTTTCTTATTAAAGACATCATTTATCTATTTATTTCCTTTTATTCATAACTTAATTATTTTTAGGAAAAATAGCAAACTGATTCCAAAAATTCTCATCTTCTGAATTTTGACAGAATATGAATCAACAATGATCCCCAATTTTTTTTGGAATGTTAGAAAATGATTTACTATTTTTAAAGTGCCCAAAATACTCGGATCTTGCTTCATTTGTCATAAATTGAGTTTTGCTCAGAAAAATCTATAATTTTCAGGGGATGTTCTCATAACATATATGAACCTACTGTAAACATTTCAGAATTTTCCAGTGTATACACAATGAGATATTCGAAGGTTAATATTTCGGAGTCCTTTACGGAAATAGCCATTACGCACAATCTATAACTCAAAACGTGTCCGTTCTTTTTCCTACATGTAGATAACTTCTTAAGGTACCTCTGTGATTTTTTCCAGATTTTTAAAAGACTAGAAACTGACCGAAACAGCCTCAAGAAAAATGGAACAGTAACTATTTTATGGTTTTGAACCCTTAACATTCAAAGTGGACTGTTTTGGAACTTCCTAAATTTGTATTCTACCACTTGCGTTTACTAGATAACTCATGTATCTAGCACCCCCCTTCGACGGATCATAAATCTAAGTTAAAAAACTTGAGTTACACAAGATTTAGTGGAAGAAAAATAAGAGTTTCACCCTTGGAGAACATATGCTCATTTTCTTCCTCTAAGCCGTTAATCTAACACTCAAGATACTTAGTTCCATGCATGATGATATGTAGAACTAGGGTATCTTGAATATTTGCTCATAACCACAATAAAACTCAAGCTATAAAATAAAGTAGAAGAAGAAGATGAAGGTTAGGTTATACCTTGACTTAATGACAACCTTCCTTGATTTACCAAAGTAAGTAATGAACTTAGGATGCATGGACAAACTAGCACTCCTTTCTCTCTCTCTCTCTCTCTCTCTCTATAGCTGAACCTCTCTCTCTTTACCCTCTCTTGAAGTTGCTAGCTTGGAAGAAAAAGTTAGAAGAAGAAGAATGAGAGAAAGTGGAGTATTCTAGCAAATGAAATGGTTGATTCATTATTATCCCCCATACTTTCCTTGACTCATGGATAAAAGGCTTTGCCTTATCCTTTCAATTAGCCTAATCATGTGATTAAGAGTGCTTAATAGATTTCCAACCAATGAGAGCTTGACAAACATGTACTTTTGTGTAAGAGTTACTAATTATGGACATTGTTTAGCTTAATTAATTGCCTAAAAGGCCTTAAATGGCCGGTCCCTCTAGCCCATAATATCCTCCATTTAGATTTTATTTTAATGCACAAATTTAATTAATCAAAAGTCTAAAATACCCTTAATCAAGTGGGCTAAGTATTGGTTTGCATTTTATTTCCTTTGGGCTCCCTCCTTAATTGTTGGGCTATGTAATAAACATAGTCTAGCAATTTTAATATATGTTACCCAATTTGATTATTTAGGGTTTCCATTCCTAATCTTATAAAATTTAATTACCTATACATGTGACTTTAGCTCATAACCTAATTAGGTTTAAAATTATTAGTCACTTGAAATAATAAAATTATCCACTTAAGTTAGTATACATATTAAATACTAACATTTCCTTATTACCATAACTCTTAGGTTATTTAATTGTCTCACCTAATGTATAATTAGGTTATAAAGCTTTCATTTTTAATGAAATCTATAAATGTATATATCCCTCACTATAGCATATATGTTAATTGACCCATGCACCACTTCACATATATTGTCACATATTAAATCACTATATAACACAAAGTTTTAAATATCAACAACGTACACATATATATAGTGACTTAAAATTTCACGGTTATTACAATTTCCACAACTTAATAAAGAATGAATACGAAAGGTTATTCACTAGGCATGTGGTAGTCCACGTAGACAGGTTATTCCCACAAATTAATAATGAATGAATATGAAGAGTTATTCACCAGGCATGCGGTAGTCCGCATAGACAGGTTATTCCCACAGATTAATAATGAATGAATATGAAGGGTTATTCACCACGCATGCGGTAGTCCGCGTAGACATGTTATTCCCACAAATTAATAAGAAATGAATATGAAAGGTTATTCATCAGGCATGCGGTAGTTCGCGTAGAAAGCTTATTCCTACATATTAATAAGGAATAAAATGACAACCCTTATGATTATAAAGAAAATAACATCCTTTACGAATATGAAGGAAACAATACCCCTTACAAATACCAAAAATAATATCCCTTATGTGACGCCCCCAAAATAGGTCCACACAACCCATTCTGAGTCACCAAATACATGGTACAGAAACCAAATACAAACTTCATTAATACAACTGCCATATAAAATACGACAACACATATGTTGTGAGTTTAATACAAATATTGTCTTATAGACAATATCCATACTCAAATAAAGTCCTCATTATAATTATTGATACACTATTTTACAAAATAGTGAGGACTGCTATAATAACCGTCTTGAACAATCACTCCACACCCCGACTAGTCATATCTATATTCTTGCCTCATGAGAAGAACAATGGAACCAAAGGAAAAGGGTGAGATCAACTAGCCCAGTAAAGAATATTATGACTAAGATAATGTAGAACAAATTATCATTAGTCCTTAACAGGGAAAAATCTGATAGAATACAATAGACAACAAGTTTTAGATGAACAGCTGCAACGGAAATAACAATCCATTAGAAGAGTCATAGAGCATGATGTCTACTATCTTCCATGATTTAAAAGTCCATCATCAATATTTTATCCCTGTAACATAAATCAATAATTATTTCCAATCAATGAATTATCTACGCACTATGGGCCAAAGATAATCGTTTGTATCGCCAGTTTAAGACCCCAACTTTTATGAATAAAGAATAATTTTCTCAAAATATATTTTTGAATATTATGGTGTGGATTTGATATAATGTTATAGTTGTGGGTAATATTTACAAATTTTGCAAAGTAAGCAAGTGATTATATAATATTCGATTGGTCGGGGAATATTCGTTTTAACATGGAATATTTGTACGACGACACAATCATTGGTGGACCCCACAACGGAAGTATTGTCATAGTTAGAAAATGATATAATTATCTTTTTATAAAAATAACGACGAAAGTTTTACCGTTAAACTGTTGAACTACCCGGTAGTAAAAGTACAGTAATACGCGTGGTTGCATAGTGGCACACGGTATTGATTATTGATGCTTATGTGAGAAATCACTCAGTTATACTTAATTATTGCTACAGTAATTGCTGTATCATATCTCTCATATTATTGATTCGATTATTGTCACAATATCATCTGCATTATATGATATATTATTAAATCAATAATTGAGACGACAAAGTTATTCATATTATTAAATTGCAATATTTACAATGTCTAGAAGTTATGTCAATGAGAGGTTTGGTCATCTAATTGCACGCTAATAAGGAGAAATCCTTATCAAAAAGCCCCCTCTTTCCTGGGAATGACCTGATTATTAAATATTGTGAGTTATAATATTAATGATGAATAAGTTCGTGTTGATTAAAGATGAAATTGATAGTTCCATTGTGTTGGAATTATTAGTGTTAGTGGAAATCGATATTTATTTCGATATTAATTGATATCTGGAAGTTTTACTGACCAGTCGGGTAATTAATCAGATAAATGAGCAATTAATTGTTATTAATTCACATGATTATAACTATTTATTCACATGTGTGTACTATTCATTCACATTTTTTTACTATTAGGGGAGTTGGTGCAATATTGATAATACTTGCATGACTAAGTTAAAAATAGAGGTATAGGTGGAGGTACTATACTATAATTCGTATTTTCACATGATTATAACTATTGATTCACATGATTGAACTATTGAGTCACATTATTTACTATTAGGGGAGGTGGTACAAGTTTGATAATACTTGCAGGACTAAATTAAAAATGAAAGAAAAGTTGAAGGTATTGTACTGTAATATTTTGAGCCCCAAAACGTGCAATTATCGAAACTATATTTTTCTATAAATAGAATCTCATTCTTTCTTCATTTCTCACTAATTCACTAAAGCTTTAGAGCAATTATTATAGAGAGAAATTATAGAGAGAAAGAAGAAGAGAAGTCTGCTACCTCACTATTCCAATATCCTGTTTCTTCTAAGGTAAGGGGTATTATTCTTTCGTATTCATGAAGATAATTATTTTCTTTCAATACTCGTAAGAGCTATTATTCCATTCTTTATTATTATGTTAGAATAATCTGTCTATGCGAAGTACCGCATACATGGTGAAATTCTTCTGTTATTCCATTCTTTATTATTCTGTTGGAATAACCTGTCTGTACAGTCTATCGCATGCCTGGTGATTTCTGTTGTTATTCCATTCCTTATTATTATGTTGGAATATCCTGTTTGTGAGGATTACGCATAACCTGGTTCCATTCTTTATTATTCTGTTGGAATATCCTGTCTGTGCGGTTTACGCATGACCTGGTTCCATTCTTTATTATTCTATTGGAATATCCTGTCTGTGCGGTTTACGCATGACCTGGTTCCATTCTTTATTATTCTATTGGAATAACCTGTATGTGCGGATTACACACGCATGGTGAATTCTTCTGTTATTCCATTCTTTATTATTCTGTTGGAATAACCTGTCTATGTGGATTACCACATGCATGGTGGATGATTCTTCGTATTCATTCCTTATTAAATTGTGGAAATGATCTGTCTACGTGGATTACCGCATGACGGGCAAAAATTTATTTGCAGTTTCATATATTCTATTATACTCAGTTGGTTAAAGTTTTGGCTTCTATACTCCATGAAATTAGTAGAATATCCTGGATATTTGCGCTTCATCCAATATCTTTTCATGAAAATATGCTTCTGAGAATTGTTGAATTTTACTCCACAAAGCAGTATCATGTTGACAATTTGGACGTAATTGATTTCAAGATAAATTAACTTATAAATCTTTAAAATTTATTCTTGAACTTGTTTTATTGAATTATTATGTCATTGTCATCATCCTCATACTTATATTGTGGTGAAAGTCATCTTTGGCTTACGTGCATAGATGGACTTGGTATGATTATGACCAGGGATCATTCGGTATAATCATGACCTGTAATGTTATAAATGATGTAGTAAAAGTCCTCAGTGGCCTGTAATGCATTGATGGACAGTTTTTGGTATGATTATATCCAGGGATTATTCGGTATAGTCATGACCATTAATGATTTAATGAATATCCTTGGCCCGTAGTACAGGGATGACTCGATGATGTGGTTTAGTTATTAAGCTGAGTCTCAGCGATAAAAATTGATGAAAACATTTTAAATCATAGAAGATAGTAGATATCATGATCTATTTGACTCTTCTAATGGATTTCTTATTCCGCTGCAGTTAAACTTGATGTCTATTATATTTTATCAGTTTAACATTGTTGAAGACTAATGATAATTTATTCTACATTATCTTAGTCATAATATTTCTTACTGGGCTAGTTGAGCTCACCCTTTCTTTCACTGTTCTCTTCAGGAAATGAGAACGTAGCCAGGACTAGTCGGGGAATGGAGTGACGGTCAAGATAATAACATTAGTAGTCCTCACTATTCTGTTAAATAGTGTGACAATAAATGTAATGAGGACTCCATTGAGTGTGGATATTGTATAGATGACAATATTCTTATTAAACTCTTAGATTATATTTTGTCCTATTTTACATGACTGTTGTATAATTAATTTGTATTTAAATTTTGTACCACGTATCTGACAACTCAAGATGGGTGATGTACACCTGTTTTGGGAGCGTCACAGTTGGTATCAAAGCTTAGGGATGTGATCCCTGGCTGAGATGTGAGACAAGAACTAGGAGGGAAGAGATGGAGAATTCCTTCGCTAGTATGACCTACCTAAGTTTATTTGGTATTTAATTAGTCGGTCAGAGTATAGGGATAATATGTGATATGATAATTAACCCTTGTTTTGTGGTAGTATTTGAAAATGGCATCCGAAAATGTTGAGATAAACAATGAAGCACATGAGACCGTTGAGTCAACACAGATTAATACCCAGGATAATGTGCAAAAGGAAGACAATAATCCTCAGGTAAACAACAACGATCAAATGATGAACGATGGGATGTTCAGAGGTTTTATGCAATTCATACAACATCAAGCAAAGGCGGCTCCTGTCCAAAATGCAGGTGGAAACACTGACAACTCTCGGACAGTCACCGCTAAGTAGTTCAAGGAGCTGGGACCACCAAAGTTTTTTGGAGAGCCAAAACCACTTACGGCGGAGACGTGGATAAAGCAGATCAACAAGATACTTGATGTCTTGAGATGCTCCGAGGAGCAAAAGATTCCCTTTGCCACCTTCATGTTGCGAGCAAAGGTAGATTACTGGTGGAAATTTGTAAAGCGTACTCAACCTGCCGCACTCAAAATGTCTTGGGAGAAGTTCTAAGAGCTGTTCAATGACAAGTACTTTCTTGAAGGTATTCGTCACATGAAGGAGGTAGAGTTCATCAAGCTTGAGCAAAATAATATGACAGTGGCGCAGTACGAAACTAAGTTTTCCGAGTTATCTCGGTTTGCGTCCCACTTGGTTGATAATGAGGAGAGAATGACGTGGATGTTTCTAAGAGGTTTGAAACCCGAGATACGTCAATACCTTATCTCTCATAAACTGTGTTTGTATTTTGATGTTGTGAATAGGGTTCATTTATTGGAGCGCGATAATGAATCAACCCAATCAAGAGAGATCAGCCGATAAGTCAATAATACCAGTGGTAGCAGTCATCAAAGCGGTGACAACAAACGTGGAGGGAATCAACATGCCAGAAATGGTAATCACTTTAGTGGTAATAATGGCCATGACAATAAGAGTGGACATTTCAAGAAGAGGAGATTCAATAATAATGGAAAGACGTCAGTACCAACACCTGTTGTTAAGGAAGGAGAACGACCGCCGGTCTTATGTTACAAATGTGGAGGGAAAGGACACATAAGTCCAAACTGCACGATACAGTCCAAAGCATGTTACAATTGTGGAAAAGAAGGTCACTTAGCCCGATTTTGTCGTGCACCAAAGTCAAGTCCTGCTGGGATGGATGCATCCAAGGGTGTCCTAAACAAGACAAAATCGGTAGTTCAAGGGAGAGAGTTTATCGTAACCTCCCAAAAAGCGAGGAATCCGAACGAGGTGATCACGAGTAAGCTAATCATAAACTCTAGCGAAGTTTATAATTTATTTGATACCGGTTCTACCCATTCCTTTATTTCTTCTACTTGCGCTCAACGTTTAAATTTGACTCCAGAGAAATTAGAATTTGACTTATTTGTTGAAACTTTGTTGGGAGAAACCTTCATTACATCCATGGTTTATAAGTCTTGTTTGATTCAAATCGGTAACTGCACGTTACCTGTCGATCTTATTTCCTTGAAAATACTTGCATTTGATGTGATTTTAGGGATTGATTGGTTAACTACTCATCATGCTGAAATCGATTGTTTTCATAAGGTTGTTATCTTTCATATTCCTAACCAACCTATTATGCGAATTCAAGCAACCAAACCACTAAAATCAATCACTGTCATATCAAGTCATAAAGCTATTCGTTTATTGAAAAATAGATGTCAAGCTTTCTTAGCCCAGGTCACGGATTTAAATAAAGTTATGTCAGATTTAAATAATATTTCTATTGTTAATAAATTTCCTGACGTATTCCCTGAAGAACTCCTGGCCTACCCCCAGAACGTGAAATTAAATTTTGTATCGACCTTGAATCCGGTACAAAACCCATTTCCAAAGCCCCATATCGAATGGCTCTTATTGAACTTCAGGAGTTAGAAACCCAACTACAGGAATTTTTAGACATCGGTTTCATTCGTCCTAGTATATCTCATTGGGGTGCTCATGTTTTATTCGTGAAGAAGAAAGATGGAAGTATGCGATTTTGTATTGATTATCGGGAGTTGAATCATGTCACCATAAAAAATAGGTACCCGTTGCCTCGCATTAATGACATGTTTGACCAGTTGTAAGGATCCAAATTCTTTTCAAAGATTGATCTTCGTTCTGGATATCATCAGTTGAAGATTAAAACTGATGACATTTCAAAAACTGCTTTCAAAACTCGGTACAGGCATTATGAATTCTTAGTCATGTCTTTTGGATTGACTAATGCTCCTACTGCCTTCATGGACATGATGAACTGATTATTCAAGGAATATTTGGACCACTTTGTGGTCGTCTTTATTGATGACATCCTCATATACTCCAAAACCCGTGAAGACTATGAGCAACACTTGAGGCTGATACTCTAAAAGCTTCGTGAAAACAAGCTATATGCCAAGTTGAAGAAATGTGAGTTCTAGCTTGAGGAAGTTGCATTCCTTGGGCACGTGATAACAAATCATGGAATATCTATTGACCCGGCAAAGATTGAAGCAATCCAAAGCTGGTAGCAACCTAAGTTAGTGACCGAAGTACGTAACTTTCTCGGCTTAGCTGGTTATTATCGAAGATTCGTATAAGGGTTTTCTTAAATTTCTACTCCATTACCTCAGCTGACTTGAAAAGATACAAAATTCAGTTGGAACGAGGAATGTGAAAAGAGTTTTCAAGAACTCAAGAGGAGACTCATTTCAGAACCTATTCTAACAATACCATCTGGCTGGGAGGAATTTGTCATCTACAGTGATGGTTCAGGCAAAGGGTTAGGATGTGTTCTCATGTAACATGGGAAAGTCATAGCCTGTGCCTCACGATAACTCAAAGAATATAAGAGGAATTATCCTACTCATGATCTAAAGTTGGCAGCAGTCATTTTTGTGCTTAAGATTTGGAGGCATTACCTGTATGGAGAGAAGGTGGAGATCTATACGGATCATAAAAGCCTCAAATATTTCTTCACTTAAAAGGAACTCAACATGCGACAACGACGATGGCTTGAGTTATTGAAAGATTATGATCATACCATCCAATACCATCCTGGAAAAGTAAACGTAGTAGCTGACACATTGAGTAGAAGATCATATACGGGTACGAGTGCAATATTGTCAACGCAAAGACCAATTTTGTATGACTTGGAAAGGATGGAAATAGAGTTAAAGACTCCAGGGACCCATGTGATGATGGCGAATATACGAGTGGAACCGACTTTAATCGATAAAGTTAAAGCTTCTCAAACTACAGACCTGGAGCTGATGCGTATGAAGAAGAAAGTGCAAGAAGGTGCTATTCCAGAAGCAAGAATCGATGAAAAAGGAATATTTCGAGTCAACTCCAGACTTTGTGTTCCTAACAATTCTGACTCAAAGTATAAAATCATGACGGAGGCGCACAACACACCGTTTGCAATCCATCCTGGGAGTACCAAATGTATCGTGATCTTTGACATACATTTTGGTAGAGCAATATGCAGAGAGAGATAACGGGGTTTATCTCAAGGTGTCTAACTTGTCAATGAGTCAAGGTGGAGCTTTAAGTGGTTGCAATGGTATGCCAGTATCCATAGTTTCTGATCGAGACCCAAGATTCACTTCAAGATTTTGGGTTAGTTTGCAAAAAGCTATGGGCACAGATTTACGATTTAGTTTGACATATCATCCTCAAACGGATAGGTAGTCAGAAAGGACTATTCAAACTCTTGAAGATTTATTAAGACTCTGTGTCCTTGACTACAAGGAAAGTTGGGACAAGTTCTTACCATTGATGGAGTTTTCCTACAATAACAGTTATCAAACAAGTATTGGCATAGCTCTATTTGAGGCGTTGTATGGAAGAAAGTGTTGTTCTCCAGTATGCTGGGATGAGGTGGGTGAAGCAACATTGTTGGGACCGAATTTGGTACATATGACTATGGAAATGATTCAAACGATCTGACAACGTATAAAAACCTCACAAGATCGACAAAAGAGTTATGCTGATCTTCATCGAAAAGACGTAGAATTCAATATTGGAGATCATCTGTTGTTACGTGTTGCTCCATGGAAAGGAGTTACAAGATTTGGAAAGAGAGGAAAGCTCAATCCTCGATTTATTAGCCCATTTTTAATCCTCGATCGAGTAGAAACTGTGGCCTATAGACTCGCCTTACCACAAAGTATGTCTCGTGTTCATAACATTTTTCACATATCTATGTTACGTAAATATGTGAAAGACCCGAACCATATTATTGAATTAGAACCAGACGAGATAGAGGAAGATTTAACGTATGAAGAGTTACCTGTTAAAATCTTGGATAAGAAGGATCATATTCTACGCTCTAAAGTTATACCTCAAGTCAAAGTTTTGTGGAGGAACCACGATGTGGAGGAAATGACCTGTGAGTTAGAACCTGAAATGAAATCAAGATATCCTTACCTCTTCGACATACCAGGTACGCACCCTAATTTCGAGGATGGAATTTCAAAAGAAGGGGAGGTTGTAAGACCCCAACTTTTATGAATAAAGAACAATTTTCTTGAAATATATTTTTGAATATTATAGTGTGGATTTGATATAATGTTATAGTTGTGGGTAATATTTACAAATTTTTCAAAGTAAGCAAGTGATTATATAATATTCAATTGGTCGGGGAATATTCGTTTTAACAGGGAATATTCGTACGATGGCAAAATCATTGGTGGACCCCACAACGGAAGTATTCTCGTAGTTAGAAAACGACATAATTATCTTTACATAAAAATAACGGCGGAAGTTTTACCGTTAAACTGTTGAACTACCCGGTAGTAAAAGTACAGTAATACGCGTGCTTGAATAGTGGCACACGATATTTGATTATTGATGTTTACGTGAGAAGTCACTCAGTTATACTCAATTATTGCTACAGTAATTACTGCATCATATCTCTCATATTATTGATTCGATTATTGTTACAGTATCATCTGTATTATATGATATATTATTAAATCAATAATTGAAACAAAAAATTTATTCATATTATTATATTGTAATATTTATAATGTCTAGAAGTTCTGTCAAGGAGAGGTTTGGTCATCTAATTACGCGCCAATAAGGAGAAATCCTTATCGAAAACCCCCCTCTTTCCTGGGAATGACCTGATTATTAAATATTGTGAGTTATGATATTAATGATGAATAAGTTCGTGTTGATTAAAGATGAAATTGATAGTTCCATCGTGTTAGAATTATTAGTGTTAGTGGAAATCGACATTTATTTCGATATTAATTGATATTTGGAAGTTTTATTGACCAGTCGGGTAATTAATAGGATAAATGAGCAATTAATTGCTATTAATTCACATGATTATAACTATTTGTTCATATGTGTGTACTATTGATTCACATTCTTGTACTATTAGGGGATTTGGTGTAAGATTGATAATACTTGCATGACTAAGTTAAAAATGGAGGTATAGATGGAGGTACTATACTGTAATTCGTATTTTCAAATGATTATAACTATTGATTCACATGATTGAACTATTGATTCACATTATTTACTATTAGGGGAGGTGTTACAAGTTTGATAATACTTGTAAAACTAAATTAAAAATGAAAGAAAAGTTGAAGGTATTGTACTGTAATATTTTGAGCCCCAAAACGTGCAATTATTGAAACTATATTTTTCTATAAATAGAAGCTCATTCTTTCTTCATTTCTCACTAATTCACTAAAGCTTTAGAGCAATTATTATAGAGAAAAAGAAGTAGAGAAGTCTGCTACCTCATTATTCCAATATCCAGTTTCTTCTAAGGTAAGGGGTATTATTCTTTCGTATTCATGAAGATAATTATTTTCTTTCAATACTCGTAAGAGCTGTTAATCCATTCTTTATTATTATGTTGGAATAACCTGTCTATGCGAAGTACCGCATACATGGTGAAATTCTTCTGTTATTCCATTCTTTATTACTCTGTTGGAATAACCTGTATGTGCGGTCTATCGCATGCCTGGTGAATTTTGTTGTTATTTCATTCTTTATTATTCTGTTGGAATATCCTGTCTGTGCGGATTACGCATGACCTGGTTCCATTCTTTATTATTCTATTGGAATATCCTGTTTGTGCGGTTTATGCATGACCTGGTTCCAATCTTTATTATTCTGTTGGATTATCTTGTCTGTGCAGTTTACGCATGACCTGGTTCCATTCTTTATTATTCTGTTGGAATAACCTGTCTGTGCGGATTACGCACACCTGGTGAATTCTTTTGTTATTCCATTCTTTATTATTCTGTTGGAATAACCTGTCTATGTGGTAAAAGTTATCTTTGGCCCGTAGTGCATAGATTGACTTTTGATTAATATGATTATGACCAAAATTTTTGTATTGGTATAATTATGACCTGTAATGTTACAGACAAATGATGTGGTGAAAGTTCTTTTTGGCCCATAGTGCATAGATGGAGAGATGTTTGGCATGATCATGACCACTGGTGATACTAACGAATATCCTTGGCCCGTAATGCATGGATAATTTGTTGATGTGAAATATTTATTGATTGTTGTTACAGGGATAAAATATTGATGATGGACTTTTAAGTCATAGAAGATAGTAGACATCATGTTCTACTTAATTCTTCTAATGGATTGTTATTTCTGATACAGTTATTGATCTAAAATTTGTTGTCTATTGTATTCTATCAAATTTTTCCCTGTTGAGGACTAATGATAATTTTTTCTACATTATCTTAGTCATAATATTCTTTACTGGGCCACCCTTTTCCTTTTGATTCCATTATTCTTCTCAGGAGGCGAGAATATATCTGGGACTAGTTAGGGAGTAGAGTAATGACTCAAGATGGTTTTTATAGCAGTCCTCACTATTTTATAAAATAGTGCAACAATAATTGTAATGAGGACTTTATTTAAGTTTAGATATTGTCTTCGAGATAATATTTGTTTTGAAACTCAGCTATTGTGTTGTCGTATTTTGCATGACAGTTGTATAAATAAAGTTTGTATTTAAATTTTGTACCATGTATTTTGCGACTCAGAATGGGTTGTATGGACCTATTATGGGGGAGTCACAGTCGGTATCAGAGCTTAGGGATATGATCTCTGGCGGGGATCTAAGGTTAGAATTAGGAGGGTACAGACGTGTAAAACCTTCGCTAGTGTGTCCTACCTAAGCTTATTCATTATTTAATTGGTCGGTCAGAATATAGGGATAATATATGGCATGTCAGTTTCTTTAATTAACCCTTGTTTTGTGGTAGTATTTGAGAATGACATATGAAAATTTTGAGATAAGCAATGGAGCACATGCGACCATTGAGACACCGCTAACCAATAACTAGGATAATGTGCATCAAGAAGGTAATAATCCTCTTGTAAACAACAACACCAACCAAATGATGAACGATGAGATATTTAGGAGCTTTCTACTATTTATGCAACACCAAACAAGAGATACTCTTGTTTAAATACATGTGGAAACGATGGTAACTAACGGTTGGTCACTGCTAAGAAATTCAAGGAGTTGGGACCACCAGAGTTTTTGGGAAAGCCAGAGCCACTTAAGGCAGAGGCATGGATTAAGCAGATTACCAAGATATTTGATGTCTTGGGATGCACTGAAGAGCAAAAGGTTACCTTTGCCACCTTTATGTTGCGCGGAGAGGCAGGTTACTAGTGGGAATTTGTAAAATGTACTCATATGTCCGCACTTAAGATGTCTTGGGAGAAGTTCCAAGAATTATTCAACGACAAGTACTTTTCAGAAAGTAATCGTCACATGAAGGAGGTGGAATTTATCAAGTTGGAATAAAATAATATGATTGTATCGCAATACGAGGGTAAGTTTGCGGAGTTATCCCGGTTTGCATCCCATTTGGTAGATAATGAGGAGAGTATGACGTGAATATTTCTGCGAGGTTTGAATCCCGAAATTCGTCAATACCTCATTTCTCAAAAACTTTGTTTATATTCAGATGTTGTAAATAGGGCTCAGTTATTGGAGCGTGACAATAAGTCAGCCTAACCAAAGGATAGCAGCCGATAAAATGATAGTGGTCATACCAGTGGCAATAGTCATCGAAGCGGTGATAACAAACGTGGAGGAAATCATTATGATAGAAATGGTAACCACTTCGGTGGTAATTCTGGCAAAGATAATAGAAGAAATGAGTCAAGTGGAGATTTCAAAAAGAGAAGGTTCAACAATGATGGAAAGACAACAGCACCAGCACCCGTTTTTAAGGAAGGAGAACGACCGCCGGTCGTATACTACAAATGCGGACATGAGGGACACATCAGTCCAAACTGTACGCAGCAACCCAAAGTGTGTTTCATTTGCAAAAAGGAAAGAATTTTAGCTCGATTTTGTCATGAAGCGAAGTCAAATCTAGCTAGGACGGTGACAGCAAAGGCTGTCCTAGACAAGTCAAAGACGGTAGTTCAACGGAGAGCATTTTTCGTGACCTCCTAAAGAGCAAGGAACCCGAACAAAGTTACCACGTGTAAGCTAATCATAAACTCTTGCGAAGAGTATACCTTATTAGATACCAGTTCTACCCATTCTTTTATTTCACCTGCTTGTGCTCAACATTTAAATTTAACTCTAGAGAAATTAGACTTTAACTTATCTGTTGAAACTCTGTTAGGAGAAACCTTCGTTACATCCACCATTTATAAATCTTGTTTGACTCAAATCGACACTTTCACATTACCTGTTGATCTCATCTCTTTGAAAATACTTGTATTTGATGTGATTTTAGGGATTTATTGGTTAACTACTCAGCATGCAAAAATTGATTATTTTTGTAAGGTCGTTAGTTTTCATATTCCTAACCAACCTATTATGCGAATTCAATCAACCAACCACTAAAGTCAATCACTGTCATATCAAGTCATAAAGCCATTTGTTTATTGAAAAACGGATGTCAAGATTTATTAGCCCATGTCACAGATTTAAACAAAAATACGTCAGATTTGAATGATATTTCCATTGTTAATAAATTTCCTGACGTATTTCCCGAATAACTTCATAGCCTACCCCTAAAGCTTGAAATCGAATTTTGTATTGACCTTGAACCCGGTAAAAACCCCATTTTCAAAGCAACATAGAACATCTCAAAATCTAACACTAAAAATGACTCTGACTCTAAGGAAGATGATGATGAGGATATTGCAATGCTGGTAAGAAGACTCAAAAGGTTCATGCGTAAAGGCAGAAGTAGCAAACCTAAGAGATTCTACAACAACAACAACAACAACCAGGAGTAGATAAATGACTTATGCTACAATTGCAAGAAGCCTGGCCATTTTATTGCAAACTGCAACAAACCTCTTAGAGAAGAACTAAAGAGAAAATCAAAATTCAAAGAAAGAAGTCAAAGGCAACAAGAGGCTCCAGAAGAAAGACAAAGGTTTTGTAGCCGGAGGATTATGGAGTGACTCAGACAATGACATAACTCCTAAGTCTGGAGATGGTGAAGATCCTCAAGTAGGAAATCTATGTCTAATGGCCAAACATGCAAAGGACAAGAAAAGCCATGACAATCATGAAGTAAGTATAGATGAGGTATTTGACTTTAATTCTCCTGATGTAGATATTGATGACTTAAGAACTGCACTACATGGCATAACACCTGATCTGCATCAATACATGAAGTGGTTTAGAGTTTTTTCTAAAGATTATTCTCTTATTTAAAAAGAGAAAGAGAAAGTTTAGGAAGAACTGGAAACAACTCTTCTAAGAACTAACTCTCTCTCCAAACTTGAAGCTGAGAATAAACTCTTAAAACAGACCAATGAACTCAATACACAAAGAGAGTCAAATCTAACTGCCAAGATTGAAAAACTAGAAAAGATAATCTCAATGTGGAATAGATCCTCTTCATCCATGTACTCCCCGATCTCTAGTCAAATAAGTGCATCTGACAGAACAGGTTTAGGTTTTGGGAAATCCACCTCAGAATCATATGTGAAAAAGATAAAGGAAACTAACTCTAGTGATGTTTCAAATGTTAATAGAAGCATTACATTTATAAAATCCTCACAGAAGGAAGAACCAGTTCATCCCTGCTCTTCTGATTAAATCTATGTTCCAAGGCATAATAGATCTTATGTTGGCCTAGGATTCAAAAAAGAGAAGAGTAAATTAGTCACTACTCCCCAACCTCGAAGGGTTGTGGAGTCGAGAAAAATCAAATCCACGAACCAACTGTGTAGGAACAGTAGAGTTAAGTTACAGTATTCACAAATTATGAATCATAAGGATACATGAAAAAAGAAGAACCAGTATAAAGGGAAGATTGCCAAGAACCCACATAAGTCCAAATGGAGAAAGAATCCACATACACACACAAGCATGCATCATGATAAATGTTTTGTATGTAATAAAATTGGTCATAAGGTTGCATTATGCTACAATAATTCTCTGCATGTTAGACCTAAAGTTAAGAAAATTTGGGTTCCTAATGGTACTAACAAGGTAGGACCCATGCAAGTATGGGCACCAAAATGAGAGTTTAATCTTACCACAGGAACAGAGCTCCATGATCACAACTTGGTATCTGGACAGTGGATGCTCAAACATATAACCGGGAACAAAGCCCACCTGTCTAACTTCATAGAGAAGGAGGGTCCCACAGTCATATTTGGAGAAAATGGCTCTAGCAAGACAAGAGGATACGGCTTAGCTGGGAATGGTACAGTATCTTTCAGTAAAGTAGCCTATGTGAAAAGACTAAAACACAATCTTTTGAGCATAAGCCAACTCTGCGACAAGGGTCATCAAGTTACCTTCCTCAACAATCAATGTCAAGTCAGAGATTTTAAGACCTCATCAATGTCAGTCTACACTGTTAATCTTGGTCAACTGAGTTCTGACGAGATAATATGCTTTCTAGCTAAAGTCTATGAAGAAATTAGTTGGCTATGGAATAGAAGGTTGTCTCATCTCAACTTCAAAAGCATGTCAAAACTGGCCTCCAAGGATCTAGTAGAAGGCTTACCCAAGCTCAACTTTGTCAAAGAAAGGCCATGTAATGTCTGTTAGCTTGGAAAACAGACTATAAGCTCATTCAAAAGTAAATCTGTCAACTCAATTGATAAGCCTTTGCAGTTACTTCACATAGATCTATTTGGGCCAATTTCAACAAGCCTTGGAGGGAAGAGATACTCATTGGTCATAGTGGATGACTATACCAGATTCACATGAGTGTTCTTTCAAAACTTAAAAGATGAAATAAGGTCCCAACTCATCAAGATGTTCAGGCTGGTGATGAACGAGAAGGGGGAGAAAATCAAGGCTATAAGAAGTGATCATGGTAGAGAATTCGACTTTTCTAAGATGGACCAGTACTGCACAGACAATGGCATCAACCATAACACTACTAGAAATTTGACATATAGCGACGAGCTATAGCGACGGTCGACACAGAACCGTCGCTATAGATACTTTATAGCGACGATCAACACGGAACCGTAGGTATAGAGTTTTTTTTTAAGAAAAAGCCTCCCACTTTCCCCCAAATTATTTCAGTATCTTGGCTCCAATATTTCCCCCAAATATTTAATTCGTCATTTCTCTGAGCTTAATTTCATATCTGGGTGTCTAAAATTTGAAGCAATGGCGCCGTCGTTCGATTGATGGACGAAAGAAACTCACAGAGGAACGCCGGTGGTTGTGAAAATGGAGAACCCAAACAACTGGTCCATGGTGGAGCTCGAGGGCCCAGATGACGACGATTTTATCCTCCCGGATGACGGCAACGTTTCCATCTCCGGCCGTCCAAAATCCAAATCCCACCGCAACAAAAACGCCAAGCACCTCACTTGGGTTCTCCTCCTCAAAGCCCACAAATCTGCTGGCTGCTTGACCTCCATTGCCGCCGTATCCCTCAGTATCTCGTCCACCGTCCGTCGCCGCGTCGCTTCCTAGCATACCGACACCGATGAAGGTCTTGTATAAAGGTCTTTCTTTGGTTGTCTCTAATGTTATTAGGGTTTGACATAGCTGATTATTATAAAGGTTGGCACTTTGGTACTCCAGATCTTCAATTACAGTATTTATATACATTAACAAGGCCATTAGTTATGAAAGATGCGTTTGATTCGCTTTATTCGAGCTGGGTTTTGATTAGGGTGGATTATCTTGCTCCTCCTCTTCAATTTCTTGCCAATGCCTGTATAATACTATTCCTTATCCAGAGTTTGGATTGGTTAGTTCTGTCTTTGTGCATAGTGGACCTCTCTTGTAACACCCCCTTCCCGAAGAGGAAAGGGAGGTCACGCACAAAACACAACAAACCTCAAAATAGTAAACTGAGCACTAATAACTTCAACATATGTAATAATGATATCCACCAATAAAGTACTAATTATAATTCTACAACTAGAGTCAAAATAATCAAAACTTAAAAATCGAAACAACCTAGATTGATGGTCAAAGACAACTCTCTCGTTACACTAGCCCTGAATCACCCCTGCAAACCTGCCGGAAGAAAAACACAGCATGAGCCAATTTCCCAGTACGGATATAAAGATACAAAAGATATACAACTAAAATACAAAATCAACTGAGACAAAATATTGCCTCTAACAAAATAAAATCTCTGAAGATTTGAATAGAATATATTTGAACCAACAGAATTAATGAAACAGACAGAATATTAAAGAAATAACGAACTGAAGTAACTAATCCGATGAATTGAACTGAACAGAAGCCAACAATTAATACAATAAAATAATAGGCTGAAACAAATGGCTGAGGTTATTTCATACCGATTGAGCTCAAAAATATACCTTGCCACATAGGCAAGTCAAAACCATGCCACACAGGCAAGTAAGTCAAAACCATGCCACACAGGCAAGTCATACATTGGACCGCGAATCCGAATGTATGCAAATCGGATAGATGTGTTTGGCACAACATCACCAATTCGCAGAACAGAAAACTAGGGTTAACCCATACGCCTCCCACAACAAAACACCAACTGGCCCACTTACTCCGGAGCCCAAAACGGAGACGCCGTGGACTAATCACACCGTCACGGAAAGTGTCATGCCTCTCGTGCCAAGACGACATGCCTGTGGTACCCCCACAGGTGGTTATAGCTCAGGTATACCCTACAGTATATTCTAACAAAATACAGCTTTTGGTTGTAATTTTTCCAGGCTATTTTCAGTTTTATTACAATGCAGCTTCAGCTGTGTTCTGTCTTTTTCACATTCTCGTTGGGTACTAGAACCCATTATTTTGGTCGTACTATCTTACATGGAGGTACAAAGGTGTGTAATTTCTATTGTGATATATGCATTGAAGAACATTAATTTGGCATTTCATTTTGGGACTACCTATACTTTTGTATATATTCAATTACCATTGCATGTGTTATCTTCAAGTGTTTGAGGGATTTCTTCTTGTTTTAGGATATGGAGCATTCTAGGAAGTTCTTAGGTACAGTACAGATAAATGAAGGTTATCCCTTGAATGAAATTAGTTGATAGTTAATACTATGCTAAAACATGATGGATTGTAAGTTCCTTTTGCATTTTCATTCTCTTTTATAGTTTAAAGTTTTTTTAATTGTAGGGAGATCTGTCAAATGTGTTAAACATGGTGACCAAGATCAAGATATAAGAGGAGTCTGCATGAATAACATCGAAGAAACTGGCAGTCACCATTACGTAATGATTGACAATTTGGAGAAAGATTTATCCCCAACATCAATCATGGAATTCATTCACAAACAAACTTCTATTTCAGATCAAGCATATGTCTTCCCAAGTTTGTCAGAAGAATCATATACAAGAGGAGCTAAAGCATATTTCAACTCAAGCATACGTATTTGCTTTAATGTTGATTTATTATCTTTAGTGTGTTGAGAATATTGAAGTTTAGCCGATGGTCTTAGTTCTGTACTGTAGTAAACATTTGTCTAATTTATATTTTACATTTTTATGCTGTTTAAATTTAGGAGATACAGATGTTTTAGATGCCTAATACATACTAATTTTAAATGATGTATATAATAACAGTTATAATAAATACTAATTTTAAATGATGTATATAATATTTTTTTATATTTTATATTATATTGTATTTGTGTTTGTTGAATAAATTTGCATTATTAATAAAAAAAAAATTTAAATATAAAAAGGCTATAGCGACGGTCATCGACCGTAGCTATATTGTTCTATAAAGCACAGGCCTATAACGACGGTCGTCGAGCATCGCTATAGACATCTGTACATGATTTTGCCATGACCTATAGCTAGGGTCGGCGACCGTCGCTATAGGTCAAAAGACCGTCGCTATAGACTTTACCGACGGGTTCTATGGCGGCTAAAACTTTTAGCGACGGTCTTTTGGCCTATAGCGACGGTCGGCGACTGTCGCTATAGGTTGATTTTCTAGTAGTGTAACTTCTCAGCTCCATGAACTCCACAGTAAAATGGAGTAGCTGAGAGAAAGAACAAATATTGATTGAGGCTGGAAGAACTCTTCTAGCAGCAGCCCATCTGCCTGAATATTTCTGGGCAGAAGCTGTCAAAACTGCATGCTACACTCAGAACAGATCTCTTGTACACTCTACGTTAAAGAAGACTCCCTATGAGCTGTAAAAAGGAAGAACGCCAAGTGTCAGCTACTTTCATGTATTCGGTTGCACATGTTATATTCTCAATAATGAAAAGTAGTATCTAACTAAGTTTCAACCAAAGTCAGACGAAGGAATCTTTCTCAGATATGCCTGATGATTGGGTAATATACCCATGAATTAGATATATATGGGCTTAAATTATTGTATTCTCAAGGAATTTAGATTCATTTTTACTGTGTTTAGTTATTATTTTGCAGATTCGGGAGCTGCAAGGACAAATTGGGGAATTTTGAGCTAACAGTGGCAATTTGGTAAATTCCTCGAAGTTCAGCGTCGGGGTGCTGGAGAGTGTACTACATGTAGCGTCGGGGCGCTGAAGCTTGACGCCCATTGACCAGAGCTGCGCGTGTTGACCAAGCGTGTGACTCGCATAATAAGTGTTACATTGTTCTGTTGATAAAGTGGATTTGAAAAAGGATTGTGGTGGGACAAGAGGAGTATATAAAGTTTATTTTGATTGAATTAGAGGTGGATCAATCACAATTGGAGGCTGAGCAAGGAATCAAGAGGAGTTTGAAGATTTTCACTTAGAGTTTTCTTCTTATTCATTCTTTCAATTTGTATAATTCTTTAAGGATGATTTGCAAAAGATTATTGGTTTTAATTTCTGTCATGAACTAATTGCTTTATTTAAGATTTTAATTGAACCTTTTATGACTATAAATTAGTTATTCAATTTATTTCAGTTATTTGTGTTGAAGTGAATTGTTTATCTTGCCTTGCATTTATTGATTAATTATTTGGCCAGTAATTACCTTGTTACTCTAGAAGGAATTGAAAGAGAAATTCTAGGGTTAGAACTGGGCACAATAACGTGTGATTTAGTTATTTGCAAAGTGAATAATTAGGTTTGTGAATTAAATGGAAATATATGTTCACCACATGTAACACATAAGGAATTGGGATTGAAAGGAGTTTAATTCAATTGTTTTGCATAGGAATATAGCAAGATTAATCTGGATTAAAAAAAAAATCAATTGATCACTTGGAAAAGGACTTTTGACATTTGAGAATTCCAGTTAACAATTCAGTAGGCATAATAATTGGGATAATTGGATAATTGATTTATAGTTCATAATTGGGAATATTGAAGTCTTAATCCTTATTTATCTGAATTCATTCATTCAAATTTTAGTTTTGTTTATTTGCTTTCTTTTAGAATAATCTCTTCTAATCGTTTAATTTAGTTTTCTTAATTCGAAAAATCATAATTTATGGTTGTTTAAATAAAATTGAACTAATATAGTGCTAGTAGTTGGAATTTATTAATTAGAATTCTCCGTGGGATCGACACTCTATCTTATCACTTTATTACTTGTTGACCGTGTATACTTGCACGTCTGCTTTGATTGTGAAATCAAACAACAAGTTTTTGGCGCCGTTGCCGGGGAACTTCTTTATTAATATTAATTCCATATTATTTATAATCAATTCGGTCTTAATTTAAACGTTACTTATTTTTCTTCTTGTATTTGCAGGAATTCTTTGCGAGTGTATGCACACTAGATCAAGGGAGAAAAATGAACTTTTTCCTTATACGGACAATATTGAAAGGAAGTTCCAAAAATTACAGTTGAATAGTGCAGGGTCACCTGTGGAAGAAAATCTGGCAGAACAAGAAATTCCAGTGAACATGGCAGGGGACGAACAAAAATCTCTTAGGGATTATGCCATGCCGAATGTCACAGATATTCAGTCGAGTATTAGGAGGTCGGCGATCAATGCGAACAATTTCGAGATTAAACCGAGAATAATTCAGATGCAACAGAATACATGTCAGTTTGGGGGTAGTTCGATAGATGATCCTAATGAGCATATATTGAGTTTCTTGGAAGTTTGTGACACCTTCAAATTCAACAATATATCGGAAGATGTTGTAAGATTGAGGATGTTCCCGTTTACCTTAAAAGATAAAGCGCGAAGTTGGTTACATTCTTTCCCTCATGGTTCAATCACAACATGGGACGACTTAGCTCAAAAATTTCTTGCTAAGTTTTTCCCACCAGTGAAGTCGGAAAAACTACAGAACGATATTCACACCTTTGCACAGTTCGACTCAGAATCGTTATATGAGGCGTGGGAAAGATTTAAGGATATGCTCCGTAAGTGCCCATATCACGGAATTCCAAAGTGGATGCAGTTGGGGATATTCTGTGATGGTTTGCCCGCGTCCACAAGAGTCATTATTGATACAGCAGCCGGTGGAGCGATCATATCTAAAAATTTTGATGAGGCATATCAGCTGTTAGAGACAATGGCCACCAACAACTATCAGTGGCCCATGACTAGGTCTAACCCTCCAAAAACACTAGGAAAGTTTGAAGTAGATCCTATGATAGCATTAGCAGCACAAGTGGCCGCAATAGATAAGAAAATGGAAACATGGAGTCCACCATCCACACAGCAAGTAGCAATGGTTTAGGAATTATGTGTTAGGGGTCATGCTACGGATCAATGTGCCATAAATTTTGAATTAGCTCAGTTCGTAGGGAGTTATAATCGATCTACCCAACCTTACCCGAATCAAAACGCATATAATCCGGGTTAGAGAAATCATCTGGGATTTTCATGGAGTAACACTCAAGCTCAAGCTCAAGCACCTAGACAATAAAACACATCCGAATTTCAAAATCAGACTTAATAACAACCAAAGAGGAAATCAAGTTTGGAAGAAGCCTTGGAAAAATTCATTAGAGCTACTGACAAAAGGAACGAGGAACAAGACAAAATATTAAATTAAGTAGAGCTGAATATGAAAAGCCAAGGTGCGTCGATAAAGAATCTGGAAAATCAAGTGGGGCAAATAGCACATACACTGAATAACCGACCACTTGGAACACTCCCGAGTGACACAGAGAAAAATCTGGGCAGAGATGAGCATTGTAAGGCTGTAACTCTACGAAGTGGAAAGAATTTGCAAGAAACAGTCAAGGATAGGGAGGAAAGGGACAACGCAACAAGTGAAATAGAGGAAATTGTGGGCATCAGAAAACATCAAGATGGGACCTTAGAGCAGAAAGAACCGAAACCAACCATCACAATGCCTCCTATACCGTATCCGCAGAGGTTTCAGAAATCCAAGTTGGATAAGCAATTTTCAAGATTCTTGGATATTTTCAAAAAAAATGCATATCAACATCCCCTTTGTCGAAGCCTTGGAACAAATGCCGAGTTATGCTAAGTTTATGAAGGAGGTTTTGTCGAGAAAGAGGAAATTGGGTGAGTTCGAGATAGTGGCATTGACCGAAGAATGCAGCGCGATCATTCAAAATAAGTAACCACCAAAGCTTAAGGATCCAGGTAGCTTTAATATACCATGTGAAATTGGAAATCAGTTTTTGGGACGAGCATTGTGTGATTTGGGGGCCAGTATAAATTTGATGTCATTATCCGTCTATAGCCAGTTTGGACTTCAAGCCCCACGACCGATAAATATCAGTTTGTAGTTGGCGGATCGATCGATTACATATCCACGAGGTATTGTTGAGGATGTTTTAGTCAAAATAGATAAATTCATCTTCCCTGCGGATTTCTTTATCCTGGATTGTGAAGTAGATAGTGAAATTCCAATTATTCTTGGGTGACCATTCTTAGCAACGGGAAGAACTTTGATTGATGTACAAAAAGGAGAATTGACAATGCGAGTTGAGGATCAACAAGTCACCTTTAATGTATTTAAGTCAATGTCTTATTCGAAAGAAAAAGGTGAATGCATGCGGGTGGATATCATGGATGAATTGGTTAGTCACAAGTTTCACGGAAATTATTCAGAGGACTCGCTAGAATCCATTTTGCTCGGGATGGACGACGATGGTATTGAAGATGACATTGAGTGTGTTAAATTGCTAGATATATCTTCTTTCTTTCGGAAAAGCAATCAACCATTCGACACCCTTGGTAGGCCTGAAACAGAAGGTAAAAAGTGCAAACCCTCGATAGAAGAGCCACCAGTGTTAGAACTAAAACCGCTACCATCTCATCTGCAGTATGCCTACTTGGGAAAAGATGCAACCCTACCAGTTATTATTTCGACTGAGTTAACTGACACACAAAAGGGAAAACTACTACGGGTTCTGTGAGAGTTCAAAACAACAATTGGGTGGAGTATAGCGGATATTCGAGGAATTAGTCCATCATTCTATATGCATAAGATTTTAATGAAAGAGGGGGAAAAACCAACCATTGAACTGCAAAGAAGGCTAAACCCCATTATGAAGGATGTGGTGAAAAAGGAGATCATAAAGTGGTTGGATGCCAGCATTATTTACCCAATTTTGGACAGTTCATCGGTAAGTCCTGTACAATGTGTACCAAAAAAAGGGGGTATGACAGTGATGAAGAATGAAGCTAATGAGCTCATCCCTACTATAACCGTTACAGGATGGAGAGTATGTATGGACTACCGTAAGCTAAATAAAGCTACACACAAGGATCACTTCCCCTTGTCATTCATTGATCAAATGTTGGATAGGATGGCGGGACATCAGTTCTATTGTCTCTTGGATGGATATTCCGGATACAATCAAATTGCCATAGCTCCGGAGGATCAAGAGAAAACAACTTTCACATGTGCATATGGTACATTTGCATTTCGTCGTATGTCCTTTGGTTTATGTAATGCGCCGACAACCTTTCAACGGTGCATGATGGCAATCTTCTCCGACATGGTAAAACAGAATTTAGAGGTATTTAAGGATGACTTTTCCGTGTTTGGTGATAGTTTCGACTTATGTTTGAAAATTTTGATTTTAGTGTTGAAGCGATGCGCGGAGACTAACCTGGTTCTTAACTGGGAAAAATGTCACTTTATGGTGAAAAAAGAGATTATTTTGGGGCATAAGGTTTCTGCAGCAGGGTTAGATGTGGACAAAGCGAAGATTGAGACAATTGAGAAATTACCCCCTCCATTATCTTTGAAGGGAATCCGGAGCTTCTTAGGACATGCGGGTTTCTATAGACGCTTCATTAAAGATTTCTCTAAAATTTCAAAACCCTTATATTCCCTTTTAGAGAAAGAGGTGCCTTTCAAGATGGATCAGTCATGTATCGAGGCTTTTGAAGTATTAAAGAGGAAATTGGTCTCAGCTCCAATTATTGTGGCGCCCGATTGGTCTTTACCGTTCGAATTAATGTGTGATGCCAGTGATTACGCAGTTGGAGCAGTATTGGGACAACGTCACAACAAGATTTTTCACACAATCTACTATTCCAACAAGTCATTGACGGATGCCCAATTGAACTACACAACCACCGAAAAAGAATTACTTACAGTTGTGTTTGCTTTCGACAAATTCAGAGCATATCTCATTGGGACCAAGGTAATCATTTATACTGATCATTCTGCCATTAAGTATTTGATTGAGAAGAAGGATGCCAAACAGCGGTTAATACGGTGGGTACTGTTGTTACAAGAATTTAATTTGTAGATCCGGTAGAAAAGGTACCGAAAATCAGGTGGCGGCTCATCTTTCTCGGTTGGAAAATGCAGAATTTCAGCAAAAAGACAACGTCATAATTAATGAGAAATTTTCGGATGAACAGCTTCTCTGAGTAACCACAATATTACCATGGTACGTAGATTACGTGAATTACGTGGTTGCTAAGGTGTTACCACCGGATTTGAACTCACAACAACGAAAGAAGTTCCTCCACGATGTTAAGCAGTATTATTGGGACGAACCATTTCTGTAAGGCTTGCGCGGATCAAATGATTAGACGTTGTGTGCCACAAGAAGAGATGGACAGCATATTAGGTCATTTCTACTCATCAGATTACGGAGGTCATTATTCTGGTGATCGAACAGCGACCAAAGTGTTACAATCGGGATTTTTTTGGCCTTCTCTATTCAAGGATGCTTACCTCTATGTGCTGAAGTGTGATTGGTGACAACGCGTAGGTAATATTTCCAAGCGCAATGAAATGCCACTCAACACAATTTTGGAGGTTGAATTGTTTGACGTATGGGGAATCGACTTTATGGGACCTTTCCCATCTTCCTTTAATAATCAATACATTCTGTTGGCAGTCAATTATGTTTACAAATGGGTAGAAGCCACAGCTTTACCCACAAATGATGCCAACGTCGTCCTCCGATTCTTAAAGAAAAACATCTTCAAACGATTTGGGACGCCGAGGGCGATAATAAGTGATGAGGGAACTCATTTCTGTAATAAGCAGTTCACTAAACTGCTTGTAAAGTATGGGGTTCATCATAAAATTGCAGCCGCGTATCATCCCCAAACCAATGGTCAAGCGAAAGTCTCGAATAGGGAGGTAAAGCGAATTTTAGAGAAGGTGGTCAATCCGTCAAGAAAAGACTGGTTAATGCGTCTTGATGATGCCCTATGGGCATATGGAACAGCATATAAGAATCCAATCGGCATGTCACCTTATCGAATGGTCTACAGAAAGGTGTGTCATCTCCCGGTTGAACTAGAACACAGTGCACACTGGGCCATTCGAAAACTTAATTTTGATCTACAAAGAGCCGATGAGAAAAGATTACTTCAATTAAATGAGATGGACGAATTTCGATTCAATGCTTATGAGAACGCAAAACTCTACAAGGAGAAAGTCAAAGCTTGGCACAATAAAAAAAATTCTTGATCGGAGATTCGAACCGGGCCAACAAGTATTGCTTTTTAACTCACGACTACATTTATTTCCTAGGAAACTGAAATCTCGTTGGTCCCTTTCACGATTATATCTGTTGTACCACATAGAAACATTGAAGTCGAGGAACCTAATTCAAAGCGTACATTCAAGGTTAATGGCCAACGTCTGAAACACTATTGGAGTGGACCCATCGAACGTCAATCCACGGTCATGTACCTCTCTGAACTAGTGGATAATTAAGCAACACTGCAAAGTCTGGCTGACAACTATAAACCAAGTGCTACAGGGAGGCAACCCAGGAGTTTGTATTATTGCATTCAGTTTTAGTTAATTAGTTGTTTCAGTATTTAAATTACTTATATTTCATTTGAGGATATGTAGAATAATTTTTGGCTTCACATACTAGTGCAGGACCAGCTCAAAATTGGAGTACATATGTTCACCATGACACCTCAGCGCCCTGGCGCCCAAATTAAACTTATTTCAAGTGCCCCGACGCTAGCCCTTCATGTCTACCCATGTCTATCAGCGCCCTGACACTCGTTTTCTATGCAACCCCAGCGCCCCGATGCAAGTACTCAACATCAAACCCTGCCCATCAGCGCCCCGGCGCTGCACGTATGCTTTATCTCAGCACCTTGGTGCTGGGCTCAACCATCAGACCCTAAAAGTTAATGCCCTGGTGCCCCTCGTATCACAAGTCATAGCGCCCCAGTGCTGGAGTAACGAATCAGATTCCTATTTCAGTGCAACTACTCAGTTTCCAACTGCAACCTTCCTACTCCTTCACGTCTCCACTACTACACCCACCAACGTTTAGATGATAACTTCTATGAAACTTTTATATAAATCTTTACTGTCTAACACTAGTCCACATCTCCATTCAGAATGTTAATTTTCGAAGAACTGATCCTCTACTAGCACTAGTTCAAAGGTATGTATTGAATTACATTACAATTTGTGTGGATCCACATCTTTTCCTTGCAAGAATGGTAAATTAACTTTCAATTTTATTCCCCTTCTCTTCATCTATCGTGCAAATTTTTAGTCTTTTGATTTTGAAAATAGCATATGGCATATATTTGAACCACGGTTGATGGGGTTCCACTTATGATTGAGTTATCATGCATAGGTGATAAGTGTAGGCTAAGGGCATTGAATTGATAGGAAATTAGTGGTGATTCAAAGAAATTTACCAGTTGCCCGTAAGGTGTTCGATAATTTTCCTGAGTCAATGATCATGGTTAAATTCACACATATCACCATAGCCACATACTGAATTCACTTGTCATCTTGCCACATCAATACCATAGGTCTACAGTCAAATATGTATGTCACTATTATGGGGGATATATTGTATTGATGCATATGTGAGGTTATAATGATATGCATGTCACATCTTTTGAGAATACCTTGTGTTGCTTTTGGAAAATTGGGTGTTTTGATTGAAAAATAAGCACACTTGGTCAAATTTGTGCTCCCATGCTACTTTATGTTTCCCCACGCCCCCAATCAAAGTTTGGGGGTAGTGTTAGGGTTACATATGTCCATATTCACATTATACTCAATTCTAATTCTGATGTATGCGATTTCTTGCAGAATTATCTATATGGCATCAAAGTGTCAACGTGGCGAAGGTTTCGGTTCAGCCTCGGCTCCATCCAAATTTGATAATCGAAGGTTTGTCAGCGCCGAGGCATAGGAACAATACAACAAGATGGCTACCAGCTCTCTCATCCCTGAACAAGGTTTAAGGCCCAATCAATGCAAAGACGGGGACATAGCGGTCATGATAGCTGAGAGGAACTGGTTCACACTCACCGAACAGCCCGATCCAGCCATGATTGCAGTTGTAAAAGAATTATACGCCAACGTACCTGAACACTACCACTATGGGGTGTTTGTGAGGGGCAAAACTGTTGAAATTGGTGATGAAGACATTAATGGTTTCTATCAACTACCATTAGAAGGACTCAACAATGAGTATGCCAATCTTGTGAGCCAAGGTCCAGACTATGAGAAAATAATCCGAGAACTTTGTCAACCGGGCACCACGTAAACATTACATGAATGTGGCTGCATGACCTTCCCTCTTTCTCACCTCAATTTATATGGGAAGGCGTGGTATGCCTTTATATGCGCCAAACTCATGCCATATACACATGTGAGCCATGTCACCAAGGAGAGGGTTGTGCTACTATATTCGATAATTTAAGGCTTGAAAATTGATGTAGGCCACCTTATTCAGCAGTCTATTCTCTGAGCGTCATGAGGAGGGACCACAGGAGGGTTACCCCATCCATATCTCATTTGTGTTTTGTGTGCTAAGTTTGGGGTAAAATGGAAGTCGGATGAGATGATTCAGATGTCAATGCCCGTGTTGGACCACAAGTTAATCAGCAGGTATAAAGTGTGGACAGGTGGGAAGAACCACCCTAGGGGATTGGGTTTTATAATTCCCCAAGTTGAAGCTTCACAAGCTCCACCTAATTATGGTCCTTCCTCCGTAGCTCACCGTGGTGTGGTTCCTGAAGTGGTCCAGCGTGAAATAGACGGATGGTTTTACAATCTTGAAGCTCGGAATGTCCGCATGTCGGAACGCCATGATGTCATCTATAAGTACTTGGTCGACCAGTTTGCAGCTAGAATGCCATAAACGCCCAACTAATCCTGAGCGTTAATCTTATCCAGTTCCCTACTACTCCCATTCTGCCAGTATTTCCCTCTTTAGATCTAGAGATGAGCGAGGATGATGATGCTCCACCCGAGGCATAAGCTTGTCAGGGAAGTCCTCTATTTTATTTTGTGTTATTTTTTGCATGAGGACATTGCTCTAGATAAGTTTGGGGGTAGTTAATTTATATTTGCATTGTAGGATTGCATGCTAATTCCAGCTTTTGATAGTACGTATGTTTGGTGCCAATGATGAAATTAAAATTTCATGAACAAGTCTAGTAAGGATTGTGAAGTTAGTGATATGATTTTCTTGACATAAGTGAAATCTTTTTCTGTTTGACACTGATATCATCAGGTTAGCACATTTTAAAAAATGACCATGTTGGCTATGATAGTTTAAATGGATAGATAATAGACTTCTAAAGGATAAATGCTAGTGAAATAAAAGAACAATTTGAATAGCTAGAGATGATTGAATTTAGACATAAACTCAAGTGTGGGGAAAAAATATTTGGAGTACATAAGTTTAAAAAAATCGTGGCATGCTTGTCTAGTTTTTTGGCCTTTGTTACTTGAGTAAGTAAGCCCGAGGGGATTGTCTTTACACCTAGCGCCCTAAGGTCTTGATGGCTTAGGATTCGTTGGTCGAAAGCTCGTTAAGGTAACACTGAAAAGCCTAAGGGAATAAGACAATGCATAGTCATGAGAAAAAATCAAATAACAAAAATAAGAAAAGAAAAAAAGAAAAAAAAATAATAATAAAGCGGGAAAAGTGCAAAAGGTCCCCGTTTTTAGAAAAAAAAAAAAAGAGGCATAAGTATTCCATTTTGACCCTTGAATTTTAGTAGTTGTTTGATTTCATCCGAATCAAGTTTATTTGATGAGTTCTCGAGTTTAAAATATATGATGCCTATTAAGAAATTTATTATCTTTCATAATTTGCTTTTCATTGGTTAGCATGGTTGTTGAACACACTCACAATATCAGTAATAACAGATTTAGATTCAGTGATTGCTGGGATATTATTGAACTGTATTAACATGATATATTAGCATGTTTTTGTGATTTTTCTGAGGCCTATGGATATACGTGTGCTATTTGATAGTTTTAGGTGCATTTGTATTTTGGTTTAGTTTTTTGTGTTGTTTTGTGTTTTGTTGTTTGAGGATATGCAACGATTTAAGTTTGGGGGTATTTGATGATTGGGTAATATACCCATGAATTGGATATATTTGGGCTTAAATTATTGTATTCTCAAGGCATTTAGATTCATTTTTACTGTGTTTAGTTGTTGTTTTGCAGATTCGGGAGCTGCAGGGACAAATTGGGGAATTTTGAGCTAACAGTGGCAATTTGGTAAATTCCTCAAAGTTTAGCGTCGGGGCGCTGGACAGTTTATTACATGTAGCGCCGGGGCGCTGAAGCTTGACGTCCGTTGACCAGATCTGCGCGTTTTGACCAAGCGTGTGACTCGCATAATAAGTGCTACATTGTTCTGTTGATAAAGTGGATTTGAAAAAGGATTGTGGTGGGACAAGAGGAGTATATAAAGTTTATTTTGATTGAATTAGAGGTGAATCAATCACAATTAGAGGCTGAGCAAGGAATCAAGAGGAGTATGAAGATTTTCACTTAGAGTTTTCTTCTTCTTCATTCTTTCAATTTGTATAATTCTTTAAGGATGATTTGCAAAAGATTGTTGGTTTTAATTTCTGTCATGAACTAATTGCTTTAATTAAGATTTCAATTGAACCTTTTATGACTATAAATTAGTTATTCAATTTATTCCAGTTATTTGTGTTGAAGTGAATTGTTTATCTTGCCTTGCATTTATTGATTAATTATTTGGCCAGTAATTACCTTGTTACTCTGGAAGGAATTGAAAGAAGAATTCTAAGGTTAGAACTGGGCACGATAACGTGTGACTTAGTTATTTGCAAAGTGAATAATTAGGTTTCTGAATTGAATGGAGATATATGTTCACCGCATGTAACACATAAGGAATTGGGATTAAAAGGAGTTTAATTCAATTGTTTTGCATAGGAATATAGCAAGATTAATCTGGATTAAATAAAAGTCAATTGATCACTTGGAAAAGGACTTTTGGTATTTGAGAATTCTTGTTAACAATTCAGTAGGCATAATAATTGGGATAATTGGATAATTGATTTATAGTTCATAATTGAGGATATTGAAGTCTTAATCCTTATTTATCTGAATTCATTCATTCAAATCTTAGTTTTGTTTATTTGCTTTCTTTTAGAATAATCTCTTCTAATCGTTTAATTTAGTTTTCTTAATTTGAAAAATCATAATTTATGGTTGTTTAAATAAAATTGAACTAATATAGTGCTAGTAGTTGGAATTTATTAATTAGAATTCTCTGTGGGATTGACACTCTATCTTATCAGTTTATTACTTATTGACCGTGTATGCCTGCACGTTTAGTTTGATTGTGAAATCAACCAACAATGCCACAAACAGTAAGGCTTATAGAGTGTTCAACAAGAAGACGCTAAGTGTTGAAGTCTTGATTCACATCATCTTCGATGATACATACTTGGACAAAACTGTGTCTCAAGACACTATGAACGATAACGCAGACACTACGAACGATAACTCAGACACCACGAACGAGGAAGTCGAGCTTAACACCGCGATCGTAGTTCCAGAAAATGAAATCATTGAGCCTGAAGAGGAGATCGTAGAAAGAACTACTCCTGACAATGAACTTCCACATCAAGAAGCAGAGGTTGATCTTGAAGAATTCAGACAAAAAGGCATCAGGTCAGATGTTACAACAGGAAACCGATGGGCAAGAGACCACACTCAAGACCTAATCATTGGAGATCCAAATGCAAGAGTCAAGACAAGATCTTCCATCCAGAATGAGTGTTTCTATCTAATATTTCTACCACAAATGGAACCCAAGAAGATATAAGATGCTATGAAAGACTCAAGTTGGATAGAAGACATACAAGAGGAACTAAATCAGTTTGAGAGAAGTAGTGTATGGAGATTAGTTCCAAGACCAAGAATTTACCCAGTCATTGGCACTAAGTGGGTCTTCAGAAACAAGATGGATGAAGATGGGGTAATAACAAGGAACAAGGCAAGACTAGTAGCCAAAGGTTACTCTCAAGAAGAAGGCATCGACTACAACGAGACCTTCATACCTGTTGCCAGATTAGAAGCCATCAGGATATTCATTGCCTTTGTTGCACACATGAAGTTCAAAGTCTTTCAAATGGATGTCAAAAGTGCATTTCTGAATGGTGAACTTCAAGAAGAAATATATGTGGAGTAACCTCCAGGTTTCATCAATCCAACTCTCTCTAATTATGTCTATAGATTATACAAAGCCTTATAAGGACTTAAACAAGAACCTAGAGCATGGTATGAAACTTTAACTAACTTTCTTATTAAAAATGGTTTCACTAGAGGTAGAGCAGATACCACATTATTTCTTAGAAAGCACAAAGACAAAATTCTATTAGTTCAAATATATGTTGATGACATTATCTTTGGCTCTATTGATGAAAAATTGTTCAAGAAATTTGCCAAGCTTATGCAGAGCAAGTTCGAAATGAGTATGATGGGTGAGCTGAATTTCTTCCTTGGATTATAAGTAAAGCAGACTGATGAAGGTATCTTCATAAACCAAGCCAAGTACATTAAAGACTTACTTAAAAATTATGGCATGGAATCAGCCTCTCCCATGAAAACACCAATTGCTCCTGCAACCAAGATTGACAAAGATGAGAAAGGTAAAAGTATTGACATAACTCAATACAGAGGTATGATAGGCTCTCTTTTATATCTAACTGCCAGTACACCAGACATAATGTTTGAAACATGCATATGTGCTAGATTTCAAGCAAATCCTAAGGAATCACACTTAACTGCTGTAAAAAGAATTTTCAGTTATCTCAAAGGCACACCTCACTTGGGACTTTGGTATCCCAAGGAGTCCTCCTTTGAACTGACAGGATATACAGATACTGACTTTACAAGCTGTAAGATCGATAGAAAAAGTACCAGTGGCACCTGTCAGTTGCTAGGAAACATACTTGTGTCTTGGTTTAGCAAGAAGCAAAACTCAGTATCTACATCTACAACAGAAGCTGAATATATTGTTGCTGGCAGCTATTGTGCTAAAATCTTATGGATGAAAAATCACCTAGCAGCTTATGGGTTTGAATTCAAATCTATACCTGTTCATTGTGATAACACGAGTGCCATGGCAATAACACTTAATCCTGTCATGCATTCTAGGACTATGCATATAGAAATAAGATATCATTTCATTAGGGACCATGTTCAAAATGGAACTATATCTTTAAAATATATCCCTACTAAAAATCAACTTGTTGATGTCTTTACAAAACCTCTAGATGAATCCAGATTTAATAAATTGATAAGTGAGTTAGGCATGCTAAATCTAAAACCATAAACTATATGCTCTAGTTTGTGTTAACCCTACAGATAAAAAGGTTATGTTTAAAATCGTAGAGATAACTAAAGAAGGAACCATGATCGTGGAGCTCGGCAAAACTCGACACGTGCCTCACTTTGCAGATCGAGTGGAGGGAAGTTACAAGTACAGGAGAAAAAAGGTTTTTGAAAATTCATCTCAGAATTTCAAAAATCTCATTTCTCTCTCTATCTCTCTACCAGCAGAAACCCTAGCTTTCAGAATGAACGCTCAATTAACCTAAGTTTAAGAAAATCAATGGTTGTTTCCAATGTTATCTCTGGTTACCAACTCTTCTTCGATGAGTTCAAGATGGCTGACCCTTAATTTCACAAGATCATGTTTCTTCTGAATGAAAGTTGGTCTTGAAGAAGCTCTGAGTACCAGCACATGGATCTACCCAAAGTTGGTGAAAGAGTTCTACAGCAATAGAGTCTTTGAGAACGACAGCATCACCACAAGGGTTAAGGGGGTACAAATTAAACTCAAAGTTGAAGATATAAACCTAGCCCTAGGTTTTAAATCAAAGGGACTTGCATCTTTGGAGGTCATCGACTTTCATGAAGGTCTAAAGAAGATGCGTCACACAAAGTTTCAGAACGTCAAGGGATACAAGAAGAAAGAGTGTTCCTAGAAGTATGAGTTTCTGGCTGACATTGTTGGGAAGTGCATATACTGTAAAAGCTCTGGCCACGAATCTGTGAATGAAGTTCAATTGAAGCTCATGACAACAATCTGCTTCAGGATTCCACTCAACTATGGGGGTCTACTTATTGATTGGATTGGGAAGTGGATACTCAGTTCAATGAAATCAAAGATCTCTAGAAAGATGCTCTATGGGCGGTTCAAAAGCATGATTCTGCAATCGGCTCTAGGTGACAAAATTGGGGACAATGAAGGAGAATCTATCAATCCCAATAGAAAAATGACTCAGCAGATGTTTCAAAACTGGAAGAGAAATCCTACAGAAAATGTTAGAATGATGTCTGAATCCAGTGGAAGGACTAGTGAAGCAAAAGAATCTGGACTACCAGGAAATATGTTAGTTGTGAAGGAAACTGATGAAGAAGAATAAATTAACAAAGAGGAACCCATCGCTTTGATCAAAAAAAGTAAGGGTAAGAGGAAAATGAAGGCACAAACTATAGAAGAGCCTCAAGGCTCAACTACTGATGCACCCCAAAAGAGTTCAGGCACTGAGACTCAAAAGGAAATGAAGAAGAAAGAGCAGCAATCTGAGGAAGCAAAAGATAGAGCCACCATCTCTCAGCTGTTTAAGAAGGGAAAACGTAGCTTCAAAACAAAGAAGTCTTCGCTCTCTTCGATCGTGGAGTCACTACCAATCATCAAGTCCAGACTTGACATCACTCCAGAAGAGGATGATGCAACAGTATCAATCGTCAGAGCTACAGATGAAGAAAACACCAAGGCTAAAACTCAACCCAGAAAAGCAAGGAGAAAGCTCGTCAAGACATATGCACTTGAAAATGTAAAAGACTTGAAGGAAGAAGAAAAGAAAAGAGTTGCAGAAAAGGAGATTCCTGAAGTTGCTATACTAGAGAATGCTCCAGCTGAGGGGGAGCTGCCTGAAATTAAAATAGATGATCAGATTGAGGGGGAGCTTTGCAAAGTCCATGCGTCAGAAAAGGCTACAGCTGAGGAGAAGATGCAAAGAGATTATCATGAACCTCCCTCAGTTCCTCAAGAGATCTTAGCTTCTGAAACTGTAGAAATGGAGAGGGTTAAATCTATGGAGGTAGAGAGAGTAGAAGAACATAGAAGAGAAGTGGAGATAATTGATGTAGTGGAAGTTTTAAATGAAAAAAATGAAAATGAGAAGAAGAAGAGGATGATGAATTTAAGATTATTTCAGTAGGCTAGGATGGATATTGGAGAGCTAACTACAATCAGTGATTCTCCTACTTGCCAATTATGCCCTTTCACAAAGCCCAAATTCTCAACTCCTGGGATCATATGTTCTGGACCTTCAAAGCTTATCCAGCAATCTAAGTGATAGCTCATGGATTCCCAGGCAACCTCACTTTTTCTCAAAAGCTTATCACTAACTGCCCCTCTTCAAAAGATGGGCGTGAGGTACAATCTATTCCCATCTCTTTTAGGGTTAATCACTGTCCTCCATCAACTTTTAACCAATTATACGAATTGCCAAGATGGTTGGAAGTGATACTTCATCCACTAAACCAATTTCCAGTTATGGAATCCCAACATTATGTAACTGAGGATTCAAATTTGTTTAATTTTATATTGACCCAATCTTCTACCATCTCTCACTCTACGAATATTGATCCTACTTCAATCGTAGAGTCACCCACTCAATAAGCACCAATATCACCTCCTTCTGAAGCTCAACCTCACACACCTGCCCCTCCTTCAGATATCCCCTCATCATCTACCAATAATTATTTTGATCTTGATCTAGTTCTCTACAATCTGTACAATCAAAATACTAGAGCCTCTCCTCCAAATACTCAACAACTCCTTGAGCTTATCTCAGATCTTCCTACCAAAATGGAGCTGTCTAATGCATTTCAGAAGGTGACCAAGAATATTCAAGAAGATCTTGAAGTTCACTCTGAGCTTGTTCATATGAGGCTGACTCATTTGATCGATTTTGCTAACACCCTCGCTAGCAATCTAAGTACTGAGCTTATAAAGAAGCTTAGGGAGATCATCAAGGAAATGATCCAAAGTATCAATAAAAGGGATCAAATTCATTTTTAGGTTGCCAAGAAGCACAAGAAAGCAGTTCTTCTTCTGCAGAAGACTCAGGAATCTCAAAATAAACTTATGATGGAAAGTCTCTCAAGTCTATAAACTTCAATGAAAGAATTCCAAGCATTTTCCATGGGTCAAATGCAACAAAGAAAAACTGTCTTGGCCATTCTACAAAAGAACACATCTCGAACTGATTCTCTGGTTCAAGAAAACCATGAAGACATTGCTCAATCCAGGAATCAACTCCACGAGCTCATCTAAGGCATGATTCATTTGTCTGAAGATATTCGAACCCTTGATGCTGACATAAAGGGGGAGAATAAAGGGGAAGGAGAGAAAGGAAAAAGAAGAGAAAAAAAATTGCTCAGTCTTTAAGGAGTCCTCCCACAAGACAGCCTCGCCATCAGACTCCATGATCCGAACATCAGCTCCATTAACTCAGCTGACTCGAAAAGATATAAATTCAGCTGACTTGAAAAGATATAAAATTCAGTTGGAGCAAGGAATGTGAGAAGAGTTTTCAAGAACTCAAGATGATACTCATTTCAGCACCTGTTCTAACAATACCATCTGGTTCGGAGAGATTTTCATCTACAGTGATGCTTCAGGCAAAGGTTTATGATGTGTTCTCATGCAACATGGGAAAGTCATAGCCTATGCCTCACGACAACTCAAAGAATATGAGAGAAATTATCCTACTCATGATCTAGAGTTGGCAGCTGTCATTTTTACGCTTAAGATTTGGCAGCTGTCATTTTTACGCTTAAGATTTAGAAGCATTACCTGTATGGAGAGAAGGTGGAGATTTATACGGATCATAAAAGCCTCAAATATTTCTTCACTCAAAAGGAACTCAACATGCGGCAAAGACAATGGCTTGAGCTATTGAAAGATTATGATCATACCATTCAATACCATCCTAGAAAAGTGAAAGTAGTAGCTGATGCATTGAGTAAAAGATCATATGCGGGTACGAGTGTGATATTGTCAACGCAAAGGCCCATTTTGTATGACTTACAAAGGATGGAGATAGAGTTAAAGACTCTAGGGACCCATGTAATGATGGCAAATATATGAGTAGAATCGACTTTAATCGATAAAGTTAAAGCTGCTCAAGCTACAGACCTGGAGCTAATGCGTATGAAGAAGAAAGTGCAAGAAGGTGCTATTCTGGAAGCAAGAATCGATGATAAAGGAATACTTCAAGTCAACTCCAGACTTTGTGTTCCTAATGATTCTGACTTGAAGTATAAAATTATGATGGAGGCACACAACACACCGTTTGCAATCTATCCTGGAAGTACCAAAATGTATCGTGATCTTCGACATACATTTTAGTGGAGAAATATGAAGAGAGAGATAGCGGAGTTTATCTCAAGGTGTCTAACTTGTCAACGAGTTAAGGCGGAGCATCAAGTGCCAAAAGGTCCATTGCAACCACTTCAAATTCCAGAATATAAGTGGGAGCACATTACCATGGATTTTGTTACTGGTCTTCCCAAGGTTTCTCAAGGCATAGATGCAATTTGGGTCATTGTTGATAGATTGACCAAGTCTGCTCATTTTTTACCGATACAAGAAACTTATACACTTGAACGCCTTGCTCGTATGTACATAAATGAGATTGTAAGATTGCATGGTATGCCAGTATCCATAGTTTCTGATCGAGACCCAAGATTCACTTCAAGATTTTGGGTTAATTTGCAAAAAACTATGGGCACGAATTTACGATTTAGTTCGGCGTATTATCCTCAAACAGGCGGAAAATTAGAGAGTACTATTCAAACTCTTGAGGATTTATTAAGACTCTGTGTCCTTGACTTCAAAGTAAGTTGGGACAAGTTCTTACCATTGGTGGAGTTTTACTACAACAAAAATTATCAAGCAAGTATTGGCATGGCTCCATTTAAGAGTTGTATGGGAGAAAGTGTCGTTCTCTAGTATGCTGCGATGAGGTAGGTGAAGCAACGTTGTTGGGACCGGAGTTGGTACGTATGACTACGAAAATGATTCAAACGATCTGACAACGTATAAAAACCTCACAAGATCGACAAAAGAGTTATGTTGATCTTCATCGAAAGGACATGGAATTCAATATTGGAGATCATGTGGTGTTACGTGTTACTCCATGGAAAGGAGTTACGAGATTTGGAAAGAGAAGAAAGCTCAATCCTCGATTCATTGCCCCATTTTTAATCCTCGATCGAGTAGGAACTGTGGCCTATAAACTCGCCTTACCGCCAAGTATGTCTCGTGTTCATAATATTTTTCACATATCTATATTACGTAAATATGTGAAAGACTCGAACCACATTATTGAATTAGAACCAGATGAGATAGAGGAAGATTTAACGTATGAAGAGTTAGCTGTTAAAATTTTGGATAAGAAGGATCATATTCTACGCTCCAAGGTTATACCTCAAGTCAAAGTTTTATGGAGAAACCACGATGTGGAGGAGATGACCTGGGAGTTAGAATCTGAAATGAAATTAAGGTATCCTCACCTCTTCGACATATCAGGTACGTACCCTAATTTTGATGACGAAATTTCATAAGAAGAGGAGGTTGTAAGACCCCAACTTTTTTTGAATAAAGAATAATTTTTCTCGAAATATATTTTTGAATATTATGGTGTGGATATGATATAATGTTATAGTTGTGGGTAATATTTGGAAAATTTTGCAAAGTAAGCTAGTTGATATAAAATATTCGTTGTGCAAGTTAATATTCGATTTGTCGGGGAATATTTATTTTAACAGGGAATATTTGTACGACGGCACAATCATTGGCAGACCCCACAACGGAAGTATTGTCGTTGTTAGAAAACGACAGAAATATCTTTTTATAAAAATAACAGCGGAGGTTTTACCGTTAAACTGTTGAACTACCTGGTGGTAAAAGTACAGTAATACGTGTGGTTACACAGTAGCACACGGTATTGATTATTGATGCTTACGTGAGAAGTCACTCAGTTATACTCAATTATTGCTACAATAATTACTGCATCATATCTCTCATATTATTGATTCAATTATTGTCACAATATCATCTACGTAATATGTTATATTATTAAATCAATAATTGAGACGACAAAGTTATTCATATTATTATTTGTAATATTGACAATGTCTAGAAGTTCTGTCAAGGAGAGGTTTGGTCACCTAATTGCGCGCTAATAAGGAGAAATCCTTATTGGAAAGCCCCCTCTTCCCTGAGAACGACCTGGTTGTTAAATATTATGAGTTATAATATTAATGATGAATAATTTTTGAAGTATTAAGAATGTATTTATTGAAGATAAGTGATTTACAAAAGTTAACGGGAAATAATGAAAACTTGGAAAACTTTAGGGGTACTAAAATGTAATAAGTTAAATCAATCTGGACCATTGGTGGTGGTTTTAATAGTAAATCAATCTGAACCATTGATGGTTGTTTTAATAGTAAATCAATATGGACCGTCGGTGGTGGTTTTAATAGTAAATCAATATGGACCGTTAGTGGTGGTTTTAAAAGTAAATCAATCTAGACCGTCGGTGGTGGTTTTAAAAGTAAATCAATCTAGAGCGTCGGTGGTGGTTTTAAAAGTAAATCAATCTGGACCGTCGGTTGTGGTTTTAATAGTAATCAATATGGACCGTCCGTTCTAATAGTGAATGAATCTGGACCATTCGTGAATTAGTTACTATTTAGTTCATTCTCCTATAAATAGATGCTTAATTCTTCTTTCATTCTCACCAATTCACTGAGATTCACAAGAGACACTATAGAGAGAGAAACTATAGAGAGCAAGAAGAAGAGTATTCTGTTACTTCACTTTTGTAGTATCCAGCTTTCTACTAAGATAAGGGGTATTATTTATTTCGTATTCACAAGGAATACTATTTTTCGTATTCATCCTTTAGTATGTCGGAATAAATTGTCTACGCGGATTACGTATCGTATGATAGGTGAAAATCCATTTGTAGTTTTCGTATGTTAATTCTTTTCATATTCTTAAATCTAAACTTACTATGGTAAGTATTGCTTCTATAATCCTTAAAATTAGTGGAATATCCGTGAGTTTTACGCTTCATCCAGTATCATTTTATTGGAATATTGATATAAACTTTCTTATTAAATATCAATATTTTCACCCAAAGTACTATTCACAAGTTATTATTCACGGGTTATTATTCACCCAGTTACTATTCACTATAATATTATTCACTCGTGTATTCGGGACACTTTTCATGCCGGGGTACTATTCATGAGTTACTATTCATGGGTTACTATTCACCCGATTACTATTCACTCAAATATTGTTCACTCGATTATTTGGGACACTTTTTATTTTGAGTTACTATTCACGGGGTACTATTCCTGACACTATTCACGGGGTACTATTCACCGAAAATTTTATTTCTTTTCTGTCCAAATTATTTTTGATACATGGATATTATTCTTGAATTTTACTCTACAAAGCAGTATCATGTTAAAAATTTGGACATTATTGAATTCTGGATAAATTAAATTATAAATCTTAAAAAATTTATCCATTAATTTTCTTTTAATTGAATTCTTATATCATTGTCATCATTCTCGTGCTTATATTGTGATGAAAGTCATCTTTGGCTTACGTGCATAGATGGACTGTTGATTGGTATGATTATGACCAGGGATAATTTGCTATAGTCATGACCATTGATGATTACACGAATAATTCTTAGCCCGTAGTGCAAGAATAATTTTGGACGTGATACTAATGAATGTCCTTGGCCGTAGTGCAAGGATGATATGATTATGTGATCTATTTATTATGCTGAGTCCCAGCAATAAAGTTAACGATAAATTTTTTAAATCATAGAAGATAATAGATATCATGCTCTACTTAACTCTTCTAATGGATTGCTTGTTCCGCTGTAGTTAAACTTGTTGTCTATTATATTCTATCAGTTTTACATTGTTGAAGGCTAATGCTAACTTATTCTGCATTATCTTAGTCATAATATTTCTTATTGGGCTAGTTGAGCTCACCCTTTTACTTCCATTGTTCTCTTCAGGAAATGAGAACGCAGCCAGAACTAGTCGAGGAACGGAGTGATGGTCCGAGATGGTGTTATAGTAGTCCTCACTATTCTATAAAATAGTGTGCCAATAAATGTAATGAGGACTCTATTTGAGTTTGGATATTGTCTAGATGACAATATTCGTGTAAAAACTCTCAGCTCATGTTGTATAATTAAGTTTGTATTTGTATTCTGTACCATGTATTTGGCGACCCAAGATGGGTGATATATACCTATTTTGGGGGCGTCACACAACCACTAAGGAGTCAAGGGCCATCTTCTAGCTCACAAGGAGTAACAACTACTGGCCTAAACATGCCAATTAGGGATCATGCATTCATGAACAGACACGATCATGGAGAAAGGCTAAGTCAAAGTGAGCTGGAAGATATAGCATAAAGAGACGAAGCCAACAGGAAAAGGAGAGCTGCAGGGCATGCAAATCTTCCAAAAAGAAAAAGGCAGAAGAAATAGAGATAAGTTGGAATTTATTTCTTATTGATGTAACTAAGCATTATTGTAATATATATCCTTACAAACATCAATAAATTCATGCTTATTCTCTAGAGATTTATGTTGCTCACTAAAACACTAGGTCATATTTACTTTCTAGCAATTGCATCTAGAAATTGATGATCATGATACAAATCTCCTTGGTTATGTCAACGTCAAATAAGGGGAGATTGTTTGGAAATTACATATTTAAATTTGATGTTGAAAGTAAATATCCATGTTTATATGTAAAGTCCTTCAAGGAATACATGTTCAAGGACTTAGTGGTAGATCAAACTTGTTAGGTTGATCTGAGCTATAATGTTTACCGTTCTGTAAATGAATGTATAGAAAAAAAAAGATCAAATCTGTTAAGTTGATCTATCTCTTGAGATGTAATAGATAGGCTTCAACAGAATCATAGTCTGTTGAGCTAGTCATGAGATTGTAGAAGCCAAGGCAGAATCGTAGAACATCGAGAATCGTAGTCTATCTGCTTTGGAGGGCCTCTCCCAGAATTGTAGAGTGGTCCAAACGCCTGACGATCCAACTCAAAAATCATAGTGTGCTCTCAGAAGCGTAGAGTCTGCAAGTCAAGCAAGTCAAGATCGTAGTCTACCAGTGCTTAAGAGAAATCGCAGTGCTCTCTTCTATCAGTACCGAAACAAGCACCAATGTGGCAAGACACCACGATCATGATCGTAGTGCATCATCTGTCTGCATCAGAATTATCTAGCTCTGTCCATTTGTTGAAGAATAAAATATAATAAATATGGAATGGATTATAGACGTTGAGACTCTCGGGAATCCCAATGACCCAACACTCATCCTTAGTATATAACAAAAAATGTATTGAAGAAGCTAAGGAAAGTACTATAGGTCAACTAAAAACACATTTTCAGGTGTTAGGTGAGACAACAGTCTAATGTGTTAATGGGGCCAGATGGCTAATCAGAAGAGTTGCAGAAAGTCTTTATCAGTGCTCAGAAATGTCAAATATAATTAATGCTTTAACAGATGCCTTCAAACGGATACATTTCAAAGGCACCTTATATACAAATCAGAAGTAGATGCAAGAAATATGCAAGTATTGAACAAAAAAGCTGAAGAACACTCAACGCTCAACTCTATGATCTATAAAGAAAGCTTGCTCAAGCTACTCAGTTCTTTCGAACACAAGCTTAACAGCAACTGAGTAGCACCATTCAAGAATTCAACTATCATCAATTAAAGTAAGAAGTTCCAAGTCTGCTGAACTTGAAGAGTTCTAAGTGAACTAAAAAGTTCCAAGTCTGCTAGACTTGAAGAGTTCTAAGTGAACTAAGAAGTTCCAAGACTGGTGGTCTTGAAGGAATCTCAGTGATTCAAAGATTGTAAAAATATCCTTAGTGGATTTTCTACTCAAGGAGTAGAAGAGTGGACTAGAAGCCTTGAGTGCTCTGAACTACTTAAAACTTCGTGTCTCTTATACTCTTGCTATAATTGCTATACCTGTCATAACTGCTTATCTCCTATTAATTTATTTTATCTTAAAGGGAAACAAACGAATCTCAAATTCCTCTATGATTAAAATCATTAACAAATCTGACAAGTATTTTTATAAAAGAAATTTTAAAATATATATTCAACCCCCCTTCTAGATAACTATTGTGCCTCTGGGAACTAATAGTTGTGTCGGGAAATATTCATTTGGTCAGGGAATATTCTTTTTGTCGAAGAATATTTGTACGACAACGCAATCATTGGTAGACCCCACAACAGAATAACTGTCGGATATAAAAAGCGACATAAATAACATTTTTATAAAAATAACGATAAGACTTTTATTGTTAAACTATTGAAATATCCGGTGATAAAAGTATAATAATACGCGTTGTTGCACAGTAGCACACGGTATTGCACTATATCTCTGATTATTGATGCTTACGTAAGAAGTCACTCAGTTTTATTCAATAATTGACATAGTAGTTGCTTCATAGTATCTCATATTATTGATTCCATTATTGTCACAGTATCATCTGCATAATATTTTATATTATTAAATTAATAGTTAAGACGACACAGTTATTCATATTATTATTTGTATTATTGACAATATCTAGAAAGTTCTGTCAAGAAAAGGGGTTAGGTTATTTAATTGTGCTAATAAGGAGAAATCCTTATCGAAAAGCCTACTCTTTCCTAGGAAGGATCTAGTTATCAATATTGTGAGTTATAATATTAATGATGAATAATTGTTGAAAGATTAAAAATGTGTTTTATATATTTAGTAGCAATAAATGATGAGATTTTATTTAGTAGTTAGTCAAGACTAATTAAATAGTTTGAACTAACTAAGAAAGCAAATGTGTGTATAAAACACAAGAAAACAAAATGAAAAATCAAATTTGAGTTCGGAGTTGAATATGGAGACGTGGATGAGATATTTAAGTCCGGGACGATGAAATTAGTCAAAATAGACTATAAACACAAAATTTGTCAGGATTGACTTTTTCAAAAAAAAAAGTCAAACTTCAAAAATTCAAAGATGAAATTGTTAATAAAAATATTTACATTGTGTTGGGAGTATTAATTGTCGTGAAAATCAACATTTATTTCGATAATAGTTGATTTCTAGATGTTAAATTGACCAAACGGGTAATTAATTGGATAAATAAGAAATTAATTGCTATTGGTTCACATGCAAGTACTATTAGGGGAGGTAATGCATGATTGATAATACTTGAGGGACTAAATTAAAAATGGAGGCAAAGATGAAGGTACTAAAATATAATTAACCTTGTAATTTATCACTTTTTCCTAACCTATAAATACTCATTCATCCATTCATTATTTCCTACCAATTTTGAAGACCAAAGTTATAATCACAAGTTATAGTGAGAGAAACTATAGAGAGAAAATTAGAGAGAAAGAAGAAGAATATTCTGCTACTACATTATTGCAGTATCCAATCTCCTACTAAGGTAAGGGATATTATTTTTCGTATTCGTAAGGGGTATTATTTCTTTTGTATTCGTAAAGGATGTTATTTCTTTCAATACTCGTAAAGGTTGTCATTCTATTCATAATTATTTCTTTCGATAATAGTTGATTTCTAGATGTTAAATTGACCAAACGGGTAATTAATTGGATAAATAAGCAATTAATTGCTATTGGTTCACATGCAAGGAACAATTGGCTCACATGCAAGTACTATTAGGGGAGGTAATGCATGATTGATAATACTTGAGAGACTAAATTAAAAATGGAGGCAAAGATGAAGGTACTAAAGTATAATTAACCTTGTAATTTACCACTTTTTCCTAACCTATAAATACTCATTCATCCATTCATTATTTCCTACCAATTTTGAAAACCAAAGTTATAATCACAAGTTATAGTGAGAGAAACTATAGAGAGAAAATTAGAGAGAAAGAAGAAGAATATTCTGCCACTACATTATTGCAGTATCCAATCTCCTACTAAGGTAAGGGATATTATTTTTCGTATTCGTAAGGGGTATTATTTCTTTTGTATTCGTAAAGGATGTTATTTCTTTCAATAATCGTAAGGGTTGTCATTCTATTCCTAATTAATATGTGGGAATAACCTGTCTACGCGGACTACCGCATGCCTGGTGAATAAACCTTCATATTCATTTCTTTATTAAGCTTTGGGAATAACATGTCTACGCAGACTACCGCGTGCCTGGTGAATAACCCTTCGTATTCATTTCTTTATTAAGCTGTGGGAATACCCTGTCTACGCGGATTACCGCATGCCTGGTGAATAACCCTTCGTATTCATTCTTTATTGATCTGTGGGAATAACATGTCTATGCGGATTACCGCATGCTTGGTGAATAACCTTTCGTATTCATTTTTTATTAAGTTTTGGAAATGATCTGTCTATGCGGATTACCGCATGACAAGTGAAAATTCATTTGCAGTTTCTTGTATTATTTCATTTCATATTCCTAAATCTAAACTTATTATTGCTTCTAAAATTCCTGAAATGATTAGAAATTCCTTAAGGTTTGTTATTCATCTAATATGAATATTGGTCAGAACTCTCTTATTAAAATTTTAATCTTTACATATTGAGGTACTATTTATTTGGGGTTCTATTCATACGGTACTATTCATAGGTACTATTCATATGATACTATTCATGGGTACTATTCATATGGTATTATTCACAATGGAATTTAATTTTCTTTTCTTTGTCCAAGTTATCTTTTATGAATCTTATTCTTGAAATTGAATCCATGTTTTGATCTTCATGTTGACAATTTGGACATTATTGAACTCTAGATAAATTGAATTATAAATCTCTAATATTTATCATTGGTCTCACTTGATTGATTCTTTATATCATTATCATCACCATCATGCTTATATTGTGCTAAAAGTCATCTTTGGCTCGTAGTGCAAAGAAGAACTGTTGATTGGTATGATTATGACCAAGAACTATGTATTAATATAATCATGACGTTTAATGTTACAGATAAAGACTTATGATGAAAGTTCTCTTTGACCCGTAGGGCAAAGAAGAATTGTTGATTGATATCTTTGGTCGTAGTGCAAAGATGAACTGTTGATTGATAGCTTTGGCCCGTAGTGCAAAGATGGACAGGTGTATGATATGATCATGACCACTGATGATACAAATAAATATCTTTGGCCCATAGTGCAAAGATAGACTATTGTTTGACATGATCATGACCATTGGTTTTATAGTTGAATGTCTTTGGCCGTAGTGCACTAAAAGAAAATTGATTGGCATGATCATGACCGTTGATTTTATAATTGAATATCTTTAGCCTGTAGTGCAAAGATAGACAATTGATTGGTATGATCATTGTTATTATATTTGAATGTCTTTAGCCTTTGGGGCAAAGATATTGAGTAAAAGTTCTATTAAGCCTTTGTGACAAGAAGAAACTGTTGATTTACATGACTATGAACATGAATTGTGAATTTAACTATAATCATTGGTGTTACAGGTGAAGACATGTAATGAAATTTCTCTTTATCTTAGGTACAACAAAGAATTGTTGATGGGTATTACAGGAATTAAATATTAATGATGAACTTTTAATTTGGAGAAGATAGTAGACATTATGTTCTACTTGACTCTTCTAATGGATTTTTGATTCCGCTGCAATTATGATTGAACACTTTTATCATCTACCATATGATCTAAATATCTAATTTATTACTGATGAAGGCTATTGATAATTTGATTATCTTTAGCCATAATATTTTTTACTAGGTTATTTGTGCTCACCCTTTTGCTTCACAATTCCTTTTAGGTAATAAGTGTGACGCCCCCAAAATAGGTCCACACAACCCATTCTGAGTCGTCAATTACATGGTACAGAAAACAACTACAACTTCATTATTACAATTGTCGGGCAAAATACGACAACATATATATTGTGAGTTTAAATACAAATATTATCTTCTAGACAATATCTAAACTCAAATAAGTTTTCATTACAATTATTAATACACTATTTTACAAAATAGTGAGGACTGCTAAAACAACTGTCTTGAGCCATCACTCCATACACCGACTAGTTTCCGCTATATTCTCGCCTCCTGAGAAGAAAAATGGAACAAAAAGAAAAAGGGTGAGATCAACTAGCCCAGTAAAGAATATTATGACTAAGATAATGAAAAACAAATTATCGTTACCTTCAATAAGTCAGATAAATATAATGGACAACAAGTTTTAGATCAATATTCGCAGCGGAAATAACAATTCATTAGAAGAGTTAAGTAGAGAATGAAGTCTACTATCTTCTATGATTTAAAAGTCCATCATCAATATTTTATCCCTGTAACATCAATCAACATACACCTTGAATCAAATATTCATCTTTGTACTACGGCTAAAGATATTCATTCGTATCACCAGTTTGTCATGTTCATCTCAACACCTGTCCATCTTTGCACTACGGGCCAAAGATATTCATCAGGTAATCATTCATCTTTGTACTACATGCCAAAGATATTCAGTTATATCACCATATAAGACTGATGATGATAAAAATACTTTCAAGAAAACAAATCCATAGAGATAAAAGGACAAAGACTAGGGATTCATACTTTAGTTTATCCAAGTTCAAAAATACTCCATAATAATCAACTGTGGAGAAAAATTTAAGAATGAAGATCAAAACATGGATACAATCAAAGATAGTAACCATAACAGATAACTTGGACAAAGAAAAAAAATTTAATTTTTTTGTGAATAGTGCCCGTATACGTGAATAGTAACTTCGACACGAAAAGGTAAAATTTTCATAATAAAATTCATACCAATATTTTGGTATAATGATATTGAAAGAAATAATATCATTTACGAAAAAAATAACATCCCTTACCTCAAAAGAATAGTACTTCTAGCTAAAATATTGGATATAATGCAGAAGAAAACTTGCATTGTATAGCAACACTCAAGATATCTAAATACTCACAAAAATACGCTCGATATAATACTTCAGATTCTGTTGTGATTTCCAATTCTAACCTAAGCACCCTATTTATAGGAAAATGTTTAGAACGCCAAAGTAAAAAAATTAATAAAATATTATTAAATTTATTTATTTATTCTTAGCACACCACATCACAATCTCAGCACTCCACAAGTGGGTCCCGCTATATTAAAAACATTTTTTGTAAAAAAATATTTATAACTGATGAGTAGGTTTTATACCTATGAATCTAGTATTATTAAACTTAATTATTGTTATATTTAATTGTTTTTAGGATCTTTTTATGTGTTTTGTGTTTATTTGTTGTAGGTTGGAGTTGGAGGGACAAATTGGTCATTTCGGAGAAGAAAAAGGTCAAGAATCATGAAAATTAAAGCTGAGTGGCATTTCTGTAAATATGAGGACATGGCCAAGCGCCTAGGCGCTTGGAATTGCACTATGTTGAGCGCCTAGGCGCTCTAATGCGTAGATTGGTGCGTTTTGCAGTTGTCAAGTGGGTTTTTGAAGCCAAAGAGGAGTCTGAATGAGGGCTGAGACCAATACAAGTAGGAGAGGACTCTACAAAGGCAAGGGGGACGAATTTGACAAGGAATTAATCAAGTTTTCAAGAGATTTGCAGAGAGAACAAGGAGGAAAAACACGAAGGAGAATTGCAAAGGCTGAAGATCTAAGAGGGAGTATTGGAGCAAATTCAGAGTTTCTTCTTCTCTTCTCTAGTTTTATCTTTTGTAACTATCTGGGATGTTTGGATTATTTATCTGGATTATGTTTTTCTTTATTATTATCATGAACTAAATTTTAATTAAGATTGCAACGGAACTTGGTATGTAGTTTAAATTGCAAGCTTCCCATTGAATGAAAGTTAGTTTTTATTGAATTGTTTATTATATCTTATGCTTATTGATTAATTGTTTGGCCAACAATTACTGTGATAATCTATATAAAATTGGAAGATGGAGTATAGATTGAGATCTGGATATGATAACATCTGTTCATATAATCTGAATAGGGTTAATATGATTAGCATGTAGGATAGGAATATACCTATGTGTCTTTTGTATCCATTGAAAGAATTTGTGCATAAATCCTAATTAACTTGATTCACATAGGAATATAGTGAGTTGATTAATTGGGGTGTTCCTTATAATTCTACATCTTAGTGATTGGATTTAGAAGGATTTGTTCACGTGTCTTTGGAAGAAGAGCGTGAATATTTATAAAGCATTCTTGGATAACAATTCATATTAATTGATTTATTTTAAATGGGAAGTAAGTAGTTTGAATGAAATACTAAGGGAAGTTGTAATCTTAATCTGTTAAATCTGCATTTATTCTTGTGATATTTTGGTTTTTAATTATTAGTTTGTTAAGTTTAATTTTCAAATCATAAACAAAATTTTCTTAGTTTAAAGGAGGATTGATTGCATTAGAGTTAGTAATAAATAAATATTAGTCTATTTCCTCGTGGGAACGATATCCTTGCTTGCTGAATATTACAATTGAAAGCGTATACTTGCGTGGTAAAGTGCTATTAAAAAATTAGGCAACAAGTTTTTGGCGCCGCTGCCGGGGAAATTAGTTTAATATTTTGTCATTATTGATTTTTATAGCGTTAATCTTAATTTAAACTTTTTCTGTTCTGTTCTGTTCTATTCAGGTGCTTTTGACTAGTTTATGCAAACGCAATCGAAGAAGCCAGATTTATTGCCTCACGAGGACGACATCGAGAAAAGATTTCAGCGGTTGCGTAAGTGGGTTAAAGAAACCAAAGAAGCACTTGATAAGGAAGATACTATGGCTGAAGAAGAGCAAAAAGCACTGCGGGATTATGCTACGCCGCGGGTTACTGAAATTCAGTCGAGTATTACGAGACCTGCCATTACTGCTACAAGTTTTGAGATAAAACCGGGGACAATACAGATGATTCAAAATTCATGTCAGTTCGGAGGGTTACCAAACGATGATCTGAACGATCACATAGTCAGCTTTATAGAAATCTGCGATACTTTCAAGTATAATAATGTGTCAGAGGATGCAATAAGGCTAAGGCTATTTCCATTTACCCTCAGAGATAAAGCTAAGAGTTGGCTCCATTCACTACCACCAGGCTCGATCACTACATGGAATGATTTAGCCCAGAAATTTCTTGCAAAGTTTTTCCCACCTGCAAAAACAGCAAAGTTGCGGAACGATATCTTCTCTTTCGTTCAGCACGATTCAGAATCACTATATGAAGCCTGGGAGAGATTCAAGGATTCATTGCGAAAATGTCCACACCATGGAATTCCTAAATGGCTTCAGGTGCAAACGTTTTATAATGGTTTATTCGGCACAGTGAGATCGAGTATAGATGCTGCAGCAGGAGGAGCTATTATGGCCAAGAATTGTGATGAGGGGTATGAGTTGCTTGAAACCATGGCAGCTAATAATTATCAATGGCCAACAGCAAGAACAACTCCGACAAGGACAGTAGGAATGTATGAAGTGGATGCTATGACAGCATTGTCAGCTCAAATGACAGCTCAGATGTCTGCTCTTACAAAGAAGATAGATTCACTTGGGGTACAACCAGTTCAGAAAATGGAAACGATATGTGAAATATGTGCGGGTAACCACTCAAGTGATCAATGTGCAATAAATCCTGAATCAGTCCATTTTGTTTCCAATTATAATAGGCAGCAGGGTAGTTATGCAAACAACTACAATTCAGGAGTGAGAAACCACCCGAATTTTTCTTGGAGTAATAATCAGTCACAAGCTCAAGCTCCAAGGCAAACATATCCACCTGGATTTCAACCACAGCAACAAACTCTAGAACTTCAAAAGTTTTCACAAATGGAAGAAATGATGGCAAGATTTGCAACTCAGTTGGAAACCATAACGAAAACCCAAGCAGCTGCAATAAAGAATCTGGAGAATCAAGTAGGGCAAATGGCTAATGCTATGAATACTAGAAATCCAGGTTCTTTACCTAGTGATACGGAGAAAAATCCAAGGAATGATGGAAATGAGCACTGTAAGGCAGTTACACTCAGAAGCGGGAAGGAGTTAACTACAGATTTGGACGGACACAAGAAAGTAATTTCTGCTGAGGATGGTGAACAAGAGAGCGGAGATTCAGAAAGTAAATCTGAGGAAAAAGTTGTGACAAAACAACAAGAAGAAAAGCAAACAACAGTTGTACCACCTGTGCCGTTTCCTCAAAGACTTCAAAAGCAGAAATTAAACAGACAATTTTCAAAATTTTTAGAAGTGTTCAAAAAGCTGCAAATCAACATTCCATTCGCAGATGCCTTAGAACAAATGCCTAGTTATGCAAAATTTATGAAAGATATTTTATCAAGAAAGAGGAAGCTAGGGGAGTTCGAAACAGTAGCATTGACAGAAGAATGTAGCGCAATTCTGCAAAGAAAGTTACCACCGAAGTTGAAGGATCCGGGTAGCTTTACAATACCGTGCACGATTGGGACCCAGTTCTTTAACAGATGTTTGTGTGATTTGGGGGCAAGTATTAACTTGATGCCACTTTCGATCTACACTCAGTTGGGATTACCAACTCCAAAGCCCACAAATATATCTCTACAGCTCGCCGATAGATCAGTGACATACCCTAGGGGCATTGTGGAAGACATATTAGTGAAGGTGGACAAATTCATATTCCCAGCAGACTTCATTGTGTTGGACTACGAAGAAGATAAAGACATACCCATTATCCTTGGAAGACCATTTTTAGCCACTGGAAGGACATTAATTGATGTACAAAAGGGAGAGTTAACAATGAGAGTTCAAGATGAAGAAGTAACTTTTAATGTTTTCAAGGCTATGAAATTTCCGACGGAAGAGGAAGAGTGCTTAAGAGTTGATCTTATTGAAGAAGCAACTGAAGAGGTATTTGGTGAATCTGTGATTGAAAACCCTCTTGAAACCGCATTGGTTAGTGAAAAATTATTTGATGATTCAATGGTGATAGAATGGGTCCAAATGCTAGATTCAGCTCCAAAGTTCACACGATGTCCACAAAAATTTGAACCTCTGGATTATCGGGGAAAGCTAGATGAAAAGGTGACATCATCCATAGAAGAACCTCCTACCTTGGAACTTAAGCCATTGCCTAACCACCTCCGGTACACTTACCTTGGTTCTTCTTCCTTGCCAGTCATTATTTCTGCATCACTTGATAAGGTTCAAGAAGAAAAGCTACTAAGGGTACTTCGACAATATAAGACTGCTCTCGGATGGACTATTGCAGATATCAAGGGGATAAGCCCATCAATTTGTATGCATAAGATTTTGTTGGAAGACGAAACGAAACCAACGATTGAACAACAACGAAGACTTAATCCAATCATGAAGGAAGTCGTTAAAAAGGAGATCATTAAATGGTTGGATGCTGGAATTATCTACCATATCTCAGATAGCTCATGGGTAAGTCCGGTTCAATGCGTGCCAAAGAAAGGGGGAATGACAGTAGTTGCGAATGAGCAGAATGAATTGATCCCAACGCGAACAGTTACTGGTTGGCGAGTGTGTATGGATTACAGGAAGTTGAATAAGGCCACTCGTAAAGACCATTTTCCTCTACCATTCATAGATCAAATGTTGGACAGGCTTGCAGGGCACGAGTATTATTGCCTCCTGGATGGATATTCGGGCTATAACCAAATTGCCATTGCACCCGAGGATCAGGAGAAAACAACATTCACATGCCCATATGGCACCTTTGCTTTTCGCAGAATGTCTTTTGGGTTATGTAATGCGCCAGCGACGTTTCAAAGGTGTATGATGGCTATTTTTTCAGATATGGTTGAACAAAATCTTGAGGTATTTATGGATGATTTTTCAGTTTTTGGGGATTCGTTTGATTATTGTTTGGAAAATCTCACACTTGTGCTCAAACGCTGCATGGAAACGAATTTGGTTTTGAATTGGGAGAAATGTCATTTTATGGTGCAAGAAGGGATAATCTTGGGTCACCGAGTATCATCAAAAGGAATTGAGGTTGATAGAGCAAAAATCGAAACCATTGAGAACCTGCCACCACCAATTTCTGTAAAGGGTATTCGAAGTTTCTTGGGACACGCTGGTTTCTATAGACGATTTATAAAAGACTTCTCCAAAATCACAAAACCACTGTGCAATCTGTTGGAGAAGGATGTCTCATTCAACTTTGATCAAGCATGCCTAGAAGCGTTTGATGTGTTAAAGAAGAAACTTGTTACCGCACCTGTAATCATAGCACCAGATTGGACTATACCGTTCGAATTAATGTGTGATGCTAGCGACTATGCGATTGGTGCAGTTCTTGGCCAACGAAAGGATAAAATTTTTCATGCTATATACTATGCTAGTAAAACATTGACAGATGCTCAACTGAATTATACTACTACCGAGAAGGAGCTATTAGCAGTTGTGTATGCATTTGATAAATTTCGCTCATATTTGATTGGGACAAAGGTGATTGTGTTTACGGATCATTCGGCAATTAAGTACTTAATAGCAAAGAAAGACGCGAAGCCAAGATTAATTAGATGGGTATTATTGCTACAAGAGTTTGACTTGGAGATCCGGGACCGAAAAGGAACAGAAAATCAAGTTGCTGATCATTTATCACGGTTAGAGAATTCAGAACTAAAGAAAAATGACACAACAGTGATCAACGAATTTTTTCCGGATGAACAGCTATTTGCGGTAAGGATGGATACACCATGGTATGCAGATTATGTAAATTTCATTGTCAGTAAGGTGCTTCCGCCTGATTTGACAAGCCAACAGAAGAAGAAATTTCTCCATGACGTGAAACAGTATTTATGGGATGAGCCATTCTTATTTAAACAATGTGGCGATCAAGTAATAAGAAGGTGCATCCCAGAAGTTGAAATGGAGAGTATTCTACACCAATGTCATGCATCTGACTATGGTGGACATTTTGGGGGAGAAAGAACGGCAGCTAAAGTGCTTCAATGTGGATTTTTCTGGCCAACACTCTTCAAAGATGCCCGTGTGTTTTCATTAAAATGTGACAGATGCCAAAGAGTTGGTAATATATCAAAGCGACACGAGATGCCACTTAATATGATCCTGGAAGTCGAATTGTTTGATGTTTGGGGAATTGACTTCATGGGACCATTTCCACCATCTTTCTGTAACTCCTATATACTTCTAGCGGTGGACTACGTGTCGAAGTGGGTAGAAGCTATAGCATCACCTACCAATGACGCAAAGGTTGTGATTAAGTTCATTCGGAAGAACATTTTCTCTAGATTCGGCACTCCTCGCGCAATCATTAGTGATGAAGGGACACATTTCTGTAATAAGCAGTTTTCAGCTATCCTTGCTAAATATGGAGTCACTCATAAGATAGCCACTGCTTACCATCCACAGACAAGTGGTCAAGCCGAGGTTTCTAACCGAGAAGTGAAACGAATCCTCGAGAAGATAGTGAATCCTAGTCGGAAAGATTGGTCTAGCAAGTTGGACGATGCTTTATGGGCATACCGTACAGCTTACAAAACTCCGATAGGGATGTCTCCGTATAGGTTAGTTTATGGGAAGGCATGCCATCTTCCAGTTGAACTCGAACACAGTGCTTATTGGGCAATTCGGAAGTTGAACCTTGATATATCTGCTGCGGGAGAGAAGCGCCTCTTACAATTGAATCAAATGGATGAGTTCAGACTCCAATCGTACGAGAATGCGAAGTTATATAAAGAAAAAGTTAAGAGGTGGCATGATGAGAAAATTCTGGAAAGAAAGTTTGAAGCAGGTCAAACAGTGTTATTATACAATTCGAGGCTTAAACTGTTTCCTGGAAAGTTGAAATCTCGATGGTCTGGGCCATTTATAATCTCAAAAGTCTATCCTCATGGAGCTGTAGAAGTGGAAGACCCGTATTCAAAACGTAATTTTAAAGTCAACGGTCAAAGATTGAAGCACTACTATGGGGGTTGCTTTGATCGTGAAAAGACATCGGTCAACCTTGCCGATTAGAACAGAGGAGATAGTCGGGCTGAAGACTATAAACCAAGCGCTAACTGGGAGGCAACCCAGGAAGTTTTATTATTATTAGCTATTTTTACTCTTATTAATTTATTTTACCATTACTATAATTAGTGGTTAAACTTTGCTAGTTAAGGAATTGTGCATACCTTGTTCTCTAACAGAGATTCAATTGATTGCAGGAAAGGAAAACACGTACAAGTTTAAGATTGGGGATATTTGACGAGGTTTGGGACAAAAGTTACATGGATCGACTTTGGAGTGGCTAGATTCGTGTTTTCGGGTTGCCATTTACAAAGAAGTCACTTCAGAGCCAATTTGACCACAGCTCCGGATATTATTTCGTGAAACTTCAAGAATGAAAGTGGTAGATCTACTTCTCCTCTTTCCAGAACATCTTGAATCATCTAAATCGGAGTTCGGACGAAGAAGTTATGGCTATTTTCCCAAAGGACGTCAGAGCAGAGAACTTGGAAAAGCCCCAAGCGCCTAGGCGCTCCACTTCAAGTCATTCCAACCGCCTAGGCGCTTCAAGTCAGTAGCTACAAACCATGCCAAGCGCCTAAGCGCTCCATCTCTAGTCATTTCAAGCGCCTAGGCGCTCAAAGTCAGAATGTGTTGTCCAGACCAAGCGCCTAGGCGCCCAAATAGTGCACACTTCAACCGCCTAGGCGCTCCACTCGCCCAAAAGTTTCTGCAAGCAAGCGCCTAGGCGCCCAAATAGTGCACACACCAAGCGACTAGGCGCTCCATTGAAAAAAAAAAAAAAAAAATTTCTTAAGTCCCAATTCGGGCAACTCCTCTCCCATTCCAACTCAAAGCCTCTCTTACTCTCCTACTCCATCTCTAACCATCCACAACTCAAAACCCTCATCTAATCTAGCCTAAACAACTAATCTTTCTCTTCCAAATCCAAATCAAACACTAAATCCCTACCCAAACCAAAGCAACTAAGTTCCATATTATCATCATTCTTCACCAATTCGGGATTGCACTTGCATTCAAGCCACATCTACTTGAAGTAAGGGTTCAAGGCTCAAATTGATCATCCAACTTTGATTGAACATCAAGATTTGGCTATACCCAAGTAAGTACACAAGATTGTATTGCAAATTCTTTGGATTCACTTGGATAATAGTTAGGTTAGTACTTTGAAGTTAGTTTCTATCATTGTGTTGGCTCAATTGGGTGTGGGTACTCTTAATTGTTGCTTGAATTACCTTGGATGTATAGTGTGATTAGTAATTGCAAAAATTGGTGAAATTTAAGTTTGGGGGAGTGCATACTAATAGTGTTCCAAATTTGTGCACACAAAGTGTTTGATAAATTGTCACAACAAAGATTTTGGCTCTCCTAAGTTTTTGAGTATCATTTGGGTTAGCAAGAAGTTAGAACATAAGACTATGGCTAGTAAAAGACAAAGAGGAGAGACTTCGGGCACTTCCCAAAAGTATGACAAAAAGAGATTCACCAGTGCTAAAGCATCCGACAGATACTACAATGTACTTTCTAACAAAGCACTAATTCCCGAGCGTGGACTATTGCCCGATATAGAAGATGGGGAATTATTACAGATGATTGGGAGTAGAAGATGGGTGAACTTCACAGCTCAACCGGATGCATCTGTTGTGAAGATTGTTAAGGAATTCTACGCAAATGCAATAGATCATATTGGTAACGTAATTTGGGTTCGCGGTAAATCTGTGGAGGTCAGTTTTGGGTCCATAAATGCGTATTATGGTTTGAACACGATACCCAACAATGGATACATGCAATATCTACAACACGAGCTAGACTACAGTGAGATTATTCAAGCCTTGTGTGTGCCTGGAACGACATGGAAATTAACAGATCAACATGAAGCTGTGTTGTTCCCCGCATCCAAATTAAGCAATTATGGGAAGGCATGGCATGCATTTATTTGTGCCAAGATGATGCCATGTAGGCATATGAGTGATGTTGTAAATCAAAGGGCAGCCCTGCTTTTCTGCATTGCATCAGGAAAAATTATAGATGTGGGCCAAGTTATTCATGATTCCATTGACAAAGCAATTCGAGGAGGGACCTCAGGTGGACTACCGCACCCATCTTTGATCACAGGACTATGCCAACAAGCTGGGGTGAAATGGGATGCCGAGGAAGCTATACAGCCTCCTTTAGCTGCAATTGACCACTCGCTTATAAAGAAGTACAAGGTATGGGGTGGGGGAACACCACACCCGAGAGGATTAGGATTCATTATTGCTCCTCCCGAGCCTGCAGCTGAGCCTAGTCATCAGGTCCACGAGAATCCTCCTGCAGCTGGAAGTTCAGAGCAACCTCCTAATTTTTATGAAGATATCCGTCGCGATTTGAGAAATCAAACTAGACGAATCGACATGGTTGCCACTCAAGTTCAGGAAGGTTTTGACAGAATGGAAAGAAATCAGGATAGTTTAGCTCAGCGGCAAACGGAGGTGTATCAGAATTTTAGCACAGCATTCCTTGAAATGTTTGCTCGCATGAATCCAGGTGCCGCTCCTTACCAATTTCCACCATTGTCCGCATACCCCCCAGATGAAGAAGATGAAGAAGATTCTGACGAGGAGTAAAGCTTCTATCTTTCAGGGAAGTCCTCAGTGCTTAATTTCTTAAATTTTATTTGTTATATACAATGAGGGCATTGCATAATTTAAGTTTGGGGGTGTAGGTTTCCAGCTTTAGTTCATGCATATAGTTTTGCATTTAGTTGCATTCATGTAGTTTTTATAGTTTTTATTGAAAAAAAAATAAAAAAAAAAAAAAAAAATAAAATAAAATTTTAAGCATTTGCATGTTCCAGCTGTTAAATAGTTTAAATCTGTCTTGGTCAGTGATGAGATTGGAATTGAGTAGACAAGTATAGTATTGTCTGTTAAAACTTTGACGTGATTTCTTGTCAAGATTTGAATCTTTACCTGTTTGAAATTGATATAATAAGGATAGCACAGTATAAACAACTATGTTGACTGATTGAGTTTAAATTGACACATAATGGACTTCTAGAGGATAATGCTAGTTTAAATGAATGAAAGACATGAATAGGCGAAGATGACTGAATTTAGATAAAAACTTAAGTTTGGGGGAAAAATTTGGGATATATAAGCTTGAAAAAAAAATGAAAAAAAAATATATATATATATATACTCTGGCTAGTTTTGTTTCGGGGCCTTTGTTACTTGAGCAAGTACGCCCGAAGGGGTATCTTAAAACCTAGCGCCCTAAGGTCTTATATGGTCTGGGAGTCGTTGGTCGAAAGCTCGCTGAGGGGTAGCACTGTTAGCCTGATGGAATGAGACATTGCACAGTCATGGTTAAAAAAAAAAAAACAATAAAACGGGAAAAGAGCAAAAAGCCCCCGTAAAGAAAAAAAAAAGAGAAAAGAGCATAAGTATCCCGGATTAGACTCTTAAATTTTGGTGGATATTTGTTTTTAGTTGGTTTTAGCTTGTTCGTGAATTTTGTGAATTTACACTGTATGATTTCTTTAAAGAGATTTATTATGTGTTGTATTTAGCATCATATCAGTTAGCACGGATGTTAAGCACACACACACTATATCAATAATAACAGGTTAAGATTTGATGATTGACGATGAAATTACAAATCTGTTTTGATATGATGTACTATCATGTTTATTGTGATTTCTCTGAGGCTTGATGAATAGATTTTGTTCTGTTTGACTGCTGGAATGTAGACATTTAAATAGTTGCATTTGCATTGCATATTTAGCTGTTGCATTGTGTTGTGTTGCTTGGGGACAAGCAATTGGTTAAGTTTGGGGGTATTTGATGAGTAGGTTTTATACCTATGAATCTAGTATTATTAAACTTAATTATTGTTATATTTAATTGTTTTTAGGATCTTTTTATGTGTTTTGTGTTTATTTGTTGTAGGTTGGAGTTGGAGGGACAAATTGGTCATTTCGGAGAAGAAAAAGGTCAAGAATCATGAAAATTAAAGCTGAGTGGCATTTTTGTAAATATGAGGACATGGCCAAGCGCCTAGGCGCTTGGAATTGCACTATGTTGAGCGCCTAGGCGCTCTAATGCGTAGATTGGTGCGTTTTGCAGTTGTCAAGTGGGTTTTTGAAGCCAAAGAGGAGTCTGAATGAGGGCTGAGACCAATACAAGTAGGAGAGGACTCTACAAAGGCAAGGGGGACGAATTTGACAAGGAATTAATCAAGTTTTCAAGAGATTTGCAGAGAGAACAAGGAGGAAAAACACGAAGGAGAATTGCAAAGGTTGAAGATCTAAGAGGGAGTATTGGAGCAAATTCAGAGTTTCTGCTTCTCTTCTCTAGTTTTATCTTTTGTAACTATCTGGGATGTTTGGATTATTTATCTGGATTATGTTTTTCTTTATTATTATCATGAACTAAATTTTAATTAAGATTGCAACGGAACTTGGTATGTAGTTTAAATTGCAAGCTTCCCATTGAATGAAAGTTAGTTTTTATTGAATTGTTTATTATATCTTATGCTTATTGATTAATTGTTTGGCCAACAATTACTGTGATAATCTATATAAAATTGGAAGATGGAGTATAGATTGAGATCTGGATATGATAACATCTGTTCATATAATCTGAATAGGGTTAATATGATTAGCATGTAGGATAGGAATATACCTATGTGTCTTTTGTATCCATTGAAAGAATTTGTGCATAAATCCTAATTAACTTGATTCACATAGGAATATAGTGAGTTGATTAATTGGGGTGTTCCTTATAATTCTACATCTTAGTGATTGGATTTAGAAGGATTTGTTCACGTGTCTTTGGAAGAAGAGCGTGAATATTTATAAAGCATTCTTGGATAACAATTCATATTAATTGATTTATTTTAAATGGGAAGTAAGTAGTTTGAATGAAATACTAAGGGAAGTTGTAATCTTAATCTGTTAAATCTGCATTTATTCTTGTGATATTTTGGTTTTTAATTATTAGTTTGTTAAGTTTAATTTTCAAATCATAAACAAAATTTTCTTAGTTTAAAGGAGGATTGATTGCATTAGAGTTAGTAATAAATAAATATTAGTCTATTTCCTCGTGGGAACGATATCCTTGCTTGCTGAATATTACAATTGAACGCATATACTTGCGTGGTAAAGTGCTATTAAAAAATTAGGCAACAATAACCCCAAAAATCAATTATTTCAGAACTTCAATAATTTATAATAAATAGCCCTTTTATCAAAAAAAATTCAAATCATATGTCTATTCCATAAGAAATTTAATTCTGTACAACTTTGTAGAAGAACATTTTTCCAAATTCCAAACGAAAAATGACCGAAATCCACATACGGATGGTTTTCAACGCCTCCATTCTGACAAAATACTGATAAAATACCTCAGCATTAATTCCTTCATTTATATCCACATAAAATAAATATTTCCTTATCATATAAATCAATAATTAATTATTCAAAAATAATATTACAGAATCACAATAATGACAACCAGGTCGTTCCTAGGAAAGAGGGAACTTTCCGATAAGAATTTCTCCTTATTGTCGCACAATTAGGTGACCAAACCCCTTTTCTAGACAGAACTTCATTAGACATTGTCAATAATGCTATCTAATAATATTATTCAAATAATATGAATTATTGATCTGATAATGGAAAATACTATGCAATGACAATTATTGAATCAATAATATAAAATATCAACTTAGCAATTCTTGAATTAATAAAATAAAATATTCAACAATAATTACTGTAATAATTATTGAGAAGTGACTTCTTACATAAGAATCAATAATTTGTGCAATACCGTGTGATATTGTGCAACACCGCATATTACTGTATTTTAACCACCAGGTATTCCAACAGTGTTAACGGTAATAACTACGCCGTTATTTATAAATAAAAAACTCATACTTGTCATTTTTTTCATTCGACAATTTTCCATTATGGGGCCCATAAATGACTACGTCGTCGTAAGAATATTCCCCGATAGCAAGAATATTCCACGACCAAACGAATATTCTCCGACAACAATGAATATTTTATAACCACTTGTTTATTTAAAATATTTGCACATTTTATCCATAACTAACCACATTAATCGAATCAACCCCTTACTATTTTAAAATAATAAATAGAGGAATTCAATTTTTTTTATAAAAGTTGGGGACTTACAACCTCCCTTCCTTATGAAATTTTATCCTCGAAATTGGCGTACGTACTTGCTGTTTAAAAAAGGTGAGGATACCTCGCTTTTATTTTCAATTTCAAATCCCAAGTCATTTCCTCAATGACATGGTTCATCCACAAAACTTTGACTTGTGGTATAACATTTGTGCATAGGACATGCTCCTTCATATCCAAGATCTTGTCATGTACCTCCTCGTACATTAAATCTTCGGCTATATCGTCTGGTTCTAACTCAATAATGTGGTTTAGGTTTTTCACATATTTACGAAGCACAGATGTGACGCCCCCAAAACAGGTATACATCACCTATCTTGAGTCGCCAGATACATGGTACAAAATTTAAATACAACTTAATTATACAACTGTCGTGTAAAATACGACAAAACATAAACTGGGAGTTTAAACAAGAATATTGTCATCTAAACAATATCCACACTCAATGGTGTCCTCATTACAATTATTATCACATTATTCCGTAGAATAGTGAGGACTACTAAAGCCATTTATCCTGGACCATCACTACATTCCCCGACTCGTCCCAACTATATTCTCATTTCCTGAAGAGAACAATAAAAGAAAAGGGTGAGCTCAACTAGCCCAGTAAGAAATATTATGACTAAGATAATGCAGAATAAATTATCCTTAGCCTTCAACAGTATAACAACTGATAGAATATAATAGACAACAAGTTTTAGATCAACAACTGCAGCGGAGAAAAACAATCCATTAGAAGAGTCAAGTAGAGCATAAAATCTACTATCTTCTATGATTTAAAAAGTTTTTCATCAACTTTATCGCTGAGACTCGGTTTAATAAATAAAATTGAATCATCCCTGCTCCACGACCAAGGATATTCATATAATCATCAATGGTCGTGATTATACCGAATAATCCCTAGTCATAATCATACCAACAACTGTCCATCAATGAACTACAAGCCAATAAGGACTTTTACCACATCATTCGTTACATTACGGTCATGATTATACCGAATAATCCCTGGTCATAATCATACCAAGTCCATCTATGCACGTAAGCCAAAGATGACTTTCATCACAATATAAGCATGAGGATGATGACAATGACATAATAATTCAATAAAACAAGTTCAAGGATAAATTTTAAAGATTTATAATTTAATTTATCCAAAAATTAATAACGTCCAAATTGTCAACATGATACTGCTTTGTAGAGTAAAATTCAAGAATAATATTCATGTACCAAAAATAATTTGGACAGGAAAGAAATATATTTTTTGGGTGAATAGTACTCCTGAATAGTACTTCGGGAATAGTACCCCGTAAATAGTACCCTAACACGAAAAGTGTCCTGAATACCCGAGTGAATGATATTAGAGTGAATAGTAATTCAGTGAATAGTACTCCAACACAAAAAGTGCCCCGAATATCCGAGTGAATAATACTAGAGTGAATAGTAATCGGGTGAATAGTAACCCATGAATAGTAACTCATAAAAGAAAAATACCAAAGAAAATGATATTCCATGACGAGTACAAAAGAAATTATATCTCATACGAGTATAATAGAATATACGAAACTACAAATGGATTTTCACCCGTCATGTAGTAATCCACGTAGACAGATCCTTTCCACAATTTAATAAAGAATGAATACGAAGGATCATTCACCATGCATGCGGTAATCCATATAGACAGGTTATTCTAACAGAATAATAAAGAATGGAACCAGGTCATGCGTAATCCGCACAGACAGGATATTCCAACAGAATAATAAAGAACGGAACTAGGTCATGCGTAATCCGCACAAACAGGATATTCCAACATTATAATAAAGAATGGAATAACAACAGAATTCACCAGGCATGCGATAGACCGCACAGACAGGTTATTCCAACAGAATAATAAAGAATGGAATAATAGAAGAATTTCACCATGTATGCGGTACTTCGCATAGACAGGTTATTCCAACATAAAAATAAAGAATGGAATAATAGCTCTTACGAGTATTGAAAGAAAATAATTATCTTCATGAATACGAAAGAAATAATACCCCTTACCTTAGAAAAACTGGATACTGGTCGATCGACCATGAACAGTAGCTTTCTATTTTCATACATGAAAAGGATATCATAGCACTAAGGCTGTACATCCGCATTACTTACGAGCACTTCTAGGTGATCAGCCTATAGTACTCTATGTTTATCAACACTCATTCATTAAACATATTTACTTTTAACATTTGACAAACTCGCGTGTCCATCGAATAATCGATTAAAAGTACTTTTGTTTGTTCATAGACAAACCTTACCTTCATATCCATACCAATTACTTGGCATAGGATAGCGTTAACATTTCTATATAGAAAGATATGAATATCAATCAATCTATATCTTACGAGTAGTCTAGCCGAGTTAAATTTGGCGTTGACACTTTCTTTAAAATCAGTCGTGCAATTCAGTACAATGAATCACATAAAACTTGACTAACTTGAAGGTTAGACAAGCGTTAAGAAAATTTGCCTTTCAGCGTCTTCAAATAACTTAATCGACTGACCACATCTTTTATAGAATCTACACGATATATTCACATAGCACACTATAATTAGCTATCAAAAAATTATTCGCATTGTTCCTACCAAATTCTTTCTCTTCTATGTCTTTGTTAACTTAATATCATTAATAAAGTCAACTCGACTTATTACCCTTCGTCCCGGCTTATTAACCAACTTACGTTATTAACTGGACTCTAACATTGTCGGCGAAGTACCAACGTTATTTATCGATTAAGGTTCACTGACAACAAGTTGCGATCTTTGTTCATACATTATTAACATGCATTCAATTCCTAAGTTTCAATACCATATACCATAGTATAGGTAGTATAGGAATAGTTTTAATACACCTATGAAGTGCATAAACTTTACTATTATAGGTCTCGGAACAATTACAGTTCAAAACCTAAGTCATTCAATAATTCTCCTGCACCCGCATCGTGGCATGACATCCTAGTTCAAGACTGGCGCTGCGGCACCAGTTAGCAGTAGACAGGTCCCGGTAGCAGTGCTGCGGCGCGAGACTTCCTTCTATAAGTGGCACTATGGCGCCACTTTCCAGTAGCCAACTACACTGTGCCAACGCTGCGGCGCTGCATTTAACACACTGTCTGGCGCCGCGGTGCCAGACTTCAGAACCAGAATTTTTCAACAGATGAAATTTTTTTGGTGAAATTCTCGGAGCCATAATTTCTTCGTTATAGGTCCGATTTGGTCCGTTCAAAAGCCTACACGTCATAAATGACATACTCTATGCGTTCATATAAGAATTCGACACTTTCAAATATGTTAACTCAAAATTCACTATTGAGTTCATTTTTTAAGCGTTCGTAAACATTAATGAGCGTTCATTGCTCGTTTCTTTGTTTTAAGTCAGAATCCGACGATTCTCGAACCCACAACTCTTAAATACTCTATCTCACGTGTTGACATTGAAAAACAATGTTTTCAAGTCTCATGGCAACTTTTGACTACCAATCCAGAATTTTAACGTTTTCGGTGATTAACGTCTATTTTCGTGAAATTCACCATAACTTCGTTACTAACGTTCTCTAGGCCAAATCATATGGAATACTCCATGGACTTTATATCTATATCCTAACCAAGGAAGATGCACATATTTACGTATTGATGGATTTCAATTGTTTATCAACAATCAATCTCAACAATCAATATTTCAATGGTTTAAAACTATATCAAACCTTATGATTTCTATGATTTCATGACTTATAGAGATTGAATCTATAATAAGTCATTCTTATTCCACTATACAAGATATACACCACCCATTTATGATTTTCCATGATAAAAGAATACCAAAAGAGATGGAAGTAGAAATAAGATATATTACCTCAAAAACTCTTTAGAAAATCTTGGAAAACTATAAGACAAAGCTTACAAGTGTATGTTTTGGTTGAGTCTGGCTCTTTTTCTCTCTCAATAATCTAGGTTGGCAATTGAAAAACTCACAAAAGACCAACCCTTGCTTTCTATTTATAGGGAAATGAAATGGAGGGCAAAATGGACAAAACACCACCACCTCCTTACTATTCACACTTTGTCACCAAGTAAAATACTTGGTGACCAAGTTTTATTCTTGCCTTGCACACCAAGGGCCGGCCCACCTTGCCCATGGCTCATCCCCATGGGTTGCCCCTTGGGTTTTACCCATTCGGTGACCCACCGATTCGATCCACGATTCAGTTTTCATGTATTGGGTTTAACCAATCTAACCTTGGGCCTTGACTTGGGCTTTGTCATTCAATTGATTGGACTAAAAATAATCCAACCCAAATGAATTAACATTAAGTCTTAACTTAATTCTATAATATGAATCGTATTCTATACGTATAATTCACGTATTCTCTCCGTATAATACTCGTACGATAATAGTATTGTACTTCGTATTAACTCATCATATTATACATAGATACTAAATAGTATCTTATTTGTATAACACACGCATTAACCATAACGCAATTTCTTCTACGTGTTTCATTTCCTTCTCGGAAATCAATATACTAAACCCTTAGGTTTTAAGTCCGCAGGCGAAAACTTTGTTTGCCATAAATGAAATATTATCAAATATTTCATCTCATCTCGATATTCTATCATTACGCGTTTCTCGGAATTTCAAAATAATTTTCCAAACAGAAACGGATGAATAGTATTTTTACAGGAATTTCTCGGAAAATATTTATTTTCGTCTTGGAAATTCTAAATAATTAATTCTAGCACGTAGCCAGATTACTAAACACATAAACACATCCTAGGTCATAGAATGACCTTCACATAGCTTACTCACAAAATAAATCAATTAAATTCATTTAATTCACATAATCAAATAAAAATATAATTGTCATAAAAATAATTTTCTCGGGCGTTACATTCTCTCCCCCCTTATAAGGATTCTGTCCCCAGAATCTAGCTTATAATTACATAAACAAATGAGAAAAATATTCCTTCATTTTACTTTCGAGTTCCCACATTGCTTCTTCAGCATTGTGGTTTCTTCATAACACCTTTACTGAAGGTATTACCTTATTTCTTAATACTTGTTCCTTCCTATCAATAATTTGAATTGGAAATTCCTCATAAGATAAATCTTTCTCTATTTGAATGGATTCATACTCTATTACGTGTTTATAGTCCAATTTATAAGGACGCAATACAGACACATGAAACACATTATGAATGCGTTCTATTTCTGGAGGTAAGGATACTTCATAAGCTACCTCTCCTACCCTTCTTAAAATCTCAAAAGGTCCTACAAACCTTGGACTTAACTTCCCTTTCTTTCCAAAACGTATCTTCCCCTTCCAAGGCGATACTTTCAAAAAGACAAAAGATCCTACATTGAATTCTCTCTTTTCTTTGTGCGGATCTGCTTACTTCCTCTGCCTATCTTCGGTCGCAACTAATCGAGCACGTATTATCTTTACCATGTCCGCTGTTTGCTGTACCATCTCAGGTCTCAACATCCGACGTTCACCCACCTCATCCCAACACAATGGAGTTCGGCACTTTCTTCCATACAACACTTCGTAAGGCGGCATGCCTATACTAGCGTGAAAGCTATTGTTGTACAAAAATTCCACCAATGGTAGATATTCGTCCCAACTCCCTTTGAAATCCATTACGCAAGATCTTAACATATCTTCAAGCGTTTGAATCGTCCTTCACTCTGACCATCCGTCTGAGGATGGTACGCCATATTCAATCTTAACTGTGTTTCCATTTGCTCTTGCAAACTCCTCCAAAAGTTTGATGTGAATCGTGGATCACGATCTGACACAATCGAAACAGGTACTTCATGTCTGGAAATAATTTCTTTGACATACAGCTTAGCTAACTGATCTAGGTTATACCTAACTCCTATTGGTACAAAATGAGCCGATTTCGTCAATCGATCCGCTATCACCCAAATAGCATCGTATCCTTTTCTTGTTGTCAGAAGTCCCACCACAAAATCCATTATGATATGCTCCCATTTCCACTCTAGAATTTCTAATGGTTGTAATAACCCGCTAGGTCGTTGGTGTTCAGCCTTAACTTTTTGACAAGTTAAGCACCTACTAACGTATTCTGCTATCTCCCTTTTCATGTTCAACCACCAAAAGTTCTGACGAAGGTCTTGATACATCTTCGTACTACCAGGATGTATCGAGTACCCCGAACTATGAGCCTTCATCATTATTTCCTCCTTTAATTCGGAATCATTTGGAACCCAAATTCTTCCTTCATTAATCCCTTCTTATCGAGGTTATACTTAGTCTTTTCTTCATCTTCTATCCTCTCCTTCATCTACTTGCATTCCTCATTGCTTAATTGTACTCCCCTAACCCATTCCACTATGGTCGGTTGGGTTTCCATGGAAAATAGCATTTCCACCGCTTCCTCAGGTAACTTAACTTCTAACTCCATGCTTGCCATCGCTGTTATCAACTCATTCTGAGTTGTTAACATTGACAGTTTCTCTCTACCCTTCCTACTTAGCGCATCGGCTACTACATTTGCTTTTCCTGGATGATATAAAATATCACAGTCATAATCTTTTATTAACTCTAACCACCTTCTCTGTCTCTTATTCAACTCCTTCTGTGTGAAGATATATTTCAGACTTTTGTGATCTGTGTATATCTCACACTTCTCACCATATAGATAATGCCTCCATATCTTCAAGGCAAAAACTACAGCTGCTAATTCCAAATCATGAGTAGGATAAGCCTTCTCATAATCCTTTAATTGACGTGACGCATATGCAATGACTTTGCCATGATGTATGAGCACGCAACCCAGTCCTTTATGTGAAGCATCGCTATACACTACAAAATTTCCTATATCATCTGGTAAGGAAAATACAGGTGCCTCACTTAATCTCTTCTTCAACTCCTGAAAGTTTTTCTCACATTTTTCAGTCCACGCATACTTCACCGACTTCTTGTCAGATTTATCAACGGAGTAGCTATTTTAGAAAAGTCCAGAATGAACCTTCTATAGTATCCCGCTAACCCCAGAAAACTCTGAACCTCGATTGGCGTTTTTAGTTGCTCCCACTCATTAACTACTTCTACTTTTGCTGGATCCACGGAAATGCCATCTTTATCAATAACATGTCCTAGAAACTACACTCGTTCAAGCCAAAATTCACAATTTGTGAATTTCGCATACAACCTTTCCTTCCTTAGTGATTCCAACATTATCCTTAAATGTTCGGCATGATCTTTTGACGTCTTTAAATAGACTAGAATATCATCAATGAACACTACAACGAACTTGTCCAAATACTGTATGAACACTCTGTTCATCATATCCATAAATGTGGCTGGCGTATTAGTCAACCTAAACGACATCACCAGAAACTCGTAATGACCATAACGAGTTCTGAACGTCGTCTTAGGTACATTCTCCTTTCGAACCATTAACTGATGATACGCAAATCTATCTTAGAAAAATACTTTGCCCCTTTCAACTGATCAAATAGATCATCGATCCTGGGCAACGGGTATTTATTTTTAATCGTTAACTTGTTCAACTCTCGATAGTCGATACAAAGTCTTAACGACCCATCCTTTTTCTTTACAAACAATACCGGTGCTCCCCAAGGAGACACACTCGTTTGAATGTACTTTCTATCTAATAGTTCTTGCAATTGAACCATTAACTCCTTCATCTCATGGCGCCATCCGATATGGTGTCCTTGAAAGTGGTGTCGTACCTGATAAGTAGGTTTTATACCTACTTATCCGGTATCTATTACTTGAATTTATTGCTTAAATTCATGTTTCTTAGTTACTTTTCATGCATTTCATGTTCATTTTGTAGTTTATACGTTTGGGAGCGGTGTGAGCGACTATTGGTAAGGAAAAGCAAGGAAAATGCAAGGAAAAAGCAATTCGGACATCGTTTATGATTTCATGTTAAATTCATGTTCTTGTCTTGGAGCTTAGACTATATTGTAGAGAGTTTTCTTAGCTTTCCATAACATCTTGAATCATTCAAATCGGAGTTCGGATTAAAGAGTTATGACATTTCTACCAACAGACGTTGAACTTCACCGTTTTGGGTGGTCATTTGCATAGTAGTCACTTCCAGTCCAATTTCGACCATCATTCATTTGTTATTTCTGAAACCTCAAAGAATGAAAGGCAATTTTAGGTCGCGGGCCCCGTAACTCCTCTCGATTTAAAAGTTATGGCAATTTTAGCAGAGGAGGTTCCAGCAGAAAATTAAATTGGCAGATTGGTACCCAGCCGGGGCTGGATGTTTTATGCCTTAGGATCCAACCTGGGGCTGGGTGTCCTGGGTGTTTTAGCAGCTTTCCATCCATCCGGGGCTGGCTATTACAAAGGCAAATACCCAGCCGGGGCTGGGTATGCGCGAAAATGAGTAGTTTTTGTCCGAATTTGAGTCCGAAAAGGATTGTTTCGAGTTGTTTGATTCAAGGACTTCCAAGAGGACTTAAAGACATGTACAAAGGCTTATAAATGGAGGAGAATAACACAGAGTAGATGGGATAATTGATAGATTAGGGAGTTTTTGGAAGAATTCTATTAGATTAGATTACAGTAAATTAGATCAGATTACAGTAAATTAGATCAAAACACTAGTTTTTATGAGATTTGGAGATTGATGCAACTTGGAGACCATTGAAGATTCAAAGTAGGAGCAAGGAGGGAGCGTTAAATCTACAGACAATAGATTCTATCTTCTTTACTTTTTCTATTTTTGTCTTTTAATGATTATTCAATTATGGATTTTTAGTTTAAATTCAATAATTATGAACTAATTATTTGTTTGAGACTACAATGGATCTTATTGTGTAGTTTATTTTAATATGCTTCGTTATCAATTATTATATTCTATTGAGAGGATTGTCTATTGTGATTTGGACTTAATTGTTTAATTGCTTGGCCATCAATTACCGTGATAATCTATATGAACTCGAGAGATGAAGTATAGATTTAGATCTAATCATGATAGCATGTGTTCAGGATTTTGTTAATAGCTTAAACTTGATGAGTGTTAAGGTAGAGATATGCTTGACATTGCATGTAATCGGATAGAGAACTTATTCTTCAACCTTCTTTAATTATAATTCACATAGAGATATAGTGGGTTAGTTGATTAAGGTGTTTAACGAATTTTTATCTTAATTGTGGATTGACGTTAATACGGTATTAGTGCATCGAGAGGTTGTTAATACTACTTTAGTGTTCTTGATTAACAATTCAGGATAGAGAATAATTGATGAGAAGTGTGTTAACTTAAATGAAGCAATAAGTGAAGTTGTGATCTTGAATCTCCATAGTCTTAATTTAATTAGTGGAATAGTAGTTAATTTATATAGTTTGTAATTCATTCGTTTAAATAAGATTGAGTTGGTTACGGGTTAGTACTTGGTTATTTTTATTAAATAATTCTCTGTGGGAACGATACTCAACTTATCACTTTATTACTTGTTGACCACGTATACTTGCGTGTTGTGCGTAACTAGAAAATACCCAATAAGTTTTTGGCGTCGTTGCCGGGGAATTAGTTTAATATCTCTTTTCCAATATTAGCTTCAATCAAATTAGTCTTAATTTAAACATTTTTATTCTTATTTTTAATTCTCTTCCTATATTTCTCTCTTTTCCGGTACCATGGATGACTTTGCGTATCAATGGCCATACACGAACATGACTCAACCAAAAGAAACGGAGATTGACAGACTCGCGACACTTTCCACAATGTCAGCACAAATTAAAGAACTTTCGAGGAAGTTTGACGTTATCGCAGCCCAACAGAGTCGAAGGATGGCAATCATGTGTGACTATTATGCTGGCAACCATCCTAGTCATCAATGCACCGTTAGTTTTGGGCGGGGACAACAAGGTGGTGTATACCTCAACCAGTATGCATATGATAATTACCATCAAGTTTGGGGGTATCACCCGGATTCTTCATGGATCTACAACTATCAAGACCAATACTCTGCTCCAAGTCCAACATACACGCCGGAATTCTCATATTCACCTCCAATGCGACAAGAAGACAAATCAGAGTTTATGGAATTCATGTTAAGGGCTATAGCAGAAAAAGAAGAGTTTATAAATAGACAGGAGCTGTCAATCCAAAATTTTAATAATTGGATGGAAAAAGGTTTCACAGCCTCAACTAATGGTCCTCAATACATGGCTTCCGAGATTGAAACAGAAAGTTCAAGCCTGGGGGAATTATTGTCCAAGTTCATAGTAGATGAGGAGAAGATGATTAATCATGCGAGGGAAAATCAAAATCTTGCGGATCAGATAGAGCAAATGACCGAAGCCGTAAGCAACCTTCCTCCAAACACTTGGCTTTATGACATGGATGACGAAATTGACGGAGAATCTGAACCAAATCTACAACTAGATGAGCCTCGAGATGTTGAAAAAAAGGAGACAAGTGGGGATAATGACAACAAGGTCGGTGAAGAACTAATTGTGAGAACCAACGATGATGAGCCAATGTTATTTATGCCTCAAGTGCCTTCTCCTCCACAGTTCAAGAATCCGGTTAGATTTGCAAAACCTTGTCCAATTGGAGTAATGTCATTGGCAATACTCCATGTGACGTAAAAGCGAGTACAACTTCGAAGCCATGGTGTGATGAGCTGGAGAAGATAGAAGAAGAGACTGTTGTGTCTGACAAACCTCAATGCCAGAATCTATTCGCAGACACAACGGAGAAAATGCCTAGATGTTAGACGTTCTTCAATGTAATCTTATTTAAACAAAGCATGCTAGGTGACTTTAACTCGATGGTTATCACAAATGGGAACCTACCAAAAGCTATATTATTTCCGATGGATGGAGGGTTCCTCAACTTTCGAAGAGGAATTGGATAGCATTGACCTGACAAAGTCAGGCTGAAAGACTATAAATCAAGCGCTGACTGGGAGGCAACCCAAATTTTTTTATATTTATATGCTTTACTAGTTTATTTAGTAGATAGGAATTAATTTTCTTATTAAGCTCTCTTATAATCCAATCCATGTTGTCTCTCTTCATTGCAGGTATTGGAGGTCTAATGGATAGCAAAATGATCGTCGCAGCCATCGCCAACATCAACTCACGCTTAGCTGATTACAGGGAAGTTCTCTTCTATTTATCGCTATATTCTTACAATGAGGACATTGTAATTGCTAAGTTTGGGATAGTTTAGTTTAGTTCTTTATTGCATATTTATGTTATGTTATTTTGCATACGTTGTTAATTTAGTTTAGGTTCATGTTGTTTGCATTCATGTAGTACAATTGCATAAGTAGCTGCATAATAGTATAGTTTGAATAGCATTATATTCAATTTATTTTTTTTTGTTAAAAAAAATAAAAAAAAAATTCAAAAATAATAGTTAGTTACTATGTTCATCTTGCATGAGTCCAGCTATTTGATATTTACAGTTTATTTTGGCCAATGATGAGATTGGGATTGAGTAGGCAAGCATAGTACTGACTATTAGAGCTTTGATGTGATTTCTTGTTATGAATTGAATCTTTTTCTGTTTAAAACTGTTATAATAAGGATAGCACAATAAAAACAACTTGTTGATTGATTGAGTTTAAATTGATACATAATGGGACTCTAAAGGATAATGCTAGTTTGAATGAAAGAATGAGAAGAATAAGTAGTGATGACTAACGTTCGATAAAAACTTAAGTTTGGGGAAAAAATTTGGGATATATAAGCTTCAAAAAAAAAGAAAAAAAAATATCGTGGCTAGTTTTATTTCGGGACCTTTGTTATTTGAGCAAGTACGCCCGAAGGGGTGTCTTAAAACCTAGCGCCCTAAGGTCTTATATGGTCTGGGAGTCGTTGGTCGAAAGCTTGCTAAGGGGTAGCACTATTAACCTAATAGAATGAGACATTGCACAGTCATGGTTAAAAAGTAAAAAAAACTAAAAAAAAAGAAAAAAGAAAAAAAAAGAGAATAAAACGGGAAATAAGAGCAAAAAGCCCCCGTAGATGATAATAAAGCATAAGTATCCCATGTTAACCCTCGATATTAGTAATTGTTTAATTTTAGTTGGATCTAGCTTATTTTTGGATTTCTTAAGTTTACACTGTATATTGCCTTTGAAGAGACTTGTTATGTGTTAAATTTGATTTTATATCAATTAACATTGTTGTGGAGCACACACGCACTATACCAGTGATAACAATTTAAGACTTGATGATTGACTAAGAAATTGTTGATTGGTTTTGATATGAAGTATTATCATGTTTGCTTGATTGCTCTAAGGCCGAGTGAATAGATTTGTGTTTATCAATACTGCTGGATTCGTAGGAATGTAGATTAGTTGCATTTCATTGCATTGTATTGCATTATGTTGTGTTGCTTGGGGACAAGCAACGGTTTAAGTTTGGGGGTATTTGATAAGTAGGTTTTATACCTACTTATCCGATATCTATTACTTGAATTTATTTCTTAAACTCATGTTTCTTAGTTACTTTTCATGCAATTCATGTTCATTTTGTAGGTTATACATTTGGGAGCGGTGTGAGCGACTATTGGTAAGGAAAATGCAAGGAAAAAGTAATCCAGACATCGTTTATGCTTTCATATTCAATTCATGTTCTTGGCTTGGAGCTTAGACTATATTGTAGAGCATTTTTTTAGCTTTCCGAAACATCTTGAATCATTCAAATCGGAGTTCGGATGAAAGAGTTATGACATTTCTACCAACAGATGTTGAACTTCACCGTTTTGGGTGGTCATTTGCATAGCAGTCACTTCCAGTCCAATTTCGACCATCATGTGTTTGTTATTTCCGAAACCTCAAAGAATGAAAGTTGTAGATATCGTCGATAGCTTCGATTTGATAGGTCACAGGACCCGTAACTCCTCTCGCTTTAAAAGTTATGGCAATTTAGCAGAGGAGGTTCCAGCAGAAAATTGAATTGGCAGATTGGTACCCAGCCGAGGCTGGATATTTTATGCCTTAGGATCCAGCCGGGGCTGGGTGTCCTGGGTGTTTTAGCAGCTTGCCATTCAGCCGGGGCTGGCTATTACAAATGCAAATACCCAGCCGGGGCTGGGTATGCGCGAAAATCAGTAGTTTTTGTCCGAATTTGAGTTCGAAAAGGATTGTTTCGAGTTATTTGATTCAAGGACTTCTAAGAGGACTTAAAGACATGTACAAAGGCTTATAAAAGGAGGGGAATAACACAGATTAGATGGTATAATTGATAGATTATGGAGTTTTTGGAAGAATTCTATTAGATTAGATTAGAGTAAATTAGATCAAAAACACTAGTTTTTATGAGATTTGGAGATTGATGCAACTTAGAGACCATTGAAGATTCAAAGTAGGAGCAAGGAGGGAGCGTTAAATCTACAGACAATAGATTCTATCTTCTTTACTTCTTCTATTTTTGTTTTTTAATGATTATTCAATTGTGGATTCTTAGTTTAAATTCAATAATTATGAACTAATTCTTTGTTTGAGATTACAATGGATCTTATTGTGTAGTTTATTTTAATATGCTTCGTTATCAATTATTATGTTCTATTGAGAGGATTGTCTATTGTGATTTGGACTTAATTGTTTAATTGCTTGGCCATCAATTACCGTGATAATCTATATGAACTCGAGAGATGAAGTATAGATTTAGATCTAATCATGATAGCATGTGTTCAGGATTTTGTTAATAGCTTAAACTTGATGAGTGTTAAGGTAGAGATATGCTTGACATCGCATGTAATCGGATAGAAAACTTATTCTTCAACCTTCTTCAATTGTAATTCACATAGAGATATTGTGGGTTAGTTGATTAAGGTGTTTAACGAATTTCTATATTAATTGTGGATTGATGTTAATACGGTATTAGTGCATCGAGAGGTGGTTAATACTACTTTAGTGTTCTTGATTAACAATTCAGGATAGAGAATAATTGATGAGAAGTGTGTTAACTTAAATGAAGCAATAAGTGAAGTTGTGATCTTGAATCTCCATTGTCTTAATTTAATTAGTGGAATAGTAGTTAATTTATATAGTTTGTAATTCATTCGTTTAAATAAGATTGAGTTGGTTACGGGTTAGTACTTGGTGATTTTTATTAAATAATTCTCTGTGGGAACGATACTCAACTTATCACTTTATTACTTGTTGACCACGTATACTTGCGTGTTGTGCGTAACTAGAAAATACCCAACAGTACCCGGTAACAGATCAATTACAAACTCAACCTCCCTGTCCGGTGGAATACCCGGTAACTCCTCCGGAAATACATCCGCAAACTCTTGCACTATAGGTATCTGGTCCAAGGATGTTCCCACTCTTTGGGTATCCATAACATGGCACAAATAACTTACACACCCTTTTATCAACATCTTCCTAGCTTATGTCATCGACAGACAACAAGAGCGTCTCGGTGATTTACTACCGAAGAACACTACCTTGGTTTTTTTAAAAAGCTGAAGGTTTACACTTTTCCTATGGCAATCTATTATCGCCTTATGGTTAACCAACTAATCCATACCAAGAATTACATCGAATTTTTTAACCTTATCGGTACCAAATCTACCGATAACTTATTCCCTCTAATCTCTATGCAACAATCCTTATGAATATGTTCAATGGGGATTATCTCTTCGTTTGCTACCTTAACTTCTAAAGGTAATGCTAACTTTTCAGGGATTAAACCTAATCGCTTAGAAAATTCACATGCTATAAAAGAACAAGTAGCACCCGAGTCAAATAGCACATAAGCATTTATCTCATTGACCGAAATGATACCTGCTACCACATCCGTTGATGTAACCGCATCTTGGACAGTCATATTAAACGTACGAGCTGAGGGTCTACCCACTAATGGTATTGGTCCAGTAATGGCTAATTTACCACTACCAGGACTCTTATTTCCCTCTAAACCCTTCTTCAGACAGTTTCTTGCCATGTGGTCCAATGAACCACAGACAAAACACCCCTGGTTCTTCTTAGGGTTAGGACAATTGGGTGACATCCTGCCCATAGTTGTAGCACACTAATTTCCCCTTTAAATAGACTCCTATGTGAGTCTTTCTGCATGTCTTGCATGCTTCCGCCTTCGCTTAGGATCTCCCTATTTTACCCCAGTATTCCCAGGGTTGAAACTCTTCCTCTTAGGCAAGTTGCTGCTTCCGCTAGCAACTTCAGCCTTACTACCTCCTTCTAACTTACTCTTATTCTTCCGCTATTTGTGGTACTGTGGCAAAGCCTCACCACCACCTTCAGCTATTATCGCCTTTTCCAGAATGGTCCCATAGGAAGCACTCTGAAAAACTGATATTCTACTGTAGAGCCAGGGTTTTAAGCCCTGTTCAACCCTGTGCGCCTTCCTCTCCTCTGTAGCCACCTGATGTGGAGAAAACCTCGCCAATTCATTGGATTTGGCAGCATACTGGGGAACTATCATATTCCCCTGCTTAAGTTCTAAGAACTTAATCTCCATCCTACCTTGCATGCTAGTAGGGAAGTAGTTCTCGAAGAAGACCTTCTTAAACTGTTCCCACGTAACAGCTTCGGTCCTAGCCCAACCCTGGTAAGCCTCCCGCCAGTAGTTGGCTTCCCCCTTCATCATGTAAGTCGCAAAAGAAGTCTTTTGCGCCTCACCTATGTTTGTTATCACAAATGCCTTTTCGATCTCTTTTACCCATGTATGGGCCTCTAGTGGGTCCATCGTTCCTCAGAACTCATGAGGACCCACGCTTTTAAATTCCTTGAAGGTAGTTGTTCTTGCTACCCTAGGAGCTACAGGAATCCCTCCCCCCACTTGGTTAAATGCAGCCGTTAATAAATTAACGAACTCTTGCATAGGGTTATTAGGACCCCCCCTGATTCTCATTATGAGACTCGGCCTCTTGGTTACGTTGTCTCCTTCTTGGCGGCATAATTCTGATTAAATAAATAAAGCTTCGTTATTATCTATTTAACTGCTTGTTTATCATTCTCAAATCATAACCCATACCACAACAAGCACATTAAATAAAACTTCATTATATAAATATACTTTCATAGTCAAAACTATTTACATCATGTTCCCTTAGCCAAAAAGCTATTACATACTATCCCACGATTGCCTTCTACAAAAATTGGGATTTACAAAAAGACTACCCTTTAATTATACAAAGTAGGGTTTTACGTCACTAGTCCTATACAAAAAGGTCTAACGATCTACTAACACTGTCGAACGGCATTCTCATATTTTTGATTTGCCAATATCAACACAATATCTCGACTTATGGTATGTCGAGTCTGTCCGGACTCAATGGAATAAAAAACAATTTTCAGTTTGAAATCCTCATGAGTACATTCGTGGATGCATGACATCCTAGCTATCTTCTGGTCTTTTTCAACTAGTTTCTTTCGAAGCTCTAAGGCCTCTTCCTTATAGTCCCGTGCCTTATCCGTCATAAGCACTTTCTCATCGTGCTCTAACTCAAAATCTTCCTCTGCAGATTCCTTCGCCTCATATAGGGCGGTTATCTCCTCATTCTGTGTCTGCACCATAGTGCGCAGATGCACATTCCTATCCAACACAGCCAGATACAATGATCTCATTGCATCTGGAGGTGTTGGCTCCTGAGTAGGCATCACCGTGTTAATCGATGTTACCTTCATCTCCTCCTCCACGTCAATCATCATATTCAGATATGACGTTATCCCCATTGTCTCCTCGGAGTATTGCTCCTCAGAGATGTACTCCTCAATATCCGAGTCTTCTAGAACCACTAACGGTACCTCCGCCACAGACATAGGTACTACCTCCACTTGGTTCACTGAGTCTTCACTCACAACGTGAATGTCTCTATAAATCATGCTATCGATCGACATCTACATAACACATAACACATTGATTAGTACATAATGCACAATAGTATAAGCACAAATCACATTTAATTTATTTAAGATTAATTTCCATCATTTAAATCTTTCGGTACTGAGTTTTCTCAATACCTTATTAATTCCTTCAACTCGAGTTTCTTTCTTCGGACTTTACCTTCCTTACAAGGTTATTAGCCTAAGGTTCTTCCCCCTTAAGTTTTATAACCTAATGCTTTGATACCAACCTGTAACGTCCCCAAATTCGGGTATCTTCCAACCCGACATATGGTGCTACACTATACTTATAACTATACAATCATTCCATTGAAATACAACATAATGAATGTAATTACTATCTTCTTATTACAATCAAAGTATAATCCTTCCCAGGTTCATAAACCGATTACATCGTTTGTTGTTCATAATGTATAATACATACAACATACTAATCTATTACACGATGGTTAAGTATCCATCTTAGCCTTGCCCTTATCTCTCTTAGCATTCTCAGTACGTTCATCCTTAACTGTAATCATATAATTCACGCAAGAAGTGAGCATAACGAGCTCAGCAAGTTTAACAAAGGATAACAATAATACCACATTCGTAAATTATATAACGATTCATACATAACTGAACAAATAGTTATGAAGTATTATGAAACAATAATACTTTAATATTTCATAACATCAATTCCCAAAATATATAGTAGATTATGAATTCTGAACCGATCGATAGACTATGAATAGTAGCTTTCTGTTTTAATACTTGAAAAGGATATCACAGCACTAAGGCTATACATCCGCATTACTTACGAGCACTTCTAGATGATCAGCCTATAGTACTCTATGTTGATCAACACTCATTAGTTAAACGTATTTACGTTTAACATTTGGCAAACTCGCGTGCCCATCGAATAATCAATGAAAAATACTTTTGTTTGTTCATAGACAAACCTTACCTTCACATCCGTACCAATTACTTGGCATAGGATAGCGTTAACATTTCTATATAGAAAGATATGAATATCAATCAATCTATATCTTACGAGTAGTCTAGCCGAGTTAAATCTGGCATTGACCCTTTCTTTAAAATTAGTCGTGCAATTCAGTACAATGAATCACATAAAACTTGACTAGCTTGAAGGTTAGACAAGCGTTAAGAAAACTTGTCTTTCGCGTCTTCAAATAACATAATTGACTGACCACATCTTTTACAGAATCTACATGATATATTCACATAGCACTCTGTAATTAGTTATCAAACAATTATTCACATTGCTCCTACCAACTTCTTTCTCTTCTATGTCTTTGTTAACTTAAAATCATTAATAAAGTCAACTCGACTTATTACCCTTCGTCCCGGCTTATTAACAAACTTACGTTATTAACCAAACTCTAACATTGTTGGCGAAGTACCAACGTTGTTTACCGTTTAAGGTTCATTGATAACACATTGCGATCTTTGTTCATACATTATTAACATGCATTCAATTCCTAAGTTTTAATGCCATATACCATAGTATATGTAGTATAAGAATAGTTTTAATACACCTATGAAGTGTATAAACTTTACTATTATAGGTCTTGGAACAATTACAGTTCAAAACCTGAGTCATTCAACAATTCCCCTGCACCCGCACCGTGGCGTGACATCCTAGTTTAAGACTAGCGCTGCGGCGCCAGTTAGCAGTAGACAGGTCCCGGTCGCGGCACTGCGGTGCGAGACTTCCTTCTATAAGTGGCGCTGCGGTGCCACTTTCCAGTAGCCAACTACACTGTGTCGGCGCTGCGGCGCGACATTTAACACACTGTCTGGCTCTGCGGCGCCAAACCTCAGTACCAGAATTTTCCAACAGATGAAATTTTTTTGGTGAAATTCTCAGAGCCATAAATTCTTCGTTATAGGTCCGATTTGGTCCGTTCAAAAGCCTGCAGGTCATAAATGACATACTCTACGCGTTCATATAAGAATTCAACACTTTCAAATCTGTTATCTCAAAATTCACTATTGAGTTCATTTTTTAAGCGTTCGTAAACGTTAATGAGCGTTCAATGCTCGTTTTCTTCGTTTTAAGTCGGAATCCGACGATTCTCAAACCCACAACTCTTAAATACTCTATCTCATGTGTTGACATTGAAAAACAAAGTTTTCAAGTCTCACAACAACTTTTGACTACCAATCCAGAATTTTAACGTTTTCAACATTTAACGTCTATTTCCGTGAAATTCGCCATAACTTCGTTACTAACGTTCTCTAGGCCAAATCACATGGAATACTCCATGTACTTCATATCTACATCTTAACCAAGCAAGATGCATATATTTACGTATTGATGGAGTTTAATTGTTTATCAACAATCGATCTCAACAATCAATATTTTCATGGTTTAAAACTATATCAAACCTTATTATTTCTATGATTTCATGACTTATAGAGATTGAATCTATAATAAGTCATTCTTATTCCACTATACAAGATATACACCACCCGTTTATGATTCTCCGTGATAAAAGAAAACCAAAAGAGATGGAAGTAGAAATAAGGGATATTACCTTAAGAACTCTTTAGAAAATCTTGGAAAACTATAAGACAAAGCTTACAAGTGTATGATTTGGTTGAGTCTAGCTCTTTTTCTCTCTCAATAATCTAGGTTGGCAATTGAAAAACTCACAAAAGACCAACCCTTGCTTTTTATTTATAGGGGAATGAAATGGAGGGCAAAATGGACAAAACACCACCACCTCCTTACTATTCACACTTTGTCACCAAGTAAAATACTTGGTGACCAAGTTTTATTCTTGCCTTGCACACCAAGGGCGGGCCCACCTTGCCCATGGGTCATCCCTATGGGTTGCCCCTTGGGTTTTACCCATTCGGTGACCCACCGGTTCGATCCACGGTTCGATTTTTATGTATTGGGAGTAACCAATCTAACCTTGGGCCTTGACTTAGGCTTTCTCATTCAATTGATTGGACTAAACATAATCCAACCCAAATGAATTGACATTAAGTCTTAACTTAATTCTATAATATGAATCGTATTCTATACGTATAATTCACGTATTCTCTCTGTATAATACTCGTACGATAATAGTATTGTACTTCGTATTAACTCATCGTATTATACATAGATACTAAATAGTATCTATTTGTATAACACACGCATTAACCATAACACAATTTCTTCTACGCGTTTTATTTCCTTCTTGGAAATAAATATACTCAACCCTTAGCTTTTAAGTCCGCAGGCGAAAACTTCGTTTGCCATAAATGAAATATTATCATATATTCCATCTCATCTCGATATTCTATCATTACGCGTTTCTCGAAATTTCAAAATAATTTCCCGAACAGAAACGGATGAATAGTGTTTTTACGAAAATTTCTCAGAAAACATTTATTTTTGTCTTGGAAATTCTAAACAATTAATTCTAACACATAGCCAGATTACTAACCACATAAACACATCCTAGGTCATAGAACGACTTTCACATAGCTTACTCACAAAAAAATCAATTAAATTCTTTTAATTCACATAATCAAATAAAAATTTAATTGTCATAAAAATCCAATTTTCTCGGGCGTAACACATTTTGGGGCTCGAAATATTACACTATAATACCTTCCTCTTTTTCTTCATTTTTAATCTAGTCCTGCAAGTATTATCAAACTTGCAGCACCTCCCCTAATAGTAAATCATGTGAATCGATACGAAATCATATAATTCAATAGTTCTAAACATTTGAAAAAATTAATTATAGTATAGTACCTTCATCTAAACATCCATTTTTAACTTAGTCATGCAAGTATTATCAATCTTGCACCAACTCCCCTAATAGTAAATGAATGTAAACAAATAGTTATAATCATGTGAATCAATAGCAATTAATTGCCCATTTATCCGGTTAATTACCCGATTGGTCAATATAACCTCTAAACATTAATTATTATCGAAATAAATGTCAATTTTCACTAACACTAATAATTCTAACACAATGGAACTATCAATTTCATCTTTAATCAACACGAACGTATTCATCATTAATATTATAATTCACAATATTTAACAACCAGGTCGTTCCCAGGAAAGAGGGGGCTTTCCGATAAGGATTTCTCCTTATTAGCGCGCAATTAGGTGACCAAACCTCTCTTTAACAGAACTTCTAGACATTGTCAATATTTCAAATAATAATATTAATAACTTTGTCGTCTCAATTATTGATTTAATAATATAACATATTATACAGACGATACTGTGACAATAATTGAATCATTAATATGAGATATATGATGCGGCAATTACTGTAGCAATAATTGAGTATAACTGAGTGACTTCTTACGTAAGCATTAATAATCAATATCGCGTGCTACTATGCAACCACGCGTATTACTGTACTTTTACTACCGAGTAGTTCAACAGTTTTAACGGTAACACTTTCGCCGTTATTTTTATAAAAAGATAATTTTATCATTTTTTAACTACGACAATACTTTCGTTGTGGGGTCCACCAATGATTGTGTCGTCGTACGGATATTCCCCGATAAAAAGAATATTTTATAACAACTTGCATACTTTGCAAAATTTATAAATACTACCCACAACTATAACATTATATCAAATCCACACCATAATATTCAAAAAAAATATTTTGAGAAATTTAAATCTTTATTCATAAAATTTGGGGTCTCACAACAGATATGTGAAAAATATTGGTCGGGAAATATTCTTTTTGTCGGATAATATCCGTACGACGGCACAATCATTGGTGGACCCCACAACAGAATTATTGTTAGAATGAGAAAACGACAGAAATATCTTTTTATGAAAATAACGGCGGAAGTTTTACTATTAAACTGTTGAACTATCCGCTAGTAAAAGTACAGTAATACGCTTGGTAACATAGTAGCACACGGTATTGATTATTGATGCTTACGTGAGAAGTCACTCAGCTTTGTTCAATTATTGCTACAGTAATTGCTGCATAGTATCTCACGTTATTTGATTCAATTATTGTCAATATTTTATATATTATTAAATTAATAATTGAGATGACAAGTTATTCATATTATTATTTCTAATATTAACGATGTCTAGAAGTTCTGTCAAGGAGAGGTTTGGTCACCTAATTGTGCGTCAATAGGAAAAAATCCTTATTGGAAAGCCCCCTCTTTCCTGAGAATGGTCTGGTTGTTAAATATTACGAATTATAATAATGATGATAAATATTGTTAAAAATATTAAGGAGAATTTTTATGAAGTATTTGTGTAAATTTTGCTTATTTTATGGACCCATATTTTTCCATTTTTCAAAATAATCGGTAAAAAATTATTTAATATAATAAATGTGAGGGCCACATGTGGGGCCCGTATGTGTTGAAAAACTGAAATGGGAAATGGTGGGGGAGAAAATGTGTTTGGAAGGGAATGTTAGTATTATATATGTATTAAATTAAAGTTAGTGGAAGATGGTGTAAAAGGTGGAGTGTACTATATATATATATATATATATATATATATATATAATATGTGTGTGTGTGTGAAAGTGTTATATATATATATATGATAATGACATGTGGGAAGAAATGTGTTATAATTAATGAAGGGGTGCGATTTGATTTTGGTTAACACTGTCCGCTAGTATTTCTAGCGGACGTATTAAGTATGATTTCTGGACACATTTGCCCCTGTATTAGCCCTTTTGCCAATTATGCTAGTACTCCGCTAGTACTACTAGCGGATGGACAAAGTCCCACCTACATAATTTCCCACCATCATAAGTCCCACCTGCACCACCTGCAACTTCTGCAACATGAATACACCTCCCACCATACACGTGAATACATGAATTCCCACATATATCATAATTTCCACCTACACGAATTCCCAACAGGTTAACATCATAATTCCCACCTGGAACATGAAAAAGAAAATATACTCACTTGTTAGTAATAAATAGATAATGCACAAGGTCTGGTAGGTAATAAAAACAACTAACATTTTTTTATTTTATGTTTTAGCCTATAATTTATAAACCAAATCATATTTTGTAATTGCAGGATTATTGCCCAATGGCAACTTCGAAAACGGCCCAAAACCGGAAAAAATGAAGGGAACCGAGGTGGTGGATTGGCATGCCATACCAAACTCGGAAACATTAGGCTACATCGAGATACATCGAGTACATAAAATCAGGCCAAACACAGGGAGACATGCTGCTAGTGATGCTGGAAGGAGGGTTTGCAGTTAGGCTGGGAGACGAGGCGTCGATAAAGACCAAATTGAAGGTCACAAATGGAGTGTTTTATGGCCTCACTTTTAGCGCAGCCCGAACTTGTGCACAAGAAGAGAAGTTGAATGTATCGGTGTCACCAAACTCGGAGGAAAAGGACTGGGGAATGCTGTCAATTCAGACCACGTATAGTAGTGATGGTTGGGATTCTTACTCATGGGGCTTCTTGGCCTAGTCCAATCAAATTGAAATTGTGATCCATAACCTGGCATGGAGAAAGACCCAACTTGTTTTGAAGTTGTCCATCCGCTAGTATTACTAGCGGAGTCTGTTATTTCAATTGGCAAAAGGGCTAATAGAGGGACAAATGTGTCCGGAAATCATACTTAATACATCCGCTAGAAATACTAGCGGACAGTGTTAACCAAAATTAAATCGCACCCCTTCATTAATTATACGGATGGTTAAGATGCTATATGCCACTTTTTGATCCATAGCAAATAGATGCTATGGATCATTCCCCATATATATATATATATATATATATTATGGGGGAAGGAAAGGCATCACACGGGTGATGTCGTGTGATGTAGGTTATATATTTATTATATATATATATGTATATATATATATATATATATATATATATATATTATAATAAGTTCTGTTTTATTTGATTATAAATAGAATATATTATATTTTATTTAAAGTTTTCGTTTTATTAGAATATTTTATTGCATAGTACTGCATAGTAAATCAAAATTTTCAAACGATTCAGTCGTGCGTCCGTGATTAAATTTTTCAAATAGTATCCCTTCCATTCTCCTGTAAATAGGATGCTTAATTAGAATTGAAACACCAGAATCAGAGAATTGTTCTTCTATAATATTGAGCGTATTTCTTTTGAATTTTAGAAAGCTTTGAGCGTAGAAAACAGTGAAAGTTTTCTTCAAGAATATCCCCGCCCTACCAGTCAGAATACTCTTCTTTTTGAGGTAAGGAGTATTATTTATTTCATATTATGAAGAGATGTTATTTTTCATATTCGTATGAATATCATATTCGTTCAATATTCGTAAGGAATATCATCTTCGTTCAATATTCGTAGGAATATTATTTTCGTTCAACAGTCGTAAGGGGTATTATTTATTTCACATTCTGAAGAGATATTATTTTTCGTATTCGTATAAATATTATTTCCGTTCAATATTTATAAGAAATTTTATTTCGTTCAATATTCGCAAGAAATATTATATTCGTTTAATATTCATAATGAATATTATTTTCGTTTAATATTCGTAAGGGAAGTTATTTTTTTCAATATTCGCTTGAAATAATATTTTTTTTCATACTCTGTAGTATTTAAGTAATATTTTTTCGTCTCAGATTTTGAATTCTATACTCGTTTTGTTAAAATTTTGGCTTCTATACTCCATGAAATTAGTAAAATATCCTTAATATTTGCGCTTCATCCAGTATCTTTTCATGAAAATATTATTCTGAGCATTCTTGATAAGTTTTAACTTTTTCATGCCAGAGTACTATTCATAAGTTATTATTCACAAAGTACTATTCATATAGTACTATTCACTCTAGTACTATTCAGCCGGGGTACTATTCATGATAAAAATTGATTCATTTTCGGTCCAAATCATTTTTGGTACAATATTATTCTTGAATTTCACTCCACAAAGCAGTATCATGTTGACAATTTGAACGTTATTGAATTCTGGAAAAATTAAATTATAAATCTTTAAAATTTATCCTTAAACTTGTTTTATTGAATTATTATGTCATTGTCATCATCCTCACGCTTATATTGTTATGAAAGTCATCTTTGGCCCGTATTCCATAGATGGACTTGGTATGATTATGACCAGGGATTATTCTGTATAATCATAACCGTAACATTACATGATGTGATAAAAGTCCTCATTGGCCCATAGTGCATTGATGGATAATTTTTGGTATGATTATGGCCATGGATTCTCTTCGGCCAAGGGTGCAAAGATAAATTGTTTTATGGCATGATCATGACTGTTGATGAAAACACGATTATCTTTGGCCCGTAATGCATGGATAATTCGTGGTCGTGATACTAATGAATATCTTTGGCCCGTAGTGCAGGGATGATTCGATGATGTGGATTATTTATTAAGCTGAGTCTCAGCGATAAAATCGATGATAAATATTTTAAATCATAGAAGATAGTACATATCATGTTCTACTTGACTCTTCTAATGGATTGCTTATTCCGCTGCAGTTGTTGATCTAAAACTTATTGTCTATTATATTCTATCAGTTGTTATACTGTTGAAGGCTAAGGATAAAATTTCTTACTGAGATAGTTTAGATCACCCTTTCTTTCACTGTGCTCTTCAGGAATTGAGAATATAGCTGGGACTAGTCAGGGAATGGATTGACGGTCCAGATGATTGCATTAGTAGTCCTCATTATTCTGTAAAATAGTGTGATAATAAATGTATTGAGGACTTATTTTGAGTTTGAATACTATCTAGAAGACAATATTTGTATTAAAACTCATAGCTCATTTTGTATATTTAAGTTTGTATTTGAATTTTTTACCATGTATCTGGCGACTCAGAATGGATGATGTATACCTATTTTGGGGGCGTCACAGTTGGTATCAAAGCTTAGGGATATGATCCTTGGCTGAGATGTGAGACAAGAACTAGGAGGGGTGAGACGGGGAATTTCTTCGCTAGTATGACCTACCTAAGTTTATTTATTATTTAATTGGTCGGTCAGAATATAGGGATAATTTGTTGCATGTCAATTAACCCTTGTTTTCTGGCAGTATTTGAAAATGACATCTGAGAATGTTGAGAATGGCAATGGAGCACAAGAGACCGTTGAGTCACCACAGATTAATAATCATGATAATGTGCATCAAGAAGACCATAATCCTTCTGTAAACAACAACACTGATCAAATGACGAACGATGGTACATTTAGAAGTTTTTTTGAATTCATGCAACACCAAACGAGAGAGACTCTTGTTCAAAATGCAGGTGGAAACAATGGCAACCCACGGTTGGTCACCGCTAAGCAGTTTAAGGAGCTGGGACCACCGGAGTTTTTGGGAAAGCTAGAACCACTTAAAGCAGAGACGTGGATAAAGCAGATCACCAAGATATTTGATATCTTGGAATGCTCAAAGGAGCAAAAGGTTCCCTTCGCCACCTTTATGTTGCGTGAAGAAGTAGATCATTGGTGGGAATCTATAAAACGTACCCAGACTAACGCACTCAAGATGTCTTGTGAGAAGTTTTAAGAATTGTTCAACGACAAGTACTTTCCTGAAAGTATTAGTCACATGAAGGAGGTAGAATTCATCAAGCTGAAGCAAAACAATATGACCATGTCGCAGTACGAGGCTAAGTTTGCGGAGTTATCCTGGTTTGCATCCCTTTTGGTCGATAATGAGGAGCGAATGACGCGAATGTTTCTAAGAGGTTTGAAACCCAAAATACGTTAATACCTCATTTCTCACAAACTTTGTTTATATTCAGATGTTGTGAATAGGGCTCAGTTATTGGAGCGCGATAATGAGTCTGCCCAACCAAAAGGCAACGACCAGCAACATGATAATAATTGTACCGGTGGAAACGGCCATCGGAACAATGATTACCATCATGGAGGAAATTATCATGCAAAGAATGGTAACCACTTCGGTGGTAATAATGGCCAAGATAATAGAAATAGAAATTTCAAGAAGAGAAGGTTCAATAATGATGGAAAGACAGCAGCACCGGCACCCGTTTCAAAGGAAGAAGAACGACCACCGGCCGTATATTTCAAATGTGGAAATGAGGGACACATCCATCCAAACTGTACAGAGCAACCCAAAGTGTGTTTCAATTGCAGAAGAGAAGGTCACCTAGCTCGATTTTGTCATGTAGTGAAGTCAAGTCCAGCTGGGATAGTGATGCCAAAGGATGTCCCAGACAAGTTAATGTCGGTAGTTTAAGTGAGAGCGTTTGTCGAGGAACCCAAACTAAGTTGTCACGGGTAAATTAATCATAAACTCTTGCAAAGTCTATACCTTATTCGATACCGGTTCTACCCACTCTTTTATTTCTCCTACTAGCGCTCAACATTTAAATTTGACTCCGGAGAAATTAGACTTTGACTTATCTGTTGAAACTCAGTTAGGAGAAACCTTCGTTACATCCACTGTTTATAAATCTTGTTTGATTAAAATCGACACTTTCACATTACCTATCGATCTTATCTCTTTGAAAATACTTGTCTTTGATGTGATCATAGGAATCGACTAGTTAACTATTCATCATGCTAAAATTAATTATTTTCGTAAGGTTGTTAGCTTTCATATTCCTAAACAACCTATTATGCGAATTCAAGTAACCAAACCACTAAAGTCAATCACTGTTATATCAAGCCATAAGTAAAGAGCCCAGAACCTTTCGCTTGTGACTTCCTTGTGTGAAATGCACCGAAGCCAGACTTTCTGTAATGAGACGCCGTGAATAACGTTGGCAAGTTGATAAATATCAATGTGACGTGCTATCCAAGTTTGGGATGAGAGTCATAGTTTTGAATGATATTCTATTGTTAATAAATTTTTTGACGTATTCCCTGAAGACTTCTTAGTCTACCCCAGAGCGTGAAATCAAATTTTGTATTGACCCATTTCTAAAACCCTCAAGTATTTTTTTCACCCAAAACGAACGTATTATGCGCTGAAGACGTTGGCTCGAGCTGTTAAAGATTACGACCATAGCATTCAATGCCATTATGGGAAAAGCGAACGTGGTAGCTAAAGTGTTGGGTAGAAGATTGTATACATTTATGAGTGCGAATATACGAACCTACGTGAAGATAGCGAATATATGATTAGAATCGACGTTAATCGAGAATGTTAAAGCCACTAAAGCTACAGACCCGAAGCTGATGAATACGAAGAAGAAGGTTCAAGAAGGCGTTATTCTAGAAGCAAGAGTCGATGAAGAGAGGAAATCTCAATCCTCGATTTAATTGGCCCATTTGAAATCCTCGATCGAGTAAGAACTGTGGCCTATGGACTCGTTTTAGCGCCAAATATATTACGTGTTCATAACATTTTTCACGTATCGATGTTACGTAAATATGTGGATGTCCCGAACCACATTATTGATTTAGAACCGAATGAGATAGCGGAAGATTAAACGTATGAAGAAATATCTGTTAAAATCTTGGATAAGAAGGAATATATTCTACGCTCAAAGGTTATACCTCAAGAGTTAGAATCTGATGAGATATCCTCACCTCTTCGACATACCAGGTACATACGTAAATTTTGAGGGCGAAATTTCATAAAGAGATGAGATTGTAAAACCTCGAATTTTGTAAATAAAGATTAATATTCTCAAAATATTTTTTTAAAATATTATGGTGTGGATTTGAGATAATATTATAGTTGTGGGTAATATTTATAAATTTTGAAAAGTAAGCAAGTGGTTATAAAATATTCAATTGGTCAGTGAATATTCTTTTTGTCGGGGAATATCCGTACGACGGCACAATCATTGGTGGACTCCACAACAGAATTATTGTCTGAATGAGAAAACGACAGAAATATCTTTTTATGAAAATAACGGCGGAAGTTTTACTGTTAAACTGTTGAACTACCTGGTAGTAAAAGTACAGTAATACGCGTGGTTGCATAGTAGCACACGGTATTGATTATTGATGCTTACGTGAGAAGTCACTCAGATTTGTTCAATTATTGCTATAGTAATTGCTGCATAGTATCTCACGTTATTTGATTTAATTATTGTCAATATTTTATATATTATTAAATCAATAATTGAGATGACAAGTTATTCATATTATTATTTGCAATATTGACGATGTCTAAAAGTTCTATCAATGAGAGGTTTGGTCACCTAATTGTGTGCCAATAGGTAGAAATCCTTATTGGAAAGCCCCATCTTTCCTGAGAACGACCTGTTTGTTAATTATTGCGAATTATAATAATGATGATAAATGTTGTTAAAAATATTGAGGGAATTTTTTAATGAAATATTTGTGTAAATTTTGCTTATTTTATGGACCCCGTTTACTCATTTTTCAAAATAATCGGTAAAAAATTATTTAATATAATAAAGGTGGGACCCACATGTGGGGCCCACATGTGTTGAAAAACTGAAATGCGAAATGGTGGGGGAGAGAAAATGTGTTTGGAAAGGAATATTAGTATTATATATGTATTAAATAAAAGTTAGTGGATGATGGTGGAAATGGTGGAGTGTGTGTGTATATATATATATATATATATATATATATATATAATAAGTTTTATTTTATTTGATTATAAATAGAATATATTATATTTTATTTAAAGTTTTTGTTTTATTAGAATATTTTATTGCATAGTGCTGCATAGTAAATCAAAATTTTCAAACAATTCAGCTGAACGAATTCGCCCGTGAATTCGTTATGTGCGTCCGTGATTAAATTTTTTAAATAGTATCCCTTCCATTCTCCTATAAATAGGATGCTTAGTTAGAATTGAAAATCACACCAGAATCAGAGAATTCTTCTTCTATAATATTGAGCATATTTCTTTCGAGTTTTAGAAAGTTTTGAGCGTAGAAAACAGTGAAAGTTTTCTTCAAAAATATCCCCTCCCTACCAGTCGGAATACTCTTCTTTTTGAGGTAAGGGGTATTATTTATTTCATATTTTGAAGAGATGTTATTTTTTGTATTCATATGAATATTATATTCGTAAGGAATATCATCTTCGTTCAATATTCGTAGGAATATTATTTTCGTTCAACAGTCGTAAGGGGTATTATTTATTTCACATTCTGAAGAGATATTATTTCTTGTATTCGTATGAATATTATTTTCGTTCAATATTCATAAGAAATTTTATTTCGTTCAATATTCGTAAGAAATATTATATTCGTTTAATATTCGTAATGAATATTATTTTCGTTTAATATTCGTAAGGGAAGTTTTTTTGTTCAATATTCGCTTGAAATAATATTTTCTTTCATACTGTAGTATGTAAGTAATATTATTTCATCTTAGATTTCGAATTCAATACTCGTTTTGTTAAAGTTTTGGCTTTTATACTTCATGAAATTAGTAGAATATCCTTGATATTTACGCTTCATCCAGTATCTTTCCATGGAAATATTATTCTGAGCATTCTTGATAAGTTTTAAATTTTTCATGCCAGAGTTACTATTCATGGGTTACTATTTATGAAGTACTATTTACGGGGTACTATTCACTTGAGTACTATTTAACCGGGGTACAATTCATGATAAAAATTGATTCGTTTTTAGTCCAAATCATTTTTGGTACAATAATATTCTTGAATTTTACTCCACAAAGCAGTATCATGTTTACAATTTAAACGTTATTGAATTCTGGATAAATTAAATTATAAACCTTTAAAATTTATCCTTGAACTTGTTTTTATTGAATTATTATGTCATTGTCATCATCCTCGTGCTTATATTGTTATGAAAGTTATCTTTGGCCCGTAGTACATAGATGGACTTGGTATGATTATGACCAGAAATTATTCGGTATAATCATGACTGTAACGTTACAAATGATGTCGTAAAAGTCCTCATTGGCCCGTAGTGCATTGACAGATAATTTTTGGTATGATTATGGCCATGTATTCTCTTCGGCCAAGGGTGCAAAAATGAATTGTTTTATGGCATGATCATGACCGTTGATGAAAATACGATTATCTTTGGCCCATAGTGCATGGATAATTCGTGGTCGTGATACTAATGAATATCCTTGGCCCGGATGATTCGATGATGTGGATTATTTATTAAGCTGAGTCTCAGCGATAAAATCGATGATAAATCTTTTAAATCATAGAAGATAGTAGATATCATGCTCTACTTGACTCTTCTAATGGATTTCTTATTCCTCTGCTGTTGTTGATCTAAAACTTGTTGTCTATTATATTCTATCAGTTGTTATACTGTTGAAGGCTAAGGATAATTTATCCTGCATTATCTTAGTCATAATATTTCTTACTAGGCTAATTTAGCTCACCCTTTCTTTCACTGTGCTCTTCAGGAATTGAGAATATAGTTGGGATTAGCCGGGGAATGGATTGATGGTCCAAATGATTGCATTTATAGTCCTCACTATTCTGTAAAATAGTGTGATAATAAATGTATTGAGAACTTATTTTGAGTTTGAATATTGTCTAGAAGACAATATTTGTATTAAAACTCACAGCTCATATTGTATATTTAAGTTTATATTTAAATTTTGTACCATGTATCTTGCGACTCAGAATGGGTGATGTATACCTATTTTGGGGGTGTCACAACATACATACGAATAAGACGTTCAAGGGAATAAGTCTCACGTATTGGCAAGAAATGAGCAGACTTGGTTAACCTATCAACAATAACCCAAATTGCATCTATGCCTTGAGAAACCTTAGGAAGACCAGTAACGAAATCCACGTTAATGTGCTCCCACTTCCATTCTAGAATCTCAAGTGGTTGCAATGGACCTTTTGGTACTTGATGCTCCGCTTTGACACGTTGACAAGTTAAACATCTTGAGATAAACTCCGCGATATCTCTCTTCATATTGCTCCACTAAAATGTATGTCAAATATCATGATACATTTTAGTACTTCCAGGATGGATTGCAAACGGTGTGTTGTGTGCCTCCATCATGATTTTGTACTTCAAATCAGAGTCGTTAGGAATGCAAAGTCTGGAGTTGACTCGAAGTATTCCTTCTTCATTGATTCTTGCTTCTAGAATAGCACCTTCTTGTACTTTCTTCTTCATATGCATCAGCTCTGGGTCTATGGCTTGAGCAACTTTAACTTTATCGATTAAAGTCGGTTCTACGCGTATACTTGATGTGACGCCCCCAAAACAGGTATACATCAACCATCTTGGGTCGCCACTTACATGGTACAAAATTCAAATAAAACTTAATTATACAACAGTCGTGTAAAATACGACAAAACATAAACTGAGAGTTTTAATAAGAATATTGTCATCTAGACAATATCCACACTCAATGGAGTCCTCATTGCATTTATTGTCACACTATTTAACAGAATAGTGAGGACTACTAATGCTATCATCTGGACCGTCACTCCGTTTCCCGACTCATCCCAGCTATATTCTCATTTCCTGAAGAGAATAGGGAAAGAAAGGGTGAGCTCAACTAGCCCAGTAAGAAATATTATAACTAAGATAATGTAGAATAAATTATCCTTAGCCTTCAACTGTATAACAACTGACAGAATATAATAGACAACAAGTTTTAGATCAATAACTGCAGCGGAATAAGCAATCCATTAGAAGAGTCAAGTAGAGCATAAAATCTACTATCTTCTATGATTTAAAAAGATTTTCATCAATTTTATCGCTGAGACTCAGCTTAATAAATAAACCACATCATCCCTGCCCCATGTCCAAGGATATTCATATAATCATCAATGGTCATGATTATACCGAACAATCCCTGGTCATAATCATACCAACAACTGTCCACCAATGAACTACATGTCAATATGGACTTTTACCACATCATTCGTTACATTACGGTCATGATTATACCGAATAATCCCTGGTCATAATCATACCAAGTCCATCTCTGCACGTAAGCCAAAGATGACTTTCATCATAATATAAGCATGATGATGATGACAATAATATAAGCATTAATCAAACGAAAATAAGGATAAATATTAAAGACTTTAAATTTATCCAAATATTATCCATCATTTAAATAACTCATAATCTAATATTGTTAATATTATAACAATATTTTAATTACTTCTTAAACTTATAAAAAATTTTATATTATTATTTATACTTTACCAAATAATGCATTTAATCATTCAAAAATGTCATACTCATAAGATTTCATCACCAATGATCAAATCACTCATCAAAAATCTGCATATACCTTATGAAGGATTTTTAAGCCCTAAAATCATATTTACCAATTCTTCAACTTCACATAACATATTTAACTCATATGTTTGTAACTAAACCATTTTCATGAAAAATTACCAAATCAACTTATTATTTTTTTATCCTTTGTCCAAACATATATACATATATTTCATACACAACAAGTATTTTTTTATAATTTTTCAACACCCTTAAGTGTTTTTCCAAAATCAATTTCTAATTAATTCCTTAAGAAATTAGCTACGTCAAGTTTAACTCCAGAAATTCCCAAATCTTGGCAGGATCTTACACATGTTAACGCGAGCTTCCAGTTTAAATTTCATGGTCATCGGAGTTATAGAACTCCGGTTATAGCGTTTTTCATCGAAAAAATCTAAATATTGAAATAGTCATAACTTGCTCATTTTAAGTCAGAATGAGCTCATTTTTGGACAGGAGGTACTTTATACCATATATTTCCATGTCCCAAAAGGCCGAAATTTTTCTCACAAATTAAGTGGTCGAAACAGCCCTTACAAGATTGTGGGCAGTAGCTTGTTCTCTTTTTTTCACTTTTTCATGCTTTGTTAAAAATAGTCCATACAAAAATCTACAACTTCTATTTCAGTGATTCCACTTGGAGATGTTAGAAAACTTATCATAATATCCTCCCAATTTTTTTCAGAATTTTTGAATGTCCGAAAAATTACGAAACTGCAAATGGATTTTAACCCGCCATGCGGTAATCCACGTAAACAGATCATTTTCACAATTTAATAAGGAATGAATAAGAAAGAAATAATACCATTTACTTTAGAAGAAACTAGATATTGGAATAGTGAGGTAGCAGACTTCTCTTCTTCTTTCTCTCTATAATTTCTCTCTATAATAATTGCTCTAAAGCTTTAGTGAATTGGTGAGAAATGAAGGAAGAATGAGCTTCTATTTATAGAAAAATATAGTTTTGATAATTGCACATTTTGGGGCTCGAAATATTACAGTACAATACCTTCAACTTCTCTTTCATTTTTAATTTAGTCCAGAAAGTATTATCAAACTTGCACTACCTCCCTTAATAGTAAATAATGTGAATCAATAGTAAATCATGTGAATCAATAGTTCTAGACATGTAAAAATATGAATTACAGTATAGTACCTTCATTTATACCTCCATTTTTAACTTAGTCATGCAAGTATTATCAATCTTGCACCAACTCCCCTAATAGTAAATGAATGTGACTCAATAGTACACACATGTGAACACATAGTTATAAGCATGTGAATTAAAAGCAATTAATTGCTCATTTACCCGATTAATTACCCGGTTAGTCAATATAACTTCCAGACATCAACTACTATCGAAATAAATGTCCATTTCCATTAACACCAATAATCCCAACACAATGGAAATATTTTTTTCAACAATTTCATTTTTGAAATTTTAAAGTTTGACTTTTTCCGAAAAAGTCAACTATTGACTTTTTGACCAAAAAGTCAACCCCAGAAAATTTTGTGTTTATAGTCTATTCTTACTAATTTCATCGCTCCAGACTCAAATATCACATCCGCGTCTCCAAATTCAACTCCGAACTCAAATTCGATTTTTAATAACATTTATTCACTATTATTATAACTCGCAATATTAACAACAAGTTCGTTCCCAGGAAAGAGGGGGCTTTCCAATAAAGATTTCTCCTTATTGGCGCGCAATTAGGTGACCAAACCTCTCCTTGACAGAACTTTTAGACATTATTAATTATGCAAATAATAATATGAATAACTATATCGTCTCAATTATTGATTTAATAATATATAAAATATCGACAATAATTGAATCAAACTGAGTGACTTCTCACGTAAGCATTAATAATCAATACCGTGTGCTACTATTCAACCACGCATATTTTACCACCGATTATTTTATGACAACTTGCTTACTTTGAAAAAAAATTCAAATGTCACCCTTAACTTTAAACTTTTATCAATTTAACTATTTACCAAAATAGAAAAATTGAATACTTTTATGTCATAAAATTTGGGGTCTCACACTTGACATCATTGCATGGGTCCCCAGAGTCTTGAACTCTATCTTCATCTTTTGTAAATCACACAAAATGGGCCTTTGTGTTGATAGCATCACACTCGTTTCCGCATATGATCTTCTACTCAACGCGTCAGCTACCACGTTCACTTTTCCAGAATGGTATTGAATGGTATGGTCATAATCTGCCAAGAGCTCGAGTCAACGTCGTTGTCGCATGTTGAGTTCTTTTTATGTGAAGAAATATTTGAGGCTTTTATGATCCAAATATATCTCCACTTTCTCCCCATATAGGTAGTGCCTCCAGATTTTTAATGTGAAAACGACTGCTGCCGACTCTAGATCGTGAGTAGGATAATTCCTCTCATATTCTTTGAGTTATCGCGAGGCATAGGCTATGACTTTCTTATGTTGCATAAGAACACATCCAAAACCTTTGCCTGAAGCATCACTGTAGATAATAAATCCCTCCAAACCAGATGGTATTGTCCAAATAGGTGCCGAAATAAGTCTCCTCATAAGTTCCTGAAACTCTTCTCACATTTCTCACTTCATTCGAATTTTATATCTTTTTTAGTTAGCTGAGTTAATGGAGTAACGATTCGAGAAAATTCTTCCACGAATCTCCAATAATAACCAGCTAAGCCCAGAAAGCTACGTACTTCAGTTACTGACTTAGGTTGCTCCCAACTTTGTATTGCTTCAATCTTTGTCGGGTCAACTGATATTCCATACTTCGATACCACGTGCCCAAGAAATGCTACTTCTTCAAGCCAGAACTCGCATTTTTTAACTTGGCATATAGCTTATTTTCATAAAGCTTTTGGAGTATCAGCCTCAAGTTTTGCTCATGGTCTTAATGACTTTTGGAATAGATGAGGATGTCATCAATAAAGACAGCCACAAAATAATCCAAATATTCCTTGAATACTCGGTTCATCATATCATTAAAAGCCGCATGAGAATTAGTCAATCGAAAAGACATGACTAGGAATCGTAATGTTCTTACCGAGTCCTGAAAAGTAGTCTTTAGAATGTCATCAGTTTTAATTTTTAACTGATGATATCTGGAACAAAGATTGATTTTTGAGAAGAATTTAGCACCTTACAACTGGTCAAACAGATCATCAATGTGAGGTAGTGGGTACCTATTTTTGATGGTGATATAGTTCAACTCCCGATAGTCAATGCAAAATCGCATACTCCTATCTTTCTTCTTTAAGAATAAAACACAAGCACCCCAAGGAGATGTACTAGGACGAATGAAGCCAATATCCAACCATTCTTGTAGTTGGGTTTTTAACTCCTGAAGTTCAATAGGAGCCATTTGATATGGGGTTTTGGAAATGGGTTTTGTACCGGGTTCAAGGTCGATACAAAATTTGATATCACGCTCTGGGAGTAGGCTATGAAGTTCTTCAGGAAATACGTCAGGAAATTCACTAACGACAAAAATATTATTCAAATCTAACGTATTTTTGTTTAAATCCATGACATGGGCTAATAAAGCTTGACATCCGTTTTTCAATAAACGAATGGCTTTATGGCTTGATATGACAGTGATTTACTTTAGTTGTTTGGTTGCTTGAATTCGTATAACAGGTTGGTTAGGAATATGAAAACTAAAGACCTTACGAAAATTAAATAATCAATTTTGGCATGATGAGTAGTTAACCAATCAATCCCTAAAATTACATCAAATGCAAGTATCATTAAAGAGATGAGTTCAACAGGTAATGTGATGGTCCCAACTTGAATCAAGCAAGATTTATAAATAGTGGATGTAATTAAAGTTTAACATAACGGAGTTTCAACAGATAAGTCTAAGTCTAATTTCTCAGGAGTAAAGTTCAAACGTTGAGCACAAGTAGGAGAGATAAAAGAATGGGTAGAACCGGTATCTAATAAGGTATAAACTTCGAAAGAATTTATGATTAGCTTACCCGTGATTACCTCATTCGGGTTCCTCGTGTTTTGGGCAGTCACGACAAACGCTCTTCCAGGAACCACCAAGTTTGACTTATCCGGGACAGCCTTTGGAGTCACCATCCCCGCTGGACTTGGTTTCACTATAGGACAATCTCTAGCTATATGACCTTCCTTTCCATAGTTATAACACACCTTGAATTGTTGGGGGCAGTTTGGGCTAATGTACCCTTCTTTCCCGCATTTATAACATACGATCGGTGGTCGTTCTCCTCCTCTAGAAATAGTTGATGCTGGTGCTAACGTCTTCACGTTGTCATTGTTATACCTTTTTTTTTGAAATCTCCCCCCGACTCGCCTCTTCTATTATCATGGCCACGATTACCACCAGAGTGGTTACCGCTTCTGTCCGGATATTTTTCTCCCTGTTAGTTGTCATTACTTCGATGACTGCTGCCACCGGTACAACCCTGGTTGTGGTGCCCCGGTTGAACAGACTCATTATCACGCTCTAATAATTAAGCCATGTTAACAATATCTGAATATAGAGAAAATTGGTGAGAAATGAGGTATTGACGAATTTCGAGTTTCAAACCTCTTAAAAACATATGCGTCATACGTTTCTCATTTCTATACCAAATGAGGTGCAAACTTGGATAACTATGCGAACTTAGCCTCGTACTAAGACACAGTCATGCTGTTCTGTTCCAGTCTGATAAACTCTATCTCCTTCATATTGACGAATACTTTCAGGAAAGTACTTATCATTGAACAGTTTTTGGAATGCTTCCCAAGACATATTGAGTGCGGCATGCTGGGTACTCAGACATATTGAGTACTCAGACATATTGAGGTATTACCGATAGTCAATGCAAAATCGCATACTCCCATCTTTCTTCTTTAAGAATAAAACACAAGCACCTCAAGGAGATGTACTAGGACGAATGAAGCCAATATCCAACCATTCTTGTAGTTGGGTTTTTAACTCCTAAAGTTCAATAGGAGCTATTTGATATGGGGTTTTGGAAATGGGTTTTGTACCGGGTTCAAGGTCGATACAAAATTTGATATCACGCTCTGGGAGTAGGCTATGAAGTTCTTCAGGAAATACGTCAGGAAATTCACTAACGACAAAAATATTATTCAAATCTAACGTATTTTTGTTTAAATCCATGACATGGGCTAATAAAGCTTGACATCCGTTTTTCAATAAACGAATGGCTTTATGGCTTGATATGACAGTGATTTACTTTAGTTGTTTGGTTGCTTGAATTCGTATAACAGGTTGGTTAGGAATATGAAAACTAACGACCTTACGAAAATTAAATAATCAATTTTGGCATGATGAGTAGTTAACCAATCAATCCCTAAAATTACATCAAATGCAAGTATCATTAAAGAGATGAGTTCAACAGGTAATGTGATGGTCCCAACTTGAATCAAGCAAGATTTATAAATAGTGGATGTAATTAAAGTTTAACATAACGGAGTTTCAACAGATAAGTCAAAGTCTAATTTCTCATGAGTAAAGTTCAAACGTTGAGCACAAGTAGGAGAGATAAAAGAATGGGTAGAACCGGTATCTAATAAGGTATAAACTTTGAAAGAATTTATGATTAGCTTACCCGTGATTACCTCGTTCGGGTTCCTCGTGTTTTGGGCAGTCACGACAAACGCTCTTCCAGGAACCACCGACTTTGACTTATCCGGGACAACCTTTGGAGTCACCATCCCCGCTGGACTTGGTTTCACTACAGGACAATCTCTAGCCATATGACCTTCCTTTCCATAGTTATAACACACCTTGAATTGTTGGGGGCAGTTTGGGCTGATGTACCCCTCTTTCCCGCATTTATAACATACGATCGGTGGTCGTTCTCCTCCTCTAGAAATAGTTGATGCTGGTGCTAACGTCTTCACGTTGTCATTGTTCTACCTTTTTTTTTTGAAATCTCCCCCCGACTCGCCTCTTCTATTATCATGGCCACGATTACCACCAGAGTGGTTACCGCTTCTGTCCGGATATTTTTCTCCCTGTTAGTTTTCATTACTCCGATGACTGCTGCCACCGGGTATAACCCTGGTTGTGGTGCCCCGGTTGAACAGACTCATTATCACGTTCTAATAATTAAGCCATGTTAACAATATCTGAATATAGAGAAAATTGGTGAGAAATGAGGTATTGACGAATTTCGAGTTTCAAACCTCTTAGAAACATCTGCGTCATACGTTTCTCATTCTCTACCAAATGAGGTGCAAACTTGGATAACTCTGTGAACTTAGCCTCGTACTCAGACACAGTCATGTTGTTCTGTTCCAGTCTGATAAACTCTATCTCCTTCATATTGACGAATACTTTCAGGAAAGTACTTATTATTGAACAGTTTTTGGAATGCTTCCCAAGACATATTGAGTGCGGCATGCTGGGTACGCTTCATAGATTCCCACCAGTAATCTGCCTCACCATGGAACATAAAGGTGGCGAATGGAACCTTCTGTTACTCCGTGCATCCCAAGACATCAAATATCTTAGTAATTTTCTTAACCCACGTTTTAACCTTGATCGAATCCAGTTTTTCCAAAAACTCCGGCGGTCCCAATTCCTTGAATTGCGTAGCAGTGACCAGCTGTGAGTTGTCATCGTTTTCACCTGCATTTTGAACAGGAGTCTCTCTCGTCTAGTTTTGTATGAATTGCAAAAAGCTTCTAAACATCTCATCATTCATCATTTGATTGGTGGTGTTATTTACAGGAGGAATATTGCCTTCCTGATGCACAATGTCCTCATTGTTGATTGCCGGTGTCTCAACGATCTCATGTGCTCCATTGCTTAACTCGACATTTTTAGATGCCATTTTCAAATACTGCCACAAAATAATGGTTAATTGACATGCCACATATTATCCCTATATTCTGACCGACCAATTAAATACCAAATAAGTTTAGGTAGGACACACTAGCGAAGGATTTACTCGTCTCTCCCCTCCTAGATACCAACCGTGACGCCCCCAAAATAGGTCCACACAATTCATTCTGAGTTGTCAATTACATGGTACAGAAAACAACTACAACTTCATTATTACAATTGTCGGGCAAAATACGACAACACATATATTGTGAGTTTAAATACAAATATTGTCTTCTAGACAATATCCAAACTCAAATAAGTCCTCATTATAATTATTGATACACTATTTTACAAAATAGTGAGGACTGCTAAAACAACTGTCTTGACCCATCACTCCACACCCAGACTAATTCCCGCTATATTCTCGCATCTTGAGAAGAAAAATGGAACAAAAAAGAAAAGGGTGAGCTCAACTAGCCTAGTAAGAATATTATGACTAAGATAATGAAAAATAAATTATCGTTAGCCTTCAATAAGTCAAATAAAATATAATGGACAACAAGTTTTAGATCAATATTCGTAGCGGAAATAACAATTCATTAGAAGAGTTAAGTAGAGAATGAAGTTTACTATCTTCTATGATTTAAAAGTACATCATCAATATTTTATCCCTGTAACATCAATCAATATACACCTTGAATCAAATATTTATCTTTGCACTACGTCTAAAGATATTCATTCGTATCACCAGTTAGTCATGTCATCTCAACACCTGTCCATCTTTGTACCACGGGCCAAAGATATTAATCAGGTAATCATTCATCTTTGTACTACAGGTCAAAGATATTCAGTTATATCACCGTTTAAGACTGATGATGATAAAAATACTTTCAAGAAAATGAATCAGAGAGATAAAAGGACAGATATTAGGGATTCGTACTTTAGTTTATCCAAGTTTAAAATACTCCATAATAATTAATTGTGGAGCAAAATTCAAGAATGAAAATCAAAACATGGATACAATTAAAGATAGTAACCATAACAGACAACTTGGACAAAGAAAGGAAAATTTGATTTTTCTGTGAATAGTACCGTATACATGAATAGTAACCCCGCACAGAAAGGTAAAAATTTTATAATAAAATTTATACCAATATTTCGGTATAATGATATTGAAAGAAATAATATCATTTACGAAAAAAATAACATTCCTTGCCTCAAAAGAATAGTACTTCTGGCTGAAATATTGGATATAATCCTGAAGTAAACTTGCACTGTATACCAACACTTAAGATATCTAAATACTCATCAAAATATGCTCGATATAATACTTCAGATTCTGGTATGATTTTTAATTTAATCTAAGCACCCTATTTATAGGAAAATGCTTAGAACGACAAAGTAGAAAATTTAATAAAATATTATCAAATTCATTTATTTTTTCTTAGCACATTACATCACAATCTCATCACTCCACAAGTGGGTCCCACCATATTAAAAATGTTTTTTGTAAAAAAAATATTTATAACCCCAAAAATCAATTATTACAGAACTTCAATAATTAATAATAAATAACACTTTTATCAGAAAAATTCAAATCTTATGTTCATTCTATAGAAAATTTAATTATTTATATCTTTGTAGAAGAAAGTTTTTCTAAATTCCAAACAAAAAATGACCGAAATTCACATACGGATGATTTTCAACACCTACTTTTTGACAAAATATTGATAAAATACCTCAGCATTAATTCATTCATTTTCATCCATATAAAATAAATATTTTCTTATCATATAAATCAATAATTAATCACAATAATGACAACCAGGTCATTCCCAGGAAAGAGGGGGCTTTCCGATAAAGATTTCTCCTTACTGGCGCGCAATTAGGTGATCAAACCCCTTTTCTAGACAAAACTTCCTTAGACACTCCCAATAATGTTATATAATAATATTATTCAAATAATATGAATTATTAATTTGATAATGGAAAATACTGTGCAGTGACAATTATTGAATCAATCATATAAAATATCAACGTAGCAATTATTGAATTAATAAAATAAAATATTGAACAGTAATTACTGCAACAATTATTGAGTCGTGACTTCTTACGTAAGAATCAATAATTTGTGCAATATCGTGTGCTGCTGTATAATACCGCGTATTACTGTATTTTAACCACCGGTATTCCAACAGTGTTAACGGTAATAACTACGCCGTTATTTATAAAAAAACTCATACTTGTCGTTTTCTTCATCCAACAGTTTTTCGTTATGTGTCCCACAAATGGCTGCGCCGTCGTACGAATATTCTCCGACAGCAATAATATTCCACAACCAAACGAATATTTTTCGACAATAATGAATATTTTATAACCACTTGATTATTTAAAATATTTGCGCATTTTACCTATAAGTAACCACATTAATCGAATCAACCTCTTACTATTTCAAAATAATAAATAGAAGAAATTTTATTTTATTCATAAAAGTTGGGGTCTTACAATAAGAGTGTAGCTGGATCGAGCGGGGATAACAGGGTAATATAGTGATGGTCTGTGACTTTTGAAGTTTCTGAATACATTATAAAATAGTATGACAATATATAACTGTATTGAGAACTTAAAATGTGTGTGTCGTATGTTATACGTCATTTAATAGTTAATTTTGGTGAACAACAATAGGGTGAGGTGAACTCGACTTTGAAAGCGTTAAAAATACACCCCATTAGAATGAGGACATAAATCTTCTCGTATTTCTTTGAAGACTTGAAATATTTGTTGCTGTATTTTATACGACATTGTAATAATTTGGGTGTGTATATTATCGTAGTACAATATTTGTATTGAAACTCACGACTTATGTGTTGTCATATTTTGCACGATAATTTAATAATTGTATAAATAAAGTTTGTATTTAAATTTTGTGGGGGTACTACTCAAAATGAGTTGTGTGGACCTATTTTAAAGGGGTCACAGTGTAGACATTCATGAAAAGTAGAATAAATAAGACTATTATTGTGGAATGAATGAATTAATGGTTTTTCTTTGTTAAAAAGGTAATATCTTAATTTTCATAATTTTCTTTTTGTTATTTAAAAAAATTATTATTTTTTATGAAAATATAAATGCACTTTCATGATTTCATCGCACGAGGAATTTCTCACTAAAAAAAAATAAAAAATAAAAGGCCAACGAGGGGGCGGGCTACGGGCTTATCGAACTCAATTCTCCATCCTCGGGAAATATTAAAGGAAACTCTTAGGGCAAAGAGGGCTACCGCTTATCGAACTCAATTCTACATCCTCGAGGAAAATATAAAAGGTGACTCTTTCTCCTCATCTTAATTCGATCAGTTTCGTGAGTTCGTATGTACTGTATTTACAATTATGATTTCTTGTGTAATTGTTAACAAGTTTAGGTTTAGGGTTCCTGAATTTTTTTTCCCTAGTCAATTTGTGAAATCCTAGAGCTTAAAATTGATGTAAATTTATTGGATTTTGATTAATATTACAGTTTATATTGTAAACTACTCGAAAAATACTCGCGTTAAAAATTGTTGTTTCAAAAATTAGAATAAATTCATATCACAATTTGAATTTTAGAATTTTTGCAAATTAACTAGGATCAAAGTCAAATGGGACTTTTTGTGGGACGGAGGGAGTATTTATTATTTATGTATATTATTCATCTCTTAGGTATGTGAAATTTGAAATTTTCCATACTTTCAATTTTTTGTTTCTTTCTGATTCCCGTGACAGGAAAGGAAGTAATATAAGAGATAGAGTTTAATATCCAAACTCTGAATTCCACTTAAAGCTTTCAAATTTAGTTATTTAGGTTGGATATAGTTTCTTAGATCTGTTGGAATATAGCCATTCTCATTTGCACTCCGGGCCTTAGAGGTCCGAACATCATTTGGAAAATACCCTGCAGGGGTATTATAGCCACAGAGGTTGGCTGAATATCGTGTTCTCGATGGTCTAGTGATTTTCCATAATTTCATAGCCATCTTACACTGGGACTAACGAAATATAGTATTTATGTATATATGTATAGATGTACATATTTGTAACAATACTGAATTCAGGGGGAAAAGAAAAAGAAAACAGCAATAGAAAGAAGAGAAGAACACAGTGGTGGAGCCGTGGAGTTTTGAGAGTATTCGCATGAGGTCAAAGCATACTGCCTTCATGAGGGGCCGAAGGGCTGAGTTCTTTCTCCATCTTCTTTCTTTTCTGCTTGGGCTTATTTCTCTAACTCCCGGAATGTAGTTTTTTTTTTTAATTATTAATTATTCTGGGGCTGAGTCTGCTATGAACAGCTAGATATGCACTAGGTGAAATAGTGCGCAGACATAAGCCCAGCCATGGTTCACTCCCCTATATAATTAATTTTTGTGTGTGTCTAACTGGATCATTTCAGGGCTATTATTTTGTATCCACTCATTACCCTAGTGTTCTAAGATAAATAATTGAAATTATGGCATTATACAATGTGATAAATACATTGTACTTTCCTGAGCTATGTATCATGGAATAATATTTCGTTTTTCTAATATTTGATGGATAAGAACGCGAGATTCTGTTTGTTCCAAGTCGATCCATTTTGTGTATTAATCTACACTTGTTATTTAATTTTATTTGAACTGCAATTTTAATCATTAAGGAAAGCAAGTATTACATTCTAATTCAGCTATAGGTTCACCGTAGATCATAATTACTTTACTATGGTATTTTCTAGTAATTACTCTTCCAATCTTCATTCTTTCCTCTTGTAGTGTTACTTTCTTTGGCAGACACCTTTTGCTAACATTTTACGTGGAATTGTTTTTGCTGGTACCGCTTAGATTGTCCAAGTTATCTGAGTGTTATGATACCTAAGGTATTATTCTTATCAAAGTCCACTTGTGATTATAAAAGGTGAAGATGGTTGATGCAAAACAAAAAGGTGACGCTTCAACTTCTATTTCAAGTCCAAAGAACGATAAGAATATATCAGCTCTGGCTGATACCTTTGTGTGTAGTTCAACAGAAGCGAATGTTGATGAAAACGTGGGTGTTTCTGAAAGTGAAACTATAATGGAAGAAGCAAGGAATGAAGAAAAAGTACTAATGGTTGTGAGAAATGAAGAAAGGTCAGTGGAAGAAGATAATGGAGAAGATACAATAAAAGAAAAAGAAGAGAAGAATGGACAGGCTGCAGTGGAGGAAGAAAAAAATGCAATGGAAGAAGAAGAGGATGAAAATCATAAAAGTAAAGAGAAGAATAAAGAGAAAGTGGATGCAAATTTGAATGAGAAGGTTAGAAAACCAAGGAAAAGGAACAGGGTGAAGAAGGTTACAAAAGGAACTCTGAACAAGGTGGAAAGCAAAAGTGAAGATAAGCCAGAATCTTCAGGAAAGAAAAAGTCCTCAAAAAAGGTTGACAGCATGGGGATGATTTTCATGTGCAGTTCTAAGACAAAGAAGGATTGCTATCGTTACAAGGTTCTTGGGTTACCTGCAAACAAAAAAGATATAGTACAGAAGGTCTATAAAGGAATGAGGCTGTTTTTGTTTGACTGTGATCTGAGGCTGATGTATGGGATCTACAAAGCTGCTGGACCTGGGGGTTCAAACATTGAACCCAAGGCTTTTAAGTCAGCATTCCCGTCTCAGGTTAGTTTGAACTCTTACAAATTGTCTTGGTCTTTACTGGTCTTCCAAATTGATGCCTGCATTTAACATGAAAATAAATTTGGTAAAGAGACTGCATATAGTGCGACAGATTTTGTTAAATGTATTCAATATATGATTAAGACCCATGGGCATTTCATTTTTATGAATGTCCAAGTCCCGTTAGCAATTCTTTGCTCTACTAAGAAACTAAATATTCCGATTTTCTTCTTATTTTTTTTATTTCCGTGAAACAGATGAAAATATGCCCCAGAGTTGTGATACAGAATCGTTTTTTATTTATTTTATTTTATTTTATTTCATTTCATGCACTTCTGGATTCACTTGGTACGGTTCTGTTACACTATGTTTCTAAGTTTTGAATAGAAAAGAATAGAAAACTTAAATTTGAACAGAAAAGAAAAGAATAGAAAACTTAAAGTTTTCCTTTGTGTTGTTTCTGAGTTTTTAATAGAAAAGAATAGAAAATTTAAAATTGAGGACATGAGTTGTAATTTAAAATTTATTATATTAAAAGTTGAGGATAATATGGGAATTATAAAAATATTACTTATTCCAATTTTTTTTCCGTACAAATCAGGCCAATTTTGGACGGAAAACTTTGGCAGGAAAAGTGGAAGTTTTCTATCCATTTCTTTTCTTTTCCGTTTATTAAAAAACTCAAAAACATAAGAATTAGAAAGAAAACTTAACTTTTCTCTCCATTTCTTTTCTTTTCTGTCTATTTTAAAACTCAGAAACAGAGCGTTAATGTGAGTTGTGAGACAACTGATAGCTATTTTTAGAGCTTTAATAAGCTGTGAAACTAGCTCTGTCAGTTTTTACACTATATGTTAAATTGTGTGCCTGATTCTATTTTTAAATATCTCAAGTCTCATATGAGTTGGCTCAAGTTTTAGCAAATCTAGAGGTGTCTATCAAGACATAGGTCATGCGTTTAATACATTGCAAAGAAAATTATCTCCTCGGAGCCGCCCGCACATAGTTTATTATAATATTACCCGGTGTGCGAGTTTGGTGGGGTATTGGGTGCACCAACGGGTTTGCACGGGGTGCGGAAATTGTGTGCTACAGATGTGCACTTGCGGGGTGCAGCGGTGGCATATTTTGTAAACATAGATCCCCAAAAAAAATATGAAATGAAGGATTAGGGCCTGCGCGTAACAACCTGACAAACAAAATTCTTACCTTTTACACTTCATAGAGGCTGTGGCAGTGGCGATTAACAGGCGTAGATCTGACAAAGAGGGTTTGTCGAAACCAAATCTGACAGATCTCTTTCTTCTTTCTTCTTTCTTCTATTTCTTCCATTCGTACGATATTCTCCTTCTTTACTGTTCTGACGCTCAATAATAGTAGATATATTTGTACATCTCTGCATATATCTTATATTTCCAAGTCTTTGTATGTGCATGTATCTTTATTATATGCTATATTTGTACTGTGAAGTGTTTATGCAGGTATGCCATATCCATTTTTTCTATACTAATTGTTTTTGTACGACTTAATTTGTCTTTATATGGGCAGTAGGCTTCATTTCTTCTTTTGTTGGTCTATATTATTCCTTATGTATATATGTAGGGTGTGTTTGGCAATATATTTCTGAATAGTTTAATTAAGTTCCCTTTGTTAGCATGAAATATTTAGTTTCACCGAATATCTGTTGTTTAGAAGAAATATTGATAGCGATAGAGCAAGAGGCCTTGAGCCTTCAAACTGGTTGACTAGTTCAGAGTGAATCTAAAACATACAACTATGTGGAGCATATTTATCTCATGGTTTAGTTGGGTTTGCTGTCTAGACTCTTAGAGTTAAAGACTTGAAATGAAAAATCAATGATACTATTGTTTAGAATCCTATTTGGCTCATGGTTCAGTTCGATTTGCTGCTGCATCGTTCGAGTTGAAGAGGTGTACACATCTTATTCAACATGTATTGGAAACAAATTCGTGTTAGATATGTTGGGATAGTCTGCAATTAGGAAAATTATGCATCTTATTATATATTATGATTTTCTTTTTCTCGGAGGAAGTTGATAAGAACAAGAAACCTTGAGCTTCCAACCGGTTGACTATTCAAGTTCTGAGTGTAGCTAAAGCCCTTGATACTTATGTTTAGAGGCATGTTTGACTCATGGCTCAGTTCGAGTTGATGTCTTTGTCCTTTAAGTTTAGGACTTGGGATAAAAAGGTGGAGGACCAGACATGAACTGGATAAATTTTCTTTGAACTATAATGAAGTGTCTAATTCAACCTATTACCTTTTCCGCTTGCTGTTATGATATATAAGTTCTTGGAGACTTTAACCTGGGCATCATAAGGATCTAAAATGCATGTAGCTACTAATCCAGCTATAAGGCTGATTAGTTTGTCATTGGGCTGGATGCTTGCATGATTTATTTTCTTATATAAAAAATGGGCAATTCCTTTTTTTCCTTTTGACATGCAAATATGGTCACCCATCTTCAGTTCTAGCCGTTAGTGTTTCTGTGTTTTTATGTTTGATTCGTCTCTTGGTGGTCTCTGTAATGGTATCCTGTAATTGTAGATACTCATACTTTAGAGCTTTCCTCCCTACCTGTTTTGTAGCAGTTTAATTGTCTTTTTCCTCAGTTAGATTGTGTTTGCATCTTTCTTCTAGTTGATGTACCATTTAGTTTTGTTAACTTATCACAAAATTTCTGTCCAGAATATTATTTTTTATTTTTGTAAAATGCTTAGAAAGATTTGTAATGAACTAGTCAGGAGTGTGTCGTGCTAAAACAAGACCAACAAGGTCTTGATTCTGACTCATGACACCCATAGCAGAGAAAAGCATAATGGTGAAGATCTAAAGTTGGTTAATTTATTCTTTAACTGAATTCACCAGAGATTTAAATTTTAAAAGAAAACTATATGTGGTAGGTTCGATTTACTGTTTTGGAGGATTGCTTACCGTTAGCAGAAGAGAAGTTCAAGAAGGTCATCAAAGATAACTACTTTTCCAGGAACAAATTTGATTGCCAACTGAACTCGGAACAGGTTTATTTTCCTTTATTTTCTTCAAGTATTCAAACGAAAATGTATAAGTTCGAAAGTAATTAGGAGTCGTTGCTTAGCATTTCATGCCAAATAATGGTCGCATGATATATTGTTTAAATAGGTGAAGAAGTTGTGTAAGCTTTTTGTTCCTGCCAGCAAAGGCTCCAAACCTCAAAAGGTCAGTAGAAGTCTTGTAGCAGAGAGACATACATCGGCAAATCAAGGAAGAATTAGGCGACGGGGTCGGGATGAAGAGAGGGGTTTTGCATTGGGTCAGGAGAGGAGGCAACGTGAGCGTCCTGTCGTATATGCAAGAGAGGTTTTTCCTTCTCAAATGGCACCAGTTCAATATTTACCAGCACCAGCTCCTGCCCCATTATATTCTTATGAGAGGACCTTGGAGATGGATTCTTACGGGCGTGAACCTGTGTTAGAGCATCGTGGTCATTGGCTTGTTGAAGTGGAACCAAGGCATCGAGATGAGACTGGAAATCGTGATGCATATCTATCCTACAGAGAAAGAGAAGCTCCTTCATACCATGAACCTGTGTATTCTGCAGGGTTACGACCAGAGTACTATCCTCCAGCATCCTTGCCCGCTGAATACCGTGCTGTTGGCAGAGAGACGGAGTACCGTACCGCTGCAGTCCTACCAACAGAGTACCTTTCTTCTGCAGGCTTACCGGCAGAGTATCGCCCTTTGGTGGGGTTACCAGCACGATATCGTGCTGCAGGCGTACCAGCAGAACATCATGCTCCTGCAGGTTTGTCGCATGAGTATCGTTCTTCTGCTGGTGCTTTGCGTGATTACCATTTACCAGCAGAACATCATGCTCCCACAGGTTTGTCGCATGAGTATGGTTCTTCTGCTGGTGCTTTGCGTGATTACCATTCTACTACCATGTATCGCTATTAAATTTTGGTAAGTGAAAACGAAATTACGGCATCAATTGGATTCTCCGTCTATTCCAAGATTTCTTCTATGCTCCGAGTGCCACTCCGGCTTACTGACTTATTAAGATTCAGTGGACAATTTGATTTGGAACCAGATTTTTTTGTCATTTCCTTTTAGTTAGATTTCAAAATAGATTAATAGTGCAAACATAGCCATAAATCTTTTGGGATTAGATGAAGTCTTGGCCCTACAAGCCTGTTACTCTTGACTAATTTTCTTCTGTTGAATGATTAAACTTTTCTTCTTCATGGGGTTTGTGCTTTTTGTTCGTTATTGTTTTAGCCTGATCATTTTAAATTTAGCCTGGCTGCTGTATTGGTATTTTTGTGCGTGAACAACTAGTTATTAGATGTATGATTCTTTTGTTGGTATCACGTCCACTACTACTTCATCTCCGCTTCAGTACCGCTTCAAACGACATTTTAAGGAAGTCTCAAATCGCATGGGCTTGAGACCTAATAACCAATACATTCACATTTTCACGCAATAAATTACGGTGGTTAGTTTATCCAAAGTAAATTAATCTTTGAGCACAAGAGAAATTAATGAATTCTTTAAGTTTATGTTTGTTTGCAAGATTATAATTTATAATTTAAATACTATTAATTTTAGGATTATAATTATAATTTTAAGATTATAAAGTTATTTTATAATTTTTAGATATTATAGTCTTAAGTTTAAATTTGAAAACAAACATAACACTTGGAATTAATAGTATTATCTTTAAGTAATAAAAATTCTCAAGACAACCTATATAGGTGTAGGTACTCTCCCAATGTACTTTGAAAATGATAATAACTTTCTCAATCTACTTTTGGAATGGATAATAAAAAAAAATTACTCTAATCAACATTTTCTACAAGTTGGAAATTATTAAAATAAAAATAATACTAAATTTAAATCTCTCATTGCATCAATTCCTCCCACTTGAAAAGAACTCGTCCCCGAGGTATAATCTGGATAATCAAGCACAATCAGAGGGAAGTATGTTGTTTTGACACGTTGAAAGTGGAAGAAACACCCATACCCGTCGACAAGTTGAGCACGTAAGCATTGTCATTAATCATCTGCAAAACACGAAAAGGTCCATACTCTTCTGTTTGAGCTTGTGATGTTTGCTGGGCAAAAATCTCTACTTACGCAAAAACACCATCACTTTATCACCAACCTGAAACTGTTTGGCGCACTTATGTCGTAGTTGTCACGACGCCACGACGAGATTCAGCGGTAGTTGACTGCCAGAACGCCTAGGCGACAAGACGCCCGTCATGATGTTCGTATGGCGACAAGTCATTAATACTGTTTAATATATATAGTATTAATTTTATTTCAAAAGTATATCGAGCAATAAATTTTATATACATTAAAGCCCAAAACATAATAACTAACACTATAAAATACAATTAAAAACACAATAATATGAATACTTGACAATAAAAATTAAAAAGTAAAACATTTGATATTAAAAATTAGTAGAATAAATCAACAAACATCATGTAGAAAACAAAGAATCAACCAAGTCATTACCCATCGTACATTAATTAAAAATAAAATTACAACACATAACAAGTATGATGAGACATGGGCGAAAAATGACTTGATCACTTTACTTGGGCCAATTACCAAAGAATGAGCCTTGGCAGCTCGGTGTGGCGTTGCGTCGCGTTGGCCTTCTCCGGCGCCAAGGATGCCTAGGCGTCATCTAGTCAACTATGGCTGACACAGATCAGGAACAACTTTGTACTTGGCGTTTGCAGCCTCCAACTTATCACGCACCTCTGCTTGAACATCTGACACCTACTCGGCTATAGCCACAGCTCTATAACCTGATTGCTTAGGCAAATGTACCAAATCCAATATGCTTAGGTACTTTCCGGTAAACAACTTCGAAAGGAGACATACCATGAGTACACTATTGTAAGCAAACTCAGTCTACTTAATAGCCAACTCCCATCGTCGAATATTGGGTACGATTCGCAACATTCGTGTCTGGTTGTCAGTCCGAGGATGTGATGCACTATTATATTTCAGATGAGTCTCAAAACGACTCCATAAAGTAATCCAGAAAGAAGCAAGGAATTAAGAATCACGATCCAAAATAATTGACAATGAGCGAACCACCTCCTAAAAAAATAACTCAGCAACATGAAGCATCAAAAGTTTTTCAACAAGGAATAAAATGCACCATCTTTGAAAACCCGTTAATAACAACAAATATAGAATTGTTCCCCTTTCTCCCGCATCCGCCAAATCTGGATCATCAACACTGTCAAATTGTTCCTCATCATACTGGTGTTATTGGTTTAAAATATCGATCATGATTAGCATAACCTACTCTTCCTTGATTCTCACGATTGTCCCTTGTAGGTTTTGTGTACGGATCAGAACGATGCCCAAATTATGCACAACAATTACACTTGCCACTAAAACGATTCACATAAGGATTCTCTCAACAATCAGTAATCTACTGCTCCTTCAGCCATGACCAATATTGGGCCAAAGGATTGGGGGAAGATCGGTACAATATATTGTACCGGTGTACAATATATTGTATCGGTCATTAGTACGGTTTCACATGGTCAACCTCTTACGACTTCCTTCCTTCCTGTAACACCCCCATCCCGAAAAGGAAAGGGAGGTCACGTGCAAAGCACAACAAACCTCAAAATAAGTAAACAGAGCACTAATAACTTCAAAATATTAATAATGATGATCCATTAATAAAGTATTAAATACAATTCTCCTACTAAAGTCAAAATAATCAACACAAAAAAAATTAAATTGAATTAACCTAGATGGTCAAAGGCAACAGTCTCATCACACTAGCCCTGAATCACCCCTGCAAACCTGCCGGAAGAAAAACACAACATGAGCCAATTGCCCAGTATGAATATAGATACACAAAAGATATACAACTGATAAACGAAAACAACTGAGACAAAATACTGAACAAAGCCTCAAGTGTAAATACTGACAAAAATATAATCTCTAAAGATCTTAATGGAATATATCTGAATCAACAGAATTGACGAAACCAAAAGAAGAATAAAGAAATAACGAACTGAAGTAACTAACTCAATGAATTGAACTGAATAGAAACAAACAAAACTAATACAATGAAATAATAGGCTGAATCAAATGGTTAGGTGTTTTTTCATACCGAATGAGCTCAGAAATATACCTTGCCACCCAGGCAAGTCAAAATAATGCCACACGGGCAAATCAAATGATGCCACACAGGCAAGTCAAAAATATATCACACAGGCACTCACACATTGGATCGCGAATCCAAATGTATGCAAATCAGATAGGTGTGTTTGGCACAACATCACCAATCCGCAGAACAGAAAACTAGGGTTAACCCATATGCCTTCCCCAACATAACACCAAATGGCTCACTTCCTCCGGAGCCCAAAACGGAGACGCCGTGGACTATTCACACCGCCACGGAAAGTGTCATGTCTCTCGTGCCAAGACGACATGCCTGTGGTACCCTTACAGGTGGTTATAGCTCAGGTATACCTTACGGTATATTTTAACAAAAATACCATGTCACAACACATGCGACATAATACCAACAAAAGGGTTCTAAATGTACATGTTAAACTGAATCAAATAATAGTCACAAGGTCTCAAAAAGAAGGTAGCAACATGTACCGCTCTACAAATATCAAAAATAATTAGTACTAAACATGATAACCTAATTCAAAGAGTACAAATACGAGTCATATGTATCAACTCCAAAATGAAACTAATATATTTATTTCACAAGAAACAATTACGTGAAATTATAACATAATTCGAAATATGGGAACAAACGAACAAATTAAATTTAACAAGAGTATCGCTGTAAGAGTACGGAATCCGTACCTGGATTAATCCGTCCATGGGCATAACCTGTGTAACACCATCTTGATTACAGGGTATAAGGGGAAAATATGGATTTTGATGATAATCAAAGTTGAACCTTCATATTCAACAAACAATAAAGCTATTAACTTCACTAATCAGAATCCTTCAACAGATAACATGTGTACTTCTTAAAAAAAATACAAACTTGTCAGGCAAAAAAACAAATTGCCTTATTGCATTGATGAACTAGCCTCAACTGCAGTTCCTTGAAATGCTCCAATTGTTGCATTGGATTTTTTTTACAATGCTTTTAAAAAAAACATACAGTGTACTACTATTACATCATATACATGTTCTCCATATTTCTAAATCAAGCTGCTAAAGTCGGACTTAATTGGAATGTATAATCATCCTCTATTAAAAACATAATCAACTAATCCATATTAATTAAATATACTGAACCCCTCTTGCAACAGACCAACACTAAATATAAATAACAAATTCCCTTTCCACAATCAGTATTTGTGTCAACCTTCTTTTCCTAATTTACTTGCATCAAACAAATTTTAGTCACTCAGAACATCTCTTTAAGTTAAACATCATAACTTGTTTAACAAGCACGGATTTCAAGGTAAAAAATGTCAGAAAAGTGTCTTCACAACCAAAAAAATAAAAATAACACCCAGAACCAAAACAAGTTTTATTATTCCAAACACCATGTTGATTTAATTTAAACCTATTACTAATTCATCAAGCTCAAATTTACCATCAAATCACCCCCTAAACTCAAAAGCCAGTATACTAATCACCTCTTAATCTATTAACCCATTACAAGTTTCTGAATATGCAACAATTAAGTAATACCCATAATTAAAGTGAATCAGATAACCTTAGCAGCACCAAGAGTGACATAAACTGGAAAATCAGATTGTAGAACAATTGGCAACTAGTATTTGCCAAATAATTTCACAATTAAAGAAAAAAAAACCCACTTTCAGAAACCAAATCGAACAAAGGAAAACTCAGATATAGTAAACCGTAGAAGCAGAGTATGAGGAAAACACAAATACTTTACCTTTAATGGCGATGGTGCCCCGAGAGTCGTTGCTAGAGTCGCCGCACCAAGAGACCAAATTCTTTGTCGAGTTATATCGAATTTCTCCTCTTCGATTTTTTTTTTGCCGCCTCGCCTACTTCTTTTTTTCTTGTGCCGCTTCACGCCCAAACTTCTTTCTTACGTTTGTATGAGATATAATGCAGTGCAGTTAGGTTTTATTTATTGTCTTACTATTTCTACTAATTATAATAGGATTTATTATTACCCACATTTAATTATATTAAACCCAATAAATTTTAAGGCCCAGATTGTACTAAATTAATTTACCCATCTCTTATTAATACTTATTAGCCCACACAAATTAAATAACTAGTTTGACCCAAATAAATAACAGTCTAATTAATATGTTTTAAAATAAAATAATTTTTTTTTATTTAATATTTTTTTTTCCGGGTATTACATCACCTACCTCTTAAAAAGGATTCCGTCCCCGGAATCAAAAGAATGAACGCACCAATTTTTCAAAGAGATGCGGATACTCCGCTCGAAGAGACTCCTCTATCTCCCAAGTAGCTTCCCGCTCCGAATGATTTTACCACAAGACTTTAACAAAAGGAATTATCTTCCTCAATTTCCATTTAATCAGTTATTTAATTATTTACTAAAAGAATTTAATTTTCCAAACAAAACAAGGAAGAAAAGAGGGAAACAAAATCATTTACCTTTTCCAATTTAAATACTATTGTATAAGATAAAATTAATTAATATTTAATTATAAAAAAATGGGTTACTACATTTTTCACCCCTTAAAAATAATTCCGTCCTCGGAATTCAAATAGGCTACAAAAAAAAATTATTTAGTTACGACGTAGTGCCGTCATTTTTAACGATAAACGCGGATAAGTCATTGGTCCACATAATTATCAATGTACTTGTAAAAGATTCGTCAGCTACCGTGTCAAGCCTTGGTAAGGTTCTTCGCGTTGCATCCAATTAGATCACATGATCCACCGTTGGTGCGGGCCGTCGCTAATATCTTTGAGTTTAATTCTTGTAAACGTACTCTTCGGAACATAATTCGAAATCACAAAAATTTCTCTTCATCTAAATACGATTTGAATACCCAAAATATTTAAAATTATCTTTAATTCGTAAAATGTTTATGTTCCACACATGACAAAGATCTAACAAATTATTTTTATTTAATTTTACATAAATTCATGCAAAACTCTAAGGGCATTAGATAAACGAAACAACTTAAATTATATCACCTCTCACTAAGTCCTCAAGAGTTTCAAAATATAATAACCTCAAATCAAATTAGTTCTCAAATAATATTACACCAAAAATAAATTACTACTAAGATCTCTTCATCATCATACCAAACTCCAAGTCACATATTCTACCATCTGCATAAACGAAATACAACCATTCAAGATCTCCAATAATCAATTGAATTTCATCACTTACTATCTAATTATATAATAAATCAATCATCCCCCTTATTGCAAACTTTAATCCAATAAATTTCAATGTCTCCCCATACCATCACAAAGAAACTTCGTAGAACATAACTCCAATATTTTACTAGAAAGAAAAATAGCCACACAATTGATCATTAACTCCAAATGATTAATATAATTATCTCGAATATCAACAACTCAAATTACAAGAAAACCTCTATACTTAAAATTTTTCACTTTACCATAGTATGCCATCAATACACAAACCTCAAATTATCCACAAGCTTAATATAAATCAAAACCTAACTCAAATGAAATCCTCAATTCAACGACCATAATAACTGTCACAAAAAAATAACTCTAAAAAAAATAATTTTCCAAAAAATCAAATACTCGTCGATACAAATACTCACATCATAATCACATTTCATATAAGATCACTTCTTATCTGTACAAAGTATAACTTTATTCACCTCAATCATTAAATCACAATTCTTAACTAATATCATTACTCGATCACCTTAACTAATTATTCCACTTTCCTCAAATTAACTACAAATTGAAAAGAAAACGACAATTGGTCAAAATAGAGACCAACCAAACAAAGAACATAATCGAACCAAACTCCTACGTCTACCCAATGGTTTACCCACAACTCACAGGTCAAACCTAAATAGGTTTTCTACAAGAAAGAACCTGGCTCTGATACCATCTCTGTAACACCCCCATCCCGAAAAGGAAAGGGAGGTCACGTGCAAAGCACAACAAACCTCAAAATAAGTAAACAGAGCACTAATAACTTCAAAATATTAATAATGGTGATCCATTAATAAAGTACTAAATACAATTCTCAAACTAAAGTCAAAATAATCAACAAAAAAAAAATTAAATTGAATTAACATAGATGGTCAAAGGAAACAGTCTCATCACACTAGCCCTAAATCACCCCTGCAAACCTGCCGGAAGAAAAACACAACATGAACCAATTGCCCAGTACGAATATAGATACACAAAAGATATACAACTGATATACGAAAACAACTGAGACAAAATACTGAACAGAGCCTCAAGTGTAAATACTGACGAAAATATAATCTCTAAAGATCTGAATGGAATATATCTGAATCAACAAAATTGACGAAACCAAAAGAATAATAAAGAAATAACGAACTGAAGTAACTAACTCAATGAATTGAACTGAATAGAAACAAACAAAACTAATACAATGAAATAATAGGCTGAATCAAATGGTTGGGTGTTTTTTCATACCGAATGAGCTCAGAAATATATCTTTCCACCTAGGCAAGTCAAAATAATGCCACACAGGCAAATCAAATGATGCCACACAGCCAAGTCAAAATAATGCCACACATGCACTCACACATTGGATTGCGAATCCAAATGTATGCAAATCAGATAAGTATGTTTGGCACAACATCACGAATCCGCAGAACAGAAAATTAGGGTTAACCCATACGCCTCCCACAACATAACACCAAATGACTCACTTCCTCCGGATCCCAAAACGGAGACGCCGTGGACTAATCACACCGCCACGGAAAGTGTCATGTCTCTCGTGCCAAGACGACATGCCTGTGGTACCCCTACAGGTGATTATAGATCAGGCATACCCTATGATATATTTTAACAAAAATACCATGTCACAACACATGCGACATAATACCAACAAAAGGGTTCTAAATGTACATGTTAAACTGAATCAAATAATAGTCACAAGGTCTCAAAAAGAAGGTAGCAACATGTACCGCTCTACAAATATCAAAAATAATTAGTACTAAACATGATAACCTAATTCAAAGAGTACAAATACGAGTCATATGTATCAACTCCAAAATGAAACTAATATATTTATTTCACAAGAAATAATTATGTGAAATTATAACATAATTCGAAATAAGGGAACAAACGAACAAATTAAATTTAACAAGAGTATCGCTGAAAGAGTACGAAATTCGTACCTGGATTAATCCGTCCATGGGCATAATATAAGGGGAAAATATGGATTTTGAGGATAATCAAAGTTGAACCTTTATATTCAACAAACAATAAAGCTATTAACTTCATTGATCAGAATCCTTCAACAGATAACATGTGTTCTTCTTAAAAAAAAATACAAACTTGTCAGACAAAAAAAACAAATTGCCTTATTGCATTGATGAACTAGCCTCAACTGCAGTTCCTTGAAATGCTCCGATTGTTGCCTTGGATTTTTTTATAATGCTTTTAAAGAAAACATACAGTGTACTACTATTACATCATATACATGTTCTCCATATGTTTAAATCAAGCTGCTAAAGTCGGACTTAATTGGAATGTATAATCATCCTCTATTAAAAGCATAATAAACCAATCCATATTATGTAAATATGTTGAACCCCTCTTGCAACAGACCAACACTAAATATAAATAACAAATTCCCTTTCGACAATCAGTATTTGTGTCAACCTTCTTTTCCCAATTTACTTGCATCAAACAAATTTTAGTAACTCAGAACATCTCTTTAAGTTAAACATCATAACTTGTTTAACAAACATGAATTTCAAGGTCGAAAAAAATGTCAGAAAAGTGTCTTCACAACCAAAAAAATAAAAATAACACCCAGAACCAAAACAAGTTTTATTATTCCAAACATCATGTTGATTTAATTTAAACCTATTACTAATTCATCAAGCACAAATTTACCATCAAATTACCCCCCAAACTCAAAAGCCAGTAAACTAATCACCTCTTAATCTATTAACCCATTATAAGTTTCTGAATATGCAACAATTAAGTAATACCCACAATTAAAGCGAATCAGATAACCTTAGCAGCACCAAGAGTGACATAAACTGGAAAATCAAATTGCAGAACTATTGGCAACTAGTATTTGCCAAATAATTTCATAATTAAAGAAAAAAAACCCACTTTCAGAAACCAAATCGAACAAGGGAAAAATCAAATACAGTAAACCGTAGAAGCAGAGTATGAGGAAAACACAAATATTTTACCTTTAATGGCGATGGTGCCCCGAGAGTTGTCGCTAGAGTCGCCGCACCAAGAGACCAAATTCTTTGTCGAGTTATATCGAATTTCTCCTCTTAGATTTTTTTTTTCTACCGCCTCATCTACTTCTTTTTTTCTTGTGCCGCTTCACGCCCAAATTTCTTTCTTACATTCGTATGAGATATAATGCAGTGCAGTTAGGTTTTATTTATTGTCTTATTATTTCTCCTAATTATAATAGGATTTATTATTACCCACATTTAATTATATTAAACCCAATAAATTTTAAGGCCCAGATTGTACTAAATTAATTTATCCATCTCTTATTTATACTTATTAGCCCACATAAATTAAATAACTAGTTTGACTCAAATAAATGACAGTCTAATTAATATGTTTTAAAATAAAATAATTTTTTTTATATAATTTTTTTTCCGGGTATTACACTTCCTTCTTTCTTTGCAAGTCAAATCTCACGCCTTTCCAATTTTATAATTAGCTTCGTAATGGGGATTAGGATGAGAAAATTCAGCTAGATTATTACTCACCATTTAGGGGGTGTATGGAATTAAGATTTTTAAAGACTTTTAAAGATTTTAAAAGTTTAGTTGTATTCAATCAAGACATTTAAAGAGTTTATAAAAATTTACTGGCATTCAATTACAACTTTTTAATGTCTTTAAAAGTTATGTGATATTGAATTAAGATTTTTACAAAGTCTATAAAAGTATTTTGGTATTCAAAAAGTCATAGATTTTTTAGATTTCTATCAAATGGTAGAGTTTGACAGACTTTAAAAAGAAAAATTATAACTATCAACCCATATCCAAAGTCTGACCTCATCCCTAAAGACTTCTACACGCTTCCAAATATTAAACACAAAGGTGGAAATTTAGATCGTCAGTAAAGAGGGAACCCAGAAATTCGCAGTGTAATACCCAGAAAAAAATAATAAAATAAAATAAATAAATAACATTTAAATTTATATTTTAAATAATTTAATTGGACTTTATCTTTTATTGGGTCAAACTAGTTATTTATTTTATATGGGCTGATAAGTATTTATTTTATTTTGTCTTTTGTCTTTTTATTAATTATACTGCATGATTTGGTAAAAGGAGCGATTATATATATATATATATATATATATATATATATATATATATATAGTAAAGCAATCAATATGATATTGAATCACACATTCACACAAAAGTGTAGATTTCGTTTTTTACGAAGAAAAAAATAAAATCATGGAGCCAATAATTGAATGATCAGAAGCCATGTAATAAATATATTATAATATATATGTATTCTAATGCTTAGATAAAATAATATTGCCAAAACTTGAAATTTTTGTATAATATGTTTTCTGAAAGTTGTGGTCATATGGAGTGGATTATTATTTATAATATATGCACTAAAAAATATAATAAATAATTTAATTGTGTAGCAAAATATTAATCTTAAATCTAATAATCTTTCAATTTTATATATTAGAAGTATACAAAAGTCTATCACAATCTTGATAAAAAGTTTATAAAAGTCTGTTACTTATTCCATGGAGTCTATAGAAGTCATTTTAAAAAAGTCTTTAAAATCTTTAAAAGTCATTAAAATCCATAAATTCTACAAAAGTTTGTCACTTAAAAAAAGACTTTAAAAATATTAATTGAATACACCCCCTAGATTATAATTTTAAATTTAGTTTCTTTGGAGAGGGAGGGGGAATATTATAAAGTAATAGTAATATTTTAGGGGATAAATACTAATAATTACTATCTCTGTTTTAAAATTAAAAATATAATTCCACGATTGTATATTAAATTTTAAAATTAGTTGACTCATAAAAGTTTATAATAAAATAAATTTATGACTAGAAGTTTTTTGTTATATACTATACAATTATAATAATTTTTTCAACTAAAATTAAATAAATTCATATTAATTTGAAGTTTATACAATATAATTTTATAATCAATTGCATCACTACTATTATAATATCAATAACCAATTAAAAAAGTTTCACATAAATAGAAAACATACTTCCTATAATGAACGAAAATAATTTCAATTATATTAATGAACGATTGTACAATTTTTATAATTTTTTTCTGTTAATATCAATAGATTTTTATAATTTTTTTCTGTTAATATAAATAGACAAAGATTTTTTTTGGTTAAATGAAAGACTGCTCGATTTTTATAATTCTTAACCCATTGTTTGTTTTTTTAGAAACAAATTACATGAGAAAAGAAGAGAGAATTAATATGTTTTCAGAACATAGTCCCATTAATGTGCAAATTTTTTTTATATGAATTCTAATAGGTGATAAAATTATAAGAAATATTTTTTAATTTATAATTAATGTGATTTAATGGGAATCAAGATTTTTAGCTTATTTATCAGACAAATTAATTAAACTAATATATAATTAGTAATTGTTTCACAAATTAATTTGAAGTCTCAGTAATGAATTTGGTCAAATGTGACCTAGATGGATATATAATTTGACATACATGAAGAAGAAGAAAGAAAGAAGAATTCACTTTATCCATTCATCTGTACTTTTAGTTGCCTAATTGGTAAGAACCATGTGGGACAGTACTAATGACCGGTATAATATGTACCGGTCCTCCCGCCAATCCTCAAACCAAATTTTGGCTAGATTCTCTCCACTCCACAAAAGTTGGGTACCCCTTGGGGCCCAAACTTTAGAGCAACTTAATTGTATATAAACTCATTCAAACTTTAATTCTTAATAGATGTGGGACTTGATTAGCTTTCTACAAATATTTATTATCATTTCCAAGGGTGATCTTTGGGTGTTAATTTCTCATTCATTACCCCATAGATTTGAGCTTCCAAATATTTAATTTTAATTTAGTCATGGAGTAGAACTCATTGATATGTGAATTCACTTCAAATAATTAATGAAACCTATTGAGAAATCAGGCTCACACAATTACACTAAGATGATAAAAAACACACTATTGTATGAGATATAAAATAATTACACAAGAATTTTACGTGAAAACCCAACTGGAAAAAGCCACGGGGGAGAGATCTCAAAAACTCACTATGAAAAATAATCTATAGATTATAAAAACTCTCTGCTGAGAAATAAACCTCTCTAACTCACTATTTGCTCAACTGAGCTTTCTCTCTAACTCTCCACACTCTTTGACACTCAAACTAGAGCTTTGCTCTCTTTTCTCTTTAAGAGATGCTCTATCAATTTTGGTGTGTTATTCCCTTCTCATTTGCTGACTATTTATAGCCCAAAAATCTGATTGTAGGCAAAGAAAAGAGAAGGCCGAAATCAGTAGGCTGGATTGTGGAAAAAAGAATGGGCGGAGACTTTGACCAAAGAAGAAAGAGGAGCCAATATTCAACAATCTCCACCTTGGCTCATATTTTTCAACTACTGTGAACTTCGTTGTGTTTGTGAATGTATCCCTCTCCCTGGATACTCCACCACGATCTCAGTATTAGATGAAGTGAATTAAGTCCAAGCAATGCTTGAACTTTTATGTTGTAACCGACTTTGTGAACATATCTGCGGCATTCTCCTTCGTGTGAACTTTGCGAACTGCAATGTCACCATTATTCAGCCACACACGAATCTTGTGATATCGAACATTGATATGTTTGGTCCTGACATGGAACACCTGGTTCTTTGCTAAATGAATAGCACTTTAACTATAACACTGAATTTGGATACTGCCTTGCTTGAAACCTAGTTCTTCAACTACTCCTTTAAGCCATAAAGCCTCCTTACTTGCCTCTACCAATGCTATATACTCAGCCTTTGTTGTTGATAATGTTACCGTAGACTGCAACACAGACCTCCAACAAATACATCATCCACAAAAGGTGTATACAAACCTTGTCGTAGATCTCCTTGCATCTAGGTCTCCAGCATAATCTGAATCAACAAACCTTGTAACCTCACTTATTGCGGTATCACGATCAAATATAAGACCATAATTGGTTGTACCTGCTAGATAATGAAAAATCCATTTCACAACATTCCAATGCTCTTTTCCTGGATTTTCCATATACCTGCTAACCACACTGACTGCATGTGAGATATCTAGCCTTGTACATACCATGGCGTACATGAGACAACATACCGCATTTTTATACGGTACTTTGGACATATACTCCACCCCATCCTCTGTATGTGGGCTCAACTGTGAAGACAATCTGAAATGTGCTGCCAAAGAGTGCTAACTGGTTTAGCATTGTTTATGTTAAACCTCTCCAAGACCTTCTTCATATATCCTTTCTGAGTTAGCCACAACTTTCCTACCTGACGATCCCTGTGAATTTCCATATCTAGGATCTTCTTGGCTGACCCAAGATCCTTCATGTCAAATTCACTGCTCAACAAATTCTTCAGCTGAAGAATATCTGACTTACTCTTTGCTGCTATCAATATGTCATCGACATATAACCTCAAGAATAATAGAGAGCCATCATCAAGGGATCTGAAATACACACATGGATCATACTCCGAACGAGAGTAACCATTAGCCACCATGAAGTTGTCAAACTTCATGTATCACTGTCTTGGGGACTACTTCAAACCATAGAGAGACTTCTTCAAACTACAAACTAAGCCCTCTTTCCCTTGTTCAACTAAACCCCTCAGGCTGCTTCATGCAGATCTTTTTTCTAAATCACCATGGAGAAAAGTTATTTTCACATCAAGTTGTTCTAACTCCATATCATGTGATGCTACAATAGATAAGATCAACCGAACTGACGTGTGTTTCACAACTGGTGAGAAGATCTCATTGTAGTCGATTCCCTTTTTCTGAGAGAATCCCTTTGCCACTAACCTGGCCTTGAATCTTTCACCTTCTTTATCAGATTGAGCTTCCTTTTTCCTAAACACCCACTTGTATCCTATAGCCTTCGATCCTTTTAGAAGTTGAACTAACTCCCAAGTCTGGTTCTTCTATAAAGAATCCATCTCTTCTACCATAGTTATTGCCCATTTATCATTATCCTCAGACTGAATAACATCTTGATAGCTAGTTGGATCTCCACTACCAGCAATCAAGGCAAAGGCAACCATGTCTTCAAACCCATATCTCTGCACTGGTTTGTTGATACGCCTTTCCCGATCTCTAACAAGATTATAGGACCTCTCTTGGGGATTTAAAGGATGATCATCTTCAATCTCTTCAGGAAGCTCCACCTCAACTGGGTGTTTCTGCAACTCACTTGTTGCAGATTCTTCATTCTCAGACTTGTTAAACATGTGTTTCTCATTGAACATCACATCTCTGCTGACAACCTTATTCTTAGATATTGGATCCCATAACCTGTATCCCTTGACTCCATCTTCATATCCAAGGAAAATACATTCTTTTGACCTTAGATAAAGCTTGGACTGTCGCTCCTCGACTGATAGATAAACATAAGTCGGACAACTAAACATTTTCATCACAGAAAAATCAACTGGTTTCCCACTCTATACCTCTTCGGGAATTTTTTAATCAATTCCAGCTGAAGGAGATTGATTTATCAGATAACATGTTGTGTTGATTGCCTCAGCCCAGAAACTCTTGGACAAACCTACATTCAACCTCATACATCTGGCACGTTCTAATAGAGTTCTGTTCATCCTCTTTGCAACCCCATTTTTCTCTGGAGTTCTTTTGACTGAGAAGTGCCTGGTGATACCTTCATCCTGGCAGAACTGTAGGAATAACCTTTCCTTGTATTCCATGCCATTATTTGATCTAAAATACTTCAGTTTCTTTCCGGTCTGATTTTCTACTTTATCTTTCCACTGCTTGAAGATTCTAAAAACCTTAGATTTCTGCTTCATAAAATACACCCACACCTTTCTGGAGTAGTCATCTATGAAGCTGACAAAAATGGCCTCCACCCATTGACGTATGCTTGATTCGCCCCCAAACATCTGAATGCACATAATTAAGTACATTCTTACTGATTCTTACTGGTATGTGCTCATGCCTTGAAGCTGACCCTCTGTTGTTTGCCGTACACACAAAACTTACAAAATTCCAAACTGCACGTTTTGACACCTTTTAGCAACTGTCTTTTGTGAAGTTCTTTCATTCCTCCTTCACTCAAATGACCAAGTCGCATGTGCCATAATTCTGTGCTATCGCTGTTGGATTTATCCTGCACAAAAATTGATGCTCCACCAGCAAATTTATCCCCTATCAACTTGTAGAGGGTGCCTGTGATGCCCCCATATTCGGACCTCCACTTGGTCACTCGAATTCGGTTCGTCACGTGCTCATGACATACAAAAATAACTAAAATATCACGTTCACAACAGAAGATCTAATTTAAAATAATATACAATGATTTATTATAATTATTCCCCCAAGTCTCGCAACCTACAGTACTTAATAGATTACATAATAATATCGAATAAAGACTTATTACATAATCCTACTTAAGCTTAAACATAGTCTTAAAAAAGTCTTGACACAACATAGAAAATTTCAACATAAAGGAACAAGCTAGTCGGTAACCTTGCCCTTGCCTTTGTCTTTTCCAGAGACATGTCCCTGTTTCGCCTTAACTGAAAGGTTTTAAATAAGCAAGGATAAGCACAAATTTCCCAACAAGTAATATACAACAAGGGTAAAGAATATAATATCACAAGTTTGAAATATCGAAGTATCATTTCTAAGATAGTTCAGAGTTTTAAAATAATATCATGAATAATAAATATCAACAATTCTTGGAATAAGAACAATGATTCAATATAAATCAATAGATATATATGAATTCAAAGACTATCAATGTATCCAAATGGATAAATAATTTATACTGAGCAGTCACTAAGAACTATTGAACATCTACTAGAATTACCAATATTAGACTGATAACCCAAAAGAATTAAGTACTATAGACTATCAGTCTATAATACACTCCCCTTACCATGTGTTGGGGTTTCCAACAACATATACTCCCCTTACCATAAGGGTTGTTGTTGGTCGATTTCGCAACCGATAAACACGCGCAAGTATACGCGGTCAACAAGTAATATAATGATAAGAGAGTTGTCGAACCCACGAGGAATTATCACTAATGATTAACCAAGTACTAACTTTAAATCACCTCAGTCTTATTTAAACATTTAATTGAAACGATAAATTATGATTATAATTAATCAAAATAACAGAAAAACAAAACATAGATATATAGATAGATAAAGAGCTAAGAACACAATATCTACACACAAGCATTTTGTCAAACACTCGGCGTGCATCACTTTGTTCAAACCTCTTAACTCACTTTTTGATCATGGCGGCCACTATGAATTGGCAATACATAAATTATGCATATACATAATCACATAAAGAACCAATTCGCATGACACCAATCAAAAAGAAAATAAATTAGAAGTTTAATTCATAACAAATAAATCAAATTATTCCAAATATTAGGTAATCATCCAATGGATCATACAAGTATCAAAGAAAAGCTAGAAGTTTAATTCAATTCCTTGCCTCCATAGGTTTTACAAATGTTGGCACTAGATCCCCAAGAATGAGTTCTAGCCACTAGAGGAAAAAGGAAGAAAGAAATGATGGCTTCCCTTAGTTGTTGGTTGAAGCTCCTCCATTGATGTTGTTGAAGCTCCCACCATTGATGCTCCTTGAAGCTCTTGAAGAACCATGGCCAAGAGCCATGGCCTCCCTCTTCTCCAAGCCGCCACCTCTCTCTCTTTTTCTCCTCTAGGTTGCAAGTAGAAGTGAAGGATTATATTTTTGGGTCATTAGGTTGAGCATTTAATAGCTGAAAATTGTCCAAAACTCGCGTCTGGCGCTGCGGCGCCATGATTTGGCTTAAACGGGGCGCTGCGGCGCGGAAAAGGGGCTGGGCTACTGCTAAGTGGCGCTGCGGCGCCGCAAATACACTAGCAAGTCGCGCTGCAGCGCCGGGCCATTTTCTACTCGGACATCTGTTGGGAAAACGGCCATTACTTCTTCATACGAACTCCGATTGAGGCGATTCAAGATGATACGGAAAGAGGAGAAGTAGATCTACAACTTTCATTCTTTGAATTCTTCGAAATAATGGCTAGATCAATGCTCAAATTGGCCTTGAAGTGACTGTTATGCAAATAGCAGTTGGTAGTTTCCAGATTTGACACCCGTTGGGAAAATGACCATAACTCTCGTATCCGAACTCCGATTGAGGCGATTCAAGATGATCCGGAAAGAGGAGACGTTGATCTACAACTTCCATTCTTGAAGTTGTGACAGATAAAGGCCGGATCATGGCTTAAATTGGGCTTTATAGGACTGCTATGTCAATGGCAAACTGAAAATGCGAATTTGGCGATTCCAACCATCGACCCAAATGACATTCCATCCAATTCCTACAAAACAAAATAAAAACACATAAAACTAATACAAATATACATAAAAGCAATATAAAACTATATTACACAACAATGCAATGAAAACACATAAAAACCAAACAAACTAGCTTAGGATTTACAAATTATCAAACTCAAAAGTACCTAATTTATGTATATAAAACACACTCATCAAATACCACCAAACTTAAATCTTTGCTTGTCCTCAAGCAAAACACTAAGAACAAAAATTATAAAAATAAATTCTAACAATCAACTACTTGAGCAATGAATCAATAAGTTTGAACAATGGCCTTAAAGATATCAAAACATGATAACTATAGAAAACTTTCAAAATGTCACAACGTCTAGGATTTCAACTTGTTTGTTAGTCATACCTTGCTTTAGATCCTTTCTCTGTGTGTGTGTGTATCCATTTACACTAAACCAATTATAGCCCGGATTAGCTTATGCAACCATATTACCTTATGAAAGAAATAAACTTCAAAAACTACATGCTTAACACATCACTCATCGCAATTGTAGACAAATCAAACATTCTAAAAATTTGATATCAAAGGACTCTTAGGTGAGTGCATTTTATGCTCCATCTTACCCTAAGTCCGCTTTTTTGGGCGAGTGCGTTTTACGCTCCATCTCACCCTAAGTCCGCTTTTATGGGCGAGTGCGTTTTACGCTCAATCTTAACCCACCGCAAGATTCTCGATATATTTTTATTTCTTTTTTTTTTCATAGGTGAGTGCGTTTTACGCTCTATCTCCCTTAAGTATGTGTTTATGAGTGAGTGCGTTTTACGCTCCATCTCAACCCACCACATGACCAATTAATCAAACCTAAGTATATTGCTTCGAGTGATGTTTAAACAAGTTCTAGAGCTTATTGATATCTTTCACAATCATTCGGTCATATAAGCCTTCTCTAAGTATACAACTAGTTCATTATAAATGGATGAGTGCTCAAAAGTAGGAGTCATATGCAAAGCAATAACCAACAATAAGTCAATCACCCAAACTAAGCAACATTTATCCATTTTTCATGAGTTATAACCTTAACAATCATTTGCCTGATTATATATTATAGCTCAATTCAAATTAAATCAATGCTCAAGAGATAACCTATACTTGAAATGCAATTAAGCCCACAAAATAAAATAAAATAAAACATATCAAAACAAAACGTAGAAGACCCCCAAACTTGAAACTGACAATGTCCTTACTAAACGCAATAAAAGAATTCAATGCAAAGAACTTCCGTGATCATTTATCAGTTGTCGCCTTCCGCAACCGACGTCTACTATTTGCTAAGATATAACATAAAATGGAAAATTTTCAAAATTTTAACTAATATGCACTACTAAACATAAAAACATCCAAATAACTGACATAATAATATAATACCAACTCAAGTACCAAGAATATCACGAGTACCCCCAAACTTAAGAAGAACATTGTCCTCAATGTAAAGATAGATAAAATTAAAACTAGAGGACTTCCCTGAGAATATGTTAATCGTCATCAACATCTTCCTCCAAGTCCTCCAAGTCGTGAGTGCCAAACTTGTTGCGCGATACTCGGTACCAGAAAGAAACACAAAACTTTACACTTTGGATTGCCTCCCAACAAGCGCTTGGTTTATAGTCTTCGACCCGACTTTATTTAAATAGAAAAAATAAGTTTAATAAAAATGTGTCATGCAAAATCGGACTGTAAGGATCCAACAGTTACGCTGAGTCTTGCACAAGAGAAATGCATTTACATACAATCTTGTCAATCCAATCTCACAAACGATAACAATAAATAGAACTGTAAGGCCCCAACTTACGCCAAGTCTTGCACAAGAGCTGCATTTACATACAGTCTTGTCAGCCTATTAATCGCAATCGAAAAACACGCGCAAATAAAATCAAACAAATAAAAGATAAATATAAGTTCAAATTAAGACTACATTGATTGAAATAAATATTGGAAAATATTAGAATAATAATTCCCCGGCAACGGCGCCAAAAACTTGTTGATCGATTTCGCAACCGATAAACACGCGCAAGTATACGCGGTCAACAAGTAATATAATGATAAGAGAGTTGTCGAACCCACGAGGAATTATCACTAATGATTAACCAAGTACTAACTTTAAATCGCCTCAGTCTTATTTAAACATTTAATTGAAACGATAAATTATGATTATAATTAATCAAAATAACAGAAAAACAAAACATAGATAGATAGATAGATAAAGAGCTAAGAACACAATATCTACACACAAGCATTTTGTCAAACACTCGGCGTGCATCACTTTGTTCAAACCTCTTAACTCTCTTTTTGATCATGGCGGCCACTATGAATTGGCAATACATAAATTATGCATATACATAATCACATAAAGAACCAATTCGCATGACACCAATCAAAAAGAAAATAAATTAGAAGTTTAATTCATAACAAATAAATCAAACTATTCCAAATATTAGGTAATCATCCAATGGATCATACAAGTATCAAAGAAAAGCTAGAAGTTTAATTCAATTCCTTGCCTCCATAGGAGTTACAAATGTTGGCACTAGATCCCCAAGAATGAGTTCTAGCCACTAGAGGAAAAAGGAAGAAAGAAATGATGGCTTCCCTTAGTTGTTGGTTGAAGCTCCTCCATTGATGTTGTTGAAGCTCCCACCATTGATGCTCTTTGAAGCTCTTGAAGAACCATGGCCAAGAGCCATGGCCGCCCTCTTCTCCAAGCCGCCACCTCTCTCTCTTTTTCTCCTCTAGGTTGCAAGTAGAAGTGAAGGATTATATTTTTGGGTCATTAGGTTGAGCATTTAATAGCTGAAAACTATCCAAAACTCGCGTCTGGAGGCTGCGGCGCCATGATTTGGCTTAAACGGGGCGCTGCGGCGCGGAAAAGGGGCTGGGCTACTGCTAAGTGGCGCTGTGGCGCCGCAAATACACTAGCAAGTCGCGCTGCAGCGCCGGGCCATTTTCTGCTCGTACATCTGTTGGGAAAATGGCCATTACTTCTTCATACGAACTCCGATTGAGGCGATTCAAGATGATACGGAAAGAGGAGAAGTAGATCTACAACTTTCATTCTTTGAATTCTTCGAAATAATGGCTAGATCAATGCTCAAATTGGCCTTGAAGTGACTGTTATGCAAATAGCAGTTGGTAGTTTCCAGATTTGACACCCGTTGGGAAAATGACCATAACTCTCGTATCCGAACTCCGATTGAGGCGATTCAAGATGATCCGGAAAGAGGAGACGTTGATCTACAACTTCCATTCTTGAAGTTTGGACAGATAAAGGCCGGATCATGGCTAAAATTGGGCTTTATAGGATTGTTATGTCAATGGCAAACTGAAAATGCGAATTTGGCGATTCCAACCATCGACCCAAATGACATTCCATCCAATTCCTACAAAACAAAATAAAAACACATAAAACTAATACAAATATACGTAAAAGCAATATAAAACTATATTACACAACAATGCAATGAAAACACATAAAAACCAAACAAACTAGCTTAGGATTTACAAATTATCAAACTCAAAAGTACCTAATTTATGTATATAAAACACACTCATCACCGACCGACCGCCAGAACATTCAACATGACAGTTCAGGATGCAGTGCAGTCTCGCGATGTGGTGTCAGGTATCATTCCGATCAATAAAGTTAATGCTTATGTATTATTTGATTCGGGTGCTACTTGTTCATTTATATCCGATGACTTTGCTAAGAACTTAGAATTGCCTAAGGATGAGTTAGAATACCCCATGAACATAGAAATTGCTAATAGAGAAGTGATCCCTGTTAAATACGTACACAAGAACTATAGGGTGGATATTAAGGGTAACATTATGAATGTAGATCTTATCCCTATTCGACTTGGAGAATTCGATGTTATCTTGGGTATGGACTGGTTATCCAATTATGGGGCTGTAATTGATTGCCAAAAGAAGCGTATTAACCTTATGATTCCATCAAAGGTTGTGTTTTATGGTAGCAAGTCGCCTAGACAAGCGAGTTGTCTGACGATGATGCAGGCCAGGAAGTTGTTAAAACAAGGTTGTGTAGGATACTTAGCTTACATAGTCGACAGTCGAAAAGAGAATCTGAAGGTAAAAGAAATACCGATTGTGAGGGACTTCGTCGACGTATTTCCAGACGATTTACCAGGACTTCCACCAGATAGAGAGGTAGATTTCGTAATCAATTTGGCGCCCGGAACTGCTCCAATATCGAAGGCACCATACTGAATGGTACCAGTAGAGATGAAGGAATTAATGGTACAACTACAAGAATTGCTGGACAAGAAGTACATTCAACCGAGCGTATCGTCGTGGGGAGCGCCGGTGTTGTTTGTGAAAAAGAAGGATGGATCGATGTGACTCTGCATTGACTATAGAGAACTAAATAAGGTCACAATTAAGAACATATATCTATTACCGAGGATCGACAACCTATTTGATCAATTGAAGGGAGCGAGATACTTTTCCAAGATAGACTTGAGAAGCGGTTATCATCAATTGAAGGTGAGGCCGGAGGATGTACCAAAGACTGCGTTCAGAACACGATACGGTCACTACGAATTTTTAGTAATGTCGTTTGGTCTTACGAATGCTCCTGCAGCATTTATGGGACTAATGAATGGTGTGTTCAAGCCGTTTTTGGACAAGTTCGTAGTGGTATTTATAGATGACATTTTGGTCTATTCGAAAACCAAAGAAGAACACGAAGAGCATTTAAGATTAACGTTGGAAGTATTGAGAAGGGAAAAGTTGTATACCAAGTTTTTGAAATGCGAATTTTGGATTGAATGAGTGTAATTTCTTGGGCACGTGATCGATAAAAATGGAATTTCGATAGATCCATCCAAAGTCGAAGCCGTGATTAACTGGGATCAGCCGAGGACGCCGTCGAAAGTACGAAGTTTTCTTGGATTGGCAGGATATTATAGAAGGTTCATACAAGACTTTTCCAAGATCGCAACTCCGTTAACAAATTTAACTCGAAAAGCTGTGAAATTTGTTTGGAAGGATAAGTGTGAGGAAAGTTTTCAAGAATTGAAGAAGAGGTTGAGTACGGCCCCTGTGTTATCTTTTTCGGATGATACAGGAAATTTTGTTGTTTATAGTGATGCATTGCATAAAGGACTTGGCTGTGTGCTGATGTAAAACGGCAAAGTCATTGCGTATGCATCACGACAATTGAAGGATTACGAGAATGGATATCCGACCCATGACTTGGAGTTAGCTGCAGTTGTTTTTGCTTTGAAAATTTGGAGGCACTATCTCTACGGGGAGAAGTGTGAAATATATACGGACCATAAGAGTCTAAAATATATTTTCACGCAGAAGGACTTGAATATGCGTCAAAGAAGGTGATTGGAGTTAATTAAGGACTACGACTGTGAGATTTTATACCATTTAGGTAAGGTGAATGTCGTTGCCGATGCCTTAAGTAGAAAGGGTCGGGAGAAGTTGATGATGTTGACTGCTCAGGACGAGCTAATTGCAGAAATGGAGAAACTGGAATTGGAAGTGAAGTATCCTATGGAGATTGATGAGAAAATATTTCAGATGCAATCTGGTATAACCCTACTGGATAAAGTTAAGGAGGCTCAGCTTCAGGACGAAGAATGTAAAAATGTGACAAAGAAGATATCTGAAGGAACTGAACCAAGATTTAAGATGGATAAGGAAGGAATACTGAGATTTGATAATAGAATTTGGGTACCGCCAGTTCAAGAGATTAAAGAAGATATTGTAAGCGAGGCTCATAGTTCACGATATTCGATTCACCCTGGTAGTACCAAGAAGTACCAAGATCTTAGACAACATTTCTGGTGGCCGAATTTGAAGCGTGATGTTGCAGAATGTGTTGCCAAGTGTCTGACCTGTCAGAAATTAAAAGCGGAACATCAGAGACCGAGTGGATTGTTACAACCGTTAGAGATCCCAGAGTGGAAATGGGAACATATTACAATGGACTTCGTGGTTGGCCTTCCGACGACTCAGAAAGGCTACGACGTAGTATGGGTTATCGTTGACCGACTGACGAAATCTGCACACTTCCTTCCGATCAAAATAAGATTCAACTTAGATCAGTTGGTGAGGCTATACATAAAAGAGATTGTTTCGAGACACGGAGTTCTGGTATCAATTATTTCAGATAGGGATCCGCGCTTCACATCAAATTTCTGGAAACGTCTTCAGGAATGCATGTGTACGCAATTGCGAATGAGTACAACTTACCACCCTCAAACAGACGGACAGAGTGAGAGAACGATTCAGACATTAGAAGATATGCTAAGAGCCTGTGTGATAGACTTTAAAGGAAATTGGGATGATCACCTACCATTAGTAGAGTTCGGTTACAACAACAGTTACCACGCTAGTATTGGAATGCCACCCTATGAAGCGTTATACGGCAGAAAGTGCAGAACTTCACTATATTGGGATGAAGTTGGCGAAAGACAACTACTAGGCCCGAAATTGGTACAACAAACAGCAGAGATAGTCAAGGTGATTCGAGCAAGATTGACAGCAGCTCAAGATAGACAGAAGAAATACGCCGATCCACACCGTAAGAATGTTGAGTTCGAACCAGGTAGTTATATGTTCTTAAAGGTCTCTCCTTGGAAAGGAAAGATTAGATTTGAAAAGAAGGGAAAATTGAGCCCAAGATTCATCGGACCCTTTGAAGTTCCGAGAAGGGTCGGAGAAGTTGCTTATGAGGTAGCCTTACATCCATCTCTAGAGAATGTCCACAATGTTTTTCATGTCTCAGTCCTACGACCCTACAAACCCGATTACAAGCACGTGATTGAATTTGAACCCCTACATTTCGACAAAGACTTATCTTACGAAGAAATTCCTGTTCAAATTGTCGACCGGAAAGAACAAGTTCTTAGAAATAAAGTAATACCTTCTGTTAAGGTAATTTGGAGGAACCACAACGCTGAAGAAGCTACATGGGAACTCGAAGAGAATATGATGGAGAATTATCCTCATTTATTTACTTAGATTGTTATATGCGATTCTGGGGACAGAATCTTTGTAAGGGGGGAGAATGTAACGGGATAAATTTTTGAATTGTGATTCTGGGGACAGAATCCTTTTAAGAGGGGAAAGATGTGACAACCGTAATTTTGTAATTTAATTTTAACATTTATTGGATTGAATAAATATGTTTCGATGAATTAATTATTAGATTCAATAATTAATTGATGAAGTTGTGATAGATAAATTTAATTATATGTGTTACATTTATTAAATTAATGTGGAGAATTTTTATTATTCGAAGTATGTAATTATGTGAGCTTATTGAATTAAAAGAAATATATTTAATAAGCCTATGTTATTTCAATTAATTAAATTATTAATTAGAGATTTAAAAATTTAATATTATTATTAAATAAGAAATTTATTTATGTGACTATGTGAATTAATGAGAATTTACTATATTAAATAAGATATTGGATTTATTTTATTATGGGTGTGACATTATTTAAAACTATATTATAAGGCTTTATTAAATTAAAGATAGATTAATTTAATTATATGTGTTACATTTATTAAATTAATGTGGAGAATTTTTATTATTCGAAGTATGTAATTATGTGAGCTTATTGAATTAAAAGAAATATATTTAATAAGCCTATGTTATTTCAATTAATTAAATTATTAATTAGAGATTTAATAATTTAATATTATTATTAAATAAGAAATTTATTTATGTGACTATGTGAATTAATGAGAATTTACTATATTAAATAAGATATTGGATTTATTTTATAATGGGTGTGACATTATTTAAAACTATATTATAAGGCTTTATTAAATTAAATGGTTTTAAAACCCATTCTTGTTAAGCCAAACTGTGGCCTTAGTGGGAGTTGAGGGCAGTTACCCATGACTAGGTAACTGGCCACAAAGCGTTAGTCGCTTTTATTTATTGAATACGTCTTCCTTCTTCATTAATTTCCTAAGTCTGACATTAAGCAGAGAGGGAAAAGATAAAGAGAGTTGAGAAATTGTTGAGTAAAGTGTGAGTTGAGTGATTGAAGAGTTTGAGAAGGGTTTCAATTCATCTCCTACTATTTCACTATACGTTTGGGTAATTTTCTTCAACCCAATTTATAATTTACGTCTTTTAAGTTTCATGAATATGACTTAAGTTTTCTGTGATTCTCTGTAATTGGGAAATTATGGTGTTATGTGAATATATGTAATAATTCGAGTTGTAAGGCATGTTTTATATATATATATATATATATATATATATATATATATATATATATATATATATATATTGTGCTTCCATATCATTGGTTTCATAAGATTATAACGTATGATTTTGGCTTGTTATTCCAAAAATTTACAGAGTACGTGATATATTTAAAGGAAAGCCGGATCCGATCATGGCGGAAACATGGGTCAAGCAAATTACTAATATATTCGATGTCTTGGGATGCACGGAGGAACAGAAGGTTCCATTCGTCACCTTTATGTTCCGTGGCGAGGCGGATTACTGGTGGGAGTCTGTGAAACGTACCCAGCCTTTCGCACTCCGCATGTCTTGGGAAACATTTCAGAAACTTTTCAACGAAAAATACTTTCCTGAAAGTATTCGCCATATGAAGGAGGTAGAGTTTATTAGACTAGAACAAAACAACATGACGGTGTCCCAATACGAGGCGAAGTTCGCAGAGTTATCCAGGTTTGCACCTCATATGGTAGAGAATGAGGAACGAATGACGAGGATGTTTCTGAGAGGTTTAAAACCCGAGATTCGGCATTATCTTATCTCTCATAAATTTTCTTTATATTCAGATGTTGTCAACAGGGCTCAATTATTAGAGCGAGATAGCGAGTACGTTCAACCAAGAGACCGCAACCTGGATCATACCGGTGACAGCAGTCATCAGAACAACGATAACCAGCGGTGAAAGAAAAATACGGACACGAGCGACAATCACTCTGGTGGTAATCGTGGCCATGAAAATAGAAGAAGCGAGTCGGGGGAGATTTTAAAAAGAGGAGATTCAACAATGACACTACGAAGACGTCAGCACCAACAGCAACTGATTTTAAGGGAGGAGAACGACCACGTATGATATAAATGTGGAAAAGAGGGACACATCAGCCCAAACTGTCCACAACAGTTCAAGGTATGCTATAATTGTGGAAAGGAAGGACATATCGCTCGAGATTGAACGGTAGCGAAACTAAGCCCAGTGGGGATGGTGACTCAAAAGGCTGTCCCAGAAAATTCAAAGTCAACGGTTCCTAGAAGAGCGTTTTTTGTGACTGGTCAGAATGCGAGGAACTCGAACGAAGTTAGCACGGGTTACTTAATTATAAATTCTTACGAAGTTTATACCTTATTAGATACTGGTTCTACCCATTTATTTATCTCTCCTACTTATACTCAACGTTTAAACTTGACTCCGGAGAAAATTAGACTTTGACTTATCTGTTGAAACTCCGTTATGAGAAACTTTCGTTACATCCATTGTTTATAAATCTTGCTTGATTCAAGTTGGCACCATCACATTACCTGTTGACCTTATCTCTTTAAAGATACTTGCTTCTGATGTGATTTTGGGGATTGATTGATTAACTACTCATCATGCCAAAATTGATTGCTTTCGTAAGGTTGTTAGTTTTCATATTCCTAAGCAACCTGTTATTCGAATTCAAGCAACCAAACCATTGAAGTCAAACACTTTCATGTCAAACCATAAAGTCATTCGTTTATTGAAAAACGGATGTCAAGTCTTTTTAGCCCATGTTATGGACTTAAACAAAAATACGTCAGATTTGAATGATATTTCTATTGTTAGTAAATTTCCTAATGTATTTCCTGAAGAATTTCTTGGCTTACTCCCAAAGTGTGATATTGAATTTTGTATCGACTTTGAACCCGGTACAAAACCCATTTCTTAAATCTCATGGCTCCTATTGAACTTCAGGAGTTAAAAATTCAACTATAGAATTTGGTACCTGAGCCTTTATCTGGTGACTTCCTTTGTGGAATGCACCGAAGCCAGACTCTCCGTAGGGGACGCCATATTCGTGCGGTAGTAAACTGATAGGTGTCATTGTGACGTGCTATCCAAGATTGGGATATGAGTCACAGTTGAGAGCAACCTAAGTCAGTAATCGAAATACATAGCTTTCTATGCTTAGCGGGTTATTATCGAAGATTTTGTGGAAAGATTTTCTCGAATCGCTACTCCATTAACGCAGCTGACTCATAGAGATACAAAATTCGAATGGAGCAAGGAATGTGGGAAGAGCTTCGAAGAACTCAATAGGAGACTCATTTCGGCACATGTTCTGATCATACTATCCTGGAAAAACGAACGTGATAGCTGACGTGTTGAGTAAAAAATCGTATACGAGTATGAATGCGATATTGTCAAAGACCCATTTCATATATCTTACAAATGATAGATATAGAGTTAAAAACTCTAGGGACTTATGTGATGATATACAAGTAGAACCGACTTTAATCGATAAAGTTAAAAATGTTCAAGCTACACACCGGAGCTGATGAATATGAAGAAGTAGGTACAAGAAGTTGTTATTCCAAAAGCGAGAATTGGCGAGGTGAGGAAAGCTCAAACCTTCGATTTATTAGTCCATTTGAAATCCTAGATCGAATAGGAATTGTGGCATATAGACTCGTTTTACCGCCAAGTATGACGCATGTTCATAAAGTTTTTCACGTATCGATGTTACGTAAATATGTGGACGACCCGAACCATGTTATTGAGTTAGAACCAGATGAGATAGCTGAAGACTTAACGTATGAAGAAGTACCTGTCAAGATTTTGGATAGGAAGGAGCATGTCCTACGCACGAAGGTCATACCACAAGTTAAAGTTTTGTGGAGAAACCATGCTATTGAGGAAATGACCTGGGAGTTGGAAACGGAAATGAAAGTGAGGTATCCTCATCTTTTCGAAACACCAGGTATATACGTCAATTTCGAGGACGAAATTTCATAAGGAGGGGAGGTTGTAAGACCCCGAATTATTAATAAATGAAATTTAATTTCCTCTATTTATTATTTTGAAATAGTAAGGGTTGATTTAATTAATGTGGTTAGTTGTGGGTAAAATGCGCAAATATTTTAAATAAACAGGTGGTTATAAAATATTCATTGTTGTCGGGGAATATTCGATTGGTCGTGGAATATTCTTACTGTCGGGGAATATTCATACGACGGCGCAGTCTTTTGTGGGCCCCATAACGGAAAGCGATTGGATGAAGAAAACGACAAGTATAAGTTATTTATAAATAACGGCGCAGTTGTTACCGTTAATATTGTTGGAATATTCGGTGGTTAAAACACAGTAATACGCGTTGTTGAACAGTTGCACACGGTATTGCACCAATTATTGATTCTTACGTAAGAATACACTACTCAATAATTGTTACAGTAATTACTGTTCAGTATTTTATTTTATTGATTCAATAATTATTGCGTTGATTTTTTATATTACTGTTATTTCAATAATTGTCACTACACATTATTTTTCATTATCGGAGCAATAATTCATATTATCTGAATAATATTATAAGATAACATTATTGGCAATGTCTAGAAAGTTCTGTCTAAGGAGAGGTTTGGTCACCTAATTGCGCGCCAGTAAGGAGAAATCTTTATTGGAAAGCCCCCTCTTTCCTGGGAACGGCCTGGTTGCCAGTACTGTGATTCTGTAATATTATTTGTGAATAATTAATTATTAATTTATATGATGAGGAAAATATTGATTTTATGTGGATATAGATGGAGAAAATTTTTAAAGTGACAATTGTTAAAAATTGATATTTTATCTTTTCTGATAAAATAATATTTTATTATATTATTATAATATAATAATGGTATTTTTTTTCAATGAATGTGGGATATATGAGTATATGAGGAGGAAGAGTATTTTTGTTACAAAAGTTGTTTAACACATATTTTGTGTGTCGGTGGACTCCATTTCTTGACTGAAATTTGATTATAGCCTGTAAAATCGTCCGTTTATGAATTTCGGTCAATTTCTGTTTAGAATTTGGAAAAATTTTCTTTTGTAAAGTTGTAGAGAATTGAATTTCCTATAAAAAAATCGCGAGATTTGAATTTTCTGATAAAAGGGCTATTTATTATGAATTATTGAAGTTCTGAAGTTCCAAAATAATTAATTTTTGGAAGTTTTATTTATGTTTTAAAAGAAAAATGTTTTTTAAATGTTTGTGGACATCTTTAACATGTGCTAGATGGCTGAAATCAGATTTTAAAGTGGGCGTAGGAATTTGTTTTATATATAATATTATTATATTCAATTTTCTGCTTTGGTGTTCTAAGTAATTTTCTATAAAATAGGGTGCTTAGGTTAGAATTGAAAATCACACCAGAAACTACAAATTTCTCTCTCTTTCTCTCTCGATAGATTGAGCGTATTCTTGTGAGTATTTTAGTACTTTGAGTATTGCTATACGGTGCAAGTTCTTTCAGCACTATATCAAGTATTCCAGTCAGAAGTACTATTCTTTCTGAGGTAAGGGATGTTATTTTCTTCTCAAATGATATTATTTCTTCAATATCATTATGCTGAAATATTGGTTGGAACTTTTTATCAAATTTAGAATTTTTTCATGTCGAGGTTACTATTCATGAGTTACTATTCACGAGTTACTATTCACGAGTACTATTCACGAAGCATGATGATATTTTTTGTGAAATTTCTATCTTTTGGTGTCAGAGTTACTATTCACGTATACAACACTATTCACGAATACGGCACTATTCACAAAAAAATTAAATTTTCGTTTTTCGTCCAAAATATCTATTATAGATACTAGCTTTGATTGTATCCATGTTTTGATCATTCTATTGAATTTTACTCCACTCTGGTTATTTATGAAGTATTTTTGAACTTGGATTATTTAAAGTACGAATCCTTAATACTTGTTCTTTTGTTTCACTGGATTCGTTTTCTTTAAAATATTTTTCATCATACTCAGTCCTAAATGATGATATTACTGAATATCTTTGGCCTGTAGTGCAAAGATGAATGATTTCTTGATGAATATCTTTGGCCCGTAGTGCAAAGATGAACAGGTGTTGAGATGAACATGACCGACTGATTAATATCTTTGGCCCGTAGTGCAAAGATGAACAGGTGTTTAGATGAACATGACCAACTGATGAGTATCTTTGGCCTGTAGTGCAAAGATGAATATTTAATTCTAGATATATATTAATTGATGTTACAGGGATAAAATATCGACGATGAACTTTTAAATTCATATATAGAAGATAGTAGTTTGCATTCTCTACTTAACTCTTCTAATGAATTGTTGTTTCCACTGCAGTTGTTGATTTAAAACTGGTTGTCTATTGTATTCTATTAGATTTTTTTCTGTTGAAGACTAACGATAATTTGTTCTATGTTATCTTAGTCATAATGTTCTTTACTGGGCTAGTTGAGCTCACCCTTTTCCTTGTTGTTCCATTTTTATTCTCAGGAGGCGAGAATGTAGCGAGTACTAGTCGGGGTGTGGAATGATGGTTCTAGAAGTTGTTCTAGTAGTCCTCACTATTATGTAAAATAGTGTATTAATAATTGTAATAAGGACTTATTTGAGTGTGGATATTGTCTAGATGACAATATTTGTATTTAAACTCACAGTTTCTATGTTGTATTAATAAAGTTGCAGTTGTTTCTGTACCATGTATTTGGTGACTCAGAATGGGTGTTGTATACCTATTTTGTGGGCGTCACAAGTTCACTCTTTCTTTCACTGTTCTCTTCAGGAAATGAGAATATAGTTGGGACGAGTCGGGGAACGGAGTGATGGTCCAGAGGATAGCATTAGTAGTCCTCACTATTCTGTGAGATAGTGTGTTAATAAATGTATTGAGGACTTATTTTGAGTTTGTATACTGTCTAGAAGACAGTGATTATATTAAAACTCACAGCTCATGTTGTATATTTAAGTTTATATTTGAATTTTGTACCATGTATTTGATGATTCAGAATAGGTGATGTATACCTATTTTAGGGGGCGTCACAGATAATATATTTTATTTTTCATAAAAAATAAAACTTATTATAATATATATATAAATATATATATATATATATAATTTAACACAAGTCTTTGAAAAACAAAACTCCTCCCGTGATAATTTTCATCAGGTTTCCCCCCTCATTTTTTCTTCCAACGTGGGCCCCACGTGTTCCCTCCACCAACATATCACCATCACAGGTGGATCCCACCATATAATATATATACTGAATAACTTTCTATCGATTATTTTGAAAAATAAGTAAATTAGGGTCCATAAAATAAGCAAAATTTACGTCAAATACTTCATAAAAATTCCCTTAATAGTTTTAACAACATTTATTCATTATTATTTTTATTCATAATATTTAACAACCAGATCATTCCCAGGTAAGAGGGGGCTTTCCAATAAGAATTTCTCCCTATTAGAGCACAATTAGGTGACCAAACCTCTCATCGACAGAACTTTCTAGATATCGTCAATATTGTAAATAATAATATGAATAACTGTATCATCTCAATTATTGATTTAATAATATATAAAATATCGACAATAATTGAATCAAATAACGTGAGATACTATGCAGCAATTACTGTAGCAATAATTGAATATAAGTGAGTGACTTCTCACGTAAGCATCAATAATTAATACCGTGTATTACTATGCAACCACACGTATTACTGTACTTTTAACACCGGGTATTTTCACAGTTAACGATAAAACTTCCGTCGTTATTTTTATAAAAAGATATTTATGTCGTTTTCTAACTCCGTCAATAATTTCGTTGTGGGGTCCACCAATGATTGTACCGTCATAAGAATATTCCCTGTTAAAATGAATATTCCTCGACCAATCGAATATTTTATGACAACTTGCATAATTTTACAAAATTTATAAATACTACCCACAACTATAACATTATATCAAATCCACACCATAATATTCAAAAATATATTTCGAGAAAAATTAATCTTTATTCATAAAAGTTGGGGTCTTACAATTACTGATAGTAATAGGATCTCAAGTTCCAAGTAGGGACTTGAGACTGGACGTAGCAACATACCAAGGGGTGTATGTTGTGAACCAGATAAATCTCTGTGCATTGTGATTAAATTTTTATTATCTTGCATGCTAATTACTAAAACTGTTAATTAATTACTAAAAATTCAAAAAGGCCTAAATATATTTTTTAACCAGTAATAATCTATTCAACCCCCTTTATAGATTACTATTGACCTTTCAAACACTTACCACAGTAAGTTTAGATTTAGGAATATGAAAAGAAATAATATACGAAGCTGCAAATGGATTTTCACCCGTCATGCGGTAATCCGTGTAGACAGATCTTTTCCACAAATAAAGAATGAGTACGAATGGTTATTCACCATGCATGCGATAATCAACGTAGACAGATTATTCTCACATATTAAAGAATGAATACGAAGGGTTATTCACCATGCATGTGGTAATCCGCGTAGACAGGTTACTCCAATAGATTAATAAAGAATGAATACGAAGGGTTATTCACCATGCATGCGGTAATCCGTGTATACAGGTTACTCCCGTAGATTAATAAAGAATGAATACAAAAAAATATCCTTTACCTTAGTAGAAAATTGGATACTGCAATAGTGAAGTAGCAAAATACTCTTTTTCTTTCTCTCTATAATTTCTCTCTTTCTATAGTTTTAGTGAATTCATAAAAAAAATGAAGAAATGAGCTTCTATTTATAGGAGAATGGACTAAATAGTAACTGATTCACGGACGGTCTAGATTGATTTACTACTAAAACCTCAACCGACGGTCCATATTTATTTACTATTAAAACCTCAACCGATGATCCATATTGATTTACTATTAAAAGCTCCACCGACGGTCTGAAAAATTAGTATATCTCCTCATGGAATAATAAGCCAAACTTACAACAAACGCCTCATGACAAATCCCTCTATTTTTATCAAAAATTGAATAAATATTTATCACAAATCACTTATCTTTAATAAACATATTTTTAATCTTTCAATAATCATTCATCATTAATATTATAACTCACAATATTGACAACTAGATCGTTCCCAGGAAAGAGGGGGCTTTTCGATAAGAATTTCTCCTTTCTGACGCGCAATTAAATAATCAAACCTCTTTCCTCGACAGAACTTTCCCTGCCCTGTTTAGCCTGTGTAGCCTGTTTACCCCCTTCACAATCATACTCAAGAAAAATCTCAACATATTCATAATCTACAACATCATTTTACATTATATGTATGTCATCATCATTTGCAAGATTTGTAAATTGCCCACAAAAAATAGTTGCAGGAAATCTGTAATATAAACCAATGACATCATTGTACCCAAAACTCTCACACCTTGTCTTCAGCTTCTCAAAATCCAATTCAAAATAAGAGATTTGAAACTTATCAATTTTTCCAAAATCATAATGAAAAACATGATGTAATCCAAATAAACCCCCATGGTGGAGTTTCACTCCCAAGGATATACAATAAAATACCATAAACATGCATTAAAAAATATATTCATTATTATTATAACATGCATTAGGATTATAACAAAGCTTGACTATGGAGGCAAAAGACGTACAATAATCTAGGGTGGAGTTACACTATCAATAATATACAATAAAATAAAATGCTTAACTATAGAACAAAAAGACAGACCACAATTACAGATGAGACAATATATAATTATTATCGGACAACATTATGACCACAACATAATACCCAAACAAGTTTATATTTATATAATAACAAACAACAGATAAAGTTCATTAAAAGAGCCACAATAGACAATGGAAAGGGATTAAATCAACAACAATAGACATGTGAAGGTAAATAAAGGGACCATAATAGACATATAAAGAGGAATAAAGGGGCAACATTAATAAAGGAGGATTTCGAGACACTTACACCATCTCCCCACCACAACTAACTTTTAGATCTTTCGATTAGCTTAAGAATGCCCCAGTACAAACTCCTAATTTGACGAAAGTTAGGAACTCTACTTTTTCTATGTACATGTGAGAAGCATAGTCGTATAGAGAAAGAGAAAGAGAAAGAACGAAATGAGATGACGATGTAACTTATAAATAATTCTTTTCTTCCAAATAAATTAAAAAACTGATTTTTTTTGGATGGTCATGTGATCAAGATTTTAAATTGGGAGGCTTTTCAAATCATCTCATTTTACCCGAAAATTAATAGGAAAATGCCCACGTGTACCTGAAGTTCACCCATGCATTTTTACCCGAAAATTAAGTCAATGAAAAGTATTTTACGGTCAAAGAAAATGTCCTCTTAAAAGTTTAGAAAACATCTTACGCTACTATTCTTTTTCCTCATCTCTTCCATCTTTCAATTCCCTCTTGTCATCTCTTCCATCTTCTTCCCTACTTTATCTCTATCATATACATAAGTTTTTTGCCCTAAAAAATTATTAAATTTTGGTAATATTTTTTTTTTCAATTATCTTTTCCATATATATACATAAGGTTTTTGCCCCAACTCTTTATGCTGCACAGATTTGGGACTTTGATTTGCGATCTCACCAATTTCACAGGTTTCTCTTCACCTCTTTATCTCCTTTCATGAGTAGTTTTAATTTGTTAATGTGATTACGGATCTGTTTTTTCTGTATATTAAAGAATCATGCACTAGAGAATCATGGTTTATGCATATACACAAAATTGTAAGGGATATCTTTAAGAATATTTGAAACTTTATTTTCTCTACCAAACAATGGAAAGTATTTTCTGATTAACAGCCAAATAGTGGAAAATATATCATTTTCATTGAAAACAATTTTTAGTGAAAATATTTTCTGAAAAATAGTTTCCTTGAAACAAACGGAGCTTAAGTAGCGTGACAAGTAACTGCAAAATTATCAGGCCTAGAACGAAATGGTACTAGAAATGTAGTTGAAGTGTTTGATGAAATGAGGTGTGTTGATGTTCATCTATCCTAGTTAATATATCAATGAAGATGAAAATTGTCTATCTCTATACATTACCCTTTTTATTTTTGAATGAAATTTAGCTTTAATTTTGAAGAAATTAAACTTTTACAATCCTTAACAGGGTTTAATCAACCTCATTCTCCGCTCAGTAACATCTGGGTAACATCTGGCTTCGAAGCTCGCCGAAGGTATGCCAAAATTTAAAATTTAACACTCTTTTTATTTTTTTGTATTACTACTTTGAGGTTTCATAAATTGAGTGAAATGATTTTACAGAGCTTAAGCATTGTAACTTGTAGTTAGAAATGTAGTTGAAGTGTTTGATGAAATGAGGCTAAGAGAATGTTCATATGTGTTGATGTTCATCTGTCCTAATTAATATACCAATGAAGATGAAAATTGTCCATCTCTATACAGTATAAAATTCGAGACTAAAAACATGGAAAGATGAAAATTACTATTTGGGGTTTCATCATGCTTTGAATGATATGAATATATGCACTCTGTGATAAATTGTGTGTTAAAAATTTTCAGATTTGTGCTTTATTTGATATTATAAGCAGTTCACTCTCATTACTCATACTGGTGCCAACACTCAGTACTGGTAGAATGCAATAAATAGTTGCAAAACTAATCTTGCAATAACAAAGTCTTCATATGATAAATTCCATAAATATAAATATCACCATATGATCAATCAAGTGAAAGTTATAGATGGCGGCATTATTCAAAATGGTAAAGTTCAAATCTTCAAATTCTTCAAAGGTACAAGTTGCTCGAGTTAATTGCTGGCTGCATTGAATTTGAGATGGAAAATGAAGACGATTTTACCTTCTGTCAGGCAGGTTTTTTCAAATTTCCTTGCTGTAAGTTAAAGATTTTTTCATTTTTTGCCTTGGCCCTGCTTATATTTGTCAAAACAAATTTATTTTTGTCAGGTTAATTCTCCTGTCAACTTAGACATGTTTGAGACACAAAAATATGTTCCAGATGTTAGCAGTGTCAGTTTAAAAGATGCACCAACCAAAGAGACTGGAACTGATCAAAATAGTGGTGTTTGGTCAAAAGATAACTCTCCAAGTACTAATACCACGCCAAAGCAGGAAACAATTGATTCATTGACTTTTAATGTTATGAATACATCATCATCAAAGCAATTGGGTTACCCTCCACAGCAAGCAACATCACAAGATACTGGAAGTTCAATGAAGGTATCCCAAGAGCCGAAGACTAAGGTGAAGAAGCTTGTGCCTCGGGCCAAAGTTCCTTTTGAGAAGGGTTATAGCCAAATGGACTGGCTTAAGCTTACTCGAACGCATCCTGACCTAGCAGGTACATACTAGCTGATAAAATTATTCCAACTTTGAAATGTGCCACTGTTTAGTTCTCTTCTTTTTTTTTAGAAAGTTGAGTGAAAGATAATAAAATAATTTCTCTGATGTTCCACAAAAGTAGAATCTAAATCAACATGGTTCAAATTGACGCATTCACCTTTACTTGGTGCTTATGCCTTTGTTTACTTAAATGCTGATGTAATAAGATTTTGAACCCTCTCCTCTACCACCAAATGAGAAGATATAAGTTTAGTTGAAGGTATCTTGGCTATAATTGTCAAATCATGAATCGTATTGTATGATACAGAAATGAAATGAAATGAAAAATGTGGTAATATATATTTAAACATATAAAACACATAATTTATTGGACATTCAAGCATATAAGCTTGACTATATATGAAAGTAGTCAAGTAAATATTATTATAGACTAAAAATAAATTCTACAGTAAGATAGTAGCCAAAATACTCTTAAATTGATTTATTAGATATTATTTTAGTAATCTTTATAGAGTAACAAGAGAAAACGAAAATTCAGATTCACCTTTTGTCTATAAAACAAAAGAGAATAATTCAAATTAATAAGTGAATATTTATGTATCTGTTTATAGAAAGTGAAGTGAAAAAGATAGAGCGACATGGTACGATACGATATCGTACGTATCGTATTGTAAGATTCTAACAACTATGATCCTGTCCTAGCAGGTGCTTACCACCAGATAAAGAATTCATCTTTGAAATGCCTCGGTAGTCGTTATTACATCCCTTCATCTTCTTGTTGAGAAAATCAAGTAAATGTTAAGAAATAGTATCATGGAAATTCCACATAAATAAAATCTCAATCAACATGCTTCACGTTGATGCATTAAGCTTACTTTGGGTGTATGCTTATATACCGATGTATCGGGATTTTGAACACTTCTGTTACCACCAAATGAGCAGTGATAACATTCCTTGATATTCATGCACTTGAGATATTCCCGCTTTAGATCTTTGTGTTTTATCTATTCTCAGTCCTTCATTTTAGACCTTCAAAATATCATGTCAAACCTGAACTCTGCATTGAGCAGTATGGAAAGGAACTCCTTTAATTTAGCCTGACAAGTTTATATTGGATGAGTCTCATGCATCATGCTCTATGATATATAGAGGCACATTCTTTTAGGCATTTAAGATCACTCTTATTTCAAAAGAATTCCTTATAGAACCAACCACAAATTACTGAGCCTGTAATAAATATTGGGCAAAGGTCCAAAAATGCCCCCCCTGACGTTTATCCCGAAATTCCACTTACATCCTGATTTTTTTTTTCCAAAAGTACTCTTGACGTTATAAAACGTAGCTCAAATATACCTTCCCGTTAAAAAAATGCCATCTAGACAAACAGATGGTAACTTTTTTTTTGATGTGGCTGACACGTCAAAAATAAAAGTTAATAATAATAAAAAATTTGTTTTCCTTCCTCTTTTCTCTCTCTCTCTCTCTCATCTCCTTCCTCCATTCTCTTTCTCCTCCGTCAAACACAACCCAACTTTAGGATTTGTCAGAACTTGGTCCATATATCCGACAACTGAAATAGGTCCTCCATGGAACTGAATACGTTAAAAACATTCAAATACTGATATTAAACACACAATATCTCATAAGATCCAGCTAGCCAAATATCTAGTAGTGCATGAAGAATATCAAAATCCAGAAATTCAAATATTTTCCCATATTCCATATGCAACAATGAAATTTCCACAAACAGTGTATCTACAACATGAAAAACAGAAGAAAGAGAAAAGCGTATCATAAACTTTGATGATGCCTTTTAGATGCTTAACAAGCTCAGAGTTTGACGATGCTTTATGAGAATGATCTGTAAAATAAAATAAAATTATCACAAACAAACTATAACACTAAAATATGTATGTATAGAAATGGAGGAGAGAGTGAACCAGGGGGTTATATAAGCCGGAGCCATCGATGGATAGTTTGGCAGAAGATTGAGGAGTGAGATTATGGGATAAGTTTGCGTCCTCTTCCTCCTCCAAGTGTTCGACGAAAGAACTCACAGGAGTTGGGGAAGACGAGGAGGAGGAACATTGTCGAAAGGAGAAGAAACAACGGCGTTGAGTCGAAGCTTGAACTACTAACCTTCTTAGCATTTTCTGGAGTCGGAAAAAGTAGTCTGTTTATCGGACTGAGAGAAGTCACTACCGGGATTGATTCTCAGCAAGAACAAAACAGGACCCAAATGTCCAACATAATGTACCAATTATGTAGTAATAGTTATCAATCCTTATTATATAATTTCGCTGTCATTGGCAAAAAAAAGAAATTAAGTTCGGAAACAGAATTATATACTCCCTCCATTCCCAAAAAACAGGGAAATGCAAAAATCAAAGCAATCTGCATAATCTTCTCACACCCACACACAAAATGACATCAACCGATTAAAATTAAGTTCGGAAAGAGAACCAAACAAAAATTTCAAAAAGATTAGGAGCTCAAACATCATCAAATCATCTAAAAATCAACCCTAAAATTTTGAAGTTCTGTTAAATTGCGAAACTAAAAAAACCTAAAATCTTGCTTCAAATCCCATCAGATCATTCCATTAGAGCTTGCAAATGATTGGGCTTCCCCCCCCCCCCCCCCAACAAATTTCGAGTAGAATTAGACCAAAATCAGTAACAAAAAGCTCAAAATAATGATCAAATCTCACCTCAAAAGTATGATAGCGAGCACGTATCGCGGAGGTAATTTTTAGCCAATTTTTTCATTAATTTAGGTTCAAATCTGATGAAGAGTAAGTAGTGAAAGGCTGATGTGGCTTTGATTTATATACAAATCTTAATTTGTGGGGTTTTGATTTGGGGGTTTTTTGATCATGGAGGTTTCATATGACAGATGAAAAAATTGGAGGAAGGAGATGAGAGAGAGAAAAGAGGAGAAAGAAGGAAAACAAATTTTTTATTATTATTAACTTTTATTTTTGACACGTGTAAGTCAAATAAAAAGAGTTAACATTTGTTTGTCTAGCTGACATTTTTTTAACGGGAAGGGTATATTTGAGCTACGTTTTATAACGTCAAGTGTAGTTTTGAAAAAAAAAAGTTCAGGGTGTAAGTGGGATTTCGGGGTAAACGCCAGGGGCATTTTTGGACTTTTGCCCAATAAATATTTCTATGAGTTGCAAGGACATTGCGTTTTGCTCTGTCCCCTTTCATCAACCCCTTGAAAAGTTTTGTTATGTAAGGGCGAGCATGCCTTGAAACATGTCCCATCATGCTGACAATTGATGGGGATCGATGATTTATTTGTCTTATTTATTTTGTTTATTTCATTATTATGGACTTGTTTTAATTAGTTGGGTTATTTTAATCACTTGTTTTAGTTAGTTGGGATATTTTTGTCCTTTTGTTCTCCAAGTCCAATTTAGGGTGGTTTTGTTTACAAGTACCGATGTAATGCTCCTTGGGAAGTTATTCTGGATATATAATTATTATTAGCTTTTCTTATATCGTGGAGATATTTTCTAGAGTTAATAGATACCGAGTTGAAACTCTAAACCCTAGAATTTAAGCGTAGAGTTTAGATTCTAGACTTATTCATATATTAATCAATTGCAGAATTCAGTTTATAACTTGTCCTACATCATTTGTGGTATCAAAGCATAAGGTTTCTCCATTAATTTTTCAGTTTTTTTGGAGATTTTGGATTTTCAAAAAAAAAAAAAAATCAATGCCGGAATTGCTGTTCATCGCCGGAGTTACTGTTCATTGCAGGTAGTTTACTGGGAAAAAAAGGCGGAGAAGAAGAATGGCTGCTTGTGGCGGCTGCTTGATGATTGTGGTAATAAGAAAATATGGTAACCCTAATATTATAAATATATTTCCAAAATTGCAATTTAAACCCATGGTTTTCTTTTCTTTTCAATTTTAGCCCCGTAGTTTATACACTTTTCACTTGTACCCTTTCGTCATTTCTAAATCAGCTCCTACACTTTTTGAATTCATACCTTAGCCCTTATTCTTTATTTTCCTTTCAGTTAGGCCCATAACTTATCAAAAAAACACCCAATGTTTCAAGCCACTAGAGAATTGATTGTCGAAGCAAAAGTGTATATTAGGTTTCTTGACGATGAAAGTGATCGAATATACTACCTTATTAATGCATGGTCATAGATATTTGAAACACAAGCAAGAAGAGCTTAGATGGGATATGGTTGAAGCACAAAATTACCTTGAAAAATTGGAACGTCGATTTCAAGATGAAAAAAGGAAAGTTGATGCAATGAAACGTCAACAAGCTGAAGCAAGGAAACTTCAACAAGTTGAAGCAAGAGAGGCCACACAAAGAGTGATTTCTAAATGTTCTTCTATAAAAGATGTCATATCTTTATTAAAAGATGACATATCTTCTATAAAAGACCTTATTGATTTGCGAGCACATCTTCAAGCAGAGCAAGAGAAAGAAAAAGAGGATGTTCTAAATTTTTGGGCTACAGACAGTTGTGATGTGTCCATGGAAATTCTTGAAGTTCCAAAAGTTGAACCAGAGATTCTGTATGAGGAACAAATTGAGGAAACATTTAACGTTGCTTTGGAGTTGTTCGTTACCGAGGAAAGGACGATTCGAGAAGTTGATCCAATCCAAGTTGACATTGTTGACTTCTATGTTCCAGAAAGCTTATTTTCAGCGCCTTTGAATACGAAAGTGATGCTCTCATCAATTCTCTTTCCAAATTTTTTTGAGCCTTGTGATGATGTTGTCAAAGGTTCCAAAATGTTCTTCCGTTGCGGAGGAATTCATTGCTTATTCTTTCATATTATAGAACTCGAGGTCGAGTTTTCTCCAACAAGAGGAGAATGATGGGGACTCTAAGTCAAAGACAAAGAAGAGATTTTTTATATTTATTATTTGGAGTTTTTATTATGTTTAATATAAAAGTTGTTGATGTGATTTATATATTTTATTTATTAGTGGGGATTTAGGGATATTAATAAGTAATTAGGAATTTTTAATATTTAGTAAGGGTACCTTATTCTTTTAGTACTTTTATTATTCTCCTAGTAACATTAGGGTTTTAAGTCTATTTAAATAGTGATGTAATCCCCACAAGTCTTTTAGACTACAGATTATTGATATTGAAATTGATTATTTCATTCATACCGTAGAGGTATCCTAATCCCACCGTAGATGTATTTTATCTATCTTGGTGTTGATACGTGGAGTGGATACACTTGAGAGATTCTAGCTGTCTAAACGTGGAGTTTAGATCCTAGTTTATTTTCCGTTAATTCTTCATCCCAGATCTGTCCTACATCAACAACCTTTTCAATGAGATGCTGATGCAACTCCCTTTGAATCTTGCTTTAATGTTGTTAGAATAACCTGGTTTAGGGTAGATGGTATCCACTTCAGGGCATGAGCCTGGCATGCCAAGTTTAAGTTGTGCCTAGTGCTATGGTTTTCTCATTTTCCTTTTGTAACTGATTCCACTGCTATACTATTTTTTTTTGCCTCATATGAAGAATCTCCTTGCCATTGAAGTAGTAAGACACTGCTGGATCCATATTTTTGAAATTTGGGAATAAGAATTTACTTTGTCTGAGAAATGATAAGGTTGATGGTCTATTGCTAGGGTACTACCGTCTGCTCATTTTCCTTTTGTAACTGATTCCACTGCTATACTGTCAGGACCTGGGGTTATTCCTGGCAGAGATATATAGCAGAGATTTAATCGAGAGAAGCCATAGAAAATAGGGTCAGAATCAAGTTAGAAGAAGAAGATAACTGAGGTTGGAAAAGAATGGGAGGAAGAAGCAAAACTGTGACTCAAATTATTTCACGTTCTCAGAATTTCATAGTCAAAAATAATGTTTACACCGCTGTAGTTGTCACGTTTTTTGCAATAATAGCCAACTGAACTTTTAAAAATTGCAATTTCCCGATTGAACTAGTTAAAATTGTGAAATTATACCATTCTGTCAAATTATTTGGACGGAAGCTAACTTTTTTCCTATGTGGCAGCTAATTGTTTTTTTAAAAATCAACAACAATTACGTGGAAAAAGGAAAAAATTAAAAACTTGAAAAGGGGGAGTTTCTTTAATTAAAAGATTAATAGTTTCCAACTCATTTTCTTTTATATTGTTTCCTTATTATATCTTTTGTTTGTTTCGCTCTCATCTCCATCTCCTTCATGACTATCATGGCTGCCATGAGTTGTTTCCTGTTAGGAATGCCACAAACCCAACTTTGATTTTGCTTTCATATCCATCAAGTTGGTTATAAAACCACAAACCTAGTTTGAAATTTCATCTGTCATGGCTAAAATCACAAAAGCTTCATATTTGGATTTGTATTTTGAGAACAATAAACTTCAGATCTGAAAAAAGATAGATGATGGGTTAGCTATTTAATTAGCCCATAACTTATTGGGTGGAAGATGGATGATAGATTGAAAAAATAATATTTGAAATTTCTTTTGGCTTAGCTAAAATCACAAAAGATTAAGATCTGGGTTTGTATTTTGATTACCAAAAACATCAGATCTAGAAGAAGATGGATGATATTTTTACTTTGTTTTAATTTTTTGTTTTTTTTAGTTGATTCACTTGAACTTTCCTATTGGGTCATATAGTCATCTGGTTTGGATATGTTTTCCACATCATTTTTCTTTTTATTCCAACTGGTCACGTATGAAAAGGAGAGCTTGATTTAGACGGCCGTTTGATTAATTTGACATAGTTGGTAGATTGCATTTTAAAGTTTAGTTGGTTAATTGCAGTTTTTTTATTCAGTGACCTATTGCACAAAGTGTGTCAACTACAATGGGGTAAATGTTATTTTTACCGAATTTCATACATCATAATAGTTTGTCTTTCATTTATCACATCAGCTACTATTTATCAAATCCATTTTGTTCTACCGGTCCAATTTACCTGTCCATGTCCGTGTAAAAGGACTCTTTATTGAGTCTAAGCAAAAGACTAGTTTGCCTTTCAATTAACTTCTTTTTGGAACCATATAGCATAAAGCTACTTTCTAGAAACTAATTGACACTATAACCAACATTATTTACTGTTATATCCCTACCTATATTATACTGGGCTTGACATATACTAAAAAATCTTTACCTCGTATGGAGAAGCTTCTTGCCATTGATATAGTAAGATAGTTCTGGATCCATAATTTTGAAATTTGGGAACAGGAATTTATTTGTTTAAGAAATGATAGGGTTGATGGTATATTGCTCGGACACTGTTTGCTTATGGTAGTAAATCTTCATGTTTTGCCTCATATCCATGCTGGCACCTCACCGCACTTCTTTCCTGTTTTAGGACACTGTTTCCATTTAGGACTTCAAGATTCTTCTCGTAAACATTGATGGACATAGCCCAACTTTGAACTCTTTAACAATCTTATGAATAACATTGTATATCTTGTGGCATATATTATCTGTAACTTTGGATAACTTCTCTATTTCATGGACTAAGTAAATAAATCTTGGCATACATGTTTTGTTATAAACTATACATAGTATGTGGATGTGTAGATTCATTCCTCCCATCTTTATTGTAATGATCTTTCAGTTTTTGAAACTCATGACCTTTGAGTTTTGAAAACTATTTATGTTCATGTACCTATAAATAGAAGCATTGTAAAGAGAATGATAGATATAAAAATACAATGAGAATGCTCTCTTTTCCACTAATCATCATTGTTCTTAATATTTAGTATATTTTTATAACACGTTATCAGCACGATTCTCTACCCAATTTTGGAAAAAAGTTCTCTCAACTCACTATAAGTATTGTGTCATTACAATTAAATTTGAAATACATAAAAATTTTGTTTTAACAAAAGACGCGTGGGACAATAATGAAAATGGACAACTCTGAAGTTTCTGAGAAAACAAATTACGTAAGTACACTACTTTTGTGATGTAGTAGTATTAGTATAAACAAATAATCATTCCACCTCCCAATTCTCCCACTTTGAAAGTGACTAGAGAAGGGTAAATATTTTTATTGTCTTCTTATAAATTTATACTTAGTTATTTAATTTCTTACGTAATTATATATTTATATAGATGTCAAATCTTATGAATTTGAATTTTATGTCCTTGATATATCTCGAGAAAAAATTACTTGTCATGGACTCTCGATACTGATATTCATATAAAGACAACTTTGGAGATATAATTAAGATTGACAATCATGCATCCCTGTAGGATCATACAAAATCAATTATTTTTATTCGTCATCTCCATGAAAAAAATATTGATAAAGACATGTTAGAAAAAATATTTACTATATCTCATGTCTCGAATATGCTCCTTGACTAGCAATATTGAGAGTGCAAGTTCACAATATATTCCCTGAAGAGATAAAAGAAATTATGTTTCTAGATGTGATATCATTTCTTCTAGTGGCTGAACAAATAATGAGTTTTTGCTTAAAAATTACCAATCTCGTCCAACCGGTTCTACTCCATTCCCTGAAGTGAATGGAACCTCATTTGATAAACATAGAGCATATTATGGTTGTGGTCATGGGCGTGGGCGTGAAAGGAACAATCAATATAGAAAAGAGAATGCATATGTTGTACTTCTAAACATTTGGTAGATTTGTACCATGCCTCCATAAAAGAAAAAATGGAAGGTAATAGAAACAAATTTTAACGATCATAATGATCTTGAAGATCACATGAATTATCTTGGCTTTCCAAATGGAGTGGATATAACTCATTTTGATGTCTCTGATTTCCTTGAGGATGTTGATGGAAATGTTTATACCAATCAATTATTTTTATTTCATTATATTATGACATTATAATAAGTATTTTTATTTTGATCTGTTTTATTTATGTTTGAAGTTATAATTGTTTAATTTATGTTTTACATATATGAAGATGTATGGGCCAGAAGCTCATCAAACTTAATTAAATGTTCTAGAAGAGCGATTATTTATCAAACTTAATTGATGTCTATGGAATAGCGATTATAATGTTACCAAATTAAGGGCACGAAACTTTGTATTGATGATACTTTGTATTCTTCTGAAGCAAGCAGAAATTTGTTCAGTTTTAAGAATATACGTTACAATGGTTGTTATCATATTAAAACCAATAACGAAGGCAGTGAAGATTATTATTATTATTTTTTATATGTTACCTCAATATTATTAGGCCAGAAGCTCATATTAGAAAAACTGTATATTTTCTCTTATGAGATATATTATACTACAATGAGAACAATTGAAACAAATGTTGCAATACACCAGAAGTGTTTAGATTCAAAGGTTTTTATGATTTGGCATGATTGTATTGGTCATCAAGGATCAATAATGATGTGTCGAATTATTGAAAACTCCCACGGACATCCCTTAAAGAACTAGAAAATTCATTTACCTACTGATTATCCTTGTAATGCATGTTATCAAAGTAAATTAATTACCAAACCATCACATTTAAAGATTGTTATTAAGTGTTCATATTTCTTAGAAAGAATTCAAGGTGATCAATTTGAACCAATACACCCACCATGTGTGGTTCATTCAAGTATTTTATGGTTTTAATTGATGCATTAACCAGATGGTCACATGTATGTTTACTTTTAACTAGAAATATTGCATTTCCTATGCTTCTTGCTCAAATAATTAGGTTGCGAGTACAATTTCCTGATTATATAACTAGGAAAATTTATTTAGATAATGCTGGTAAAATTCACATCTCAAGCTTTTGATTAATATTGCATGTTAATTGGAATTTATGTTAAACATCATATTGCACATACACATACTCAAAATGGTATAGCTGAATCAATTTTCAAGAGATTTTAAATTATTGCTCGACCTTTGATTATGAAATCAAAATTATCAGTTTATGCTTGGAGTTATGTTATTTTACATGCTGCATCATAACCTCAATAAGTGATATTTTTAAGGTATATTTTGAGGATTGTTATTTTAATGAAACAGTCTTCCCATGATTAGGGGGAGAAAAGTCGCTGCCTAAGCACGACGTGAGATCGTTGCCTGAAGCACGATGAGGGAGATTACTTGAAATTTTTTGTCGTTATCTCATCTTGTTCCTCGTACAAATCAATGTGAACTAGAAGTTCAAAGATTATTCATTTGCAATTCATTGCAAATCAATTACCAGAAGTATTCACTGATAATAAGAAAATAGTGAAATCTTATATTCCAGCTACTAATACTCCAGTAGGGATTGAAGTCCTTGTAGGACAATCAGTTAATACAACAACAAATGAATCAAAGGACCTATCGGTGTTAAAGATAAAATTTCGCGGAAGAGAAAAGTACAATAAAAACAAGTTGCATCCTATAAAGAGGATATACCCATGAAATAGGACATATGACATAGAAATAATTGATCTATCCAAAACTTAAGAACAAAAATCTCCTGTAAAAAAAATTCTTGAAGAATTATCCTCTGAAGAGGATCAGGTACCTGAAAATAACGAGATCTCGATACATTATGTACATACAAGAGAAGTAATTGGATAAAAATAAAATTATTGTCGATAACATATTTTTATATAAAGTTGCTATTGATATTACCAGAAGTAATGATCATGAATATGAACCACAAACCGTTGATGAATGTTAACGTTGAAATGATTGGCCAATGTGAAATGAGGCGATTCAAGTAGAACTAAATTCACAAAGTAAACGTGAAGTTTTTAGACCTGTAGTCCGAACACCTAAAGGTGTGATACCTGTTGAATACAAATGAGTATTTGTACGAAATAAGAAAAATGAAATTATATGGTACAAAATGCAACTTGTAGCACAAGGTTTCTCGCAAAGACCTAATATTGATTATGAAGAAACATATGCTCATGTAATGGACACAATTACATTCAGATTTTTATTTAGCTTGGTAGAAAAAGATAATTTAGAAATGGGATTATTAGATGTTGTTACAGCATATCTGTATGGATCATTAGATAATGATATCTACATGAAAATCTCTGAAGGATATAAAATGTCTGAAACATATAATTCTACATCTCGAAGTATGTATTCCATCAAGCTACAAAGATCCTTATATGGGTTAAAGCAATCCGGACGCATGTAGTATAATTGTCTTAGTAAATATCTTTTGAAAGAAGGATTTGAGAATAATCCAATTTGTGCATGCGTTTTTATCAAAAGATCAGAAGCTCTAAGTATTGATGTTCATGTCCCTATAAATAGAAGCATTGTAAAGAGAATGGTAGATATAAAAATACAATGAGAATGCTCTCACTTTTCCACTAATCATCATTGTTCTTAATATTTAGTATATTTTTATAACAGTTTTGCATTAATGTATGTCTTTGTTGGAGTGAGCTCAGTTTTAGTCTTAATGCGAGTGCATGAACTACATGGGAATGCTTATGCTATAATTTTTTGTTAATTATCTATAAAATAGTTGCCCAATCTGATATTACTTACTGGATTCAAATGCAGGCATTCTTGGTACTTGAATTAAATTTATACGAAAGAGATTTGATTGTCACAAGAATTGTGGTTATCAAGTTATTAACCTTATATTTTTCAAACTAAATCCTTGTGAGAAAGCTAATCTAGTTGAGAATGTTGTTTTGTTCCATTTAAGGATTAAAGGGACAATCTAATAAGAGGCTTATATCCTTGAAAGAAGTTAAGCTACACCAAACAGAAGGCTCCATGTGGACTGTTCTTAAGGGTCGTGTTTACAATATAGCACCTTACATGAAGTTCCATCCAGGAGGTACATTTGTTATTTTATGCTACACAAGTTTTAAAAACTAGTATACAGTTTTTGTTCATTAACAGCTTTATTTAATAGATACTTGTTTACTATGCTTTTATTCCCTGCTTCCACGGTTGATGAGTCATAATTTCTTGGAACAGATTCTTTCACTGCTTTAGATGCTATATGAATACGTTGTACTTGTTTTGAATTGATCGGTTGCTGCTTGTTCATGTCATCTGTATTGTCTGTTAATTATAAAGACTTGAAGTCTTTCTTTTTAATTCTAGATTATCTTTGTTTGTCAAAAAATAAAATTCTAAATTATCTTTATTAAATTTGGACTACTTATGAAATAAATGGAAAAAGAGGGTACATGTTCAGGGAATTTGAGTTTGGCCTTCCAATATTTCATGTTTTAACTTTTCACCTATTGGAATCTAATAAAACAGATGGTATTTTGTAAGCATTGTTTGCTTTGAAGATAATTCAACTTTTCTCTTCTTCTTTATCCTTTTCATTTTTCTATACTGTAAGTCAAGACTTGAATAATGTAAAGGTACATATCATTTCTAAAATGGAATTTGAGTTTATGGTACATTCTTCATTTCAGTAAAATCCTTAATTGATGTATGTGTTTCTTTGAAAATATACACTATTGGTGCGAGCTGACAATATATATCTCTTTATATGTTGAAAAAGATTATTTCGAGCTTGAATTGGTTAGCGAATTGCCTTTCTTTTAATTTGATTTAGAATAAATATTGTAAAATCCATGGTATGTCATGCATTTTCACTTACCCTTAGACTGTACTTTAGCCATTTGGTTTTGGATCGGATTTGCGACAGTTCTTTTTTATGTAATTTTATTCTCTTTCATGTTATATTAAAATATAAATCATGAATAAAACAATCTACCTATGTTATGCCTTATCATGAAGCTGTTGGGAATTAAGTCGATGCAAACCACACAATAAAATAAAGAAAGATGAAACAACTAAAGATTTAATGTGGAAAACCCTTAAAAAGGGAAAAATCAGTCCAAACTCCGAATTTCCACTATATCAAAATAATAGGCACAATAATCCTCCCAAATTTTACGCCCTATAACTTGAGGTTCCACAATACCGCGACACAACTTTTTTGCGCGGACTAAAAGTTGCAAAACCCTTGTACCCACAATACAACTTTTTTGCACGGAATATAAAAGTTGCAAAAACCCTCTCCCTCACACAAACACAAAACCCACTCACACCCTCTTTCAATTCTTAGGATGTTACATGATTTTTAATTGTGCCACACTTCAAAAACTCAACATAATACTCTATTTATAGAGTTCCACAATTCTTCTTTTCCTATTCAAAATAGGATACTTACAAAATAAAACTCCTACCAAAAATAAGATTACTTCTCATAATTGAACTCCAACATATAATAAATAAATATCTTTATTTCCATAATAACAATTCTTTTCTGAATAGGATTCGAGGAGTAACTCAACAATTCCTCCCTCAACTCGAATCCCCGAATACTTCAACTTTATATCTGAATAGGATTTGAGGAGTACTCCAACAATTCCTCCCTCGACTCGAATATGTAAACACTTCAATTTCATCACTTTCACCATTGTAGTTGTCACCATCATCCACATCATTTGTATAATCCGCATCATTTGCATCCTCTGTACAATCCGCATCATCCGCATTATCTGTTTTATCTACATTATCCACGTCATTGACTTGCATTATAGTTACCATCATCATCATCATCTTCCTTTTTAACATTATCAACTTCTTTAATAGCATCACCATCAACACCATCATCATCATCTTCCTTTTTAACATTATCAACTTTTTTAATAGCACCACCATCAACATCGTTGTCTTCATCTTCATTATCATCTCCATTATTTTCATCATCAAGCGACTGCAACGGCAATCCTCCATAACTGCAAAATCTCTTATTCATCCCATCATGATGAAACTCGACTTCAAGTCCATAATTCTTCACTCTTTATTTGTCACACCAATGCGACTAATTCCTCCCTACCTCAGATCCAATCAACCTAGCTCTTGATACCATTTGTTGGAAATTAAGTCGACGCAAACCACACAATAAAATAAAGAAAGATGAAATAACTCAAGATTTAATGTGAAAAACCCTTAAAAGGAAAAAATCACATGTCAAACTCTAAAACTCCACTATATCAAAGTAATGAGCTTACAATAATCCTCCCAAGTTTTACGCCCTGAAACTTGAGATTGCACAATACCGCGACACAACTTTTGCACAGACTAAAAACTGCAATACCCTCCTACCCACAATAACTTTTTTTGCACGGAATATAAAAGTTGCAAAAACTCTCTTCCTCACACAAACACAAAACTCACTCACACCCTCTTTCAACTCTTAGGATGCTACATGATTTTTGATTGTGCTACACTTCAAAAACTCAACATAATACTTTATTTATAGAGTACCCACAATTCTCTTCTTCCTATTCAAAATAGGACACTTACAAAATAAAACTCCTACCAAAAATAAGATTCCTTCTCATAATTGGACTCCAGCATATAATAAATATCCTATTAAAAATAGGATATCTTTATTTTCATAATAGCAATTATTTTCTGAATAGGATTCGAGGAGTAACCCAGTAGAAGCCTCCTCTTGATTGCTTCATTTAACATTATATTTTTGCCGGGGGTATCTTGTACTTATAGGTAGTACAACATGCCGGAAACGTCAGTCAAACAATGGTGTATCATATATTAGAGAAATACCCATTTTTAGTATATATATATAGCAGTTATTTTAATCTCTTTTCCTTGCCTTTTTCTCTGTGCATCTATCAACCTTTTATGGATATCTTGTCTCCGATTTTGTGCCTTCAATTTGATTCAAAACAGTCCGAGGATTTTGGATATGGGTCTTTTATTGATGTAGAATTTATGATCAGGGTTTTCTTGAACACAATTTCATTAAATTGGCCTTCAACTAACTATTCCCAAATGCAGCTTTGCGACAGGGCCAAAGCCATGCTACAAAAGCTTAACTTGTAAAAATTACTCCCTACATCCCATTATATCTGACGTTCTAGAGAGTTTTTTTCTTCCCAAAATATTTGACGTTCTACAAAACCAAAAATATTTTGTCTATTTGTTTCCTTTTCTACCCTTCCTTCTCCACCACAATTAATGGCTATTTTCTCTGTTTTCAAAAAACAGTTCAAATTCTATTCTTTAATTAGGAGAGAAAATTAGGAGAGAGTGTGAAATCAAGTTTTGTGTTAATGGAGAATTAAATGAGATCACAGTATTAATTAAGGGTAAAATAGTAAAACTACATCTATTCTTAATTTATGTGAAAATCTCTAGAACGTCAGATATAATGGGATGGAGGGAGTATAATTTATGGGGCAAACGGATGGTATTGTTGCATTATAAGGTGTCCAAAGATGGTTTTTCGGTGGACCTTTTTTCATAAAAATCTTTTGACACAGATATATGGTAGCTAAAAGGATTATTAATGGACAAATTGCAAAACTGTCCCCTCACGTTGACACTGAATTGTAATATAGATGCTAAAGTTTCAATTTTTGCAATGTTATAACAAATGTTTCATTTTTTTGTAAAACTGTCCATTTTGACCAATTTTGGGCAAAATAAGTCAATCATGTGCATATCACTCGGGTGTTGGACAAACACCTTCAAACAGAGGGGTAAAACCGTTAAAAATAATAATGACAAAAATGACTATTTTCCCGTTAAGCACTTGATATACACATTTTTGACTAAATTTGACCAAAATTGGTCAGATGGCACAATTTTGCAAAAAATTAAAACATTGGTTATGACATTGCAAAAATTGAAATGTTAGTGTTTATATTGCAATTCAGTATCAAAATAAGGGGACAATTTTGCAATTTGCCCATTATCAATTAGTTACGTTATATTACATTATTGTTCAGAGATAAATCAATATAATTATCTTTTGATTGTATTATGTAGACTATTCTAAAACTTTAAACTATAGTTGTAGATAATTATAAATGTGTTTTGTTTCTCTTTTAAATTAAGTTACTTAAATTATATTATAATAATTAGGGTTTTCCGTCTTCTATATAAACTGATGTAGTCTTGGTTATTATTTGTAGTTGATTTATTATTACTTGAAATTAAAAATTTGTGTTTTCGTGTGAGTTTCTGCGATTCCCAGCCTATTTTGCTTCTTCACCCCTTCTTTCTCATTCTTAATTTTAATTCTAAACCTGCCTAAGTATCAACCTTTCTGTTTGACCCGTCTCTCTGAAGAAGGTACAGGTCTCATATTCTCCCAAAATACAAAACATACTACCCTCAAACATAGATTGTTTTTTTATGCTGACATATACCAGATCTACATTGACAATACTAAGATTACTGTCAGTTGTTCACTGGGTCAAACTTCTTGGATTCTCTTATTATGAGAGTTGGACTTTGTTTAAGTGAGGGTTCCTTCATGTTACACCTGATGCACAGTTCCATCCTTCATCTTTCCTAGCTTAGTTATGCCATCACTTGGTGCTCTTTAAGTTGGATGCTTTATTATTTATTATTCTGGTTCAGATAGTGCTTTGGTCTCATTGTGGTTCATCTTGATTTCATTATTTATTTCCTGGTTGCAATAATCTTTAATATCTCTGGGCAAGCTGTGGCCATTTGTCAGTTATCTGAGACTGCCTTTCGGCTCTTGGTGCAACAGTTCTATCCTTCGTCTTTTCAAGCTTAGAGATGCCATCTCTTGGTACTCTTCAAGTTGGATGCTTTCGTATTTATTATTCTGGTTCAGATAGTGCTTTGGTCTCATTGTGGTTTATCTTGATTTCATTATTTATTTCCTGGTTGCAATAATCTTTAATATCTCTGGGCAAGCTGTGGCCATTTCTCAATTATCTTACACTGCCTTTCTGCTCTTTTCAGGATTTTTGTTGCTAATGATCTGTAGCCTTTTCATTTATAAGAAGTCGTTACTTGTGATTGTTTTAGAAGTACTGTCTTTTTGTATTTCCAATAAGCTGAATATGGTTTTTTATACTCCTTTTCTCAGGTGTTGATTTACTAATGAAGGCAGTTGGAAAAGACTGTACAACTTTATTCAGTATCCTTAAATTTTGTTGACTAATTTATACAACTTAAGCCATCAGATTAGATATTCTTCTAGAGTTTCTTATATATCTCTACTACTCTGGTACAGTTTAGCATTTTATAAATTCTTCTAGCTGAATTCAGTTTAGCATTTTATAAATTCTTCAAGCTGAATTCCAAGGCTATGTTTGTTTGCAAAAATGATGGGTGAGATATACTATTTGTACTAATTTACTACCATTTCGGACTATTTTATCTCATGATTAGTCCGTTATTTAATCGCTAGACTATTTTTGAGGTCATTTGATATGTCAAAAGATATAATGCCACTTTTCTATTTGAGATTATAATTCATCATCAAATGGCCTTAGAAATGATTAAATAACGTCCATTGGACTAAATAATGGACTAATCATATGATAAATAGTCCGGAATAAATTCTTCAAGTAGAAGTCCAAGGCTATGTTTGTTTGCAAAAATGATAGGTGGGATAGGAGTATTTGTACTTCAAGTATTATTCCCTATTTAACATCTATAGAGAATATTATCATTGGGGTGACCTTATATTATTTGTTAGATATTTTGTACCTTCAAAGTGAGTAAAGAAATCAACTGTCCATGATTGTCATGCTAAAAGATTTCCTGTTCTATGCGTAATTGGTTCTTACTTTTTCTGTTCAGTAGCTGTAAATTGTAACCCTTAACTTTATTCAGACAAGTACCATGCTTGGGTGAACGCTGAGTTCTTATTGGAAAAGTGCCTTGTTGGTATTTTAGATGATAGCCAGTGAAAAGGTGATTTCTGAGAAACAAGAAATAGTAGGGGTCTTCCCCATTTATTATTACAACTTTACAAGCAGGTGATGAAAAAGACATGCTTCTCCAATGTAAGCCGCAAGGCAATAATACCATTATGTTTCATTTTTGGTAATATTTGTGTTTTTGTAGATGTTTAATTTGAACGAGGTTGGCATTCTTAGATATGCTGCTCCGATTCAAGATCATGCTCGACTTGGTAGCTAAACGAACTTTATTCAAACTTTATTTTATACTCAATAAATTTTGTGAACCAAATCTGAGCAACTTAATACTTGGTTCGACTCGGTTTATTTACACCGTTAGGGACAAGTATGTATACGGTTCATATTTTCAGTAGAATTTGTATTTGCCTTCAAATGTTCTAGCAGGGTAAGTATTTGGACAGTTAAATACAATTATACAAATGATAATTGAGGTTTGAAATATAACATTTTATTTATCGAGGATCATGTATTTGTGCATCTAGCAATCACTTGATTAACAACGGAGAACCTTAACTTGATCTAGAACCACAGTAAGGAAGGAAGATAAGTATTGATCGCAATTAATAATTAGGACAATTTTAATATCAAAGTGTGTTTAATAATCTGTCATGATTTATATATTTATAATAAAAAAAGAAACTCTAACAATCCTATGCCCATTAACAATTGGGTTTCTAAATAAATAACCCAATACTAAAATAAACCAATAAACCAATAAATAACAAGTCTACAAATTAAATAAATAAATAACTAAATAGTGAATTATCCACGAGGATGATGTCTCATGAATCGATCCCTATCAACAATTCTTTGAAATGACTCAAACGAGGAATGCATAAATACCTTGCTCTCATATGTTGTAGTAATTTGCGTGACATTTTTTATTTCAGGTGGATTGGGAAAAGACAACCCTTGACAAAATTATTTTTGTTGAATTACATAATTTAAGTTTGAGAGCTATTTAGATCTAGTGATTGCTTTTTGACGAAATCATTTCATACTTCACGATTAGTTCATTGCCTTGTGGTGATATTCTATTATCCCACATCTCAACTGCCCCCAGGTTAGAGAGGAGTGCAGCATTGACACCATTAGACATTGTTGCAAGAAGAAGCTAACAAGCATAAGCTCCATCAGGGTAAGCCACCGCAGCCCTTTTCCTTTCCATTCAATTCCATTTCAAGTTTCATTTGATGGAAAACCAACTGTTAGTGGTTATAGATCTAATAAGAGTTGTGATGGCTGTTATGTTGCTATTGTTGTTGTTGTGCTAGGTAAATTAAGCCAAAAGGGGCTGGAAAATGGATAAGAAAGTGATTGTTTTATGTAAACCAAAAACCTTGCATACCATCTGTTTGATAAAATGCTAGACTAGGGGTTGTTGTAGTGTCAAGGTATTCTAACTGTAAATTAAAGTCCAAAATGATGTTTAGTTGTTAAAATAATATGTGCTATACTTCAAGTATGCTCTATACATAAGTATAACATGTCTTAAAGATCCTTGTATACCATGATGGCTTTGTTAATGAACAAAACAAAGTAGATTTGGACTGTTAATTAGGAGTTCGTTTATGATTGACTTGCCATGCTTCTAAGGTTGTTTTCATGCTATACATGGTGTCTAAATGTGCTAAACCTTGAAGGTTAATGGGAGTGTAATTATGTAGCTTTGTCAAATGATAAAAGAGCTAAAACAGGGCAGTCTGGGCCTGCTGAATCAGGCTAGACCAGGCCACTGTTTTGGTGTGCTTGAAAGCTAGCTGAAATGCCTATTTAAGGTCTGATAAGGGTGTAAACTGCTTGGTGCCACTCGGATCAAAGCTATGCATGATAAAGGTTATGTGTAACCAAGCTATTTTATTAAATAGGTTGTAAAACCATGTTTTCTTGTGGAAATTAAAAGCCTATTAGGAGCTGTTTTGAACAAAAGCTAGAAGCCTTTCATTTAGATGTTTTAAACCATGAACATATACTCCCTCCGTCCTCCGTCCTCCGTCCCAGGATAAAAGTTTTGGTCGACTTTTTACGCATATTATGAAAGAGGATAAAATGACAAAATTGTCCATATTTAAATTCTCATTTAATTGGTTAGTTTTTTGTACATTATTAGTGATGTTCCATAAATATGCATAGAGAATAGAAATATAACAATTAATAATAAGGGTATTATAGACAAATTATTGTAAAAAAATATATCATTTAAGGTAAGTAGACATTTAACTTGGGACTACCTAAAATAGTAATAAAGACTTTTATCCTGGGATGGAGGGAGTAGTATATAGCAATTATATGATGTGATAATGTTATAAATTGAAGGTTTGGGAACTGTTATGATAATTTAAGTGTTAAACCATGCTTTAAATGCTTTGAATGAACTGTTTTGGGTATTAGAAAGACAACTAACTTTTACAAGTATGTAATGATTATGTTATAATGATGTTTTAAGGATTGCTTGAATGCCTAGAAGTTCCCTTAGTCTTGTTTTGGAACTATTTGAGAGTTAAGAGTCAAAACTATGCTTAAAATTCAAATTTGGGGATTGTTTTGGTCAAGTTAAATTTCTGAACTTATGAGTCAGTAAAGAGACCATGAAATGTCCATAAGGGGTATTTAAAAAGTATTACTTAACTTAGTTAAGGTCTATGTTATGTGTGGTTCAAATTCATATCTAAAAATCAATGAATGTAAGCTTTAAAATAGAAATTAGCACCTAAATGAAGAACCACCATACCCGGGTTATATAGACAAGTTTCAATAGTTATGACATAAGTAAACTAGTCAAGTTAAAGAAATCAAGTCTAAACTGTTTTGAGCATTAAACTTGTGAAAAATCATATTTTAAGCTAAAAAGTGGATTGTTTTGGGAAATTTTGAGTATCTGAACTTATAAGACTGTAATGAACTCATATAAAGTTACTAATGCATGCTTGTAATAATTCCCAATCATCATTACAATCATTGCCAAGACCAAACCTAGCAAGAAAACTAAGTTATGGTCTATCTTTCAAGCCTAAAGTTGGCTTTAATAGGTCATAATTGGCTGGATGACTAAATAAAGTGAGGTGATGATTAAAGTAGCCTCAGTCAATTAAAATACACATGCCTAGACTATCCAAATAGCCAAAATTGGAGAAAAATGGAAAAGTGTCAAAAACAATTTTTGCAAAAAAGTGTGAAAACATGTCAGTTTAAGCCCTGTTTTGAGAAGCCTAATTGACATGATTAGGAAACCTAAACCTTGATTAAAATACCTTGATGTATGGTCTAGAAGTAGGTTAACTGGTTGAGCCAATAACCTAACCTAAAAATTCAAACAAATCACCAAACTAGCCTATAAAATTGCTCAAACTGCAATTTCAGCAGATTTTTCTAAGCTTGAAATTTGAGATTTTGTCATTTTACTTAAAACCCAATTTCACCTTAGACAAGTGAGTTAGAGGTATACTAGGCTATTCCAACTGTTGGAATGCTAATGTACACAAGAACTTGAGAAATTAGTATGTAAAAGCTTGAAAAAACTAGGTTTAAAGGGTCAAAACCAAATCTATGCTTAGCAAAGTCAAGGAAATGCTTAAAATAGTCTTAACTAGTAATAATTTAAGTGTGAGAATGAACCCAAGAGGCCATAAATGAAATTGGCAAGAATTGACCAAAGTTGGTAAAACTAAAAACTGTGGTGAAATCACCTAGTTTGAGCATCAATTTCAAAAAGCTCAGAAAGCTTGCTTGAGGACCTAAACCAATACAAAAATACTTTGATATATAGTCTATATATATGTACATAGTTTAGGTCTAAAAGCCTAATACAAAAATTCATAAAAATCTCTGAAGTAGCCTTGAAAATCACAAAGTGCAGTTTTGCCTAGTGACTTTGTTGAAACAGCCCTGTTAAGGGTTGCTTTTATAAGGCATGGCTTGATAGTTTTAATGACCTAAACCATGGATAAAATACTTTGCTATGGGGTCTATAAGATTGCATAAACGGAGAACTAAAAAGGCTACTATAGAAATTATTAAAAATCCTCAAAAGTACCTCAAAAATCATATTTTTGTGGTTTTGAGTTATGTTGTAAAAGTGAATTTTAAAGCTTATAAATGTCATAACATGACTTCAGATGCAAATTGAAGTGTATAATGATCAAAAAGTTGTACCATGCTATGTTTAGAGTAAAATGAGCATGTTTACGAATGTATAGAAACTAAGTTTTGTGATGTATACTATGTGTGTATAATTACAAAGTGATGAACGAATGCTATATGCATAATCTAAGACGAAGGAACTTAGATGAGAAATGTTTAACCAAGTGTGATATGTTGAAATAGTGTGATACACACACAATACGTACACTACAAGTGCGATAAGTTAGCACATGTGGTGATGAAAGGAAAATAAAACTAAGTTTTATAAATAATAAAGTCGAATGTCTATATTATTAGATATAAAGAGAATTCAAGGAAGCTAATAAGTCAAGTTAAGGTTTTAAAGTAAGATCACACTAATAGTCAAACTTTGACTGATGATGTGTTTTGTTATCAATCTCACCTATAGTGTAGGTTGTACAGGGAACGCAGAAGTTAGTGTAATGGTAAAACCCTGGTCCAAGCAAGTTTTTCAGAATTTATTTTTTTTGTGTGAACTTTATAGTTGTTATATGCAAGTACTTCTTGTATTGCATGTACTTCTTATGATTAGTTTGAGATGTGCACTATGTGTTATACTGTGATATAAATCTATTGAATCAAATTGATGGTTGAAGTTGATTGAGTTGTGGAAACTCGCTATATTGCAATATGAGGTATATGATAAACTATGAGGCATGAATATATGTCAAGCATGATAAATATGAAGCATGTAGAAATGCAAAACATGAAGAAGGTAAAGTATGTTTGAATTGTGATTTATATGTTATGCGATAACTGTTAAACTTGCTGAGTAACGTAGTTGCTCACCCTTGCTATAAATAATTTTTTCAGCTAAACCAGATCGAATCGAAGGATTCAAGATAGACAAAGGAAAAAGAAGAAGTATTGATTAAAGTTGTATAGTTTTAGCTATACTAGATAACATGCATATGATATATTGTAATTGGATAGTCAAGGAACATTGCATATAAGAACAGTTATGGTTGCGAGTATATGGATACATAAAATCAATATATCGAGATGAACATATTGTTTATAACTTGAACTGTATAAATTAAATCAAGATGATTTACAAGTATAATACCAGGTTGTAATGGTTATAAATTCTGGAAGTGGAAGGAATTAATGTATTAATTGGTAACTAAGCAAAAGGTTGTATTCATTATTTTATGAATAAAGGTTATAAATATTTAGATAAGGGTTGTACCGTAATGCACCAAGCTCGAGGTTCAAGGTGGGGTTTGGGGGCGTTACACTTAGTCTGAATAAGTTCTATAGTGGAGTAGTCGAAACAACTGGCATATTTTGCAATTTAATAAATTTAGGAATATTAAGAACATGCAACTTTAGAAATAACATTCTGTTCAATGAACTTACCATACATTGTGAGTTCAAAAACTTGTCATAATAATAATATGAGTTCAGGAACTCGCCATAGCTGTAATTACTCAGAAAATTCTATGTAATATTCAATTATTATAATGTCAAATTTTGAGTATAATTTTTTTTTTGTTTATACTTGATTGTTGTGGCCTTATAATTATTTACTACTTAATAATATGTAAGTATTTTAACTCGTGTATGGTAAAGGGAGGAAGAATGGTATACCTTATTATAATGGTATTTAAACATCAATAAGAAAAGCTAACATGACTTAATTAGGAAAGATTCTTGATATGAAGCTATCTATGTGTTCAAAGAATTAATTATATTAAGATATTATTTAAATTACATGGAACCACAATTTTTAATGATGTGTGTGTGCTAGTTACTTTTGCTAGCCTAATCAATTGTGGAGATAAAACTCATGAATACTTGTATGGATTGAAATTCCACATTTAAATATGGGGCTACCTTAATTTGTCGTGTGTTTGAAAATGTGCTACATTAATTTTAGGAACAATTACATTTTATAGTACATTTAAAAACATAATTACAATAAAAGTGCACTCATTAAATATTTACACAATTAATATCTTTAAAATTTTATTTTCATTATTAGTACATATTTATACTTCCTTAATTTAGAGGATTCCTTATTCAAACAAAGCAGACATCCAACACATATATAATTAATTTTTTACACCCATACATCCAACATACATATATGATAAACAGTAGGTTATATAGAAAGGGTACGACCTGATTGATAGAGAAAGGGAAAAGGGATTGAGAATTGAGGAGAGAGAAACGGCCATAAGAGGACTACTCAACATCAATTATAAAACAGAGCAACTAAGCTCCAAATCAATCATCAATTGTTCTCTCCCCAATCTGGTTGATAAAACCCAACAAACCCATGAATCAATCCTTACCCATTTGACCCATTCGCTTCTTGTTGAGATCTTGCCTTCCAATCCCCCCAAATGGGCGTCTCTGTTCGATTCAAAATACTGCAAATTTATTCGTCGTCTTCTCCGACGATATACGAAGGCGAAGCCCTCTACTTTTCTGAGTATTTTTGTGAGAGAGGCATGCAGAATGTTTGGCTTTAAACCGAAAAAGTAAAGGATGAATTCATCTTCTTGCAGTAAACATTTTTTATTCTATGCCTCCATCAAATTCACGCCGCCTCTTTTAGAACATTGATTAGAGTTGTGCCCATCATGTTATGTTTTCTATTGCAATTTATTTTTTATGAATATTTGGTTACCCACAAAAATTAAAATTGTTACCTTTGTACGAAGGTTTGGCTACCAACTGCAACATATTCATAATAACCTTTTAAAAATAAAATTATTTTGAATATGGTGCAGTTGGTAGCCAAACCTTCATACAAAGGTAACCATTTTAGTTTTTGTGGGTAACCAAATATTCATAAAAAAAAGTTATCTTGATATAAAGGTTTGGTTACATTGGTATAAATGTTTGGTTACCTTGGTACGAAGGGTTGGTTATCAATATTACATTACACATCACTCTCTTATCTCTCTCTTTCCTATGAAGTGTTCTATTTTTTATTTACCTTCATGAAATTGGTTGCCAAACTTTTAGACCAAGGTAACAAATTCATACTGCATGTGTGAAGGTAGATTTGGTTGCCTTGGTATAAATGTTTGGTTACTTTGGTATAAATGTTTGGTTACCTTGATACGAAAATTTGATTATCAATATTACAATGTCTGTATATGTATATACATTGATATCTTGCTATATATAGTTGTAATTAATATGGTTGCATATTTGATTAGTTATTACATGATTTTGAAACCAAAATTTTGTAGGCACTTGTTCCTGGATTGAGTTTGACGGAGGAGATAACGCCAGAGAGTTATAAAGTTCATGATGTTCCTAAATCAGAATTTGGATTTGTTTTAGTTGCTAGATCCCAAATATTTGAATTTGAATTTGAATTATTAGTTATAACAGTTATTTCTCCTTGATTTTAGGTTTCTTTATTAATGTGAATTGTACTATTTTTGTAATATGGGTCCTAAAAACACTCCTTTGTAATTATTTAATTGATGCACTTTTTTTATAATTATTTTCTATTTGTTGTTTACTTATGTAAAGGACCCTTAATATTAGTGTTATGAACTCTTGCTATTCTAAAAGAAGTGTAATGAGCCCAAATTTAAATCTAGTCACTGCCTTGCTCCAAGCCCAATCCGGCAGCTGCATTGAGTATAATAAGGAGACTGTTAGTCTATTAAAATAAGCAGGCAGTTAAATTTCTGGTCGGTTAGTAAGAGAGCTGTGAGATGACTTGACCATTAGTTAGTAGTTAACTAGTACCTTAGTTAATTGGCATTGGATAGGCAGTTAGCTAGTTGTTGATATTGGTTAGTAGCTAGGAATGTAGTAGTTGATTGCTTGGAGCTAAATGAACTGCAGGGGCCAAGTAGAGCTGTGTTAGGGAGTTAATAGGGGTCACTGAAGGAGCTATATGGCGGAGATATGAGTTTAGAATTAGGAGGGGAAAGACGAGTAATATACTTTGTTAGTGTGTGACTTACCTAAGCTGAAATTGTTTACTTGATAAGTTGACAAATTATGATGTCAATTAACCTTGTTTTGAATTATATTTTAGAATGATATCTGAAACACAGGAGATGAGCAATGGAAAAATTATGATACAGAAGAAATAATCGGGAAGGTACAATCCAAAAAGAAAGTAAGGTATTTTCATCTCTTCGAAATACCAGGTACGTACGTAAATTTCGAGGGCGAAATTTCATAAAGAGAGGAGATTGTGAGACCCCGAATTTTATGAAATAAAAGTATTCAATTTTTCTATTTTGGTGAATATTGAAATTGATAAAAGTTTAAGTTAAGGGTGACATTTGAAAATTTTTCAAAGTAAGTGATGATGAAGTTTTGTTTTATTAGTATTATTAATGTAATAAAATAGAAAAACTTTTTATATAAAACAGAATACTTTTATAAAGTTATTCGTTTTATTAGGCTAGTAGTAAAATTTTTTTATATAAAACAGAATACTTTTATAAAGTTATCTGTTTTATTATACAATAATTAGAATATATTATATTTTATTATGCATAGTGTTTGCATAGTGACTGCATAGTGTTTGCATAGTAAAATCTTTTTATATAAAACAAAATACTTTTATAAAGTTATTCGTTTTATTAGATTATAAATAGAATATATTATATTTTATTTAAAAGATTTTGCTTTAAATATGGACCATCCGATTAAAAATAAATCAATCTGGACCGTTCATGAATTAGTTACTATGCAGTCCATTCTTCTATAAATAGAAGCTCATTCCTTCATTATTTCTTACGAATTCACTGAAACTCTAGAGAGAGAAACTATAGAGAGTACTTCTTTTGTAATCTCGAGTGTATTTCTTTAGAGTTTAAGAAAGCTTTGAGCGTAGAAGATGGTGCAAGTTTTCTTTAAGTATATTCCCGCCCTACCGGTCGGAATACTCTTCTTTCAAAGGTAAGAGATATTATTTGTTGTACTCGTAAGGGGTATTATTTCTTTCGTATTCATGAAGAGAACTTATGTTATTCTATTCTTTATTATTCTGTTGAAATAACATGTATACGTAGTATACTTGGTGAAATTCTTCTGTTATTCTATTATTTATTATTCTGTTGGAATAACCTGTATACGTAGTATACTTGGTGAAATTCTTCTGTTATTCCATTCTTTATTATTCTGTTGGAATATCTTATCTGTGCGTTTTACGCCGGACCTGGTTCCGTTATTTATTATTCTATTGGAATAATCTGTCTATGCGAAGTACCACATGCATGGTGATTTCTGTTGTTATTCCATTCTTTATTATTCTATTAAAATATCCTGTCTGTGCGTTTTACGCCGGACCTGGTTCCGTCTTTATTATTCTGTTGGGAATAACCTGTCTGTGCGGTCTCTATCGCATGCATGGTGAATCCTTCGGTTATTCCATTCTTTATTATTCTGTTGGAATAACCTGTCTATGTGGATTACCACATGCATGGTGAATGATCCTTTGTATTCATTCCTTATTAAATTATGAAAATGATCTGTATACGTGGATTACCGCATGGCGGGTGAAAATTCATTTGCTGTTTCATATATTCTTTATTATACTCAGTTGGTTAAAGTTTTGACTTCTATACTCCATGAAATTAGTGGAATATCCTTAATATTTGCGCTTCATCTAGTATCTTTTAATGGAAATATTCTTCTGAGCATTCTTGAATTTTACTCTACAAAGAAGTATCATGTGACAATTTGGACATTATTGAGTTCAGGATAAATTAACTTATAAATCTTTAAAATTTATTATTGAACTTGTTTTATTGAATTATTATGTCATTGTCATGATGAGTTATGTTGGTTATTATGTGAAAATATGAAAGTTTCTTAGAAATCACAAAAGGTAGAAAATCAGATTTTGGTGAAAATGGAACATGAAATTCAATTGACCATATCTCCTATTATATTTTGAATTTTTGAGTGTGGTCAAGTTCTAGAGTTAGATCTATGAGTTTTGTAGCATCTCCAAGTGGAATCACTGGAAAAGGTGTTGTAGATTTTCGTGTGTAATAATTTTAGTAAAAGATGATAAAGCTGGAAAATTACCGAAATGCTACTGTCCATATTTTGTAAGGGCTGTTTTGGCCACTTAATTTGTGAGAAAAATTCTGGCATTTTGGGACATGAAAATATATGGTATAAAGTACCTCCTGTCCAAAAATGCTTCATTCCGACTTAAAATGAGCAAGTTATGACAATTTCAATATTTAGGTTTTTCCGACGAAAAACTCTATAACCGGAGTTCTATAACTCCGATGACCATGAAATTTAAACTGGAAGATCACGTTAACATGTGTAAGATCCTGCCAAGATTTGGGAATTTCTGGAGTTAACCTTGAGGTAGCTAATTTTTTAAGGAATTAATTAGAAAATAATTTTTGAAAAATAGTAAATGAATTTTAAAATTTCCGAGAAAAATATATGTTCATTATGGGACTATATTCTACTAAATCCCAAAAAAGAAATGTTTTTGGGACTGCTTTGATATTTTTCATGAAAATGGTTTAGCTACGAGCATATGAGTTAAATATGTTATGTGAAGTAACAAAGTTGAAAAATAGGATTTTATGGCTTGGAAATCCTATATAAAGTATATGCATATTTTTGATGAGGGATTTAATCATTGGTGATGAAATCTTATGAGTATGACATTTTTGAATGATTAAATGCATTATTTGGTAAAATGTAAACAATAGAAATAAATTGTTTATAAGTTTAAGAAGTGATTAAAATATTGTTATGATATTAATAATATTAGATTATAAGTGGTTGATAATATTTGGATAAATTTAAAGTCTTTAATATTTATCCTTGTTTTCGTTTGATTAATACTTATATTATCGTCATCATCCTCATGTATATATTATGTTGAAAGTCATCTGTGGCCTGTAGTGTATAGATGGACTTGGTATGATTATGACCAGGGATTATTCGGTATTATCATGACCGTAATGTTACAAATGATGTGAAAAAAGTCTTCATTGGCCGTAGTGCATTGATGAACAGTTTTTGGTATGATTATGACTATGAATTCTCTCCGGCCAATGGTGCAAAGTTGAATTGTTTTATGGCATGATCATGACCGTTGATGAAAACATGATTATCTTTGGCCCGTAGTACATGGATAATTCGTGGTCGTGATACTAAAAGAATATCCTTGGCCTATAGTGCATGGATGAATTGATGATGTGGATTAATTATTGAGCTGAGTCTCAACAATGAAATATTAATTCATGGATGTGATAATAATAAATATCCTTGGCCGTAGTGCATGGATAATTCATGGATGTGATAATAATGAATATCCTTGGCCGTAGTGCATGAATAACTCATGGATGTGATATTAACGAATATCCTTGGCCGTAGTGCAGAGGTGATTCAATGATGTGGATTATTTATTAAGCTGAGTCTCAGCGATAAAATATTGATAATAAGCTTTTAAATTCGTAGAAGATAGTAGATATCATGCTTTACTTGACTCTTCTAAAATACAGTTGTATGTCTTTGGCCTGTAGTGCAAAGATGAATTGTTAATGAATATCTTTGGCCGTAGTGCAAAGATGAATTTATTAGTATGATTATGAGCAGGGATTGTGATTTGGTATAACCATGATTTTTGATGTTTCAGGTGAAGATATGTGATGAAAATTATCTTCGTCCTGGGTGCGAAAAAGAATTCAGAATCACAATTATGATTATGAGTTATTCATATGATTGTGGACAGGAATTGTTGATTAATATTACAGGGATAAAATATTATTGGTGGACTTTTAACATGGAGAAGATAATAGACCTAATGGTCTATTTGACTCTTTTAATGGATTGCTCGTTCCGCTGCAGCTATGGCTTGAAAAGTTTTATCATCTACCATATGTTCTAAATCTCTGATTTATTATTGACAAAAGCTATTGATAATTTAATTATCTTTAGTTATGATATTCTTTACTGGGCTAGTTGTGCTCACCCTGTTGTGCTCACCCTTTTGCTTCACAATTTCTTTCAGGTAATAAGAGTGTAGCTGGGTCGAGCGGGGATAACAGGGGAATAGAACGGTGGTCTATAGCTGTTGAGGTTCTCTCTAAATAGTATGGAAATAATTTTATTGAGAACTTTAGATAAGTGTGTCGTATTGTATACGTCATTTGATATTTAATTTTGGTGAATCGAATAGGGTGAGGCGAACCCAACTTTGGAAGGGTGTTTTGTCACTATCATACAAGATGTGTAATGACATACAACCTCGTGTTATCATAAGACAGGATTGTGCACATCCACTTGCTGAGTATATCTACGAGCACTACTTATATGATCTTGGAGTTTATTTGAAATATAATTTTCACTTTGAGACAGTGGAGATAGTTATATGTCAAGAGAAGACTCACCATTGGAAGGAACATGATAGTAATCTTCTCGTTTTTCTTTGGGGTCTATTGGGTCAACCAAGGATAATTCTCTGGACATGATATCTATCATAACTTAGATTCATGGCCTCCTATGTACGAAGGTTTCCTTGAGCACTTTCCAAAGATTTTAATTTCAAAAACAGTTTTTGACTGTACCTTTATGTAATGTGCAATTGTGACATGAGTCAGAGTTGATATATGTATTTGTATTTAAACTCACAGTATACATGTCGTTGTATTTTGCACGACAGTTGTATAAATGAAGTTGTATTTGATTTTTATAGTGTATTTTCTGGCGACTCAAGATGAGTGATGTTTACCTATTTTGGGGGCGTCACATGCAGGCTACTCAGCGGAAAGATAATCTATTAAAAGTTTAAACGACGGGAGAGACAAGTATATCGAACTTCTTTCTTAAATAAATTTATCTTTTTCAAGTTATTCAATTATTGAACTGTAATACTTCAAATTCAGTTGTTCTATGATATTGAAAGTATGTCAATGCCATTATTTCGGCTAGACAAATGTTGAGATATATTGATATTATTCATTCATGAAAATCTCATTTAATATTCTCCAAACCATTTTGTTGTGGAGCGAACTCTTATATAATATTGTGAATGAACAACCCTTTTATAGAGGCATATGATACCGGACATATGATTCCGAAGGACATGTAATGTGTCATTAGACTGTTATGTTGTGCACAATATAGGGTACTTGGGCTGATCGCCTAAAGTAAAAGTCTAGGGTATATTCAGTTTTTATTAGTATCTATTTATATCAATGAATTGTAGTTTTAGTACTGTCAATTCTAGTACAGAGTTCATTTGACCTTACAACATGTTAAATCTTCATTTTTAAACTCAAAGCTTTTAAAGAACTGTTCTGCTCAGTATCTCATGAATTATAATTCCTTTATTATAAATATTTTTGTTCCATTATATTCAAATGTCAATTTCCTTGCTGAGCAAGCTTTTGTTCACCCTTGTGTTGAATATAATGTTTTTAGTTAAAATCGAGAACGTTAGTACTTCCGGGAAGGATAAGGGAAAAAGGCAAGTTGCGGAGTAATATGTTTTTAAGCGTCTGTGCTTAACTATGTTTAAGAACTATTGTAATGATTACCTTTGGTATTATATTTATGTAATATTATTTGGTATTGTATTATGTTACGGTCTATAGAACCTTGGATCTAAGTTAATATTAATATGTAATCGAAGACAGTTTTAAGTTAGTATTATGATGAGATGAATGGATATGATAGTATTGTGAGCACCAAACTCGAGGTAAAGGTAACCCGGATTTGGGGTGTCACATGTTGGTATCAGAACTGTTAGGTTATAAACCTTAAGAATGGGGAAAAGCCTTAGTATTATGAACTTAACAGAAGTAGTTAAACTCATTTCGTGTATAAGTGATGAATTGTGAAAATTCATCTAAAAGAATATAATAACAAATAGAATTTTAACTTATGTGATATGTGAGCATATAGAAATGTTATATAGAGACTTATTAAGTTTGTTAATATGGTAGAGTGAAGAAAGAATTAATCCGAGACCTAGTTGAGGATAAGGAAGAGATGGTAGTTACTGAGCCTGTTCAGAAAGCTACCACAACGAACGGGGAATTTGAGATAGAGACTGATCCCGAAGGGAATCCTGAGTAACACTTAGGGAATTTTTGTGATGGACCCCACAATGAAGAAGTAGACTTAATCATGGAACTAATGAACTAGAACGTGAACCTTGAGTAAAAGATCCAAGCACTGGAGGAGGGAAAAGATAGAACATCATACATCGCAACTAGGAATGTAAAGTTGAAACAGAAGCTGTTTAAAATTTTCTAACAGAGGGAGGCTTTTAGGCATGAGAATGAGGCCTTAAAGCAAGAGATAGAAGTCATGAGAGCAGAGGAAGAGGCTATTTGAGTCTATTGAGGGGAGGAAATAGCCGACAGGCTATAGATGGAACACCAAAAAGAGTGGCATGCTCCATCATGTGATTTGGTTCTTAGGTGTATATATGTATGTAGGTTTTAGTATGTAGTGTACACACTAGTTAGTTGCACCCCATCTTTTGTGATATTAGGGGTATACTTTTGGAAGCCAACTTTTGTAGTTAAGGGTAGTATGATGTAAATCCCGACTGTATGTAGTCAGGTGAGATAATGATGTTTATAGCAGTATGCACCCAAAAGATGTAATGTGCGGAGCACAACTCGAAATTGCATATGAATATGAACATATTTATTTGGGTGTTATGATTAAATTATGGGTCGAAAATGACGTATATGGTATAAGTAATAATTAAAAGAGAGACTGTTGTTGAAAGGTCTCTAAGGAAACTATGAGTTTTTAGTAGAACAGTCACGCGGGATATTTTTGTAACTCGATAGATGAATAAATTATGAAGTATTAGAATAAAGGAAGTAGACATATCTCAAAGAAAGTTGGAGTATTGAGGAATTTGCTCAACGGTTACAATTAACCAAGAAAGACTAAATCGTCCTTTGAACATAGAGATCACAAATAAGGAAGTTATCCCGTAACTCATGTACATGAAAAGTGTAGTATGGATATAAGGGTTCATAAGTTTTTGGTAGATTTAATTCCCATCTGATTAGGTTAGTTTGACGTAATATTAGGAATGGATTGGTTGTATAACCATGGGGCAGTGATTGACTATCAAAAGAAATGTATAAACCTTCAGACTCCTAGTAAGTCTAAAATCATATTTTATGGTAGCAAATCGCCGAGACAGTCATGTTGTGATGATAATGTAGGCCAAGAAGTTACTATGAAAATGGTGTGTTTGTTATTCAACCCATGTAGTTAACACCAAAGAATGGGATTGAAAATAGAACAAATACCAATAGTAAGGAAATTCACTGATGTATTTCCAGAAGAGTCGACAGGACTACCACTAGATCGGGATCTAGTTCGTGATAGATTTAGTGTCGGGTATAGTGCCAATCTCAAAATTCATGTACCGAATGGCTCCAGTAGAGATGAAAGAACTAATTATTCAATTATAGGACTTGTTAGACAAAAAGTACATTTAACCGAGTTTGTCTCCCTGTGGAGCACCTATATTGTTAGTTAAAAAGAAAGATGGATCATTGCAACTGTGTATCGATTATCGGGAATTGAATAAAGTCACGATCAAGAATAAGTACCCATTATCAAGAATCGTTGATCTTTTCGATCAACAAAAAGGAGCTCATTATTTTTTAAAGATAGATTTGCGAACGAGTTATCACCAATTGAAAGAGAGAAAATTCGTGTTATAGTTAAAAAGAAAAATACCATAATAGTGGATTTTTAAAGAATTTTGATTATTTGATAACGAGTAAACTGTGTCGCACAAAAAAGTAAGAGATATGGGAAATTAAGGAGCAAAATGAGGAAATTTTAGGATATTAGATGATGATGAAGATGTTAATACCTGAAATAAATAAATAATGATGAGCCAGAACAGGTCTAATAAGACTTGGGCTAAGGATAAATTTTGTCCATGAATTGGATAAAAATGAGAAATGAGAAAGGTGTTGATATAACACCTATAATATAAAGTAAGTTGATGAGAATATTTGATGACAAAAGATTATGTAAGAGTGGGAATTAAGTAGAATTAAAATGTAACGGTAATAATGATTCTGGGAAGGACTCCTGAAATAGAGGAAAGAAATGAAAGGACTATGAATATCATGTAAAAGAGTTATTACTGAGAGATTTTTCACTTAGAAAATTTCTATCATTATGTAATGATAGGAATGAATTACATATTGTGTAAATGATTTAACAAACTAATTAGTTTGAATTGCCTAACGAGTTAAATGGAATCTAAGAGGAAGGAATAATCAAATTAATAAAGTTTAAATAATTGGCCTTGTGAGACCAGCTTAAAAATGTGAATTAATTAAGTGATTAACTTAATTATAAGGATAAAGAGAAAAATCCAATAAATGGATCAAAGTTTTTCAAAAAGAAAGAAAAACAAATAAATAAGAAAGAATTTAAGATAAGTAATAGTTGGATGAACTATGAAAGCAAAAAAATTAAAACTTTAAAGCCTGAGTTATAAATAACCCAGATAATGAGTAAGCCTTGTATGCCTCATGGAAAATGTGAACAAAGTAAATAATGGAGCATGTTTTGAGGGAAGATATATCTAATGTGATATATGTATATAATTTTATAATAGCTATGGTTAGAAATTAACCATACTTGAGTTAAAGATAGGAAAATGTAGGCAATTGTTGAAATTTTCTTTGAATTGCTAGCTAGTACATTTAGTAAAATTTTGAGAAAGAAAGGTAGTGATAATTTGAAAGAGTTAATGAGAGTTATTATCATCGGGATGACTATAGAGGAAGAAAGATCCATAGTGGATTATGATAGTTCTCAACAATAAGAAAAACAATCAATGAGGTAAATTGATCTCAATTTAAAAACTAAGTCATTCAAATGTATACGTTTACGTACATAATTATGATGTTGCGGGAGTTTGTTATCTGGTGAAGTAAAGAAGGTGTATATGAAATGAAATAGTAGTTTTTATGTCCAAGGAAAACTAAGAAATTTTAAATGGAACCTAGAGGGAATCTAGGATATGAGTAATGAGGTTTTAAACCAAATGCACTTATGCTACGTTTGGATTGAAGGAATGGAATAGAGTAGGGAATGGAATAGATGATGGAATGGAATAAGGAAAGGAATGTAATGATTTTTTAATATTCCATGTACATGTTTGGTTGATGTTAGGAATACATCTAAGAATGAAATAAATAATTAAAAAGTGACCTAAATACCCTCAAATGTTCAAATTTAACTTAAATTCAATTTATATTAAAAATTTAACACGTATTTCATTCTTAGAAATAAAGGGGAGGGGAGGGGAGGGGAGGGGAGGGGTGGGGTAGGGGTAGGGTTGGGTGGGGTAGGTGGGGTGGGGTGCGTAGGTAGGGTAGGTGGATTAGGGTGACTGGGTGGGGGTATGTTGGTAGGGGATGGGGGTAGGTGGGGGTGGGGTGGGGTGGGGTGGGTTGGTAGAGTAGGTGGGTTGGGTAGGTGGGGCTAGGGTGGGGTGGGTGGGTAAGTGGGTTAGGGTGGCTAGGTGGGGGTGGGTAGGTAGGGGGTGCGGGGTGGGGGGTAAGTGGTTTGGGGTGGCTGAGTGGGCGTAGGTTGGTAGGGGGTGGGGTATGTGGGGATGGGGGTGGGTAGGTGGGGTAGGTGGGTTGAGGTAGATGGGGTGGGTGGAGTGGGGTAGGTGGTGTGGGTGGATGGGTAAGTGGGGTAGGGTGGCATGGGTGGCGTGGGGTAGGTGGGGGTAGTGGTAGGGGGTAGGGGGTAGGGTTGGTGGGGTAGGTGGGTAATGGGTGGTGTGCGAGTGGGGGTAGGTTGGTAGGGGTAGGTGGGAGTATGTGGGGGTAAGTTGGTAGGGGTGAGGTAGGTGGGTTAGGAGTTGGGTGGGGTGGCTGGGTGGGGGTAAGTGGGGTAAATTACGAAGAAATAGAAATATGAAAATTCCGAAGAAATTATCAAATCTCGGCCCCTTCTCTCTCGTCATTCCCAGATCGATCGAATTGAATGAATATGTAAAAAACCCTATTATATCTTTAGGAATATATTTGTCAATTACTTAAAAATAATGGATGGAATGATTTATTCCTGGCCACCCCTCAAGAATGAAAATTAAAATTTTAAGTTAACTATTATTCCAGGAGGAATACATTATTCCGTTGGAATAAACAAACCAAACAACATTTTTATCATTCCAATGGAATGATTCATTCCATTCTCCCTCCTATTCCATCGATCCAAACGTAGCATTAAGGTCTTTGACAAAATGCATAAAAGAGCCATTTTACTAAACCTTGGTGTTCAATACAGTATAAGGGTGATTCATGTGTATATGTATAGTTGGTGTTTAGTTTAAACTATTTAATGTTTACAAATCTTGGTATGAAGGAATTATATTAGATAAAAACCTAGTTTGAAACCTTTGTTTTTCTAAGGATATTAAACAAGAGATTCATATATATTGGTTATTTTGAAGAATAATTCTGGGGAGACCGGGATTTTTGGACATTTTAGCGACCGGATGACGTGGTTTGTCCACATCAGCTGCTGATGATAAGAAAAAGAAAGAAAGACTTTCTAGGGCACGCTTCTTCTTTTCTCTACCAAACACTTTCCTCTTCTCTGTAACTCTGTTTATCAAACCCACCTTGAGCAGCTCCATGATCCGCCGTTGCCGCCACGTACTGCCACTGCCGCCATAACCTTCTTTCTCTCTTCTAGCAGTGGCTCCCTTCCTTCTCTCTTCTAGGTATTAATCTCTCAGATTTTTGTCGCCCTAGATTTAGAATACCAAAATACCAAATTTGATTGCGAAAATTTGGGTGTAATAGATTTAGATTCTTGTTTTGGGTAAAATTTTGTTATGGATTATTTTATATGGATTTTCCTCGCTTGGATTTTCTGTTTATGGTTGAATTAATTTGCTCAAGAATATAATGCCTTTTATGGTCTATTTGTTTGCAAATTTTTTTTTGGATAAGCTAGTAGTAATTCATGGAGACCCCAAAGTTGTGCACTTTTGGTGTTTGATAAATTGTCTCAAAGATGTACAAGAGCTTTAAAACTAATTTTCCTCAAATTGTGAGGTCAGTCTTGGATACTTTCTGTATATTCAGTGGTTTTGGTAATTCAATTACTCTCCATATTTGGGTTAAGGATAATTAATAAGGTTTTTTGGCCTTATGAATTTATTATTATTCATAAATTTATAGGGTGTAATTATTGATTTGCATAGCTATGAATATGATATATGTTTGTATGGAAAAGGATATCAACATCTGTTTACTTCCATCCATTTATTATTAAGAGAAACTGAAAATGCAGAGGAATTCAAGTATGTAGTGATAATATTTCTTTTTAAAGTATGTATTAATCAAATATTTATTATTAAAGTATGTATTAATCAAATATTTCTTTTTATAAATTTGCAGAAATGGCATGTAGTGATGAGTTTAATTCAAGTATGAGAATGAATGATATTGAGGAATGTGTTATGGCGGATGATTTAGTAGAAAGTGAAGAAGTTGATGAAGTTATTAGAGATCCGGAAGTAAGAATGGAGTTTGGTTCCGTTGATTTATACATGGAATATTACACTAATTACGGTAACCAAAATGGATTTCCAGTGAAAATAAGATCAACTGAAAAAGGAGAAAATGGAGAGACTAAATTTGTGGTTCTTGCATGTGCTCGGTCAGGATGTTCAATAAGTAAGTCAAAGAATGCCTTCAACTTACGTCCTGTTAGCAGAACTGGTTGCAATGCTAAGATTAGGGCTGCAGTAGTTGAAGATGGAAAAGTGCGAGTAAAGACTCTAACACTTGATCATAATCATCAGTTGAGCTCGGGAAAATCTAGATTTTATAAGAAAAATCGGATTATGAGCAAGTATGTGAAAAGGAGACTTGAACTTAACGATAGAGCTGGTATTAGACCAAATAAAAATTTTAGTTCTTTCTTGGTTGAAGCTGGTGGGCATGAGAATGTGTCATTTTCACAGAAAGATTGTTACAATTATCTTGACAAAGTTAGGCGGTTAAGACTTGGTGATGGGGATGCTATGGCACTTCAAAATTACTTCCAAAAGATGCAAGCTAATAATACAAATTTTTATTATTTGATGGATTTGGATGATGATGGGAGACTACGAAATGTCTTTTGGGCAGATGCTAGGAGTAGGGCAGCTTATGAGGAGTTTGGGGATGCCATTACCTTTGACACAACATACTTAACTAATAAGTATGACATGCCATTTGCCCCATTTGTTGGAGTTAATCATCATGGTCAATCAATACTCTTAGGTTGTGGATTAATATCTCATGAGGATATTGAGTCATTTAGTTGGCTTTTTAAAACTTGGCTTGCGTGTATGAATGGTCGTGCCCCTACCGCAATAATCACTGACCAAGACAAAGCAATGAAGAAGGCAATTGAAATTGTGTTCCCCAATGCACGACATAGGTGGTGCTTATGGCATATTATGAAGAAGTTGCCTGAGAAATTATGTGGTTGCAATCAATATGAATCTATCAAATATTCAATTCAAAAGGCAGTTTATGATTCATTGACTTGTGAAGAGTTTGAAGAGCAATGAAGTAGTTTCATTGAGAAATTTAACTTGAAAGAGAATGATTGGTTAACCGGGTTATACGACGAGAGAAGTCGTTGGGCGCCGGTATTTTTAAGGAATACTTTTTGGGCTGGAATGTCCTCAACTCAAAGAAGTGAAAGTATGAATGCTTTTTTTGATGGTTATGTGAATTCAAAAACAACCTTAAAACAATTTGTTGAGCAGTACGAGAATGCATTAAGAAGTAAGGTGCAAAAAGAGAATGAGGCGGATTTCAATTCCTTCGATCATTGGATTCCATGCCTTACTGACTATCCATTTGAGAAACAATTTCAAGATACTTATACCACGACAAAATTCAAGGAATTTCAAGAAGAGATAAAAGGGAAGCTTTATTGTGCCATTGATTCAGTTAAAGTAGAATGTGGTTTTGAGGTGTACGATGTTACACAAGATATGTTTGGAGGGACTCGCGAAGCCACATTTAGAGTTTATTTTAAAGAAGATGAATGTACCATTAAGTGCAACTGTCAATTATTTGAGTTTAGGGGAATATTATGTAGACATGCCCTTACGGTGTTGCTAAAAAAACGAGTTCGAACCTTACCAGATAAATTCATTCTTCGAAGGTGGAGGAAAGACGTGAAGAGGTGTCATAAGAAGGTTAAGATAATATATTCCGACTGGACGTTGAATCCGGAAAATGAACGTTTTGATAGGATGTGCAACTTTTTTTATGAAGCAGCAGACTTGGCGACAGATAATGAAGATAAGACAAAAGTTGTTATGCAGTGGATTAAAAAGCTTGTTAATGTACTAAAGAAAGATGATGGAACGTGTGGAAGTAATCAGTCGACTCCTTCAAGACAAGGCACCCATGTGGGTAGTGGTTGTAAAGAAAGCAACAATATTCGTAGTCCTTTGTCGGTTCATCGTAAAGGTCGGCCCCGCTTTAAAAGGCTTCAGTCTAAGATTGAGAAAGTTGTTAGAAGTATAAGAGTGAGGAAAGGGAAAAAGAAAGAGAAAGAGAAAGAGAAAGAGAGAGAGAAAGGGCAAGAGAAAGAGAAAGTGAAAGACATGGCCATTGAACATAACATGAATTTCACTAATTTGGTAAACCTTTTTATTTAATTTTTTTCAAATGTAAAAACTTATTTATTGAGATTAATTGTATGTCTTATTTTACTGCATTTTCTTTTGTGTAGAGTTCTCAAGATGACTATTTTGTAAGCGTACTCAATAACCCATATCAAGTCGAACATCAAGTTGGAAATGGTCCAGTAGACTACACGAGACATGGTGCAATAGATCTTAATTTACAGGTTTGTCACTAATTTATTTGAATAAATCATATTCTTAGAGGATTTAATTTATAAAAATGATCATTATTTTAAACATTTTAGGCTGGAGACTTCTCCACCAACGCAAATCTGCAATCATCACATGTTAATGACTTTCCATTTGCCACAAATCATGATGTCTATTACGGAGGGGATTTCCCCATTCATTTTCAGGTATAATGTCTTATTTTACTACTTTATCTTTCAATTTGTGGTATCTTATTGGATGTTATTTGTTTCTAAAACCCACCATTTTATTTCTCTTGTTGCAGGATTACTATAATCCATATTGGAGAAGTGGTGAAGGATGTGATCCGAACAATAGGAGCGGATAAATGTGTGATACATTTATTTTACTTGTTTGTAAAAATTATTACATGTGTATGCTAAGAATTTTTTCAGGTGCTTTCCCTTAAATGTGTGATGCATTTGTTGTAGTTCTAAAAATTGTAAGGTGCAAAATGTCTTATTTTCAGGAAAATATTGTTAGATGTGTATGCTAAGAATATTCAAGGGAAAACATCTTTTTTAGCAAGGGAAAGCAGTTATATTGATGATTTTTTGGGCCAGTGAATCTAATTAATCCTGCTGCTATTATGAAATTCGTTGCTCAGTTAGTAGCACAATATGTGATGTTGGACTTTTTGATGTAGAACTTAAGAAGGAATACTGCTGCTATTTCCATGTCTTATAGCCACTGAATTGATTTATACCATAGTTTGCAAGTTTCATTAGCTTTCTCATACGATTTTAGGATGAATTCCTTTTTAATAAGCTCATATTCCTTTGCCAACAACTAAAACTGCTTGAATGAAGATTGGAAAATAGAATGAAAATATAATAACAATTACAATTTCAGTGAAACTCAATTACAATTTCTTTCACAATTTCACCTCCATTACAACTTCCAACAAACTGCTAGTTTTTCATAATAACAAACAAACAGAGAATAAGTATTTAAAAAACTAATTTCTTCAATAATTTCATTTCTTGTCTCATTTCAATTATAGTAGGATCATGCATAATTAAATTATTTGGCAACTGCGTTTCAATAGTTGTTGATGATTTTTCTTCATTTATAACTTTGCACCATCCCAAGAATGCATAGTAGATTCGACCTTCATTTCCATTCTTATTGGAGCGGGTAATTTTACAAATCGCAAATTGTCCACAATGACATTGCTTGCTTTGAATCCTTTAATCTACTTCGTTGCTCTCTATCACGCTCACTGATGCCATGTTGTCTTTCTACATAAATAACAAATAAACAAATGTTAAGGTACATAAGCAAATGAACATAAGCGATTCACTTTTCAGCACCCTACTAAAGTTTTAAACGAATATAATTTCATTTAGGATAGTCAACCATGTATAGATAACAAATTCATGTGTTAACAAGAACTTGGCACATCTACTTCTAAAATAAAAAGTTGGAGAAAAATACCAAAAGTATTCATATAATGGTAAGGTGCTCTGTAAATGTTATGTACCTATAATGTGCCAACTTTGTTATGCCATTCTACAGCATGTCTAGAAAAGTGTTTACTGATGAAAGAATGACAGGGGCTTCATTTTACAGTATATCAAAGTTTGCTTCAATCTAATAATGACAGGGGCTTCATTTTCAGAGTAAGAAACCTTCATTGATGAAAGAGTTTCCTCCAACTTAGAACAGAACGCTACTTTAGCCAAAAGTGTTTATAGTATATCCAAGTTTTCCTCAAAATGAAAAGTTACAGAAAATCATAATCTTTGGACAATATTGTGAATTAAGACATCCTCTTGAAGGAATAATAATTAGTGCTTTAATACAATCCAACATGATTCTTTAGTCAAAAAGAAGCTACCACCGCAATAAAATCTACACTACATTACCTAGTGAAGAAACTGGGTAAGCTGAAGCCTAAATTCATAAGGCCAAAAAACCTCATTAATTATCCTTAACCCAAATATGGAGAGTAATTGAATTACCAAAACCACTGAATATACAGAAAGTATCCAAGACTGACCTCACAATTTGAGGAAAATTAGTTTTAAAGCACTTGTACATCTTTGAGACAATTTATCAAACACCAAAAGTGCACAACTTTGGGGTCTCCATGAATTACTACTAGCTTATCCAAAAATTTTTTTGCAAACAAATAGACCATAAAAGGCATTATATTCTTGAGCAAATTAATTCAACTATAAACGGAAAATCCATATAAAATAATCCATAACAAAATTTTACCCAAAACAAGAATCTAAATCTATTACACCCAAATTTTCGCAATCAAATTTGGTATTTTGGTATTCTAAATCTAGGGCGACAAAAATCTGAGAGATTAATACCTAGAAGAGAGAAGGAAGGGAGCCGCTGCTAGAAGAGAGAAGGAAGGTTATGGCGGCAGTGGCAGTACGTGGCGGCAACGACGGATCATGGAGCTGCTCAAGGTGGGTTTGATAAACAGAGTTACAGAGAAGAGGAAAGTGTTTGGTAGAGAAAAGAAGAAGCGTGCCCTAGAAAGTCTTTCTTTCTTTTTTTTATCATCAGCAGCTGATGTGGACAAACCACGTCATCCGGTCGCTAAAATGTCCAAAAATCCCGGTCTCCCCAGAATTATTCATTTTGAAAACCATAAGTTGGATAGAGTATATTTAACAATTTTAAAGTTGTTCCAAGTGTTTGGCATGGGAAAAGAAAACCAAATGAGTTTTTGGATTTTCGAAGAAATCAAGAAACGTGATTAATGTGTTAAACATAGATTTTCGAGCTTCGGGTTGAGATCATAATGAAATGTCCGTGAGTAAATGATATTTTTGTTGTAAGATATTGCATAGTAAGATCTACATTACCAATTATGAATTTCCAAAACTACTATGAAATTAAGAAATTTGAGAAATTTCCACATTAAAACTTGCAAACACAGTTTTTTGGGACTGTTTTCTTGGGTCTTGCCAAATTGATTTCAGGCATGTTATATTTTCTAAAAATACTAAATAGTATGAGGTAAAACATATCTGAAAATGGATTTAATCCGATGTGTAGCGAATGAGGTAGAAATCCGCCAAACTAACACGAAAAACTAAAAAAAATTCCAGATTTTTGGGCATGCGGTTTGTAGCCACGGTTGGGTTGTTTTGGACTCCGTGCCATTTTTGGTTAGAGAAACCAATTATGAGCGTTACGAAAATGTTTGATAAGTTGTTCATTTTTTCGTGTATAATCCATATATGTAATCAATGGGTGACATTTTTGGACAACCCAAGAAAAAGTGTGAATTTGAACTTCGAAGGAAATTAAGTGATTTAAGATGTGTGTCAGCACGATATACGATAAAACAAAAAGCTCAATAAGATATAAGTGTGAGCCAATTAGTATGCCGACATATTAATTGGGTAGGCCGTACGAGGAACGCGAAATAATGTCTTTAGCCGGATAGGCGTATCAGGCAAGTCTTTTAGAACTTGTATTATGAGCATTTGGTATGTGATAAGTGGAGTTCATGAGAACCTGTTTATAATGAGCACTTCGTGTAACTATGTGTTAATTGTTATCAATATATATCTAATTGATAGTTTAAACTGATAGTTAAGGTGAGATGACGATTCAAAGATATTCTAAGAACATGCGTTATGGATATCAAGGATAATTGAGATGATCATTTACCATCACTCAAGTTCGCGTATAATAATAGTTATCACGCAAGTATAGTGATGCCACCTTACGAGGCATTATAATGTAGGACACCACTATGTTGGGTCGAGGTAAGGGAATGTAAATTGTTAGGACCAGAAATGGTCTAGCAGACATCGGAAATTGTCCGATGAATACAAGCAAGAATAGTAACAGCTTAAGACAGGCAGAACAAGTATGCAGATTTTGCACCGCTAAAAGAGAGATTTCGATATAGGGTCGTTTGTGTTTTTAAAAGTATCTTTCTGGAAGGAAAAAATTAGATTCGTAAAAAAAGGAAAATTGAGTCAAAGATTCATAGGACCTTTTGAAGTGCTAAATCTAATAGGTGAGGTAGCTTATGAAATAACATTACCTCCGGAATCAGGGCATATTCATTACGTATTTGACGTATCAGTGTTACGACCTTATAAACAAGATCACAAGCATGTAATTCAATATGAACCTATTCAGATAGACAAAGATTTAACTAACGAGGAAGCTCCTGTTCAAATATATAGTTGACATGAAAGAAAAAGTTTTAATAAATAAAATAATACTTTCTGTAAAAGTGATATGGAGGAAGCACAATGCTGCTGAAACTAAGTGGGAACTTGAGGAAAAGATGAAGAAAAGTTACCCCCATCTTTTTTGAGTAACCTTGTACTTGTGATTCCGAGGACGGAATCCTTATAAGGGGAGAGAATGTAATGACTCAGAAAATTCTATGTAATATTCAATTATTATAATGTCAAATTTTGAGTATAATTTTTTTTATGGTTATACTTGATTGTTTTGGCCTTAGAATTATTTAATACTTAATAATTTAGTAAGTATTTTAACTTGTGTACGGTAAAGGGAGGAAGAATGGTATACCTTATTATAATGGTATTTAAATATTAAGAATGAAAAGGAAAGCCAACATGGCTTAATTGAGAAAGATTCTTGATAAGAACCTATTTGTGTTCAAATAATTAATTATATTAAGATATAATTAAAAGTGTTATTTAATAAAGAATAAATAAATGGGGTATTATCATGAATTATTTTAATTACATGAAATTACTATCTTTAATGATGCGTGTGTGCTAGTTTCTTTTGCTAGCCTAATCAATTGTGGTAGATAAAACTCATGAATACTTATATGGATTGAATTTCCACATTTAAATATGGGGCTACCTTAATTTGCTATGTGTGCTTGAAAATGTCTACTCCTATTTCTTCCGCCAAGTTCTCCACATCTTCAGGCACCTTGTTTGACAATCCTACTCTCTACCGGTAAATTGTAGGCTTTCTTCAATATCTAAGTCTTACTCGGCCCGACATCTCATTTGTTGTTAATAAAGTATTCCAGTTCATGCATAAACCAACGGCTGCTCATTGGGCTGCTGTAAAACAAATTCTAAGATATTTACAAGGCACCATGTCCCATGGCTTAATCCTCTCGGCTAGCGCCACCCACACCCTTCATGCCTTTACCGATGCCGACTGGGCAAGAGACATCAATGATTAGAAGTCCACTGCTGGCAATACGATCTTCCTAGGCTGCAACTTAATCTCCTGGGTTTCGTGCAAGCAACGCACAGTTGCACGCTCCTCCACAGAATCTGAGTATAAAGCCATTGCTGATGCTGCTCCTGACCTAAAATGGTTTTTTTCGCTACTTCAGGAATTAAAGCTGCCTCTTCATCATCCTCCTGTGTTATGGTGTGATAATCTCGGCGCCTCCTACCTTGCTTCAAATCCTGTTTTTCATGCTCGTACAAAACACATTGAGATAGACTATCACTTTGTCATGAAATGGTTGCTGCCAAACAAATCTCTATCCAGTTTGTCTCCTCCAAAGATAATGTTGCCGATGCTCTAACCAAACCGCTACCACTCAGCTGCTTCTCGTACAACCGATCCAAGCTCAAAGTGTTTCCACGGATACCCTTAGCTTGCGGGGGACTATTAACACCAGCTAGCAATTAGCTATTAATTAGGATATTATTTGGAATCCCTTAATTATCTCCTAAAGATCTTCACTCCTGTCAATTACCTAATCATAGCTTAAGGATCATGTACATCCCTTGATTCTAGATATTACCGTTACCATACATACATACATACATACATACATATATATATATATATATATATATAGACTAACTCTCCTTTGAATTAGTACTAGAGTCAATATATAAAATACAGAATTCCTTGTGCTCTATTCAGTACAATTGGCTGGCATTTGTATCCTTGGGTCTGTACTAGTACAATTAATTAGCTACATAAACTTCTAATGTTAATCTGAATCCTATTTAATTACATGTTCAAACACATGAATGGTTCTTAATAATCATTTTAGAATCACCTGTAAAAGTCATGTATTGTATTACAAAAAATCATATTTCTTCTTCGGGAGTTCATCTTGTCAAAAGAAAAAAAAAACTGAGGGTTTGTCGTAATGTTAGAAAAAGAGCCTGGATAATGGCGATTTGACCAGTAAGGCAGAGAATTTTTTTTTTGCATAACCTAAACTTATATCTGTGGTAAAATCAACTGTACATACCGACCCAACAATATAATAGTGTATAACAATTGCACGAAAAAACATGTCTTTGTATCTGTTCGAGCTAAACCATCTGCATTACAAGTAACCCTGATCTTTATGCGAAAAAAGGAAGAAAGAAAAAGGATTTTAGAACTTTTGACCACAGATCGACGTGTTAGCACTTAGCATCTAATATATAGAGAAACTGCAGCTACTTGCTTGATGATTCGCCTTTGGCTGATTTAGATCCAGTGTCCGCTTGGTTAGAAACTGAGGCATCCTCAGCAGCAGATGGAACTGATTGAATGGGCTTCTTAAACTGCACTAAAATCATAGTCATGTTGTCGCATCCCTCACCTCCAGTTGTAGATGGTGCTAAGGACCTATCAAGTACTCTTTCGCAAATCGCAGAAAGCTTTCTTCCCTGCACAGTAAAGAAGAGATGTAATGCATTGACATTCGTATTGACTGAAGCAACAAATCATTTAAACCTTTTTCAATTCTAAGCCTAAAAGATCTCTAACCCCGGGGGTACAGCTCAAGTTGTAGGGAACTTCTTGATAAGCGCCTCTAGTAGGCATTCCAGTAGGGCAAAACGTCATTACAGAGACTACACGTATCTAATTCAAGAAATGTACTTCAAGTTAAGATGACTTGAATTCTCACCTTCCAGATTATGTATAAGGATCTCTTGAAATGCAATGAACAACGACCATGTACCTACGAGAAGTTTCAATAACTTGAGAATAAGAAAAACAAAGTAGCAGTGACTATGTTATTGTAAATACATTCACAATCTGATGGATTGTTGGATCTTATTCATAGATGTACATCTGCAATTTAAATTCTATCTGTAGATCTTATATTTGAATTAAGACCTAGATCTGGTCGCCAGAGAAAGTCCTAGATTCGGTGGCTAGAAATAGCATTATATATATATATACACCCACATGTACAAATGATTATCTACAAAATAATATATTCACTTAACAACATTAAGAAATATTGTTTCGCACAAATGATATTCCCATTGATCGGAACTATAAAAGGAGCAGATCTATATGGCGAGGATTTAACATATAATAAATGGTGGGTATAGGACTTATTCTAGCCAACATATCTAGGGCGTCCATTACAACTTTCTTAATTTTGTGAGTATATATGATATTTGAAAGATAATTATTTGTGTCGATATATATTATAAATATATGTGTATGCGCGCGTAGAGTAAGTGTAATACCAGATATATTATTTGTGTCTGTTTGTGATGAATATGAATTTTCGATCTGATAGGGCATCGTTTCTGGCAAAATCCAGATAAAACGTTGGTACGCGGGGTGGAGGCACCAACATTAGACAACTTATGAAAGACAAAAGCTTCAACACTGATATATATTATCGATGGGGTTTAGAAAAGAATATATGCAGCCATGAAGAGACGGCTGCGCTGAGGACTTGGCTATCTGTGTGATATGATTAAGGTTTGAGGAATTTCCTCCTTTAATACCCCCGTTTTGCAAATATGGTATGTAAGTTTGGAAAAGATTTTTTTTTAAAGACATGTTTGAAAGTTTTAATTTCAAAAAGGAATAACTTTTATTTTCTTCCAAAAACGTTTTTTCACCTATAATTTCTACACCTTGTGTCATCAAATATTCCCAAACATGTGTATTTTTTAACTTAGTTTTTTTTTTACATCAGGGCTCCAAACAGATCTACACTTGTTTTCATAATAATTTTTTTTTGTGAGTGTTGTGGTTAACCTACGTTTGGAGGACGGAAAATATAAAAATAAAAAGATATTGACGGAGAAAGAGAAATTAAAGGAGAGAAAGAGAAGAGAAAGATGAAGGAAGATAATGATAAAGAGAAAATAAGATGAGATGAGAAAAAGAAAGAAATGTACTACTTATTTCTTATTTCAATTTTAATACATTTCATTAACCGTTTATCAAAAATAAATAAATAAATAAATAATTCTAAAGAATGAAGGAGAGGGGCCTTTACACATTTAAATTATTACACTTTTACACAAGAATGAAACAAAGAACGAAAATAGTGAGCTTAAATTTCTTTCTGGTTCTCTTTTCTTCTGTTTTTTTTTGCTCATTGAACATAAGTTTTTCAAAATCCCAAACAAATTGCTACAGTCTTACAAAGCATTTTGCCTTAAAAACAAAATTAAATTTAGATGTAACGCGCTCAAATCCCTATACTCGCTACAACCAGGGGCGGATTCAGGATTTTTTCTAAACAGAAGCGGATTTAATTAATTTTTTTGTTGAAGTTAAATAAAAAAAATTGAACTAATCATAATATTAAGTAATCATAATAATGTTTACAAATTGCAATAAATATTCATAATTCAAACTAAAAAAAATTCAAATAAAAAACATTTAGATACAATTTAGAAACTTAATTATTTCGGTTACTTGTCACAGTTCAATTTTAAATGATTATCCAAATGGTCAAAGCCTCAAACCAAATTTGTTTTATATATTCAAACAAAACCATGAATTAATTTCAAGCCGGGACTAGTCGGGGAACGGAGTGACGGTCCGAGATGCTGTCTTAGTAGTCCTCACTATTCTATAAAATAGTGTGATAATAAATATAATGAGGACTTATTTTGAGAGTGGATATTGTCTAAAAGACAATATTTGTATTAAAACTCACATCTCTTATTGTATATTTAAGATTGTATTTGTATTCTGTACCATGTATTTGGCGACTCATAATAGGTGATGTATACCTATTTTGGGGGAGTCACAGTAGACCTTGGGAAAATGTTGTAGAATCATTTGAAAAGGAACAATGTATATTTATATATATTCCGCGTTAGTTATAGAATGTGTAAAAAGATGTTGTACCGTGACGCACTAGATACGAGGTTCAAGGTACCTGAATTTGGAGGTGCTACATTTTCTTTTTCTCTTATATTCATTATCTGTAACTTTGAATGTTTTTCATATTTGAGATGATGGTTTGCTTTAAGAGTAAGAACTTATTTTCCAATTAGGGATATAATGGAATCTGTTACTTTTTTTTAATTTAATTATTCATATTTTAACTTATTAATTCTATTGAATTGTCTATATATCATATCTTGTGTTTAATTATTAATTGTATGATCAACAATTAATCTGATATCTTAGATGGAATTGAAGGATGAAATCTATGATTAGATATGGATGTGATAACGCATAAATTTTTTGATTCTTCTTAGAATAACACAACAGTATGTAAGATGAGAATACTTCGATGACATGCGTAACTTGATTAGGAGTTTGTGTTTAATTAATCTATTTTAAGTATCTTGCATGAAATAGCAACATAACTGAAATATATCTTTTTTTAATCATTGAAAGATATTAATAAATTGATAGGCAATCCTAGTTAACAATTCATTGGATTAAATAAGTGGAAATAGGGTAAAGCGATTATTGCAACGCAATTGGGGAAATTATATTCCTAGACTTTATTTATCTGATAATCAATTCTTGTTAGTTTAGTTTAATTTCAGTTTTAATTTAAAATAATCTCAAAATCAACATTGGTGACCGTTTAAATAGAATTGAATTAGTAACAAATTAATAATTATGATAGTTATTAGTATCTGTTCTGTGTAAGTTCAACATCCTTCTTACTTCTATTTTACTTGATTGACCGTCTTTACTTGCGCGAATTGTCATTATATAAAACAGACAACAAGATTAAAGTACATAATATGTGTGTATATATTGTATGTGACTATATATATAGTGGAAATATACTGAACCCTTCATTCTTTGGATCAATTGGGTGAATATTTGAGCTTTTTGACTATATTTCTTTGCCTAACATCTGCTTCTAACATTGGTTTAATCATAAAATCTCATTCTAACAACTTGCAATAAGGAGTGTAATAATGTATTGCATGTTCAATATTTTTTGGGTGCAAGCTATTGTTCAAAAATGGTGGTCACGCTAGTATTCATTTTGTTATAGGAAAAGAGCTCAATTTCATATGTGCATATTTTCATATAGTTTAGGGAGCTTAGAAACCCATTTGAGGTTCATTTAGTATGACTTAATCTCAAATAATCCCCATTTTGAGACTATTCCTGTATATTTTTATCTCACTTAGGTCGATGTTAACGACTTGGGCACGTCTTTATATTTTGAGAATTTTTGGTCATTATATATCTCTTGATCTTCTTCAGGTGCATATTTAGACTATGATGTGTTAGTCTTTTTCGTGTACCCCAAGACTATAAGAAGGTGTTGCCGAAATTTCTTGAAAATTTAAATATGTGTTAAAGTTGTTGGCATCAGTGGGGCGACACATCCGGGAATGGGACATCAGCTTGACTCGTTAGAGTGGGAGATGAAGTTAGGAAACTCATAAACATGCATCTACATTAACCCTTCGACTTGATTGTAATTTGATTTTCCATATATATATATATATATATATATATATATATATATATATATATAAAGTAGTTTGTTGTTCAAGATATCAGTTGATCGAAGTTGGATGGAACATAAGGTAGCCATTGATAAGGCTGTGAGTACCGTAGTGGAGTTGAACAGTTTCTCAATTTTGCATTTGAGAAAATCAGTGACGATAACATTAGATGTCCTTGTAAGAGGTGTGTGAATGAAGTGTGGAAGGAAAGAAGTGATGTTATATGCGACCTATTTGTGTATGGGTTCAAGAAGGGTTATAGCACACGGATTTATCACGGGAAAACCTATTTGAATGAACATGAATCTAAACCGGAATCTAGAGGTGACAAAACCTTTGATTGTACTAACATGATAGTCGAAGTTGCTGGTTCATTCTTCTAGTGGAGTACTAACAGGGATAACGGTAGTATCAAGTAAGAGTCGAATGACAGATCTAAGGGTTTCTATCAGTTATTGCATGAATCAGCGACACCACTGTATGACGAACATGAAAAGTAAACCGACTTATCCGAAATGACTAAGCTTTTACACTTCAAGAACAAACACGACTGCAGTGAGAGAAGTTTTAATGAACTGCTCAACATTGTGAAGGAATTATTACTTACAGACAATAAGTTATCAAAATCATACTATGATGTAAAGAAAATGGTCAAAAGTTATCAAAATCGTACTACGATAAGAAGATTGATACTTGTGAGAATGATAATATGTTGTATTAGGGTGATGACAATAAAGATAAGAGGTTATGTGATATATGTGGTACATGTTGGTACTATGAAAAATGTAAGAAAAAGGAAAAAGACTTTTCAATTTACGGGACTCAATTCCGAGCTTTGGAGGCCGATTTATCCGCTTGTTTGCCTTACTTGCATATATTAAAGAACACTTAGCAAAATATAGACCAAAACTCACCCAGGGCGTAGAAACGACATGAAACCATAGGCGTAACACCTCTTAGATATTTGGAACACGTTACAACTTACGGGACTCAATTACGAACTCTAGAGCGAGTTATTCACTCGTTTGCCTAACTTACATATATTAATGAAAACTTAGAAAAATTTATGAAAAATATACCAAAACTCGCCCCTGTGTTAAAACGAAAAAAACCATAGGTGTATCACCTCTTAAATATTTAAAACAAGTTACAACTTACGGGACACTATTTCGAGCTCCGAAGGTCGAGTTATCCACTCGTTTGCCTAACTTGCATATATTAAAAAGTACTTAGCAAAATATAAATTAATACATGCATCAGGCGTCAAAATGACACAAAACCATAGGTGTAGAACCTATAAGATATTTGGACCACGTTAAAACTTAAAATAATCGATTCTGAGCTCTAGAGGCCGAGTTATCTGCTCAGTTGCCTAACTTGCATATATTAAAGAACACTTAGCAAAATATAGACCAAAACTCCCCCCGAACGTCGAAAAAATACGAAACCATAGGCATATCACCTCTAATATATTTGGAACACGTTACAATTTACGGGACTCAATTCCAAGTTCCGGAGGGCAAGTTATCCACTCGTTTGCCTAACTTGCATATATTAAAAAACACTTAGAAAAATTTATGACAAATATACCAAAACTCATCCTGGGCATCAAAATGACACAAAAACATAGGTGTAACACTTCTTAGATATTTAGAACACGTGCAACATACAGGACTCAATTTCGAGCTCTAGAGGAAGACTTATTCGCTCGTTTGGCTTACTTGCATTTATAAAATAACACTAAGCAAAATATAGACCAAACCTTGCCCCGGACTTCGAATCGACATGAAACCATAGGCTTAGCACCTCTAAGATGTTTGGAAAATTTTACAACTTACGGGACCTGTGACACCTCCAAATCTGGTACTTCTATTTCCATAGGATTTGGTGTTCACTGTACAAACATCATCTATCTATCTACCCATAAATAAATGCAAACCATGCAATAGATAGAATAAATAATAAACCTCCCCTTATGGGGTTACATCAACTGCATAATAAATAAATCTCAGGTTACTCTAACCTTAAAACATCTGTGCGAAAAACATAAACAAATAAGTCTTAATTAACATCAATTTTAATCATCATTACATAACCACAATAATAAAACAGTCTTCATTACTTACTAATCTTGCCTTGCCCTTACTAGTGGAAGGTTCGTCTGCTCTTTCGTTCTTAACTGCAATGTTATTATTACGCAAGAGTGAGCACGATTGCCCACAAATATAACAATATAACAAATGACTAATAATAACATTCGAATGAATTAACAACTTCTGATATAAAAGCTCAACTTTTGAATCAAGAATCAAAAGAACTTCTGAGGGTTATAAGACCTTGACCTATGACTTAGGTTGTCAAGTGTTTATACTTGAAACCTTTAACAGTCATAAGACTATGGACTCTTCTTCTCGTACTTAGGGGGATCAACCCTTAGTACTATACTGTGCACAATATCTTAACGCTAACGCATAAGTAATCCCCTATACAGGGTTGTTCATCTCAGTTTGACATTAGAGTCCGCACCAAAGGAAGTTTGGTTTGGATAATTCATCAAGGGTTCTGAAATTTAGAACGCTCATCAACTATGGACTAGTCAAATCAATAAGGGTTCGCTAGTCTAACAAGGTTTAAGAATAACTGATAATAAACTTGGATAAAATCTCAAAAGTATACAATAGAATAAGTATTGTATAATAACATCATGCTTGAAGGATTAATAAGCTTTAATATACAAAACAGACTTAATCAATAGTAATGAGAATTTGCTCGATGTAGAACAGTGAAATTATCAACTTATAATGATAACAAGTAGGGTTAGGAAACTTGTCTCGTGCATAGATTACACGTTAATAAAACTCTTTCTTTGATTAAAATCATACATATCATTCATGTTCACAATACCAATCAATTATCACGTAATAAACATCACAAGTTTATTCTTTGTCTAACTCGATTTCATGACTATACTTAGTCAATTACTACATTTATTGCCAAAAAATAAGACTTCACGACAATAAGCTAACTATGCATTTGATCATTCAATTTACACGCAATTGTGTTATGGACATGTTAAGAATTCATTCTAACACTTCATTATATGTCTAACAAGTTTTTATAATCATTAGACTAAGTTACTAACACATTTCTATACTTGAACATTGAAAAAAATTGAATTTCTGGACATTCAGCGCCACTTTTGTACTGGGTCTTGGCGCTGCGGCATCATGGCGCTGCGGCTTGGTACTTGGTGCTGCGGCGCGACACTCCAGACTCTGAATTCCCAGTTCGCGAAGAACACAGAATTCAGCGAAAACACACTATATATTCATTAATTTCACCAAATTACACATACCCACATGTTAGAAATCATACATAATCATTACCCAACACTTGTAGAGTGATTTTAACCCATTAAAACACAATCATAGAATTAAATCATGCAATTTGTACTGTTTTTGATGTTCTTGAAGTGCAGAACATAAATTCCTAAAATTCAACGTCACGAATTCGTTATAAAACCAAATCCAACCATTCAAATTTCGTTTTGTTTGTTTTAGCATGTATAATCACATATAAGTGGAAATTTTATAGAAAAATTTATGGTTAACATATTAAAATTACGTATAAGGGCCATATGGCAATATAACATACTCTGTAATCACGTACTGTGAAATTTTATAAAACTGATGATATGGTATCATATAAAATACATATTAAACATGCTACCATGACATAAAATCACGTATATAACCACATAGTCAATACACTTTCCAACCATAGAGAATTTTACAGAAATTGGAGAGCCATATTTTATAAAACTAAATGACGTAAAAAGGAATTTGGGTTGAAGAATTTTACCCAAAGCGTAGAATGTATTTAATAGGAGATGAAACCTTTCTCAAATTTTTCTTAATTCTCCTAATCTCTTAACAATCTCTGAACTTTCAAACTCTCTCTCCCTCTCTTTCTCCTCTCTATTATGTTATTCTAGACTTAGGCAAAAAATGACAGAAAAAGAGAAAGCGTATAATAAATAAAGGAAGAAACTGACGCGTTGTGGTCAGTTACCTAGTCATGGGTTAACTGCCCTCAACTTCCACTAAGGCCATGTTTGGCTAGCTAGAATAGGTTTCAAAAATCATTTAATTTAATAAAGCCTTATCATATAGTTTAAATAATGTCACGCTCCTTTATAAAATAAATCAATATCTTATTTAATTAATTTTAAATAAAATATAGTAAATTTTCATTAATTCACATAGGCACATAATTAAATTTCTCCTTTAATAACAATGTCAAATTCTTAAATCCCTAATTAATAATTTAATTAATTAAAAAAATAACATTAAACTTATTAAATATTTCTTTTAATATAATAAACTTACATAATCACATACTTCGAATAATAAAATTCTCCACATTAATTTAATACATATAACACATATAATTAAATTAATCTACCACAACTTCATCAATTAATTATTTAATCTAATAATTAATTCATCAAAAAATATTTATTCAATCCAATAAATATTAAAAATTAAATTACAAAATCTCGGTTGTCACATCTTTCCCCTCTTAAAAGGATTATATCCTCAGAATCACAACTCAACAATTTGTCCCGTTACATTCTCCCCCCTTATAAAGATTCTGTCCCCAGAATAGCTTATAATAATCTAAGTAAATAAATGAGGATAATTTTTCATCATATTCTCTTCGAGTTCCCACGTAGCTTCTTTAGCGTTTTGGTTTCTCCAAATTACCTTAACAAAAGGTATTACTTTGTTTCTCAGAACTTGTTCTTTACGGTCGACAATTTGAATAGGAATTTCTTCGTAAGATAAGTCTTTGTCGAAGTGTAAGGGTTCATATTCAATCACGTGCTTGTAATCGGGTTTGTAGGGTCGTAGGACTGAGACATGGAAAACGTTGTGGACATTCTCTAGAGCTGGAGGTAAGGCTACCTCATATGCAACTTCTCCGACCCTTCGCAGAACTTCAAAGGGTCCAATGAATCTTAGGCTTAATTTCCCTTTCTTCCCAAATCTGATCTTTCCCTTCCAGGGAGAGAGCTTTAAAAACACATAAGTACCCGACTCGAACTCAACATTCTTACGGTGTGAATCGGCATATTTCTTCTGTCTATCTTGAGCTGTTGTCAATCTCGCTCGGATCATTTTGACTATTTCTGCTGTTTTTGTACTAATTCCAGGCCTAGTAGTTGTCTTTCGCCAACTTCATCCCAATATAGTAGAGTTCTGCACTTTCTACCGTATAACGCTTCATAAGGTGGCTTGCCAATACTAGCATGGTAACTGTTGTTGTAGCCGAACTCTACGAGCCGTAGATGATCATCCCAATTTCCTTTAAAATCCATTACACAAGCTCTTAACATATCTTTCAATGTCTGAATTGTTCTTTCACTTTGTCCATCTGTCTGAGGGTGATATGTTGTGCTCATTCGCAACTGTGTACCCATGCATTCCTGTAGACGTTTCCCAAAATTCAATGTAAAACGTGGATCCCTATCAAAAATAATTGACACCGGAACTCCGTGCCTTGAAATAATATCTTTCACATATAACCTTGCCAACTGATCTAAGTTGAATCTGATTTTGATCGGAAGGAAGTGTGCAGATTTTGTCAATCGGTCAACAATAACCCATACTGCGTTGTAGCCTTTCTGAGTTGTCGGTAGGCCAACCATGAAATCCATCGTAATATGTTCCCATTTCCACTCTGGAATCTCTAAAGGTTGTAGTAACCCACTCGGCCTCTGATGTTCTGCTTTAACTTTCTGACATGTCAGGCACTTGGCAACACATTCTACAACCTCTCGTTTTAAATTTGGCCACCAAAAATGTTGTCGAAGATCTTGATACATCTTGGTGCTACCAGGGTGAATCGAATATCTTGAGTTGTGAGCCTCGCTCAAAATTTCTTCCTTAGTCTCTGGTACTGGCGGTACCCACATTCTGCTCTCAAATCTTAGTAGTCCCTCACTGTCTATTTTGAATCTCGGTTCAGTCCCTTCAGATATCTTCTTCTTTTCTTTCTCACATTTTTTGTCCTGAAGTTGAGCCTCCTTAACTTTATCCAGTAAAGTTGTACCAACTTACATCTAGAACAGCTTATCGTCGATCTCCATAGGATACTTCACTTCCAATTCCAGCTTTTCTATTGCTAAAATTAGCTCCTCCTGAGCGGTCAACATCATCAATTTCTCCCGACCTTTTCTACTTAGGGCATCGGCCACCACATTTGCCTTACCCAGATGGTATAGAATCTCACAATCATAGTCCATAATTAATTCCAACCACTTTCTTTGACGCATGTTCAGGTCTTTCTGTGTAAAAATATATTTCAAACTCTTGTGATCTGTATATATTTCACACTACTACCCGTAAAGATAGTGCCTCCAGATTTTCAAAGCGAAAACCACTGCAGCTAACTCTAAGTTATGGGTCGGATACCCCTTCTCATAATCTTTCAGTTGTCGTGACGTATACGCAATAACTCTGCCGTTCTGCATAAGCACACAGCCAAGTCCTTTATGCGATGCATCACTATAAATCAAAAAATTTCCTGTGTCATCTGGAAGAGATAACACATGTGCTATACTCAACCTCTTCTTTAATTCTTGAAAACTTTCCTCACACTTCTCCGTACAAACAAATTTCACTGATTTTCTAGTCAAATTCGTCAACGGAGTTACGATCTTGGAAAAATCCTGAATAAATCTTCTATAATAACCTATCAATCCAAGAAAACTTTTTACTTCCGACGGCGTCTTTGGCTGATCCCAATTAATCACATCTTCGACTTTGGAGAGATCCACCGAAATTCCATCCCTATCGATCACATGTCCAAGAAATTGTACCCTTTTAATCCAGAATTTACATTTTGAAAACTTGGCATACAACTTCTCCCTTCTCAATACCTCTAATGTCATCTTCAAATGCTCTTCGTTTTCTTCCTTGGTTTTCGATTACACCAAAATGTCGTCTATGAATACCACTAAGAATTTGTCCAAAAACGGTTTAAAAACTCCATTCATTAAGCCCATAAATGCTGCAGGAGCATTTGTTAGACCAAATGACATTACCAAAAATTCATAGTAACCGTATCGTGTTCTAAATGTTGTCTTCGGTACATCCTCTGGTCTCACCTTCAGTTGATGATAACCACTCCTCAAATCTATCTTTGAAAAGTATCTTGCTCCCTTCAACTGATCAAACAAGTCGTCGATTCGTGGTAATGGATACCTATTCTTAATTATGACCTTATTCAGTTCTTTGTAGTCTATGCAGAGTCGCATTGTTCCATCCTTCTTCTTCACAAATAAAATCGGCGTTCCCCACGGTGATACGCTTGGTTGAATATACTTCTTGTCCAATAATTCTTGTAGTTGGACCATTAGTTCCTTCATCTCTACTGGTGCCATTCGGTACGATGCCTTCGATATTGGAGCCGTTCCTAGTGCCAAATCGATTACAAACTCAACTGCTCTATCTAGAGGAAGTCCTGGAAAATCATCCGAAAATACGTCTGCGAAATCTCTCACTGCTGGTATTTCATCTATTTTTGGATTCTCTTTCCGACTATCGACTATGTAAGCTAGATATCCTACACAGCCTTGCCTTAACAATCTCCTGGCCTGCATCATCGTCAGACAACTCGCTTGTCTAGGCGACTTGCTACCATAAAACATAACCTTTGACGGAGTCATAAGATTAATACGCTTCTTCTGGTAGTCAATTACCGCCCCATAATTGGATAGCCAATCCATACCCAAAATAACGTCGAATTCTCCGAGTCGAATAGGGATAAGATCTACGTTCATGATATTACCCTTAATATCTACTCTACAGTTCTTGTGCACATACTTAACAGGGATTATTTCTCTATTCAAAATTTCTATGTTCATGGGGTATTCTAACTTGTCCTTAAACAATTCTAAGTTCTTAGCAAAGTCATCAGATATAAATGAGCAAGTAGTACCCGAATCAAATAATACATAAGCATTAATTTTATTGATCAGAATGATACCTGACACCACATCGCGAGACTGAACTGCGTCCTGTACTGTCATGTTGAATGTTCTGGCTGTCGGTCGATTGGTTGCGATTGGTCCTGCAATGGTCAGAGTGCTTCCACCAGTATTTCCTCTGTTTCCTCCTGAACTCATCCCTCCCGATCCCTTCTTAGGACAATCTCTTGCAAGATGGTCCTTTGAGCCACATGTGAAGCAGACACCCTTCTTTGGGTTCGGACAGTTTAGTGCTATGTGGCCTTCCTGACCACAATTGTAGCACACTCGCTTCCCTTTCATGCAAACTCCCAGATGAGTTTTTTCGCAAGTTGGGCACGATTCGATCTTCTTCTTCTGCCATCCCTGTTGACTTCCAGCCGACGAATTTTCAGACCACTTCCTCTTCTGATTGTGATTACCCCTAGTGCTACTCCCACCAGTTTTATTGTTACCTTCATTCTCACTTTTCTTCTTCTTCTGATCCTGATTGATCTTAGTTGCCTCATCGTTTCCACCTTCAGCAAGTATGGCCTTCTCTAGCACTCCAGCAAAAGTGTTCAATTGGAATATTGACACTTTGCTATACAATCAGGGCTTCAGTCCCTGCTCAAATCGTCTTTCATTCCTCTCATCGGTGTGCACTTGGTATGTGGCGAACCTATCCAACTTGTTAAACCTTGCCGCGTAATCAGCTATTGACATGCTTCCATGTTTCAACTCTAAAAACTGTACTTCCATATGATTTTGTGAACTGGTCGGAAAGTACATTTTGAAGAACATTTCTTTGAATCTTTCCCATGATATTACACCTTCACTTCCTCTCACTTTGTTTGCCTGCCACCAATAATTGGCTTTGGACTTCAGCATAAACGTTGCATACGCGGTCTTCTGATCTTCTTTTACTCGAGCGACGTCGAACACCTTCTCCATCTCCATCACCCAAGTCTGAGCTTCGATTGGGTTTATGGAACCCTTAAAATCTGGCGGTCCCACCGTTTTGAAGCCTTTAAACGAGGTATTTGGTGGAGTTTGTGGTTGATTATTAATTACCCCAGCCAAAAGGTTCACCAACTGCTAAATAGGATTAGCATTGGTGTCAGTGTTATTCATTGGTTCTTCTTGTGCTTGCTGACGGTTTTGTCTTCTTCTAGGCGGCATATTTTTGTTAAAAATGTACGCTTATTAGGTCTTTAGTCAATCTCTTAAACATTTAAGACTTAACTAAAACATTTAATCATAACTCACTTAACACATCAATTAAAATAAACTCTGACATTCTCGTTTAATTCAAAAGTTTTAACATCAATAGATAGCATCACTGCTATTTAAATCCACTATCCTGAGATAAAGAATTTACAGGATTTAAAACATCAAAATATTCCTTTGTTTATAAACACATCGGAATTTACATCATTAACTACCAAATAGTTTTCACATTATTAAACTAATATTATCACTGTCTGTTAAGGCGCTGAATAGCCTTGCTACGTTCCTCTTCCATGATGCGAGACATAGTTTTGCGATCTAGCATATATGATGGTAGATCCTCAAACTGGATTGGATACTTCCTAACTCGATCTTGGACCGCATCCATTGTATTTTGTAGTGTAGAGTACGTCTCCTCAAGTTTAGCCTTCTTCGCACGGCGATCATCTTCTGCAAAATCAGCACGACGTGACTCTCTTACCCAGCCTTCCTCTGCTATGGCAAGCCTTTCTTAGCTCTCTTTCAAATCCTTCTTTAACTTTTCTATTTCTGTGGACTTATCCTCGGTTTGACCCTTCTCGTGAACCAGATCCCACTCCACATTTCCTAAATGTGTGTGAAGAGTCACAATCTCCCTATCCCTCTGCTCAATAGTAATCTGCTGACTAACCGCCCGCTCAGTCAGATCCCGGACAGTATCCTGCAACTCTATGTTACGATCATAAAGTGCATCATACATCTCAGCATCAATGGAGTTCGGTGGGAACTCCTCTTCTTCCTCTTCTTCCTCAGGATCCTCCTCTGGATCAGTCTCAGGCTCATGCTCCTGACCAACAACAGTGATCAATGGAGATGGCTCTCTCTATACCAGCTGTTCCCTGACGACATGAATGTCTTGGGTCTCCTCCTCTGTAGGTACTCAGGGTTCCTCCTCCCCATCTTGACTAGCTCCTCCAACATCCGACATCCTGACAACAAAATTTTATGTTTTAGTTACTAATCTGTGCTAGCGAACACATAGATTAACACATAAGCATATAAATTCTTTTATTATCTTCAATGAATTTATAAATTCATTTCTTATAACTCGATAAGAGTTTACCACCACTATGTTCTCAATCTCCTAAAAGGCTACTACCTAAGTTTGTTCCCCCACCTAAGGTTCATAACCTACAGCTTTGATACCAACCTGTGACACCCCCAAATCCTGTACTTCCATTTTCATAGAATTTGGTGTTCACTGTACAAACATCATCTATCTATCTACCCATAAATAAATGCAAACCATGCAATAGATAGAATAAATAATAAACCTCCCCTTATGGGGTTATATCAACTGCATAATAAATAAATCCCAGGTTACTCTAACCTTAAAACATCTGTGCGAAAAACATAAACAAATAAGTCTTAAGTAACATCAATTCTAGATATCAATACATAACCACAATAATAAACAGTCTTCATTACTTGCTAATCTTGCCCTTGCCCTTACTAGTGGAAGGTTCGTCTGCTTTTTCGTTCTTAACTGTAATGTTATTATTACGCAAGAGTGAGCACGATTGCCCACATGTATAACAATATAACAAATGACTAATAATAACATGCCAATGATTTAACAACTTTTGATATAAAAGCTCAACATTTGAATCAAGAATGAATAACAAGAATCAAAATAACTTCTGAGGGTCATAAGACCTTGAACCATGTCCTAGGTTGTCAAGTGTTTATACCTGAAACTTTTAACAGTCATAAGACGATGGACTCTTCTTCTCGTACTTAGGGGGATCAGCCCTTAGTACCATACTGTGCGCAATATCTTAACGCTAACGCATAAGTAATCTCCTATACAGGGTTGTTCATCTCAGTTTGACATTAGAGCCCGCACCAAAGGAAGTTTGGTTTGGATAATTCATCAAGGGTTCTGAAATTTAGAACGCTCATCAACTGTGGACTAGTCGAATCAATAAGGGTTCGCTAGTCTAATAAGGTTTAACAATAACTGATAATTAACTTGGATAAAATCTCAAAAATATACAATAGAATAAGTATTGTATAACAACATCATGCTTAAAGGATTAATAAGCTTTAATATACAAAACAGACTTAATCAATAGTAATGAGAATTTGCTCGATGTAGAACAGTGAAATTATCAACTTATAATGATAATAAGTATGGTTAGGAAACTTGCCTCGTGCGTAGATTATACGTTAATAAAACTCGTTCTTTGATTAAAATCATACATATCATTCATGTTCACAATACCAATCAATTATCATGTAATAAACATCACAAGTTTATTCTTTGTCTAACTCGAGTTCATGACTATACTTAGTCAATTACTAAACTTATTGCCAAAAAAATAAGACTTCACGACAATAAGCTAACTATGCATTTGATCATTCAATTTACACGTAATTGTGTTATGGACATGTTAAGAATCCATTCTAACAATTCATTATATGTCTAACAAGTTTTTATAATCATTAGACTAAGTTACTAACACATTTCTATACTTGAACATTGAAAAAAATTGCATTTCTGGACATTCTGCTAAGTGGCGCTGCGGCGCCACTTTTGTACTGGGTCTTGGCGCTGCGGCGCAGTGGCGCTGCGACGCAGTGGCGCTGCGACTTGGTACTTGGCGCTGCAGTGCGGGAAATGAACTAAGACGTGGCGCTGCAGCGCAATACTCCAGACTCTGAATTCCCAGTTCGCGAAGAACACAGAATTCAGCGAAAAAAACACTACATATTCATTAATTTCACCAAACTACACATACCCACATGTTAGAAATCATACATAATCATTACCCAACACTTGTAGAGTGATTTTAACCCATTAAAACACAATCATAGAATTAAATCATGCAATTTGTATTGTTTTTGATGTTCTTGAAGTGTAGAACATAAATTCCTAAAATTCAACGCCACGGATTCGTTATAAAACCAAATCCAACCATTCAAATTTCGTTTTATTTGTTTTAGCATGTATAATCACATATAAGTGGAAATTTTATAGAAAAAATTTATGGTTGACATATTAAAATTATGTATAAGGGCCATATGGCCATATAACATACTCTGTAATCACGTACTGTGAAATTTTATAAAACTGATGATATGGTATCATATAAAATACATATTAAACATGCTACCATGACATAAAATCACGTATATAACCACATAGTCAATACACTTTCCAACCACATAGAATTTTGCAGAAATTGGAGAGCCATATTTTATAAAACTAAATGACATAAAAAGGAATTTGGGTTGAAAAATTTTACCAAAAGCGTAGAATGTATTTAATAGGAGATGAAACCTTTCTCAAATTCTTCTTAATTCTCCTAATCTCTTAACAATCTCTGAACTTTCAAACTATCTCTCTCTCTTTCTCCTCTCTGTTATGCTATTCTAGACTTAGGCAAATAATGACAGAAAAAGAGAAAGCGTATAATAAATAAAGGAAGAAACTGACGCGTTGTGGTCAGTTACCTAGTCATGGGTTAACTGCCCTCAACTTCCACTAAGGCCATGTTTGGCTAGCTAGAATAGGTTTCAAAAATTATTTAATTTAATAAAGTCTTATCATATAGTTTAAATAATGTCACACTCCTTTATAAAATAAATCAATATCTTATTTAATTAATTTTAAATAAAATATAGTAAATTCTCATTAATTCACATAGTCACATAATTAAATTTCTCCTTTAATAACAATGTCAAATTCTTAAATCTCTAATTAATAATTAAATTAATTTAAAAAAATAACATTAAGCTTATTAAATATTTCTTTTAATACAATAAGCTCACATAATCACATACTTTGAATAATAAAATTCTCCACATTAATTTAATACATATAACACATATAATTAAATTAATCTATCACAACTTCATTAATTAATTATTTAATCTAATAATTAATTCATCGAAAAATATTTATTCAATCCAATAAATATTAAAAATTAAATTACAAAATCTCGGTTGTCACAGGACTCGATTCCGAGCTATGGAGGATAACTCGTTTGCCTAACTTGCATATATTAAACAACACTTAAAAAATATAAACCAAAACTTAACCCGGGCGTCGAAACTACACGAAACCATAAACGTAGTACCTCTTAGATATTTGGAACACGGTACAACTTATGGGACTCGATTTTGAGCTCTGAAGGACAAGATATACGTACATTTGCCTAACTTGCATATATAAAAGAACACTAAAAATATAAAACAAAAAGACCAAAACTCGCCCTGAACGTCAAAATGCTATGAAACTATAAGCGTAAAACCACTTAGAAATTTGGAACATGTTACAACTTACGAGACTCTATTACGAGTTCTGGAGGTCGAGTTATCCGCTTATTTGCCTTGCATTTATTAAATAACACTTAGCAAAATATAGACTAAAACTCACCCCGGACGTCGAAACGACATGAAACCATAGGCTTGGCACCTCTAAGATATTTGGAACATATTACAACTTACAGGACTCGATTCCGAGCTCTAGAGGCAAAGTTATCCGCTCGTTTGCCTAATTTGCATATATTAAAAAACAATTAGATAAATATAAACCAAAACTCGCCCGGATGTCGAAACAATACAAAACCATAGGTGTAGCACCTCTTAGATCCTTGGAACACGTTACAACTTATAGGACTCGATTATAAGCTCTTGAGGCCGAGTTATCCACTCGTTTGCCTAACATGCATATATTAAAGAACACTAAAAAAATTTACGACAAAAAGACCAAAACTCGCCTCAGGCGTCGAAATTCCACGAAAATATAGGTGTAGCACCTCTTAGATATTTGGGACACGTTAAAACTTATGGAACTCGATTTAGAACTCCGAAGACCGAGTTATCCGCTTGTTTGCCTAACTTGCATAAATTAAAAAACACTTAAAAATGTACGAAAAATAGAACAAAACTCACCTCGACTGTCGAATTGACACAACACCATAGGCATAACACCTCTTAAATATTTGGAACATGTTACAATTTACGGGGCACGATTCCCAGCTCCAAAGATCGATTTATCAACTTGTTTGCCTAACTTGCATACATTTAAAAACACTTAAAATATTTACAAAAAAAAAAACCAAAACGGCGTCAAAATGCCACGAAACCATATGCGTAAAACCTTATAGATATTAGGAACACGTTACAACTTATGGGACTCGATTCTAAGCTCTGGAGGCTGAGTTATCCGCCTGATTGCCTAACTTGCAATAAAGATATAGACCAAAACTAACCCCGGGCGTTGAAACAACATGAAACCATAGGTGTAACACATGTTAGATATTTGCAACACATTAAAACTTACAAGAATCAATTACAAGCTCTGGAGGCCGAGTTATATGCTTATTTGCCTAATTTGCATATATTAAAAAACACTTAGGAAAATATAGACCAAATGTAAAATCCCAACTTTTATGAATAAAGAATAACTTTCTCTTAATATCATTTTGAATATTAAGGTATGAATTTGTAATAATGTTATAGTTGTGGATAATATTTACAAATTTGGCAAAGTAAGCAAGTTGTTATAAAATATTCGTTTGGTCGGGAAATATTCGTACGATGACACAATCATTGGTGGACCCCACAACAGAATTACTGTAGGAGTTAGAAAACGACAGAAATATCTTTTTACAAAAATAATGGCGAAAGTTTTACCGTTAACTGTTGAAATACCCAGTGATAAAAGTACAATAACACGTGTGGTTGCATAGTAGCACGCAGTATTGTACAATATCTTTGATTATTAATGCTTACTAAGAAGTCACTCAGTTTTATTCAATTACTGTCACAGTAATTGTTGCATAGTATCTCACATTATTGATTCAATTATTGTCATAATATTTTATATTATTAAATCAATAATTGAGACGGCAAAGTTATTTATATTATTATTTGCATTATTGACGATGTCTAGAAAGTTCTGTCGAGGAAAGGGGTTGGTCACCTAATTGCGCGCCAATAAGGAGAAATCCTTATCGGAAAGCACACGGGATTTGGTGCTCACTATTCAAAATAATTACATCTAACTACCCATAATAAAGGATAAAGACATAACTTAAATAATATCTTTCCCATTAAGGGTTACATCAACTTAAATCAATTCCAGGTAATCTAACCTTAAATTATTACATAAGTTTGCGGAATACATCACAAAATAATATAGGTTTTATAACATAAATTCATTTAAGTAAATTCAAATAAGCCTTCAACACTTAGATATCTTGCCCTTTCCTTTGCTAGAAGACGGTTCATCGACTTTCTCAACTTTAGCTGCAGTGTTAATTGCAAGAGTGAGAAAACAATTGCTCACTATTATAAAAAAATAATAATAGCAATAACATGAGATTAGACAATGAATACTGAATAATGGAGAACTCGTTCTATGAGTCAAGAATAAAAAATAAGTTCAAGATTATATCTGAGGGTCCTAAGACCATGAACTATGTCCCCGATAATTAGGTATTATTACATCAATCTTAACAGTCGTTTAGACTATACAGACCCTTTCTTACATACTTAGGGGATCAACCCTTTGTACCATGTATTTTGCACAAACATCTAAACGTTAACACGTACATAATTCCCTATATTAGGGTTGTTCATCTCAGTTTAACTTTAGGATTTTTGCACTAAAGAAATTTTAGTTTGGAACTAGCTTATCAGTGGTTCTAGAATTTTAGAACACTCCTCAAGTATAGATTAGTCCAATCAACAAGAGTTTGCTTGCTATTTGAAGATTCAACACAATAATATAGGATTGAACAATGATATTTAAGTCAAAGATTAAATAATAACAATATACAATTGGATATACATGGTAAATATGCAAAGTACTACATCCAAAAGAGTTAGAAAACTCATTCAGGACAATGAATTAAACAGTCTATGCTTTGAATAACAATAATACGAGTTAGGAATGTGAAACTCACTCGATATAAAGAATTAAATTACAAGAACTTGCATAATTATAAACAAGATGAAATCAATAGGCTTTCTCAACTTTAATATAAGATTTAGGAACTTGCATAATGATAAATTAGGGTTAGAAAGCTTGCTTGACAACAAAGGGTAAACATAATTATGAAACTTGTATTCATTATAAAGAGAATGAAGTTAGGGAACTTGCTTCGTGTGTAAGCTACACAGGTATAATAACGTTCGCCAATTATCCTACATATATCATTGAAATCGCAATACCAATTAGTTATACTATCATTAGTTTTATAAATTCAATCCACCATCTAAGTCATAACCTTTAGCTTAATGTCTAACCATGTTGGTTAACCACTCTCACGAATCTGAAATCTCATTATCGCCTAATATAACGCTTTATCATTCTCCTCTAACTCTTGGAAATATCACTTTACATTCATTACATAACTTGTTAAGTGATTATTTAAAATCTTTACTTTTTGGTATTACCATACATTACCATCTGTTATTATATCTTATGATATGATTTAACATCTTTATCATGCCTACAAGGTTAGGTTAAGTCTTCATATTATAGTCTGCAATTAATCAAAATATATTATCTCTGCTCAGGGCACGACACAGCTGTGCTGCTCCAAGCCTTGGCACCGGCGCAGCTGCGCTGGTGCACGACTTCAGAAAGCCAACAGGCGCAGCTGTGCCATTTCTGTATTTGGTACCGGCGCATCTGCGCCAGTATGCAGACAGAAACTGTAGCAGCTTTCCCCTGTTATGATACAAAACCCCAATTTTTCCTAATTACTACAAAAATTGACAAACCTCAACACTAGAATTTAGTAACAACATCACCAAGCATGCACTTCATAATTCTACCAACATAAACATTATATATAATTTAACTTTCAAGGATCAAAAATCATGTTTTTACCAATTTCTTTACATTTCAATACTTTTAGCGAATTCAATCACCAAACCTTTGTTTTTAAACCAATTGACACCATTCCAACTACGTTATTTTCGTTTCTTGATATACTAACACAATCTACAATCAATTTACATATTATATCAAAGTTTAAACATAAAATTTTGACTCAATTAAGCCATTTTAAGTATATATAACACTATTATTTAAGTTTTCTTCTTCAAACCCAATTTGCATGAATTTGATCACTAACATAAGATTATAGATGACAACTAACAGGTAACAACAAGGTTGTACATACATAAAATCAATATCTTAAACAAAAATTCAACAAAATCCCAATTTTAGAGAATGAAAATTACAAAACTACAAATTAGAATTAGGGGTAGATTATACCTTAATCCTTTGTTTTGCAAGATTATGTTAACAAAGTTCTAGCAATCCTTCCTTTGATTCTCTCTTGTTCTTCTTCTCTCTCAATTCCTCTAACACACTAAGTTTTCTTAGTTATCCTTTAGGAAAATAATGTGTGTAAGGTAAAACTGATATAGGTCTCTCTCTCCCCAAGTACTCTTCAGGTAAAAACCCAAAAGCTACATCAGTTAGATTAAGCCAAAGGCCACAAGGCATTGTTTGTCTACACGTAGTTTAGGTTTCTAATTTATTTTGATAACATTTATATTAAATAGTTCCATTTGTCACATTTTAATTTAGTTAATTATAATAACTTACGATTATAATTATAGTAATTATAATTTTCATTATAACTATATTTATGCTTAATAAATTATTACATATCTAATTTAATTATTAAATTAAACTAGAACATCATTTTATTTATTTAATTATTTTCTTAAATATCAACCAATTCATTTAATTTAATTATTTCATTAAATCAAATCATCAAATAATAAAATTACCATTCATTAATTTAGTTAACATACATACTTATGTGGTGTTTGATAAAATTGAGTGTTAAGACCTGAACAGTTTAGACGTCTGAATAATATAGAGCATCTGAATAAAATTGTATCTTAATAAAAAAATGTTGTTTGATATTTTTTTTCAAAATGTCTGAATAACAATATTTTACCATTTTAACCCTCTGAACAAAAGAAAAAAAATATATAAACTACAAAATTCCCATACAATTATTTTATCCCGCAGCAACAAACAGAGAAAAAATTTCCCCGAAATAAAATCTTCTGAGTTCTGAATAGCAGCAACAAGAAAAACAATGGGTTCCTACTGATATTGAATCTGACCCCAAGAGTGAGAACATTGATGCAGAAGACTCCACATATTTTGGAATACTTCCTCAAGGTTTTGGGTGCTGAATCAAACATGCAGATGCCCACTTTTCAAGCATTGTGCACCAGTATTATAAATGTTATCTCATAGTGGAGTAGTTGAATCTTGCAATTTAAAATACTAAATTAGTGGGTAATGATTTTTAATATTTTATGCTGAAGGGGAACTCTCTATTTTGGGGACATACCACACCCAGGTGAAGTTTAATTAACACTTCATAGGAGCATCACAGTAACGATTTAGAGGAGCATCAATGGCGGCAAAATCATCAATGCTTCTCACATATTTCTCTCTCATCATTTTCTCTCTCATCATTTTCTCTCTCTTCACTCTCTCCTCCTCTATCACCTCTCTTCGGTCGCAGATCCCTCACCATCACGTTATAGTCTAATCATATCTGTCTTCAAAACCCTAATTTTTGATTGAACCTACAGATCTTCAATCATGGCGAAAGAATTCAACCTCCCACATGTGGATTTTGCATTCTAGCCCCCACGATCTTCAAACCCTAGCCCCCACAATTAAAGTTGATCTCCACGAAGATGTTGATGGGTCCTTTCCCATTCTTGATGGCATTTGGGTTGTTTCAATTATTTGTTGAGGTTATTTTTGTCCCAAAAAAGTATATTCTCGTTCAGACTTAGCTCTGAATGGTTAAGCATTATTTTTGAATCTTAACAATTAAAAGGCATTAAGAGGCATAAAATTTTTTATCAAACAAGTTGTGCCTCTGACCGAATCAGAGGCACACCTATTAAGAGGCTTTAAGACCCAAACAAACACTACCTTAACTAAATTATTGCACCACAATTTTATCAATTATTTATTTATCTCCATAAATAAATTATTTAAAATATTTATTAAATTCAATAAATATTTAAATTTAATTACAAAATTTCTCGATCGTTACAATTATTATTATAAATCAATTTTTTGTGTCACTGTATTAATGTATTACTATCACAACTATCATACTCATAATATAACCAACCAGATCGTTCACAGGAGAGATGGGGATTTTCGATAAAAATTTCTCTTTATTGGCCCGTAATTATATAACCTAACCATTTTTCTCGATAGAACTTCTAGACATTCCCAATAGTGCTAACTAATAATATCATTTCAAATAATATGAGTTACTATGCCGTGACAATTATTGATTTAATAATATGAAATAGTGTGCAGTAGTTATTGAGACTATTATTGAATCAATAATATGAAATACTATGCAATTATCATTGTAGCAATGATTAAGTTAATAATACAACATATTATGCAATTACTACTGTGATAATTATTAAATCAATAATATGCAATTACTACTGTAGCAATTATTGAATGAAACATTGAGTGACCACTACTGTAGCCATTATTGAATCAATAAATAGAAATACTGTGTAATACCATGTGCTACTGTGGAGCACTGCGTGCTACTGTGGAAAAGTGTGCGTTACTGTTCTTTTATTATCGGGTATTTCAACAGTTAACGGTAAAACTTTTGCCGTCAATTTTTAAAAAGGTTATTTCTGTCGTTTTCCATATCCGACAGTCATTCTGTTATGGGACCCACCAAGGATTGGTTATTTCGGCGCCGTCGTACGAATATTCCCCGACAAAACGAATATTCCCTGACAACCAGTTCACATCATATAATTTGTAAATAACACCCATAATTATAACATTTATTAAATCAACACCTTACTATTTAAAATAACAAAAAAAAATTAAGTCATATTCATAAAAAGTTGGGAGCTTACACAAGCCACATCCAACCTTAGCCAAGCTTAACAAACCCTAGGCTCAATCCTAGGAATTCCCATGGCTCAACCCTAGCCAAGCTAAACAAATCTTAGCCAAGCCTTTTTAATTTCCTTAGCTCAATTTGTCTTAGTTATAATCAACTTAATTTTAAAGTCTACTTCTTTCTAGTTAACTTTCAAAATTCATTTCGTTAGCAAAAATCACATTTTTCCCTTTCGTAAAATTGATTAGGGTTTACTTTTCGAACTAAGTCGGTTACCCGATTTCTTTCTAGTTAGATTTTTCCCAACTCGTTCAACATGCGAAAACCGTGAAATTTCTTTCGTTGATTTTATTGGAAATTACGTCTCTCGTCCTCAAATAAACGCTATGTCGTAATTTAAAAAGTCAAAAAAGTGTTTTTCTCGTAATAGTGATTTTACGGCTTTTTCCTGGAAAAACTTTTATTACAAATTTCATCTTGCGTTTTTAAAAAAACACTATGACGTAATTCCAAATTCTCGAAAAAGTACTTTTATTAGCATTTTCTACGTTTTATGAAGTGTTTTTGCGTTTTACTCGAAAAAATTTATTTTCTCCCAAAAACTCCCAACACTCGTACATAATCACGTAACACGTAAACTAGGTCATTAATCGACCTAAATCATATAACACATATAATATCAATGTTTTCATATTTATAGTTGTTTCTTACTAAATTCAACGTTCCCAGCATCATGGAAGTAATTTCCTCATCAAATTCATCTTAAATTTTTAAGTTTGACACTTGAAAGTAGTATGCACACAAGTCAATCATGTTTGATGATAAAGCATATACTTTGTAAACAATCTTATTCATTTATTAATAAAAGTATTAATTTATTAAAGGCTTTTAAATTATCTACATGATGTTGTTTTATAATATGTGATAAACCCATAGTTTTTAGCAATGCTTTTAGAATAATGATGATGATCATTCTAATGAGATCTAAATTCTTAGAAAGCTTAAAACTAAAATAGTTCCCAATCGTTGGATTACTAAATTGGGGATTAGTGAATCCGGATAGATTGGTACATACGTTGCTTGCTCATTTGATGAGGATGATTGATCTCATGATCATTTGTGTGGAGACACTAAAGTAAGTATGTAGGTGCTTATTATAGAATAAGTTCACTGAACGTGACTCGCTAAGGAATACCTAATGGAGTTTTACTTGCCTGTCAATAGAAATTCCTGTAGTGATAGTAGTACAAGTGATCCTTGGACTTGAGATCATCATAGTATCTTGTGTATGATGAGTTATACTTTGACTTATCCCTTAAGACCCTTAGGGTATATTAAAGGGTATGCTTGGGTATAATAAGTTGTACATGGAGATAATGTATGATCAATAAAGAATCTACCGCTTCTAGTAAAAGAAGATATGTCCTATGTGATTCAATAAATGACAACCCAGTAGTCCTTGGCCAAGGCAGAATGAAATTAGAAAGGAGTTTCTAATTTGTATTATTTGGGGTTGTGCATTTAAAAGTCGAAATACATATAATTAATAAAATAAGACTTGACAGAAATTCCATGTCTTATATTTAATTGGGACATTGTATGGTGGAAGGATTGAATTGTACGGTAACTATTTACTCAAAGGTTCTTTTATGATTAATGTTGAAATCTATATTATCTGAAAAGTCGTTGATCGCTAGGGAGGCTTATCCCTATTGTAGAATAAATATTATTTATTTAAATAAATTATTAGTTTAATTTATTTATTTAAATAATATTAGAATTGTTCTAATTGATTTATTCACAACCGGTTTAATATGGAGAACCTAAAGGGTCACACCATAAAAAGGAAGAATAATTATTTAAGAAGTTAATGACATAATCGTAATAATAAGTTAAGTATATTTAATTTAATCTATGGTGATAGAATAAATTAAATAGCTTAATATTTATTATTTAATATTTTGAAAATATTAAATATAAATTAATAAGAGGAGTCTTATTATTATTATTACGATTATTATTATTTAATTCCTAAAGGAGTTTGGGAATTAATTAATAAAAGTACTCTCAAATATCCTAATAGGATTAGGAGGCAAATTAATTAAAAGAGTTTAATTAATTATCCTTAATAAGATTAGGGAGCTTAATTAATTAAAAGGTTAATTAATTATTCCTAATAAGATTAAGAGGCTAATTAATTAAAAGAGTTTAATTAATTAAAATAAAACCCAATTCTTTAATTGTTAAGGATGAGTTGACCACATCTATAAATAAGAGGAGTCTTATTATGGGTAAGAGAGAGGTTGACGTATTATTAGAATACGTAATTCCAATAGTTGGGAGAGTACGCCTTTTTCTATAGAGATAGAAAAACTAGGGTTTAGCCAACAACCCATCTTCTTGAATTCTTCTTCTTCCTTGGTGGATCACCTCTAGAGGCCAAACACTTGGGTGGCTAACGTTGATCAAAGGAAGGGACCAAACCCGGTGGATTCAAGTTGAACTCGAAAAGGATGGAAGGTGAACTTGTACCTGAGGAAGCTCGATCTTCAAGGGTATGATTTTATTCTTTATCTTTTCGTTTAATTAATAATTGTGCATAAAGGGTGATCCGGGTTTATGGTTTGTAAAATTTTTAAAACTCTGATTTTACACGTTTCCGCTTATTTGTGCAATTTGATTGCGTTCATGAATATTACAAACCTAACACTGACATCAGAGCCAAACATTTATGCGAATTATTAATTGTTTTGATTTGATATGTATATTGATATGTGTTTATAATAATTTAATTGGGTATAATTTTGTTGTATAAAATTTATTAAAACAAAAACAAAAACGCAAAGCCTTTTTTTTGAGAAAAATCGGTACTGTATTTTTTTTTTTGCGGTGGTTGAATTCGTGAGCTTCAAGGAAATCCTGTTAATTCTCCTGATACAAGGGATACGGAGCCACGTGGCCACTAAAATCATTTCACATGTTGCTGAATGATTCGGATTTTGCAAAAGAAGGATTCAGGAGTAATGGAGTATATTATATATTTATGTATAAAGTATTATTAGTATATACTGTACTTATATATAAAATGTGATTAACGGTATTATATATATATTATATACGGGATATGATATATATGATATTATATATATATAATATTCTTAATAATTTTATTATTAAAATAAAAGTTTATTTTAATTTTAAAATAAAAATTTTATTTTAATATTAAAATATAAAGTTTATTTTAATTTTAAAATTAGAATTTCATGCTAACTAATTAGAGTTGGAATTGGATTCCATGCTAACTAATTAGAGTTGAAATTGGATTCCATCTTTCCTTAAATAAAAGAGTTTATTTAAATATGAAATAAGATTTCATATTATTCAAAATAAAAGAGGTTATTTATGAATAGGAAAGAGAATCCTAATTTCCTTAAATAAATGAGTTTATTTAAATATGAAATAAGATTTCATATTATTCAAAATAAAAGAGTTTATTTATGAATAGGAAAGAGAATCCTAATTTCCTTAAATAAAGGAATTTATTTAGATATGAAATAAGATTTCATATTATTCAAAATAAAGGAGTTTATTTGTGAATAGGAAAGAAAATTCGTGTTTTCCTAAATAAAAGAGTTTATTTAAGATATGAAATAAAATTTCATATTACCTAAAATAAAGGAGTTTATTTTGACTTGGAATTGGATTCCATAATTAATTAAAATAAAGGAGTTTATTTTGATTAAAGATTTTGATTAAAATAAAATAGTTTATTTTATTCAAAATTGGATAAATTAAAATAAAATAGTTTTATTTTGATTTAAATTTGAATTAAAATAAAAGAGTTTATTTTGATTCAAAAATAGATTTTATACTAACTAAATTTGCCCATTAAATGATATCAATATATATATTAAATGTTAATTATTCATGAGATGAATGTTATTTATTGATACATATGGTGATGTGTATGATAATAAATGAGATTGATTATGGACTATTGACCAATGTGATTGAATTTTATTTTAGTTGGATGCATGAATGTATGGGTTTTATTAAATGGGGTCTGCGTACCTCGTCTTCTCTAATTTTTCTTAATGTAAATTCTATCTCCCTCCTATGTACTTCCCCTTGACTGCTGATCAAGGTTTCTATTTATTTTAAATAGTTTTGTAATAGGAATAGTTAGAATTAATTTTGAAGAATTGGAGATCAAGAAACAAGGAGCGCTTGAAAACCCGTTTGTAATGGAGCCCGGGTTTAAATGTAATAGTTATATTTAAATATTAATTCTTGCACCCCTAGGGTTTGACCTTTTGGTTCACTTGGTGGCTCTAGTGAACCAAACTAGAATAAAAGTCCATAATCAATCCATGTAGAATATAGTATTCTATATGTGCATGCTTATACTGTAAGACCCCAGTTTTTATAAATAAAGATGAATTTTTATAATTATTATTTTTTGAATATTATGGAATAAATTTGATATAATATTATAGTTGTGGGTAATATTTATAAATTTTGCAAAGTACGCAAGTTGTTATAAAATATTCGTTTGGTCGGGGAATATTCTTTTTGTCGGGGAATATTCGTACGACGGCAAAATTATTGGTGGACCCCACAACAGAATTATTGTCGGATTGAGAAAACGACAAAAATATTTTATTAAAAATAACGGCGGAAGTTTTACCGTTGATACTGTTGAACTACTGGGTAGTAAAAGTACAGTAATACGCGTTGTTGCATAGTAGCACACGGTATTGATTATTGATATTTATGTGAGAAGTCGCTCAGTTTGATTCAATTATTGTTGATTAATAATATGAATTATTATAGCGATAATGACGTTTTGTTTTATTCGTATTATTAACGTAATAAAACGGAAACATCTTTTTATATAAAACAGAATATTTTATTAAAGTTATTTTATAAATAGAATATATTATATTTTATTATGCATAGTGTTGCATAGTATTTTGCATAGTGTTGCATAGTGTTTGCATAGTAAAAATCTTTTTATATAAATAAAATATATTATATTTTATTTAAAAGATTTTTCTTTAAATATGGACCGTCAAATTAAAGTAAATTAATCTGGACTGTTCATGGATTAGTTACTATGCATTCCATTTTCCTATAAATAGAAGCTGATTCCTTCATTATTTTCTTACGAATTCACTGAACTCTAGAGAGAGAAACTATAGAGAGATAGAAGAAAAGCTTTCTGCTACTTAACTTTTCTTTTCCCATATCCAATTTCTGTTACGGTAAGGGGTGTTATTCTTTCTTATTCATGAAGAGAACTGTTGTTATTCCATTTCTTATTATTCTGTTGGAATAACCTGTATACGCGGTCTACCCTATACTTGGTGACATTCTTCTATCATTCTGTTGGAACATCCTGTCTGTGTGTTTTACACCGGACCTGGTTCCGTCTTTATTATTATTCCGTTGGAACATCCTGTCTGTGTGTTTTACACCGAACCTGGTTCCGTCTTTATTATTCTGTTGGAACATCCTGTCGGTGTGAATTTCACCTGACCTGGTTCCATTATTATTATTCTGTTGGAATAACCTGTCTGTGCGGTTTATCGCATGCATGGTGATTTCTTTTGTTATTTCATTCTTTATTATACTCAGTTGGATAAAACTTTGATTTCTATACTCCATGAAATTAGTGGAATATCCTTGACATTTGCACTTCATCCAGTATCCTTTCATGGAAATATTCTTCTGATCATTCTTGAATTTTACACCACAAAATAGTATCGTGTTGACAATTTGGACGTTAATAATTCCTGGATAAAATAATTCTTGAACTTGTTTTATTGAATTCTTATATCATTGTCATCATCCTCTTATTTATATTTTTGAAAGTCATCTGTGGCCTGTAGAGCATGGATGGACTTGGTATGATTATGACCAGGGATTATTCGGTGTAATCATGACCGTAATATTACAAATGATGTGGTAAAAGTCTCATTTGCCGTAGTGCATTGATGGACAGTTGTTGGCATGATCATGACCATTGATGAATACACAAATATCCTTGCCCCGTAGTGCATGGAATTTGTGGTCGTGACCCTAATGAGTATCCTTGGCCGTAGTGCAGGGATGATGTGGATTATTTATTAAGCTGAGTCTCAGCGATAAAAGTGATTAAAAACTTTTTAAATCATAAAAGATAGTAGCTTCTATTCTCTACTTGACTCTTTTAATGGATTGCTTGATCCGCTGCTGTTAAACTTGATGTTGTTATATTTTATCAGTTTAATACTATTGAAGGCTAACGATAATTTATTCTGCATTATCTTAGTCATAATATTTCTTACTGGGCTAGTTGAGCTCACCCTTTCTTTCACTGTTCTCTTCAGGAAATGAGAACATAGCAGGGACGAGTCGGGAAACGGAGTAATGGTCCAGAGGATAGCATTAGTAGTCCTCACTATTCTGTGAAATAGTGTGACAATAATTGTATTGAGGACTCCTTTTGGGTTTGTATGATCTCTAGTAGACAATTATTGTATCCAAACTCACAGTTGTATTTTGTCGTATTATACACGACAGTGGTATTAGTAAGTTGTATTTGAATTCTGTACCATGTATCTGACGACTCAAGATGGGTGATGTATACCTAATTTTGGGGGCGTCACAGTTGGTATCAAAGCTTAGGGATATGATCCCTGGCTAAGATGTGAGACTAGAACTAGGAGGGGAGAGACGGGGAATTCCTTCGCTAGTATGACCTACTTAAATTTATTTTGTATTTAAATTAGTTGGTCAAAGTTTAGAGATATTATGTTACATGTCAATTAATCTTTGTTTTGTGGCAGTATTTGAAAATGACTTCCGAAAATGTTGAGAATAACAATGGAGCACAAGAGACTGTTGAGTCTCCACATATCAATAATCAGGAGAATGTGCATCAGGAAGACGACAATCCTCATGACCAAATGATGAATGATGGATTGTTCAGAGGCTTTATGCAATTCATGCAACAGCAAGCGAGAGCGGCTCCTGTTCAAAATGTAGGTGGAAACACTGAAAATTCTCGGGCGGTCACCGCTAAACAGTTCAAGGAGCTGGGACCACCGGAGTTTAAGGGAGAGCCAAAACCACTTATTGCGGAAGCATGGATAAAGCAGATCACCAAAATATTTGATGTCTTGGGATGCTCCGAGGAGCAAAAGGTTCCCTTTGCCGCCTTTATGTTGCGCGGAGAGGCAGATTACTGGTGGGAATCGGTAAAACGTACTCAACCTGCCGTACTGAAGATGTCTTGGGAGAAGTTCCAAGAGCTGTTCAATGACAAATACTTTCCTGAAAGTATCCGTCACATGAAGGAGGTGGAGTTTATCAAATTGGAGCAAAATAATATGACCGTGTCGCAATACGAGGCAAAATTTGCGGAGTTATCCCGGTTTGCGTCCCATTTGGTGGATAATGAAGAGAGAATGACACGATTATTTTTAAGAGGTTTAAAGCCGGAGATACGTCAACATCTTATTTCTCATAAACTGTGTTTGTATTCTGATGTTGTAAATAGGGCTCAGTTGGTAGAGCGCGATAACGAGTCAACGCAATCAAAAGAGAGCAGCCGACAAAATGATAATACCAGTGAGAGCAGTCATCGAAGTGGTGACAACAAGCGTGGAGGAAATCATCAGGCCAGAAGTGGTAACCACTTCGGTGGTAATCAGGGCCAAAACAATAAGAATGGACATTTCAAGAAGAGGCGATTCAACAATGATGGAAAGACGTCAGCATCAGCAACCGTTGTTAAGGAAGGAGAAAGACAACCTATCATATGCTTCAAATGTGGAGGGGAGGGACACATCAGTCCAAATTGCGCGATGCCGTCCAAAGCATGTTATAATTGTGGAAGAGAAGGCCACTTAGCCCGATTTTGTCGTTCACCGAAGACAAATTCAACTAGGATGGAGGCACCAAAGGCTGTCCCAGAAAAGTCAAAGACGGTAGTGCAAGGGAGAGCGTTTGTTGTGACCTCCCAGAAAGCAAGGAACCCGCATGAGGTCATCACGGGTAAGCTTATCATAAACTCTAGCGGAGTCTACACTTTATTTGATACCGGTTCTACCCATTCTTTTATTTCTCCTACTTGCGCTCAACGATTAAATTTGACTCCGGAGAAATTAGACTTTGACTTATCTGTGGAAACTCCGTTGGGAGAAAACTTCATTACATCCACGGTTTATAAGTCTTGTTTGGTTCAAGTTGGTACCCACGCATTACCTGTCGATCTTATTGCATTAAAAATACTTGCATTTGATGTAATTCTAGGGATTGATTGGTTAACTACTCATCATGCAAAAATTGATTGTTTCCGTAAGATTGTTAGCTTTCATATTCCCAATCGACCTATTATGCAAATTCAAGCAACCAAACCATTAAAATCAATCACTGTCATCTCAAGCCATAAAGCTATTCGTTTATTGAAAAACGGATGTCAAGCTTTCTTAGCTCATGTCACAGATCTGAACAAAAATACGTCAGTTCTGAATAATATTTCTATTGTTAATGAATTCCCTGACGTATTCCCTGAAGAACTTCCTGGCCTACCCCCAGAGCGTGAAATTGAATTTTGTATCGACCTTGAACCCGGTACAAAACCCATTTCTAAAGCCCCATATCGAATGGCTCCTATTGAACTTCAGGAGTTAAAAACCCAACTGCAGGAATTATTAGACATTGGCTTTATTCGTCCTAGACACTTGAGGCTAATACTCCAAAAGCTTCGTGAATACAAGCTTTATGCCAAGTTGAAGAAATGCGAGTTCTGGCTTGAGGAAGTAGCATTCCTTGGGCACGTGGTATCAAATCATGGAATATCTGTTGACCCAGCAAAGATTGAAGCTATTCAAAGCTGGGAGCAACCTAAATCAGTGACCGAAGTACGTAGCTTTCTCGGCTTAGCTGGTTATTATCGGAGATTCGTAGAAGGGTTTTCTCGAATCGCTACTCCACTAACTCAGCTGACTCGGAAAGATACAAAGTTCGGTTGGAGCGAGGAATGTGAGAAGAGTTTTCAAGAACTCAAGAGGAGACTCATTTCAGCACCTGTTCTAACAATACCATCTGGTTCGGAGGGATTTGTCATCTACAGTGATGCTTCGGGCAAAGGGTTAGGATGTGTTCTCATGCAACATGGGAAAGTCATAGTCTATGCCTCACGACAACTCAAAGAATATGAGAGAAATTATCCTACTCATGACCTAGAGTTAGCAGCTGTTGTCTTCGCACTTAAAATTTGGAGGCATTACTTGTATGGGGAGAAAGTGGAGATCTTTACGGATCATAAAAGCCTCAAATATTTCTTCACTCAAACGGAACTCAACATGCGACAACGACGTTGGCTTGAACTGTTGAAAGATTATGATCATACCATCCAATACCATCCTGGAAAAGCGAACGTGGTAGCTGACGCATTGAGTAGAAGGTCATATGCGGGTGCGAGTGCAATATTGTCAACGCAAAGGCCCATTTTGGATGACTTGCAAAGGATGGAGATAGAGATAAAGACTCCAAGGACCCACATTATGATGGCGAATATACGAGTAGAACCGACTTTAATTGATAAAATTAAAGCTGCTCAAGTTACAAATCCGGAGCTGATGCGTATGAGGAAGAAAGTACAAGAAGGTGCGATACCGGAAGCAAGAATCGATGAAGAAGGAATACTTCGAGTCAACTCCAGACTTTGTGTTCCTAACGACCCTGATTTAAAGTATAAAATCATGATGGAGGCGCACAACACACCGTTTGCAATCCATCCTGGGAGTACCAAAATGTATCATGATCTTCGACATACATTTTGGTGGGGCAATATGAAGAGAGAGATAGCGCTTTTTATCTCAAGGTGTCTAACGTGTCAACGAGTCAAGGCGGAGCATCAAATACCAAAAGGACCATTGCAACCACTTGAAATTCCAGAATGGAAGTGGGAGCACATTACCATGGATTTCGTTACTGGTCTTCCCAAAGTTTCTCAAGGCATAGATGCGATTTGGGTCATTGTTGATAGATTGACCAAGTCTGCTCATTTCTTACCGATACGAGAAACTTATACACTTGAACGTCTTGCTCGTATGTACATAAACGAGGTTGTAAGATTGCATGGTATGCCAGTATCCATAGTTTCTGATCGAGACCCAAGATTTACTTCGCGATTTTGGGTTAGTTTACAAAAAGCTATGGGCACAGATTTACGATTTAGCTCGGCATATCATCCTCAAACGGACGGACAGTCAGAAAGGACTATTCAAACTCTTGAAGATCTATTAAGACTCTGTGTCCTTGATTTCAAGGGAAGTTGGGACAAGTTCTTACCATTGGTGGAGTTTTCCTACGACAACAGTTATCAAGCAAGTATTGGCATGGCTCCGTTCGAGGCGTTGTATGGAAGAAAGTGTCGTTCTCCAGTATGTTGGGATGAGGTGGGTGAAGCAACGTTGTTGGGACTGGATTTGGTACGTATGACTACGGAAAAGATTCAAACGATCCGGAAACGTATAAAAACCTCACAAGATCGACAAAAGAGTTATGCTGATCTTCATCGAAAGGACGTGGAATTCGATATAGGAGATCATGTGTTGTTACGTGTTGCTCCATGAAAGGAGTTACGAGATTTGGAAAGAGAGGAAAGCTCAATCCTCGATTCATCGGCCCATTTTCAATCCTCGATCGAGTAGGAACTGTGGCCTATAGACTCGCTTTACCGCCAAGTATGTCTCGTGTTCATAACGTTTTTCACATATCCATGCTACGTAAATATGTGAAAGACCCGAACCACATTATTGAGTTAGAACCAGACGAAATAGCGGAAGATTTAACGTATGAAGAGGTTCCTGTTCAAATCTTGGATAAGAAGGAACATATTTTACGCACCAAGGTTATACCTCAAGTCAAAGTTTTGTGGAGAAACCACGATGTTGAGGAAATGACTTGGGAGTTAGAATCTGAAATGAAATCAAGGTATCCTTACCTCTTCGACATACCAGGTACGTACCCTAATTTCGAGGGCGAAATTTCATAAGAAGAGGAGGTTGTAAGACCCCAGTTTTTATAAATAAAGATGAATTTTTATAATTATTATTTTTTGAATATTATGGAAGAAATTTGATATAATGTCATAGTTGTGGGTAATATTTATAAATTTTGCAAAGTACGCAAGTTGTTATAAAATATTCGTTTGGTCGGGGAATATTCTTTTTGTCGGGGAATATTCGTACGACGGCAAAATTATTGGTGGACCCCACAACAGAATTATTGTCGGATTGAGAAAACGACAAAAATATTTTATTAAAAATAACGGCGGAAGTTTTACCGTTGATACTGTTGAACTACTGGGTAGTAAAAGTACAGTAATACGCGTTGTTGCATAGTAGCACACGGTATTGATTATTGATATTTATGTGCGAAGTCGCTCAGTTTGATTCAATTATTGTCGATTAATAATATGAATTATTATAGCGATAATGACGTTTTGTTTTATTCGTATTATTAACGTAATAAAACGGAAACATCTTTTTATATAAAACACAATACTTTATTAAAGTTATTTTATAAATAGAATATATTATATTTTATTATGCATAGTGTTGCATAGTGTTTTGCAGAGTGTTGCATAGTGTTTGCATAGTAAAAATCTTTTTATATAAATAGAATATATTATATTTTATTTAAAAGATTTTTCTTTAAATATGGACCGTCAGATTAAAGTAAATTAATCTGGACCGTTCATGGATTAGTTACTATGCATTCCATTTTCCTATAAATAGAAGCTCATTCCTTCATTATTTTCTTACGAATTCACTGAACTCTAGAGAGAGAAACTATAGAGAGATAGAAGAAAAGCTTTCTGCTACTTAACTTTTCTTTTCCCATATCCAGTTTCTGTTACGGTAAGGGGTGTTATTCTTTCTTATTCATGAAGAGAACTGTTGTTATTCCATTTCTTATTATTCTGTTGGAATAACCTGTATACGCTGTCTACCCTATACTTGGTGACATTCTTCTATCATTCTGTTGGAACATCCTGTCTGTGTGTTTTACACCGGACCTGGTTCCGTCTTTATTATTATTCCGTTGGAACATCCTGTCTGTGTGTTTTACACCGGACCTGGTTCCGTCTTTATTATTATTCCGTTGGAACATCCTGTCTGTGTGTTTTACACCGGACCTGGTTCCGTCTTTATTATTCTGTTGGAACATCCTGTCGGTGTGAATTTCACCTGACCTGGTTCCATTATTATTATTCTGTTGGAATAACCTGTCTGTGCGGTTTATCGCATGCATGGTGATTTCTTTTGTTATTTCATTCTTTATTATACTCAGTTGGATAAAACTTTGATTTCTATACTCCATGAAATTAGTGGAATATCCTTGACATTTGCGCTTCATCCAGTATCCTTTCATGGAAATATTCTTCTGATCATTCTTGAATTTTACACCACAAAATAGTATCGTATTGACAATTTGGACGTTAATAATTCCTGGATAAAATAATTCTTGAACTTGTTTTATTAAATTCTTATATCATTGTCATCATCCTCTTATTTATATTTTTGAAAGTCATCTGTGGCCTGTAGAGCATGGATGGACTTGGTATGATTATGACCATGGATTATTCAGTGTAATCATGACCGTAATGTTACAAATGATGTGGTAAAAGTCTCATTTGCCGTAGTGCATTGATGGACAGTTGTTGGTATGATCATGACCATTGATGAATACACAAATATCCTTGGCCCGTAGTGCATGGAATTTGTGGTCGTGACCCTAATGAGTATCCTTGGCCGTAGTGCAGGGATGATGTGGATTATTTATTAAGCTGAGTCTCAGCGATAAAAGTGATTAAAAACTTTTTAAATCATAAAAGATAGTAGCTTCTATTCTCTACTTGACTCTTTTAATGGATTGCTTGATCCGCTGCTGTTAAACTTGATGTTGTTATATTTTATCAGTTTAATACTGTTGAAGGCTAACGATAATTTATTCTGCATTATCTTAGTCATAATATTTCTTACTGGGCTAGTTGAGCTCACCCTTTCTTTCACTGTTCTCTTCAGGAAATGAGAACATAGCAGGGACGAGTCGGGAAACGGAGTAATGGTCCAGAGGATAGCATTAGTAGTCCTCACTATTCTGTGAAATAGTGTGACAATAATTGTATTGAGGACTCCTTTTGAGTTTGTATGATCTCTAGTAGACAATTATTGTATTCAAACTCACAGTTGTATTTTGTCGTATTATACACGACAGTGGTATTAGTAAGTTGTATTTGAATTCTGTACCATGTATCTGACGACTCAAGATGGGTGATGTATACCTAATTTTGGGGGCGTCACATATACTATATATATATATATTATATATTATGCAAACATGCTTCGCATTTTCATTAATATGACGCGTATTTTATATATATATGTGCATGCGCGCTAAACAAGATGAGACAAATTAATAATAAACCCCTCAAATATTTTATATTAAGTTGTAACGTTCAAAGATATTTGGAATATCGAACGTCGCCTTCTAGCATGATATAAACAATAGAGTATTGAATATTTAATATGAGTTTGTTGTGCACACACAAGGCGAGTATTAAATATTTAAGATGTTATTTTTATTACATATGATGTTTATAAGGAATTGAACATTACTGCTTTGTTGTGCACACACAAGGGCTGTAGTTTTTTCTTCACTTATATGGAAATGATGGGTCTGACTTAACTTAAATCATTTTAGTTCGGATGTGCACACACTTGACCATTATGATTTAAGAGGCAAAATACAAGGAGTTACATAGTTGATGTAATTGACAAGAGTTGTCTACCTATTTATTTATATATAGTTTGTTGTGCACACACAAGGCTATATACATTTGAAATGGGATCCTTATTCTCACTAGCATATCTTTAATTAGATATTGTTGAACTATATATTAAGGGTAATATAGTTTGAAGAAAATAGTGGGAGATACCAATTTAAAACAAAACCTAATTTATTTTGGTAATTAATAAAAGAATATATGTTAAAATGTTGTTAATTACAAATTCATTTACAGATTTTTACAATGTCTAAATTACTATCACTGCATAGCATATTAGATGCTTATTTAACTAGACCAAATTAAATGGATTAGTTAAGAAATTTGAGAATAGTTCTCATGGCTGAAAAGCTATCTTATGTCCTTAATACGCCTATCCCTGCAATGGTTGCAGACAATGCCTCTGAGGAAGATATTTCTACTTTTAGAAAGTGGCAAGATGATGCACAGTTGACTCAATGCATCATGCTCGCATTCATGAGTAACGAGCTTCAGCGTCAGCATAAAACTATGGATGCTCCTACTATATTCCTACACATCAAGTAGTTGATGGTGAGGAAAGTAGGACTAATAGATATCAGATATCTAAGGAGCTCTTCCGATCTAGAATGACCGATGACACTACAGTACAGATAAAAGTTCATAACATGATCAATTTGATTGAACAATTAGGACAACTAGTTTTGTCATGGATGGAGAGTTGAGCCAAGATTTGATCTTGCACTCACTCCCGGACTCCTTTCACAATTGTTGTGAATTTTTTTTTATATGAACAAGCTAAAGATCAGCCTCGCTGATTTGCTTAACATGTTGAAAAATATTGAGAGTCACTTTCCAACCAAGAAAAATCATGTCTTACTGGTAGGGGCCAAAGGATCTTCTGAAAAGAAGAACGATTCATAGCACTACAAGGAAATTGGTCATTGGCGACGGGGTTATTGGCGACGGCCAGTAACCCGTCGAGAATGACACCAATATCGACGGTAACGCCGTCGGTAAAGAGTGCCGTCGATAATAACTTTTCCCCTAGGAAAAATAGGTGCGAAAATTTGGCGGTGGAGGGAAAAAATATTGGCGACGGACATAAAAATAAAAGGCGACGGGACTGCCTTCGTGAATGAAATAATGGCGATGGGACTCAAGCGACGGCATGTGCCGTCGAGAATGAGTAATATATTTTAGAACCCTGGTTCGCGACGGCAACGTCTTCTTTTGTTCCTTTTTCATCCGTCGTCTGAGATTTTCTCATTTCCCTCTCAATTCGCTCGTTTCCCTCTCAATTGAAGACTCAGTTGGTTTAACTAGGTCGGAATCCTCAATTGATTGCGCCCATTTGACTCCATTATCTCACTGCAGTTCGCCCCTTTCCTCCCTCTTGCTCTGTTACTTCTCCCTCTTCCTCGCCATTGTTCACCGGCGCCGATTGGTCAAGCACTGTTCTTCTTAAAGGTAATGTTTCTTCTCTAAATAGCCACTGAACATTATTTATTGCTCCTATTATGAACATAAAATTCTATCAGTGTTAGCTTTGATTTCACATTGGGGGTTGTTTAAGTGGGTTGAATAGATGAACTTGATGTGGGTATGATATTATATAATGCAATACTTGAAATAGTTTAGTTTGTTCGTCCATTTAGTGTATGTAAACTGGTATATGGTTTTTCCCATGTGAAAGCTTTGCTCAAAGTTTTCCTTTTCTGTTTCCTTTATTTAATAATTGCACTAAAGCCATGAAATAGTGGTTCATTGTGATAAGATATGATTTCAAGTGATTGATTAGTTATAACTTTACTACGTATATATGCAGTAATATATATGAACAATAATTTTCAGTCATTTTTTACATGATTTCAAGTGTGTAAACTTTCTATAAGTTCAACAAAAAGGCATGTATTATCATATTAATTAAGCTATATTATGAGCATATATATAAATAACACTTGGGTTAATTATCTGTAGTTTTGTGTTATATATAAAGCTATATTATTTATGTGATTTGAAAAAGAGAAAAGAACTAATTTTATACAAGTATAATTGTTTGATTAGAGGGCCTTCCATAATATTTAGGGTTTATAATGATTCTCTTTTCTTTTACACATGCTTGGGTTTATAATATTTTGAGACATGATTCTAAATGAACTCTGTTTATTGACTGTCTCTTGTTGTATGCATCAACATTATCATACAAAAATCCTTTGTTGATCAAAAGTACTTAAAGTCATTAGTGTATATGGATTCTTGTATATTCTAGATTTTCCAAATTCATTTAGCGACTGTACTTCTTGAAGGTAGTTCAAAAGCTTACGTAATTATAACTCTTGTTCTAGCTCAACTATTAGATGTTGAAACTTCTGGTCTGGTTTCTCCGAGCTATTGAAGGGGAAAAAATAAAACATTCGAACCTCTATAGTTATTAACATTCATCCTTTGTTGGGGCTTAGTTTGTATATAATTATGTCCTTGAGCTCTGTATTTGTCTCTGTATTATGTCAAGTGTTTTTGATTATGTTGCTAAGAATAAAATATGTTGGAATACATTCTTTTATAGTTGACATTGTCAATTTTTTTACAATTATAAAATGACATAATCTTCTTAATTTATCATAATTACTATTCAGCGGATACTTCAATTTCTTTCTATATATATATATATATATATATATATTGTCATATAGTTTAGGAAGCTTAGAAACCCGTTTGAGATTCACTTAGTAGGAGTGAATCTCAAATAGTCCCCGTTTTGGGACTGTTCTTGTATGTTTCGATCTCACTTAGGTCGGTGTTAACGACTTGAGCACGTCTTTATATTTTTTGAATTTTCGGTCAGTATATATCTCTTGATGTTCTTCGGGTGCATATTTAGACTACGATGTGTTAGTCTATTTCGTGTACTTGAAGACCATGGGGAGGTGCTGCCGAAAATTCTGAAAAATGTAAAGATGTGTTCAAGTTGTTGGCATCAGTGAGGCGACACATCCGGGAATGGGATAGAAGCCTGACCCGTTAGAGTGGGAGATGAAGTTAGGAAACTCATAAGCTTGCATATACATTAACTTGGAGACTTGATTGTGTTTGTCTAACTTTCCATATATATAGCAGACAGTTGTCCGAGATGTCTGTTGATCGAAGTTGGATGGAACGTAGGGTAGCCACTGATAGGAGTGGGCTTAGCTCTGAGTATCGTAGTGGGGTTGAACAGTTTCTCAACTTCGCGTTTGAGCAAGTCAGCGGCGATGAGATCAGATGTCCTTGTAAGAGGTGTGTGAATGAAGTGTGGAAGGAAAGGAGTGATGTCATGTGCGACTTATTTGCGTATGGGTTCAAGCAGGGTTATACGACATGGATCTATCATGGGGAAACCTGGTTGGATGAACATGAATCAGAACCGAAATCCAGAGGTGACGAAAACTTTGACTGTACTAACATGATAGTCGAAGCTGCTGGTTCGTACTTTCAGTGGAATACAGACAGGGATGGCAGTAGCGTCGAGCAAGAGCCGAATGATGGGGCTAAGGGTTTCTATGAGTTATTGCATGAAGCAGCGACACCACTGTATGACGGGCACGAAAAACACACCGTCTTATCTGCTGTGACTAAGTTTTTACACTTCAAGAATGAGCATGACTGTAGCTAGAGAGGTTTTAATGAACTGTTAAGCATTGTGAAGGAGTGTTTACCTGCATGCAATAAGTTACCGGAGTCGTACTATGATGTAAAGAAAATGGTCAAAAGGCTCAATCTAGGGTATGAGAAGATTGATGCTAGTGAGAATGACTGTATGTTGTATTACGGTGATGTCAATAAAGATAAGAGGTCGTGTGATATTTGTGGTACAAGTAGATACTATGAACATCGTTATCGACGGATGAGTAGACAATTCAATCAAAAAACAGAGAAACGTCAAGTACCTGGCCGTCTTTCTGGGTCAGCAGTGTTGAGTTGGATTAGTCATTTGAAGTTTCCACCTCCAGGGAAGAATCATAGATTAGAGCGAGCTTATGGTTACGGTAAGGTTCACAACTGGACACACAGATCCATGTTCTTTGACCTGCCTTATTGGGCTACACTCTGCATCCGTCATTGTTTAGATCCGATGCATACTGAGAAGAACGTATTTGATAATATTTTTTATACAGTTATAGATGCCAATGGTAGAACAAAGGACAACAACAAGTCGAGGCTTGATTTGGTAGAAATGAACATTAGGGAAGATTTGTGGCTGTATCAGGAGGGTAGTAAGGCGGTAACGCCTAAAGCTGAATATACTTTGACCAGGGAACAGTTGATATTGATATGTAATTGGATTAGTGGACTGAAGCTCCCAGATGGATATTCTTCGAATATAGCAAGGTGTTGTAAAGTTGAAGAGCTGAAGTTTTGGGGTCTCAAAAGGCATGATTGTCACGTATTCATGCAGAAGCTGATCCCTGTGGCATTTATCGACTTGTTACCGAAACGTGTGGTTGAAGCACTGACAGAGCTTTCTAATTTCTTCAGAGATCTATGCTTGACGGAGCTTCAGGTCAAAGACATAGATAAAATGGAGATGCAGATAGTGGAAATAATGTGCAAGTTAGAAATGATCTTCCCTCCATCGTTTTTTAATTCAATGGAGCATTTACCTATTCACTTGCCATACGAAGCTAAGTTTGGCGGTCCCGTACAATATAGATGGATGTATCCATTTGAGAGGTAATGACATTAATGTTTTTAATACGGTAAAATGTTCATTATTTTTTTGTTAATCTATATATCACATAGGTATATGCGACGTCTAAATGTTCATTATTTTTTTGTTAATCTATATATCACATAGGTTATGTTATGGAGGAACTTGTTAATTTCTGCTCGTTGTACTTTGAGCCGAATGTTCATACGAAGCACAATCGCTTACGTCGGAATCAGGCTGTTGCGCACGAGGAAAATGGAGAATTAACTGCCTTTAGTCATCCTGTACGCCCATTCGGCGGTAAAAAAAAAGGCGATTCTTGACCGATAGTGAGTATGCAGCTGCCACATTGTATGCACTTGTCAACATGAATGAAGTAGCGCCATACATTAAGTAAGTAGTCATAACTATATATGTCTGGTGTAATTGTGTCAAGTTCCTTTCCAAACACATTGAGTATATAACTGTTGTGCAGTCAATATGATGTTGAAGTACGTGAAGCGAATCCGAGTATATCGGACGAGGATTTGCAAAATTTGAGAAATGGAGAATTTGTGCAATGGTTTAAGGATCATGTAAGTCTAACCTTTAAACGTTCAATGAATCTACCATCATAGACTTATTCTTATGGCGTAATTAACTTTAGAATATGTTGTGTTAATGTACATTAGGTCCTCGCTGATGAGTTAGCTGACAATCGACTAAAGCTTATAGCCGACGGCCTCGAAAGATTTGTAGATACTTATACATGTTGCATTGTCAACGGTTACAGATTTAAGTGTTGCGATATTGGGGAAGTCGCTTCTGCTGATTCTGGTGTTGTGGTGAAAGGTAGCTGCTACGATAACATTTGGGATGACTGGTATGGACGATTGCTAGAAGTTGTCGTTCTCAAATATTGGGGTCATAAAGAATTAGTTTGCTTCAAATGTCATTGGTTTGATGTTCAGAATGGAGTTAAATTAGATAAAAAATCAGGACGGGTGACTGTTAATGTTAAGTCAAAACTAAGACTGATGAGTGGTATGGACGAGCCTTTTATTTTAGCAAGTCAAGCGACACAGGTGTACTACGCGCGGAGTGTTAAAACTCCTTCAAGCCCATGGCATGCTGTTATAACCACCAAAGCCCGTGGTTTTCAAGGCACAACTCCTCGTCCAGACGATGAACCTTTACAAGTCGAGTCTACTAGTGTCACACCTGCTGTTGTGACAATTATTAGTGAGTCTAGTGAAGAAGAGGATGATGTTATCGCTGTCGAAAGTGAAGATGATGTTGTTGAGGAGGTAAATATAATTGAAGAAATCGTTGAAGACGACGAAGATGGTGATGACAACGATAGTGAAGATCTACTGCTCGAAGATGACGATTCTGATATTGATGGCTTTGACGATATAAATGATTAGGAGTATGTAATATTTGTGTCAGTTTAGTTGTATTCAAATGTAATAGTTTGTAGTAGTGCAATCATTATCTTCAACTTATATTAATCTACTAAATAAGGCGTTGAGTTGTTTTATGAGTATGTACTATTTATGTTGCATTCTTTTAATTGTATTTGTATGTAGGTTACTATTTATGTTGCATTCTTTTAATTGTATTTGTATGTAGGTTACTATTTATGCTGCATTCTTTTAATTGTATCTGTATGTTATCCTCTATGTTATCCCTCTTTTACTGTATGTTGCATTCTTTTAGTTGACAGTATACATACATATGGCGCGCGCACCACACGGCGATCGTGGTGGGCGTGCAGGTCGTGGGGGCAGTGGAGATTCTACGCGTGATGATCAGGCGGGATCGTCAGGTATAATTATATATGTTATTGGGATACACCTTATTATTTTTTATTTTATATTGTATTGACATTATATTCGTTTATATAAATATTGATGTATTTCAATACATAGGTGATCGACGTAGGCCTCCGCGGGGACTAGCACGTGGCTTGCTAGGGAATCCCCCCCGGGCGCCTCTTATATGTCGGGTTGGGACTCATAGGTAATTTCATAATCCTATATAATATTACTATAATATATCGTATTTAGTTCTTATATATTCTTTGTAATTTTCAATTTCAACTGTAGTATCCTTGACGCCACGCCAAGGAACACGTTGCTTGGGATCGTCCGCAACCGATTCTCAAGCCCGTGGATGAGGTGGGCAGATGTGGATGATCGTACACGTCAGTTGATTATTGCTGAATTTAAGGTAGGATGTCAATCATTCATATGCTGTTACCTCTTTGATTTATGTAATCTCTTTGATTTATGTTGTCTACTAAACTTCTTAATGTGTAATGTTCAGAGATATTATCGTTTTGAGGACGGGCAGGAAGCCCATGGCATGACTGTTCTGCACAGATACCTAGAGATGAATTGGCACAAGTGGGTCTACGATTGGAAGAAAAAGGCCCAGACGAAGATGGCTGATGGACAGACACTTAAGGATGTCCGGCCAGATTTCATATCTGCTGCAGTGTGGGACCAGATGTGCAGCATTTGGGACGGCGAGGCCTTCAAGAAGATGTCGGCACAGCGTTCAGCTGCCCAATAGCAGAGTCGTCTCCCACACTGCACTGGGTCTCAGTCGTACGACCTATACCGGGAGAGACTTGAGGTGAGTTTAAAGCATGCACCCTCCCGCTTGGAGTTTTGGTGGTACGCCCACCAAAAGAAAGGTGACGGTGGTTATATCTCACCTGAGGCAGAACACATTGTTGTAAGTTATTTAATTCTCTTATTTAATATGTATTTAAAATTCGGATATTCTTTTATATTATTTCATTTTATACTTTGCGTAACATCCCATCCACTACTGTGTTTTTTGTCAGCGACGGTTCGAAGATCTTGCAGTGGCCCGGAGCAGCCAGAGAGGTGACACTCCAGTAGACGAGTCTACGCGTGCAGACGAGGAGATAGAGGACTGGATGTAGGCTACAGGGGGACCGAAGAAGGGTAGAGTTGTGGGCATTCCCCATGTCCCAGCTTACACCCTAGTCCCTGCTGCGAGATCTCGACGATGCCCACCCACTGGAGGTAGTGGTGCGAGTGGATCGGGCGTCGGCCCTTCATTATCCGACGACTTTTTCTGGCGGATCATAGAGGGGAGCATGTCAAGCGGTGTAGTGCAGTTAGGCGCACCATCACGCGAGCGGATCTATCAGCTGGCTCAGGAGGTTGTCCACGGCTCTATCGATCCTACAGCGGCCGTTGACGATCTCATGGGTGTAGTACGGGAGGAGGCCATCCGCGTGTGTGCAGTTGTCTTGGCCAACATCTTCCCACCACATATTCGACAGGTAAAAATAATTAAATTATGTATTTTCTTATTTAATTTATGTAATTTGTAATTGTATTGCTTAGATAAACATAAGATAAAACCCTAACGCCACGCAAACACACACAGAGCACCGCGTAGGTATTAGACACGCGTTACAACTGATGGTACTCGATTCCGACATACGGAGACCGAGTTATCGCCTAGTTTGCGAAATTGAACCACACTTAGCCAAAAAACTGAAAAAGAGCCCGAAACCCGCATCGTCCGTCTGAACGCCACGCAAACACACACACAGCACCGCGTAGGTATTCGGCACGCGTTACAACTGACGGTACTCGATTCCGACATACGGAGACCGAGTTATCGCCTAGTTTGCGAAACTGAACCACACTTAGCCAAAAAGCCGAAAAAGAGCCCGAAACCCGCATCGTCCGTCCGAACGCCACGCAAACACACACACAGCACCGTGTAGGTATTCGGCACGCGTTACAACTGACGGTACTCGATTCCGACATACGGAGACCGAGTTATCGCCTAGTTTGCGAAACTGAACCACACTTAGCCAAAAAGCCGAAAAAGAGCCCGAAACCCGCATCGTCCGTCCGAACGCCACGCAAACACAAACACACAGCACCGCATAGGTATTCGGCACGCGTTACAACTTACGGTACTCGATTCCGACATACGGAGACCGAGTTATCGCCTAGTTTGTGAAACTGAACCACACTTAGCCAAAAAGCCGAAAAAGAGCCCGAAACCCACATCGTCCGTCCGAACGCCACGCAAACACACACACACAGCACCGCGTAGGTATTCGGCACGCGTTACAACTGACGGTACTCGATTCCGACATACGGAGACCGAGTTATCGCCTAGTTTGCGAAACTGAACCACTCTTAGCTAAAAAGCCGAAAAAGAGCCCGAAACCCGCATCGTCCGTCCGAACGCCACGCAAACACACACACAGCACCGCGTAGGTATTAGACACGCTTTACAACTGACGGTACTCGATTCTGACATACGAGGACCGAGTTATCGCCTAGTTTGCGAAACTGAACCACACTTAGCCAAAAAGCCGAAAAAGAGCCCGAAACCCGCATCGTCAGTCCGAACGCCACGCAAACACACACACAACACCGCGTAGGTATTCGGCACGCGTTACAACTGACGGTACTCGATTCCAACATACGGAGACCGAGTTATCGCCTAGTTTGAGAAACTGAACCACACTTAGCCAAAAAGCTGAAAAAGAGCCCGAAACCCGCATCGTCCGTCCGAACACCACGCAATCACACACACAGCACCGCGTAGGTATTCGGCACGCGTTACAACTGACGGTACTCGATTCTAACATACGGAGACCGAGTTATCGCCTAGTTTGCGAAACTGAACCACACTTAGCCAAAAAGCCGAAAAAGAGCCCGAAACCCGCATCGTCCGTCCGAACGCCACGGAAACACACACACAGCACCGCGTAGGTATTAGACACGTGTTACAATTGACGGTACTCAATTCCGACATACGAGGACCAAGTTATCGCCTAGTTTGCGAAACTGAACCACACTTGTAGAACACAAACTAAAATAATATAAATATGATCTATTTTGGGGACTCCGTTATTAATATTTTAATTTTGTAGGGTCTTGTTGATGAGACTCGTGGAGGTGGAGATGGCGGCACAGGTGATGCTCGTGGAGGAGATGGTGATGATTTCCGAGCTGATGAGGATGAGACTATGGAGGATGGGACTGGCGATGGGACAGAGATTCCTGATCTTGGGCAGTAGTTGTTTATATTTATATTTTGACTTTCATGTATGTATTTAGCTTTTGAGTTGTATAGATTTGAGTTTGGTATCTAATTATATTAATTGTTGATAGTAAAAGATATGATTGTTATTGATATACGTATATTGTCATTATTTATTTTTCTTAGTTTATAACAGGTACAATGTATATGTAAATGAACAGGGGAATTTTGCAATTTTATTATTGTTTTTAAAGTGGGTCATTGGCGACGGGACCATTGGTGATGACCCCCGTTGCCAATGACCCACTTGCTGACGGCGAACGACGGGAGACCGGGGCGACGACCCATACGACGACGGGAAGGGCGACGGACAGGGCCGTCGCCAATGACCCTATTGCCGTCGGTAATGAGGTCATTGGCGACGGCACATGCCGTCGGCAATGACCTTATTTTTTGTAGTGTAGAAGGTAAACAGAAAGGCGTAAACAAAGGATAATAAGAACAAAACTGATATGGATAGCAAAGGAGTTTGCTTCCACTGTAATAAGCCTGGGCACTGGAAAGAAACTGCGAAAAGCATCTTGCAGAGGCTAACCAAAGAAGCTTAGTGAAGTTTCGGTTACAAATACAATTTTGTTCATGATTTAAAATAAATTTTTCTTTAAGTCAAGGTTCTACTTGGGTATTGGATACCGACTTTGGTTATCATAAATATAGATTTATGAAGGGACCAAGTAGAAGTAGAAAGTTAAACAAATATAAGTAAACCTATGTGTGGGAAATGAAGCAAAGGTTGTTGCATTAGCCATAGGAACTTATAGTTTAGCAATGCCTACGGGCAAGTCTATTAAGTCAATAAGTTGTTATTGTATTCCAGTTCTCGTTGAAAACATTATTTCCATTTTATTGTTGGACAATGAAATCTTTGGTATTATATTTAAGAACAATTGTTGTTCTATTTATAATAATAATGTTTTGTATAGAACTGAAATATTACTTAATGGATTTTATATACTTGACTTACGTGAAAAATATATTTTGCAAATTGAACAAACTAGTATAAGAAAAGGAGATGATCATTCAAAGAGTTGAGTGTATGTATTTGTTGAAATACAAGTGTGAATTATTTGAAAGGTTCAAAGAATTCAGAAATGAAACAAATTGACAAAGTATTAAGATTCTTTGATTAGATCAAGGAATAAATACTTGTGCAATAAGTTTTTAGATCATCTCAAATGGTTTTCTCACAATGGACGCCTCCTGATAAGCAATAATTAATTGATTTATCTGAATGGAAAAATCGTACCTTATTGGACATGGTGCGGTCCATAATGATTTTACCGACATTCCAGTATCCTTCTAGGATCATGTCCTAGAAATGGCTGCATATCTACGGAAAAGGTAACCTCAAAATCCGGCCCCAAGACTCCATAAAAGTTATGGACAGGGAGGATTCATAATCTTAATTATGTTAAGATAAGGGGTTGTCCAACTTATGTGAAAAGGTTTCAAAGGATAAGCTTGGAACAAAATTTGACAAGTACAGATTTGTGGGACATCCTAAAGAAAGTTTAGGGTATATGTTCTATAATCCTGCTTAGCAAAAGGTGTTTATTGCGAAACACGCTGCCTTCTAAGATAAATGTGTTTATCATTGAAAGGGCTAGTGGGAGGATAATACATCTTGAAAAGTTCAAGAACCACAAAATACTACAAGTCAAATAAGAGGAACCTATAGATAGACCTATTGTACCACAACCGAATTGTAAATCGGGAATAGTACCGAAGATACCTAGGAGGTATGGATTCATCATGGATGATGATGATGAGGTACGTATCATAGAAGATGATGATCCAGTTAAATACGATGAGGTAAGAGTTGTAGACACTCAGAGAAATGGATTGAAGCAATCTTCTCAAAAATGGAACATTCATTTTGATATGATAATCAAAAGAGTTTGATTTTATCAAAAACAAGAATGAACCTAGTGTGTACAAAAGGGTCAGTGGGAGAGTCGTGACATTTCTGGTATTATATGTTGATATAATATGGATAAGGAATGACATGCCAATGCTAAAATCAATAAAGATAAAGTTGTCTAAACATTCATCCATGAATGATTTGGGAAGAGTATCTTAATTGGGGATGCAAATCTATATAGATAGATTTAAAAGAATGCTCGGCTTAACCCAAGGAACGTATAATCATTTGTTGCTAAAGTCGTTTAGCATGGAAAACTCCAAGAGATGTCTCATGTTGATGAGCCATGGAATGAATCTCTCTCAATAGTCCCCAAAGACTCCTAAAAGAGAGATCGCATGAGTAACAATCATGTATGCAATGAAATGTACAAGACCTGATGTTGATCGGTCATATTCTTGAGAAGTTCACTGTGAGACAGTGAAAAACATCTTAAAGTACTTAACTGGAACTAAGGATGTGATAATAATTCATGGCGGGTCTGAATTAAAACTAGAGGGCTTAACAGACTCAAGTTTTTTTTAGAAAGACCAAGACGACAGGAAATCCACTTTAAGGTAAAATGTAACCTTGAACGGTGGTGCAGTGAAATTGGAAAGGTTCCAAACAGCAAAGAGTTGCTGGTTTAGTGATAAAGACAAAGTATATAGCTGTAAATGAAGCTGCAAGTTGATTGTTTGGATGAAAAGTTCATTACAGAACTAGGAATAGTTCCTAAGTCTCATCTTAGATCTAAACATGTGTTGTGGCACTTTCATTTGATTAAATAAATCATTGAAAGATGGGAAATCACTATAGAGATAGTGGACTCTCAAGAACAACATTACATATCCATTTACTGAAGCTTATCCAACAGCTTGATAATCGTCACTTAGAGAAGAAGAGTATGAGATACCATGACGATTGGCTTTAGTGCAAGTGGGAGATTGAAAGTAGTATGCACACAAGCCAATCATGTTTGATGATAAAGCATATACTTTGTAAACAATCTTATTCATTTATTAATAAAAAATATTAATTTATTAAAGGCTTTTAAATTATCTACATGATGCTGTTTTATAATATGTGATAAACCTATAGTTTTTAGCAATGCTTTTAGAATAATGATGATGATCATTCTAATGAGATCTAAATTCTTAGAAAGCTTAAAACTAAAATAGTTCCCAATCATTGGATTACTAAATTGGGGATTAGTGAATCCAGATAGATTGGTACATACGTTGCTTGCTCATTTGATGAGGATGATTGATCTCATGATCATTTGTCTGGAGACACTAAAGTAAGTATGTAGGTGCTTATTAGAGAATAAGTTCACTGAACGTGACTCGCTAAGGAATACCAAATGGAGTTTTACTTGCCTGTCAATAGAAATTCCTGTAGTGATAGTAGTACAAGTGATCCTTGGACTTGAGATCATAATAGTATCTTGTGTATGATGAGTTATACTTTGACTTATCCCTTAAGACCCTTAGGGTATATTAAAGGGTATGCTTGGGTATAATAAGTTGTACATGGAGATAATGTATGATCAATAAAGAATCTACCGCTTCTAGTAAAAGAAGATATGTCCTATGTGATTCAATAAATGACAACCCAGTAGTCCTTGGCCAAGGCAGAATGAAATTAGAAAGGAGTTTCTAATTTGTATTATTTGGGGTTGTGCATTTAAGAGTCGAAATACATATAATTAAATAAAATAAGACTTGACAGAAATTCCATGTCTTATATTTAATTGGGACATTGTATGGTGGAAGGATTGAATTGTACGGTAACTATTTACTCAAAGGTTCTTTTATGATTAATGTTGAAATCTATATTATCTGAAAAGTCGTTGATCGCTAGGGAGGTTTATCCCTATTGTAGAATAAATATTATTTATTTAAATAAATTATTAGTTTAATTTATTTATTTAAATAAGATTAGAATTGTTCTAATTAATTTATTCACAACCGGTTTAATATGGAGAACCTAAAGGGTCACACCATAAAAAGGAAGAATAATTATTTAAGAAGTTAATGACATAATCGTAATAATAAGTTAAGTATATTTAATTTAATCTATGGTGATAGAATAAATTAAATAGCTTAATATTTATTATTTAATATTTTGGAAATATTAAATATAAATTAATAAGAGGAGTCTTATTATTATTATTACGATTATTATTATTTAATTCCTAAAGGAGTTTGGGAATTAATTAATAAAAGTACTCTCAAATATCCTAATAGGATTAGGAGGCAAATTAATTAAAAGAGTTTAATTAATTATCCTTAATAAGATTAGGGAGCTTAATTAATTAAAAGGTTAATTAATTATTCCTAATAAGATTAAGAGGCTAATTAATTAAAAGAGTTTAATTAATTAAAATAAAACCCAATTCCTTAATTGTTAAGGATGGGTTGACCACATCTATAAATAAGAGGAGTCTTATTATGGGTAAGAGAGAGGTTGACGTATTATTAGAATACGTAATTCTAATAGTTGGGAGAGTATGCCTTTTTCTATAGAGATAGAAAAACTAGGGTTTTGCCAACAACTCATCTTCTTGAATTCTTCTTCTTCCTTGGTGGATCACCTCTAGAGGCCAAACACTTGGGTGGCTAACGTTGATCAAAGGAAGGGACCAAACCCGGTGGATTCAAGTTGAACTCGAAAAGGATGGAAGGTGAACTTGTACCTGAGGAAGCTCGATCTTCAAGGGTATGATTTTATTCTTTATCTTTTCGTTTAATTAATAATTGTGCATAAAGGGTGATCCGGGTTTATGGTTTGTAAAATTTTTAAAACTCTGATTTTACACGTTTCCGCTTATTTGTGCAATTTGATTGCGTTCATGAATATTACAAACCTAACACTGACATCAGAGCCAAACATTTATGCGAATTATTAATTGTTTTGATTTGATATGTATATTGATATGTGTTTATAATAATTTAATTGGGCATAATTTTGTTGTATAAAATTTATTAAAACAAAAACAAAAACGCAAAGCCTTTTTTTTGAGAAAAATCGGTACTGTATTTTTTTTTTTGCGGTTGTTGAATTCGTGAGCTTCAAGGAAATCCTGTTAATTCTCCTGATACAAGGGATACGGAGCCACGTGGCCACTAAAATCATTTCACATGTTGCTGAATGATTCGGATTTTGCAAAAGAAGGATTCAGGAGTAATGGAGTATATTATATATTTATGTATAAAGTATTATTAGTATATACTGTACTTATATATAAAATGTGATTAACGGTATTATATATATATTATATACGGGATATGATATATATGATATTATATATATATATAATATTCTTAATAATTTTATTATTAAAATAAAAGTTTATTTTAATTTTAAAATAAAAATTTTATTTTAATATTAAAATATAAAGTTTATTTTAATTTTAAAATTAGAATTTCATGCTAACTAATTAGAGTTGGAATTGGATTCCATGCTAACTAATTAGAGTTGAAATTGGATTTCATCTTTCCTTAAATAAAAGAGTTTATTTAAATATGAAATAAGATTTCATATTATTCAAAATAAAAGAGGTTATTTATGAATAGGAAAGAGAATCCTAATTTCCTTAAATAAATGAGTTTATTTAAATATGAAATAAGATTTCATATTATTCAAAATAAAAGAGTTTATTTATGAATAGGAAAGAGAATCCTAATTTCCTTAAATAAAGGAGTTTATTTAGATATGAAATAAGATTTCATATTATTCAAAATAAAGGAGTTTATTTGTGAATAGGAAAGAAAATTCGTGTTTTCCTAAATAAAAGAGTTTATTTAAGATATGAAATAAGATTTCATATTACCTAAAATAAAGGAGTTTATTTTGACTTGGAATTGGATTCCATAATTAATTAAAATAAAGGAGTTTATTTTGATTAAAGATTTTGATTAAAATAAAATAGTTTATTTTATTCAAAATTGGATAAATTAAAATAAAATAGTTTTATTTTGATTTAAATTTGAATTAAAATAAAAGAGTTTATTTTGATTCAAAAATAGATTTTATACTAACTAAATTTGCCCATTAAATGATATCAATATATATATTAAATGTTAATTATTCATGAGATGAATGTTATTTATTGATACATATGGTGATGTGTATGATAATAAATGAGATTGATTATGGACTATTGACCAATGTGATTGAATTTTATTTTAGTTGGATGCATGAATGTATGGGTTTTATTAAATGGGGTCTGCGTACCTCGTCTTCTCTAATTTTTCTTAATGTAAATTCTATCTCCCTCCTATGTACTTCCCCTTGACTGCTGATCAAGGTTTCTATTTATTTTAAATAGTTTTGTAATAGGAATAGTTAGAATTAATTTTGAAGAATTGGAGATCAATAAACAAGGAGCGCTTGAAGACCCGTTTGTAATGGAGCCCGGGTTTAAATGTAATAGTTATATTTAAATATTAATTCTTGCATCCCTAGGGTTTGACCTTTTGGTTCACTTGGTGGCTCTAGTGAACCAAACTAGAAAAAAAGTTCATAATCAATCCATGTAGAATATAGTATTCTATATGTGCATGCTTATACTATATATATATATATATATATATATATATATATATATATATATATTATATATTATGCAAACATGCTTCGCATTTTCATTAATATGACGCGTATTTTATATATATATGTGCATGCGCGCTAAACAAGATGAGACAAATTAATAATAAACCCCTCAAATATTTTATATTAAGTTGTAACATTCAAAGATATTTGGAATATCGAACGTCGCCTTCTAGCATGATATAAACAATAGAGTATTGAATATTTAATATGAGTTTGTTGTGCACACACAAGGTGAGTATTAAATATTTAAGATGTTATTTTTATTACATATGATGTTTATAAGGAATTGAACATTACTGCTTTGTTGTGCACACACAAGGGCTGTAATTTTTTCTTCACTTATATGGAAATGCTGGGTCTGACTTAACTTAAATCATTTTAGTTCGGATGTGCACACACTTGACCATTATGATTTAAGAGGCAAAATACAAGGAGTTACATAGTTGATGTAATTGACAAGAGTTGTTTACCTATTTATTTATATATAGTTTGTTGTGCACACACAAGGCTATATACATTTGAAATGGGATCCTTATTCTCACTAGCATATCTTTAATTAGATATTGCTGAACTATATATTAAGGGTAATATAATTTGAAGAAAATAGTGGGAGATACCAATTTAAAACAAGACCTAATTTATTTTAGTAATTAATAAAAGAATATATGTTAAAATGTTGTTAATTACAAATTCATTTACAGATTTTTATAATGTCTAAATTACTATCACTGCATAGCATATTAGATGCTTATTTAACTGGACCAAATTAAATGGATTGGTTAAGGAAATTGAGAATAGTTCTCATGGCTGAAAAGTTATCTTATGTCCTTAATACGCCTATCCCTGCAATGGTTGCAGACAATGCCTCTGAGGAAGATATTTCTACTTTTAGAAAGTGGCAAGATGATGCACAGTTGACTCAATGCATCATGCTCGCATTCATGAGTAACGAGCTTCAGCGTCAGCATAAAACTATGGATGCTCCTACTATATTCCTACACATCAAGTAGTTGATGGTGAGGAAAGTAGGACTAATAGATATCAGATATCTAAGGAACTCTTCCGATCTAGAATGACCGATGACACTACAGTACAGATAAAAGTCCATAACATGATCAATTTGATTGAACAATTAGGACAACTGGTTTTGTCATGGATGGAGAGTTGAGCCAAGATTTGATCTTGCACTCACTCCCGGACTCCTTTCACAATTGTTGTGAATTTTTTTTTATATGAACAAACTAAAGATCAGCCTCGCTGATTTGCTTAACATGTTGAAAAATATTGAGAGTCACTTTCCAACCAAGAAAAATCATGTCTTACTGGTAGGGGCCAAAGGATCTTCTGAAAAGAAGAACGATTCATAGCACTACAAGGAAATTGGTCATTGGCGACGGGGTTATTGGCGACGGCCAGTAACCCGTCGAGAATGACACCAATATCGACGGTAACGCCGTCGCTAAAGAGTGCCGTCAATAATAACTTTTCCCCTAGGAAAAATAGGTGCGAAAATTTGGCGGTGGAGGGAAAAAATATTGGCGACGGACATAAAAATAAAAGGCGACGGGACTGCCGTCGTGAATGAAATAATGGCGATGGGACTCGAGCGACGGCATGTGCCGTCGAGAATGAGTAATATATTTTAGAACCCTGGTTCGCGACGGCAACGTCTTCTTTTGTTCTTTTTTCATCCGTCGTCTGAGATTTTCTCATTTCCCTCTCAATTCGCTCGTTTCCCTCTCAATTGAAGACTCAGTTGGTTTAACTAGGTCGGAATCCTCAATTGATTGCACCCATTTGACTCCATTATCTCACTGCAGTTCGCCCCTTTCCTCCCTCTTGCTCTGTTACTTCTCCCTCTTCCTCGCCATTGTTCACCGGCGCCGATTGGTCAAGCACTGTTCTTCTTAAAGGTAATGTTTCTTCTCTAAATAGCTACTGAACATTATTTATTGCTCCTATTATGAACATAAAATTCTATCAGTGTTAGCTTTGATTTCACATTGGGGGTTGTTTAAGTGGGTTAATAGATGAACTTGATGTGGGTATGATATTATATAATGCAATACTTGAAATAGTTTAGTTTGTTCGTCCATTTAGTGTATGTAAACTGGTATATGGTTTTTCCCATGTGAAAGCTTTGCTCAAAGTTTTCCTTTTCTATTTCCTTTATTTAATAATTGTACTAAAGCCATGAAATAGTGGTTCATTGTGATAAGATATGATTTCAAGTGATTGATTAGTTATAACTTTACTACGTATATATGCAGTAATATATATGAACAATAATTTTCAGTCATTTTTACATGATTTCAAGTGTGTAAACTTTCTATAAGTTCAACAAAAAGGCATGTATTATCATATTAATTAAGCTATATTATGAGCATATATATAAATAACACTTGGGTTAATTATCTGTAGTTTTGTGTTATATATAAAGCTATATTATTTATGTGATTTGAAAAAGAGAAAAGAACTAATTTTATACAAGTATAATTGCTTGATTAGAGGGCCTTCCATAATATTTAGGATTTATAATGATTCTCTTTTCTTTTACACATGCTTGGGTTTATAATATTTTGAGACATGATTCTAAATGAACTCTGTTTATTGACTGTCTCTTGTTGTATGCATCAACATTATCATACAAAAATCCTTTGTTGATCAAAAGTACTTAAAGTCATTAGTGTATATGGATTCTTGTATATTCTAGATTTTCCAAATTCATTTAGCGACTGTACTTCTTGAAGGTAGTTCAAAAGCTTACGTAATTATAACTCTTGTTCTAGCTCAACTATTAGATGTTGAAACTTCTGGTCTGGTTTCTCCGAGCTATTGAAGGGGAAAAAATAAAACATTCGAACCTCTATAGTTATTAACATTCATCCTTTGTTGGGGCTTAGTTTGTATATAATTATGTCCTTGAGCTCTGTATTTGTCTCTGTATTATGTCAAGTGTTTTTGATTATGTTGCTAAGAATAAAATATGTTGGAATACATTCTTTTATAGTTGACATTGTCAATTTTTTTACAATTATAAAATGACATAATCTTCTTAATTTATCATAATTACTATTCAGCGGATACTTCAATTTCTTTCTATATATATATATATATATATATATATATATATATATATTGTCATATAGTTTAGGAAGCTTAGAAACCCGTTTGAGATTCACTTAGTAGGAGTGAATCTCAAATAGTCCCCGTTTTGGGACTGTTCTTGTATGTTTCGATCTCACTTAGGTCGGTGTTAACGACTTGAGCACGTCTTTATATTTTTTGAATTTTCGGTCAGTATATATCTCTTGATGTTCTTCGGGTGCATATTTAGACTACGATGTGTTAGTCTATTTCGTGTACTTGAAGACCATGGGGAGGTGCTGCCGAAAATTCTGAAAAATGTAAAGATGTGTTCAAGTTGTTGGCATCAGTGAGGCGACACATCCGGGAATGGGATAGAAGCCTGACCCGTTAGAGTGGGAGATGAAGTTAGGAAACTCATAAGCTTGCATATACATTAACTTGGAGACTTGATTGTGTTTGTCTAACTTTCCATATATATAGCAGACAGTTGTCCGAGATGTCTGTTGATCGAAGTTGGATGGAACGTAGGGTAGCCACTGATAGGAATGGGCTTAGCTCTGATTATCGTAGTGGGGTTGAACAGTTTCTCAACTTCGCGTTTGAGAAAGTCAGCGGCGATGAGATCAGATGTCCTTGTAAGAGGTGTGTGAATGAAGTGTGGAAGGAAAGGAGTGATGTCATGTGCGACTTATTTGCGTATGGGTTCAAGCAGGGTTATACGACATGGATCTATCATGGGGAAACCTGGTTGGATGAACATGAATCAGAACCGAAATCCAGAGGTGACGAAAACTTTGACCGTACTAACATGATAGTCGAAGCTGCTGGTTCGTACTTTCAGTAGAATACAGACAGGGATGGCAGTAGCGTCGAGCAAGAGCCGAATGATGGGGCTAAGGGTTTCTATGAGTTATTGCATGAAGCAGCGACACCACTGTATGACGGGCACGAAAAACACACCGTCTTGTCTGCTGTGACTAAGTTTTTACACTTCAAGAATGAGCATGACTGTAGCGAGAGAGGTTTTAATGAACTGTTAAGCATTGTGAAGGAGTGTTTACCTGCAGGCAATAAGTTACCGGAGTCGTACTATGATGTGAAGAAAATGGTCAAAAGGCTCAATCTAGGGTATGAGAAGATTGATGCTTGTGAGAATGACTGTATGTTGTATTACGGTGATGTCAATAAAGATAAGAGGTCGTGTGATATTTGTGGTACAAGTAGATACTATTAGCAGCGCAAGAAAAAGGGAAAAGACGTGCCGAGAAAGATCTTACGTTACTTTCCCATTGCCCCGAGGCTTCAGCGGTTGTTCATGTCAATACATACCGCCGAGGATATGAGGTGGCACTCTACACGGGACGTAGTCGAAGGTCAACTGACGCACCCGGCAGATGGGCTTGAGTGGAAAAATTTTGATAACAAGCACCCCTCGTTTGTTGAAGAGGTTCGCAATGTTAGGCTTGGACTTGCTATGGATGGGTTTAATCCGTTTAACGGGCCTTACACAAAGCCCTACTCAACTTGGTCGGTGATTATTGTGGTGTATAACCTCCCGCCTTCGATGTGCATGAAAGATCCCTACATGTTCATGCCTTTACTGATTCCGGGTGATAAGAGTCCGAGTAAAGACATCAATGTATACCTCAGGCCGTTAGTTGATGAGTTGAAGATGTTGTGGGAAAAAGGGGTTCAAACTTATGATGTATCTCTTAAGCAGAACTTTGACATGAGGGCAGCTTTACTGTGGACAATAAATGACTTCCCGGCGTTAGGAATGATCAGCGGATGGTCGACTCATGGGGGCTTATCATGTCCCGTGTGCATGGGGTCAGTTAAAGCTGTGTGGCTCAAACATGGGGGGAAAATGAGTTTCTTAGCAACATCCAGACAGTTTTTGCCGATTGAACATCGTTATCGACGGATGAGTAGACAATTCAATCAAAAAACAGAGAAACGTCAAGTACCTGGCCGTCTTTCTGGGTCAGCAGTGTTGAGTTGGATTAGTCATTTGAAGTTTCCACCTCCAGGGAAGAATCACAGATTAGAGCGAGCTTATGGTTATGGTAAGGTTCACAACTGGACACACAGATCCATGTTCTTTGACCTGCCTTATTGGGCTACACTCTGCATCCGTCATTGTTTAGATCCGATGCATACTGAGAAGAACGTATTTGATAATATTTTTTATACAGTCATAGATGCCACTGGTAGAACAAAGGACAACAACAAGTCGAGGCTTGATTTGGTAGAAATGAACATTAGGGAAGATTTGTGGCTGTATCAGGAGGGTAGTAAGGCGGTAACGCCTAAAGCTGAATATACTTTGACCAGGGAACAGTTGATATTGATATGTAATTGGATTAGTGGACTGAAGCTCCCAGATGGATATTCTTCGAATATAGCAAGGTGTTGTAAAGTTGAAGAGCTGAAGTTTCGGGGTCTCAAAAGTCATGATTGTCACGTATTCATGCAGAAGCTGATCCCTGCGGCATTTATCGACTTGTTACCGAAACGTGTGGTTGAAGCACTGACAGAGCTTTCTAATTTCTTCAGAGATCTATGCTTGACGGAGCTTCAGGTCAAAGACATAGATAAAATGGAGATGCAGATAGTGGAAATAATGTGCAAGTTAGAAATGATCTTCCCTCCATCGTTTTTTAATTCAATGGAGCATTTACCTATTCACTTGCTATACGAAGCTAAGTTTGGCGATCCCGTACAATATAGATGGATGTATCCATTTGAGAGGTAATGACATTAATGTTTTTAATACGGTAAAATGTTCATTATTTTTTTGTTAATCTATATATCACATAGGTATATGCGACGTCTAAAGCAAAAGGTGAAGAATAGAGCCCGTGTAGAGGGGTCGATTGCTGAAAGTTATGTTATGGAGGAACTTGTTAATTTCTGCTCGTTGTACTTTGAGCCGAATGTTCATACAAAGCACAATCGCTTACATCGGAATCAGGCTGTTGCGTACGAGGAAAATGGAGAATTAACTGCCTTTAGTCATCCTGTACGCCCATTCGGCGGTAAAAAAAGGCGATTCTTGACCGATAGTGAGTATGAAGCTGCCACATTGTATGCACTTGTCAACATGAATGAAGTAGTGCCATACATTAAGTAAGTAGTCATAACTATATATGTCTGGTGTAATTGTGTCAAGTTCCTTTCCAAACACATTGAGTATATAACTGTTGTGCAGTCAATATGATGTTGAAGTACGTGAAGCGAATCCGAGTATATCGGACGAGGATTTGCAAAATTTGAGAAATGGAGAATTTGTGCAATGGTTTAAGGATCATGTAAGTCTAACCTTTAAACGTTCAATGAATCTACCATCATAGACTTATTCTTATGGCGTAATTAACTTTAGAATATGTTGTGTTAATGTACATTAGGTCCTCGCTGATTAGTTAGCTGACAATCGACTAAAGCTTATAGCCGACGGCCCCGAAAGATCTGTAGATACTTATACATGTTGCATTGTCAACGGTTACAGATTTAAGTGTTGCGATATTAGGGAAGTCGCTTCTGCTGATTCTGGTGTTGTGGTGAAAGGTAGCTACTACGATAACATTTGGGATGACTGGTATGGACGATTGCTAGAAGTTGTCGTTCTCAAATATTGGGGTCATAAAGAATTAGTTTGCTTCAAATGTCATTGGTTTGATGTTCAGAATGGAGTTAAAGTAGATAAAAAATCAGGACGGGTGACTGTTAATGTTAAGTCAAAACTAAGACTGATGAGTGGTATGGACGAGCCTTTTATTTTAGCAAGTCAAGCGACACAGGTGTACTACGCGCGGAGTGTTAAGACTCCTTCAAGCCCATGGCATGCTGTTATAACCACCAAAGCCCGTGGTTTTCAAGGCACAACTCCTCGTCCAGACGATGAACCTTTACAAGTCGAGTCTACTAGTGTCACACCTGCTGTTGTGACAATTATTAGTGAGTCTAGTGAAGAAGAGGATGATGTTATCGCTGTCGAAAGTGAAGATGATGTTGTTGAGGAGGTAAATATAATTAAAGAAATCGTTGAAGACGACGAAGATGGTGATGACAACGATAGTGAAGATCTACTGCTCGAAGATGACGATTCTGATATTGATGGCTTTGACGATATAAATGATTAGGAGTATGTACTATTTGTGTCAGTTTAGTTGTATTCAAATGTAATAGTTTGTAGTAGTGCAATCATTATCTTCAACTTATATTAATCTACTAAATAAGGCGTTGAGTTGTTTTATGAGTATGTACTATTTATGTTGCATTCTTTTAATTGTATTTGTATGTAGGTTACTATTTATGTTGCATTCTTTTAATTGTATTTGTATGTAGGTTACTATTTATGCTGCATTCTTTTAATTGTATCTGTATGTTATCCTCTATGTTATCCCTCTTTTACTGTATGTTGCATTCTTTTAGTTGACAGTATACATACATATGGCGCGCACACCACACGGCGATCGTGGTGGGCGTGCAGGTCGTGGGGGCCGTGGAGATTCTACGCGTGATGATCAGGCGGGATCGTCAGGTATAATTATATATGTTATTGGGATACACCTTATTATTTTTTATTTTATATTGTATTGACATTATATTCGTTTATATAAATATTGATGTATTTCAATACATAGGTGATCGACGTAGGCCTCCGCGGGGACTAGCACGTGGCTTGCTAGGGAATCCCCCCCAGGAACCTCTTATATGTCGTGTTGGGACTCATAGGTAATTTCATAATCCTATATAATATTACTATAATATATCGTATTTAGTTCTTATATATTCTTTGTAATTTTCAATTTCAACTGTAGTATCCTTGACGCCACGCCAAGGAACACGTTGCTTGGGATCGTCCGCAACCGATTCTCAAGCCCGTGGATGAGGTGGGCAGATGTGGATGATCGTACACATCAGTTGATTATTGCTGAATTTAAGGTAGGATGTCAATCATTCATATGCTGTTACCTCTTTGATTTATGTAATCTCTTTGATTTATGTTGTCTACTAAACTTCTTAATGTGTAATGTGCAGAGATATTAACGTTTTGAGGACGGGCAGGAAGCCCATGGCATGACTGTTCTGCACAGATACCTAGAGATGAATTGGCACAAGTGGGTTTACGATTGGAAGAAAAAGGCCCAGACGAAGATGGCTGATGGACAGACACTTAAGGATGTCCGGCCAGATTTCATATCTGCTGCAGTGTGGGACTAGATGTGCAGCATTTGGGACGGCGAGGCCTTCGAGAAGATGTTGGCACAGCGTTCAGCTGCCCGACAGCAGAGTCGTCTCCCACACTGCACTGGGTCTCAGTCGTACGACCTATACCGGGAGAGACTTGAGGTGAGTTTAAAGCATGCACCCTCCCGCTTGGAGTTTTGGTGGCACGCCCACCAAAAGAAAGGTGACGGTGGTTATATCTCACTTGAGGCAGAACGCATTGCTGTAAGTTATTTAATTCTCTTATTTAATATGTATTTAAAATTCGAATATTCTTTTATATTATTTCATTTTATACTTTGCGTAACATCCCATCCACTACTGTGTTTTTTGTCAGCGACGGTTCGAAGATCTTGCAGTGGCCCGGAGCAGCCAGAGAGGTGACACTCCAGTAGAAGAGTCTATGCGTGCAGACGAGGAGATAGAGGACTTGCTGCAGGTTACAGGGGGACCGAAGAAGGGTAGAGTTGTGGGCATTCCCCATGTCCCAACTTACACCCTAGTCCCTGCTGCGAGATCTCGACGACGCCCACCCACTGGAGGTAGTGGTGCGAGTGGATCGGGCACCGGCCCTTCATTATCCGACGACTTCTTCCGACGGATCATAGAGGGGTGCATGTCAAGTGGTGTAGTGCAGTCAGGCGCACCATCACGCGAGCGGATCTATCAGCTGGCTCAGGAGGTTGTCCACGGCTCTATCGATCCTACAGCTGCCGTTGACGATCTCATGGGTGTAGTACGGGAGGAGGCCATCCGCGTGTGTGCAGTTGTCTTGGCCAACATCTTCCCACCACATATTCGACAGGTAAAAATAATTAAATTATGTATTTCCTTATTTAATTTATGTAATTTGTAATTGTATTGCTTAGATAAACATAAGATAAAACCCTAACACCACGCAAACACACACACAGCACCGCGTAGGTATTAGACACGCGTTACAACTGATGGTACTCGATTCCAACATACGGAGACCGAGTTATCGCCTAGTTTGCGAAACTGAACCACACTTAGCCAAAAAACTGAAAAAGAGCCCGAAACCTGCATCGTCCGTCCGAACGCCACGCAAACACACACACAGCACCGCGTAGGTATTCGGCACGCGTTACAACTGACGGTACTCGATTCCGACATACGGAGACCGAGTTATCGCCTAGTTTGTGAAACTGAACCACACTTAGCCAAAAAGCCGAAAAAGAGCCCGAAACCCGCATCGTCCGTCCGAACGCCACGCAAACACACACACAGCACCGCGTAGGTATTCGGCACGCGTTACAACTGACGGTACTCAATTCCGATATACGGAGACCGAGTTATCGCCTAGTTTGCGAAACTGAACCACACTAAGCCAAAAAGCCGAAAAAGAGCCCGAAACCCGCATCGTCCGTCCGAATGCCACGCAAAAACACACACAGCACCGCGTAGGTATTCGGCACGCGTTACAACTGACGGTACTCGATTCCGACATACGGAGACCGAGTTATCACCTAGTTTGCGAAACTGAACCACACTTAGCCAAAAAACCGAAAAAAGAGCCCGAAACCCGCATCGTCCGTCCGAACGCCACGCAAACATACACACAGCACCGCGTAGGTATTCGGCACGCGTTACAACTGACGGTACTCGATTCCGACATACGGAGACCGAGTTATCGCCTAGTTTGCGAAACTGAACCACACTTAGCCAAAAAGCCAAAAAAGAGCCCGAAACCCGCATCGTCCGTCCGAACGCCACACAAACACACACACAGCACCGCGTAGGTATTAGACACGCATTACAACTGACGGTACTCGATTCTGACATACGAGGACCGAGTTATCGCCTAGTTTGCGAAACTGAACCACACTTGTAGAACACAAACTAAAATAATATAAATATGATCTATTTTGGGGACTCCGTTATTAATATTTTAATTTTGTAGGGTCTTGTTGATGAGACTCGTGGAGGTGGAGATGGCGGCACAGGTGATGCTCGTGGAGGAGATGGTGATGATTTCCGAGCTGATGCGGATGAGACTATGGAGGATGGGACTGGAGATGGGACAGAGATTCCTGATCTTGGGCAGTAGTTGTTTATATTTATATTTTGACTTTCATGTATGTATTTAGCTTTTGAGTTGTATATATTTGAGTTTGGTATCTAATTATATTAATTGTTGATAGTAAAAGATATGATTGTTATTGATATGCGTATATTGTCATTATTTATTTTTCTTTGTTTATAACAGGTACAATGTATATGTAAATGAACAGGGGAATTTTGCAATTTTATTATTTTTTTTTAAAGTGGGTCATTGGCGACGGGACCATTGGTGACGGCCATGCCGTCGGCAATGACTCATAGGCGACGGCACGCCGTCGCAATGACCCCCGTCGCCAATGACCCACTTGCCGACGGCAAACGACGGGAGACCGGGGCGACGACCCATACGGCGACGGACAGGGCCGTCGCCAATGAACCCAATGACCCTATTGCCGTCGGCAATGAGGTCATTGGCGACGGCACATGCCGTCGGCAATGACCTTATTTTTTGTAGTGTAGAAGGTAAACAGAAAGGCGTAAACAAAGGATAATAAGAACAAAACTGATATGGATAGCAAAGGAGTTTGCTTCCACTGTAATAAGCCTGGGCACTGGAAAAAAACTGCGAAAAGCATCTTGCAGAGGCTAACCAAAGAAGCTTAGTGAAGTTTCGGTTACAAATACAATTTTGTTCATGATTTAAAATAAATTTTTCTTTAAGTCAAGGTTCTACTTGGGTATTGGATACCGACTTTGGTTATAATAAATATAGATTTATGAAGGGACCAAGTAGAAGTAGAAAGCTAAACAAATATAAGTAAACCTATGTGCATTAGCCATAGGAACTTATAGTTTAGCAATGACTACGGGCAAGTATATTAAGTCAATAAGTTGTTATTGTATTCCAGTTCTCGTTGAAAACATTATTTCCATTTTATTATTGGACAATGAAATCTTTGGTATTATATTTAAGAACAATTGTTGTTCTATTTATAATAATAATGTTTTGTATAGAACTGAAATATTACTTAATGGATTTTATATACTTGACTTACGTGAAAAATATATTTTGCAAATTGAACAAACTAGTATAAGAAAAGGAGATGATCATTTAAAGAGTTGAGTGTATGTATTTGTTGAAATACAAGTGTGAATTATTTGAAAGGTTCAAAGAATTCAGAAATGAAACAAATTGACAAAGTATTAAGATTCTTTGATTAGATCAAGGAATAAATACTTGTGCAATAAGTTTTTAGATCATCTCAAATGGTTATCTCACAATGGACGCCTCCTGATAAGCAATAATTGATTGATTTATCTGAATGGAAAAATCGTACCTTATTGGACATAGTGCGGTCCATAATGATTTTACCGACATTCCAGTATCCTTCTAGGATCATGTCCTAGAAATGGCTGCATATCTACGGAAAAGGTAACCTCAAAATCCGGCCCCAAGACTCCATAAAAGTTATGGACAGGGAGGATTCATAATCTTAAGTATGTTAAAATAAGGGGTTGTCCAACTTATGTGAAAAGGTTTCAAAGGATAAGCTTGGGACAAAATTTGACAAGTACAGATTTGTGGGACATCCTAAAGAAAGTTTAGGGTATATGTTCTATAATCCTGCTTAGCAAAAGGTGTTTATTGCGAAACACGCTGCCTTCTAAGATAAATGTGTTTATCATTGAAAGGGCAAGTGGGAGGATAATACATCTTGAAAAGTTCAAGAACCACAAAACACTACAAGTCAAATAAGAGGAACCTATAGATAGACCTATTGTACCACAACCGAATCGTAAATCTGGAATAGTACCGAAGATACCTAGGAGGTATGGATTCATCATGGATGATGATGATGAGGTACGTATCATAGAAGATGATGATCCAGTTAAATACGATGAGGTAAGAGTTGTAGACACTCAGAGAAATGGATTGAAGCAATCTTCTCAAAAATAGAACATTCATTTTGATATGATAATCAAAAGAGTTTGATTTTATCAAAAACAAGAATGAACCTAGTGTGTACAAAAGGGTCAGTGGGAGCGTCGTGACATTTCTGGTATTATATGTTGATATAATATGGATAAGGAATGACATGCCAATGCTAAAATCAATAAAGATAAAGTTGTCTAAACATTCCTCCATGAATGATTTGGGAAGAGTATCTTAATTAGGGATGCAAATCTATATAGATAGATTTAAAAGAATGCTCGGCTTAACCCAAGGAACGTATAATCATTTGTTGCTAAAGTCGTTTAGCATGGCAAACTCCAAGAGATGTCTCATGTTGATGAGCCATGGAATGAATCTCTCTCAATAGTCCCCAAAGACTCCTAAAAGAGAGATCGTATGAGTAACAATCATGTATGCAATGAAATGTACAAGACCTGATGTTGATCGGTCATATTCTGGAGAAGTTCACTGTGAGACAGTGAAAAATATCTTAAAGTACTTAACTGGAACTAAGGATGTGATAATAATTTATGGCGGGTCTGAATTAAAACTAGAGGGCTTAACAGACTCAAGTTTTTTTTAGACAGACCAAGACGACAGGAAATCCACTTTAAGGTAAAATGTAACCTTGAACGGTGGTGCAGTGAAATTGGAAAGGTTCCAAACAGCAAAGAATTGCTGGTTTAGTGATAAAGACAAAGTATATAGCTGTAAATGAAGCTGCAAGTTGATTGTTTGGATGAAAAGTTCTTTACAGAACTAGGAATAGTTCCTAAGTCTCATCTTGGATCTAAACATGTGTTGTGGCACTTTCATTTGATTAAATAAATCATTGAAAGATGGGAAATCACTATAGAGATAGTGGACTCTCAAGAACAACATTACATATCCATTTACTGAAGCTTATCCAACAGCAGGATAATCGTCACTTAGAGAAGAAGAGTATGAGATACCATGACGATTGGCTTTAGTGCAAGTGACAAGCCAATCATGTTTGATGATAAAGCATATACTTTGTAAACAATCTTATTCATTTATTAATAAAAAGTATTAATTTATTAAAGGCTTTTAAATTATCTACATGATGCTGTTTTATAATATGTGATAAACCCATAGTTTTTAGCAATGCTTTTAGAATAATGATGATGATCATTCTAATGAGATCTAAATTCTTAGAAAGCTTAAAACTAAAATAGTTCCCAATCGTTAGATTACTAAATTGGGGATTAGTGAATCCGAATAGATTGGTACATACGTTGCTTGCTCATTTGATGAGGATGATTGATCTCATGATCATTTGTCTGGAGACACTAAAGTTAAGTATGTAGGTGCTTATTAGAGAATAAGTTCACTGAACGTGACTCGCTAAGGAATACCTAATGGAGTTTTACTTGCCTGTCAATAGGAATTCCTGTAGTGATAGTAGTACAAGTGATCCTTGGACTTGAGATCATCATAGTATCTTGTGTATGATGAGTTATACTTTGACTTATCCCTTAAGACCCTTAGGGTATATTAAAGGGTATGCTTGGGTATAATAAGTTGTACATGGAGATAATGTATGATCAATAAAGAATCTACCGCTTCTAGTAAAAGAAGATATGTCCTATGTGATTCAATAAATGACAACCCAGTAGTCCTTGGCCAAGGCAGAATGAAATTAGAAAGGAGTTTCTAATTTGTATTATTTGGGGTTGTGCATTTAAGAGTCAAAATACATATAATTAAATAAAATAAGACTTGACAGAAATTTCATGTCTTATATTTAATTGGGACATTGTATGGTGGAAGGATTGAATTGTACGGTAACTATTTACTCAAAGGTTCTTTTATGATTAATGTTGAAATCTATATTATCTGAAAAGTCGTTGATCGCTAGGGAGGCTTATCCCTATTGTAGAATAAATATTATTTATTTAAATAAATTATTAGTTTAATTTATTTATTTAAATAAGATTAGAATTGTTCTAATTAATTTATTCACAACCGGTTTAATATGGAGAACCTAAAGGGTCACACCATAAAAAGGAAGAATAATTATTTAAGAAGTTAATGGCATAATCGTAATAATAAGTTAAGTATATTTAATTTAATCTATGGTGATAGAATAAATTAAATAGCTTAATATTTATTATTTAATATTTTGGAAATATTAAATATAAATTAATAAGAGGAGTCTTATTATTATTATTACGATTATTATTATTTAATTCCTAAAGGAGTTTGAGAATTAATTAATAAAAGTACTCTCAAATATCCTAATAGGATTAGGAGACAAATTAATTAAAAGAGTTTAATTAATTATCCTTAATAAGATTAGGGAGCTTAATTAATTAAAAGGTTAATTAATTATTCCTAATAAGATTAGGAGGCTAATTAATTAAAAGAGTTTAATTAATTAAAATAAAACTCAATTCCTTAATTGTTAAGTATGGGTTGCCCACATCTATAAATAAGAGGAGTCTTATTATGGGTAAGAGAGAGGTTGACGTATTATTAGAATACGTAATTCCAATAGTTGGGAGAGTACGCCTTTTTCTATAGAGATAGAAAAACTAGGGTTTAGCCAACAACCCATCTTCTTGAATTCTTCTTCTTCCTTGGTGGATCACCTCTAGAGGCCAAACACTTGGGTGGCTAACGTTGATCAAAGGAAGGGACCAAACCCGGTGGATTCAAGTTGAACGCGAAAAGGATTGGAGGTGAACTTGTACCTGAGGAAGCTCGATCTTCAAGGGTATGATTTTATTCTTTATCTTTTCGTTTAATTAATAATTGTGCATAAAGGGTGATCCGAGTTTATGGTTTGTAAAATTTTTAAAACTCTGATTTTACACGTTTCCGTTTATTTGTGCAATTTGATTGCGTTCATGAATATTACAAACCTAACACTGACATCAGAGCCAAACCTTTATGCGAATTATTAATTGTTTTGATTTGATATGTATATTGATATGTGTTTATAATAATTTAATTGGGTATAATTTTGTTGTATAAAATTTATTAAAACAAAAACAAAAACGCAAAGCCTTTTTTTTGAGAAAAATCGGTACTGTATTTTTTTTTTGCGGTGGTTGAATTCGTGAGCTTCAAGGAAATCCTGTTAATTCTCCTGATACAAGGGATACGGAGCCACGTGGCCACTAAAATCATTTCACATGTTGCTGAATGATTCGGATTTTGCAAAAGAAGGATTCAGGAGTAATGGAGTATATTATATATTTATGTATAAAGTATTATTAGTATATACTGTACTTATATATAAAATGTGATTAACGATATTATATATATATTATATACGGTATATGATATATACGATATTATATATATATATAATATTCTTAATAATTTTATTATTAAAATAAAAGTTTATTTTAATTTTAAAATAAAAATTTTATTTTAATATTAAAATATAAAGTTTATTTTAATTTTAAAATTAGAATTTCATGCTAACTAATTAGAGTTGGAATTGGATTCCATGATAACTAATTGGAGTTGAAATTGGATTCCATCTTTCCTTAAATAAAGGAGTTTATTTAAATAAGAAATAAGATTTCATATTATTCAAAATAAAAGAGGTTATTTATGAATAGGAAAGAGAATCCTAATTTCCTTAAATAAATGAGTTTATTTAAATATGAAATAAGATTTCATATTATTTAAAATAACAAAGTTTATTTATGAATAGGAAAGAGAATCCTAATTTCCTTAAATAAAGGAGTTTATTTAGATATGAAATAAGATTTCATATTATTCAAAATAAAGGAGTTTATTTGTGAATTGGAAAGAAAATCCGTGTTTTCCTAAATAAAATAGTTTATTTAAGATATGAAATAAGATTTCATATTACCTAAAATAAAGGAGTTTATTTTGACTTGGAATTGGATTCCATAATTAATTAAAATAAAGGAGTTTATTTTGATTAAAGATTTTGATTAAAATAAAATAGTTTATTTTATTCAAAATTGGATAAATTAAAATAAAATAGTTTTATTTTGATTTAAATTTGAATTAAAATAAAAGAGTTTATTTTGATTCAAAAATAGATTTTATACTAACTAAATTTGCCCATTAAATGATATCAATATATATATTAAATGTTAATTATTCATGAGATGAATGTTATTTATTGATACATATGGTGATGTGTATGATAATAAATGGGATTGATTATGGACTATTGACCAATGTGATTGAATTTTATTTTAGTTGGATGCATGAATGTATGAGTTTTATTAAATTGGGTCTGCGTACATCGTCTTCTCTAATTTTTCTTAATGTAAATTCTATCTCCCTCCTATGTACTTCCCCTTGACTGCTGATCAAGGTTTCTATTTATTTTAAATAGTTTTGTAATAGGAATAGTTAGAATTAATTTTGAAGAATTGGAGATCAAGAAACAAGGAGCGCTTGAAGACCCGTTTGTAATGGAGCCCGGGTTTAAATGTAATAGTTATATTTAAATATTAATTCTTGCACCCCTAGGGTTTGACCTTTTGGTTCACTTGGTGGCTCTAGTGAACCAAACTAGAATAAAAGTCCATAATCAATCCATGTAGAATATAGTATTCTATATGTGCATGCTTATACTATATATATATATTATATATTATGCAAACATGCTTCGCATTTTCATTAATATGACGCGTATTTTATATATATATGTGCATGCGCGCTAAACAAGATGAGACAAATTAATAATAAACCCCTCAAATATTTTATATTAAGTTGTAACGTTCAAAGATATTTGGAATATCGAACGTCGCCTTCTAGCATGATAGAAACAATAGAGTATTTTCTACGTTTTATGAATTGTTTTTGCGTTTTACTCGAAAAAATTTATTTTCTCCCAAAAACTCCCAACACTCGTACGTAATCACGTAACACGTAAACTAGGTCATTAATCGACCTAAATCATATAACACATATAATATCAATGTTTTCATATTTATAGTTGTTTCTTACTAAAATCAACGTTCCCAGCATCATGGAAGTAATTTCCTCATCAAATTCATCTTAAATTTTTAAGTTTGACACTTTCCCAAAAAAAGTCAACTGTTAACTTTTTGACAAAAAAAAAGAGTTAACTCCGACACAAAATAGTGTTTATATCTATTCTGGCTAAATTCGACGTTCCGGACTCAATTTCGCAATCTGTTTATCAAAATTCTCAACTGAATTCACGGTTTGACTTTCTATCATAAAAGTTAATCGTTGACTTTGACCAAAAAGTTAATTCTGACACATTTCGTAGTCATTTATGACTAATTTCATCATCCCGAACTCAAATATCCAGTCCGCGTCTTAAAATTCAACTCTTAACTCTGTGTTTCATGAATTTTATCCATAAAAGTCAACTATTGACTTTGACTAGAACGTCAACCCTAAAACCATATTGTGCTTACAGTCTTTTCTTACTAAATTCATCGCTCCAGACTCAACCGAGGAGTCCACTCATCAAAATTCTACTCTAAACTCAAATGCGAGTTTTAACTTATTATTCTTGTGTTTTATAAAGTTTTTCTTCCATAGTTAGTTCAAACTATTCAATTAGTCTTGACTAACTATTAAATTATCTCTCTCATCACATATTTGATAATAAGTACGTAATACACATTTTTAATCATATCACATCTTCTTACTACGTAGATTAGATTAAAATATATAATCATTTCTACACATCTCTCTTCTTCAAAATCTATGTTTTTATATCTTAACATTTAATCCTATTCAATTACATCTCATACATCATTCTTACTTCAATAACTATCCTTATCTAAGGATCATCATACAATACCATCACATTAATCATTTAAGACTATATTTCTAACCGTACAAATTTCTGGGATATTACAGCTATCCGCTCATTTGCCTAACTTGCACATATTAAAGAACACTTAGAAAAATTTACAAACAAAATAGACTAAAACTCGTTCTGAGCGTCAAAATGACACGAAATCATAGGCATGGCACTTCTTAGATATTTGGAACATGTTACAACTTACACGACTCAATTTCGAGCTCTGGAACCCGATTTATCCGCTTGTTTGCCTAACTAGCAAATATTAAAGAACACTTGGAAAAATATAGACCAAAACTCGCCCCAACGTCGAGACGAAAAGAAACTATAGGCGTAGCATCTCTTATGTGAAACCCCAGATTTTATGAATAAAGAATTAATTTTCTCGAAATAATTTTTTATATTATGGTGTGAATTTGAGATAATATTATAGTTGTGGGTAGTATTTATAAATTTTGCAAAGTATACAAGTTGTTATATTATATTCGATTGGTCAGGGAATATTCTTTGTGTCGAAAAATATTCGTACGACGGTACAATTATTGGTGGACCCCACAACGGAATTATTGTCGGATTGAGAAAACGACAAAAATATTTTATTGAAAATAACGGCGGAAGTTTTACCGTTGATACTGTTGAACTACTGGGTAGTAAAAGTACAGTAATACGTGTTGTTGCATAGTAGCACACGGTATTGATTATTGATATTTATGTGAGAAGTCGCTCAGTTTGATTCAATTATTGTCGATTAATAATATGAATTATTATAGCGATAATGACGTTTTGTTTTATTCGTATTATTAACGTAATAAAACAGAAACATCTTTTTATATAAAACAGAATACTTTATTAAAGTTATTCTATAAATAGAATATATTATATTTTATTATGCTTAGTGTTTCATAGTGTTTTGCATAGTGTTGCATAGTGTTTGCATAGTAAAAAAAATCTTTTTATATAAATAGAATATATTATATTTTATTTAAAAGATTTTTCTTTAAATATGGACCGTAAGATTAAAGTAAATCAATCTGGACCGTTTATGGATTAGTTACTATGCATTCTATTTTCCTATAAATAGAAGTTCATTCCTTCATTATTTTCTTACGAATTCACTGAAACTCTAGAGAGAGAAACTATAGAGAGATAGAAGAAAAGCTTTTTGCTACTTAACTTTTCTTTTCCTATATCCAGTTTCTGTTACGGTAAGGGGTGTTATTCTTTTTTATTCATGAAGATAACTGTTGTTATTCCATTTCTTATTATTCTGTTGGAATAACATGTATACGCGGTCTACCCTATACTTGGTGACATTCTTCTATTATTCTGTTGGAACATCCTGTCTGTGTGTTTTACACCGGACCTGGTTCCGTCTTTATTATTATTTCGTTGGAACATCCTGTCTGTGTGTTTTACACCGGACCTGGTTCCGTCTTTATTATTATTCTGTTGGAACATCCTGTCTGTGTGTTTTACACCAGACCTGGTTCCGTCTTTATTATTATTCCGTTGGAACATCCTGTCTGTGTGTTTTACACCGGACCTGGTTCCGTCTTTATTATTCCGTTGGAACATCCTGTCGGTGCAAATTTTGCCTGACATGGTTCCGTTATTATTATTCTGTTGGAATAACATTTCGATGCGAAGTACCGCATGCATGGTGATTTCTTTTGTTATTCCATTCTTTATTATACTCAGTTGGTTAAAGTTTTGACTTCTATACTCCATGAAATTAGTAGAATATCCTTGATATTTGCGCTTCATCCAGTATCTTTTCATGGAAATATTCTTCTGATTATTCTTGAATTTTACTCTACAAAGCAGTATCATGTTGACAATTTGGACGTTAGTAGTTCTTGGACAAATTAATTCTTGAACTTGTTTTATTGAATTCTTATATCATTGTCATCATCCTCATGTTTATGTTATGTTGAAAGTCATCTGTGGCATGTAGTGCATAGATGGACTTGGTATGATTATGACCAAGGATTATTCGGTATAATCATGACCGTAATATTACAAATGATGTGGAAAAAGTCCTCATTGGCCCGTAGTGCATTGATGGACAGTTTTTGGTATGATTATGGCTATGGATTCTCTTTGGCCGTAGTGCAAAGATGAATTGTTTTATGACATGATCAGGACCGTTGATGAAAACACGATTATCTTTGGCCCGTAGTGCATGGATAATTCGTGGTCGTGATACTAAAGAATATCCTTGGCCTGTAGTGCAGGGATGATTTAATGATGTGGATTATTTATTGAGCTGAGTCTCAGCGATAAAAGTGATGAAAAACTTTTTAAATCATAAAAGATAGTAGATTCAATTCTCTACTTGACTCTTTTAATGGATTGCTTGTTCCGCTGCAGTTAAACTTGATGTCTATTGTATTTTATCAGTTTAACATTGTTGGAGGCTAATGATAATTTATTCTGCATTATCTTAGTCATAATATTTCTTACTGGGCTAGTTGAGCTCACCCTTTCTTTCACTGTTCTCTTCAGGAAATGAGAACATAGCAGGGACTAGTCGGGGAACGGAGTGACGGTCCAGAGGATAGCATTAGTAGTCCTCACTATTCTGTGAAATAGTGTATTAATAATTGTAATGAGGACTCTTTTAGAGTTTGTATAATCTCTAGTAGACAATATTTGTATTCAAACTCACAGTTATGTTTTGTCGTATTGTACACGATAGTCGTATTAGTAAGTTGTATTTGAATTATGTACCATGTATCTGACGACCCAAAATGAGTGATGTATACCTAATTTTGGGGGCGTCACATCTTAGATATTTGAAACTTACAACTTATGGGACTCGGTTCCGAGCTCCAAAGGCCGAGTTATCCGCTCGTTTGCCTAAGTTGCATATATTAAAAAATGCTTAGAAAGAAGAGCAATGGAATGGAGAGAAGGATATCTGAGAAGGAGAGAAGTTGAATGAAGAGATCCGCCAAGGAGTAGAAGAGGTAAGCGGTAAAACAATTATTTATTGTATATTTTTCATTGTAAATTTCTTTAAACTGTAAAATTATTTTTCATCAATAAATTCATTTTTCTCTCTAAAAATATAGCTTCTCATTGTATGTAAGTCATGTTTAAATTTATAGTATCAATTTAATTGCATCTTAAAATTGATGATTTCCTGAAACTACTAGTTTTGTCATCATCAAATATGGGGAGATTGTTAGTACAATGAATATTTTGGATTTAATTGTACCCAATAGCTCTTATAAAGTCCTTATAATGAAAATGATATAAAAGGACTTCGAATAGAAGATCAAACTTATTAGGCTTATCTATTTCGTAAAGTAAATCTAATTTCTAGAAATTAAGTCAATAGAAGATCATAAAACAAGCAGTTGTGGATCATGGAGCATATCAGTCGTAAAGCTAAAGATCGTAAACTGTACTAAAGATTGTAAATTCTATTATAGATCGTATGGTATAATTATGGTCGTAAAGCTGAAGATCGTAAAGTATATTGAAGATCGTAAAATCTATTAAAGATTATACAGTTTGCTGAAGATCGTAAAGTCTATTAAAGATCTTAGAGCTTGCTACAACTTCCAGTGTTCTAAGTTTATAGAATTGTCAAGTCATTTCTCAAGATTCTAAAAGTACAAGCAATGATCAAATGATTAGAGCAATTAAAACTAAAGATGGTTTGAAAAGATCGACGATGACTTAGAGAAGCATCGTAGAATATATTGAAGTATCGTGTAAAACGTAGAGTCCGTTTAACCAGTTACTCTACGACAATCATCAAACTCTATGATTAGAAAAATCATAAATTACATTAGTTCTGACATATGGACTGACAATGACAATATTCGTAAAGGAAAAATCCCAATGAAGTTTGCTAAATCTCTTAAGACTAAGGAGAATGTCAGTTGAAAATGTGTCTAATAGTTCTATTGGTGAAAAGACAGTTGCCACGTGAATTTCAGTGTAGCAGTACTGATGTGACATATCACAACCAAAAGCTGACACATCCTCTTCAAAAGTCAACAATCAAAGATATGAGCATTAAATGAGCAACGACAACTTTCTAACGGGAAAATCGAATGCCTATAAAAGGTAAGCAGATTCAATCAAACAAAAACCAACAAACATCACGAAGTTGAATTGTTGTTAAATTTAAATTAAAAATAGCTCTACTCTACGAACGTAAAAAACTTGTTCTGCTGCTAAGTCCTTCAGCACTGAGCTTCAAGCAACTTAGCAGCACCACAAAAATCATACTCTCTTAGTGATAGTACAAGTCTTAGTGACCCATTGTAACCAAGTTTTAGTGACTTAAAGAGATCTTAGTGATATGTTGTATCCAAGTATTTATGACTTGAGGGAATCTTTGTGATTCATTTGGCGTAACTGTTCTGTGTGAACAGATCTTTGTGATTACCTATTCTTAATGGATTATGCCTACTCAAAGAGTAGAAGAATGGACTGTGAGATCTTTGTGCTCCAAACAACTTAAAATATTGTCTCTTTTAATTTTTGCATTTACTTTTCTGTCAAGTTATTTACTGAATTTGTGAATTAGTTCCACTTCGATTGCTAAATTCAAAACTATGAATTTTCTCAAATTTTTGAAGGGGTTTTTCAAATTATCATTCTGATGTGCAAATTATTAAATTAATATGCTTAAATTATTAGTTACCAATAAATCTTTAAAAACAAAAATTTTAAAGGACCTATTCAACCCCCCCCCCCCATCCCCTTCTAGATCTCTCAGTGCCTTCAGGATATAACAATTTGTGTAAAAATTCTTAGTGAACTGTAATCGTAATGATTACCCTCCTAATTAGTGGAATATCCCTACTCGCAGAGTAGAAAAGAGGATTATGAGACTTTTGTACTCTAAACCTCTTAAAAATTCTCGTATGTTCTTTAATTTCTGCATTCCATATTCTGCTTTTTCTAGATCTAAAATCAGTTATCTTATTTGTTGATTAACTGGTTATGGTTAACTCAGCATGCAACACAACTGCCAATATTGAATAGTTTATTAAATAGTTTAGCACGCAACTCAAATGATATAACTAAGAAATGCCAAACAATTGATTAATTATAAGCTGACTATAACAATTATAAACAAGATTTATACTAGCTTATTTGTTGATTAGTTAATTACAGTTAACAAGTCGTGCAACAAATAATCAATAATGCCAAATAGTTGAATACAAACTTAATAGCAATTGTTGAGATATGTTTTAAGCTTTACGTTGGCAAAATGCAACGCAAATCAACACAACTGTATGAAGTTTTAGACGTTAGAAAACATCTAAGCCTTGAACAAACAACCAAGTACAAGTTGACGTAACAAGTTGTAAATCCAATAATACGATAGTTAACTAAGTCAGATGTTGGGAACTTTAATAATATGTTTATTAAAACTTTAATAATATGTTTTTTCTCAAATACTTGATTAAAATTTTAATAATATGTTTATGGGATCTTTATTTATAATTTACCCACAATACAAAGATTACAATTTACATAGTTATAAAAAGTTTATTTTATTTCATTATATTTATGGAGAGTGTAAGTTATAATGTATATGTCACAGTTGACAACTCGTTAATCCAACTTGATCGAAATTTACTTTGGACTTAATTTAAATATTTGGACTTCTAATTTTTAACTAATTGGAAAAATGAAAGTGAAAAATACTTTCTCCACCAGAAAATTCGTAAATGTGGATTAATTATTCAACCCTCTTCTAGATTAATTCTAAATTAATTCGAACTTAACACATTTTAACAATAAAATTATATTTTTCATTGTTCCCGTCTCCCAACATTAATTGCAAAAAAGTTTTGAAAGTAAAAAACTTATAACAAGCTAATAAATATAAGGGTCCTTTACATAAATATATAACAAATAGAAAGTAATTACAAGAAAAATGCATCAACTAAATAATTACAAAAAGAGTGTAATTAGGACTTATATTACAAAAATAGTACAATTCACATTAATAAAGAAACCTAAAATCAAGGATAACTAATAATTCAAATTCAAATTCAAATCTTGTCTCTAACAATAATTTCAAATCCATATTTCAAAATTCAAATCAAAATGATAAAATTAAAAATAAAAAATTATGAAGGAGCTAATGTTCATCATCCTCCTCTCTCGCCGCCACCGCTGCCGCCGCCACATCGCCGCCGCCGCCGCCACCGGAGTTGCTATTCTGAATTTCTTTTGACGATTTGGTTACCCACAAAAATTGAAATGGTTACCTTTATGCGAATTTTGACTAGTAATTGCATCACATTTAAAATAAATTTGGTAATCAAATAAAACTGAATTGGTTACCTTATCAAATGGTTTGGTAACCAACTATATGAAATTTGGTTACCAACTGCATCACATCCAAAATAAATTAGTAACCTAATAAAACTAAATTGGTTACCTTATCGGAAGGTTTAGTAACCAACTGTATAAATTTTGGTTACCAACTGCATCACATTCAAAATATATTAGTAAGCTAATAAAACTAAATTGGTTACCTTATCAAATGATTTGGTAACCAACTACATGAAGTTTGATTACCAACTGCATCACATCCAAAATAAATTAGTAGCCTAATAAAACTGAATTGGTTACCTTATCGGAAGATTTCGTTATCAGTAAAAATAAAGAATGGACCGGTGGCGATGGGAGGCGGAGTGATCAAGGAGAGGGAGGGGTGGGAGGAGGAGGGGGTGGGGCGTGGGGTGTGGGGGGAGAGGAGAGTGGAGGAGAAAGGGGGCGGGCAGAGGGGGAGGAGAAAGGGAGAGCGCGAGGATGGGGATGGGGATGCAGGGAGGAAGGGGAGGCGGAGGGAGGGAGATGGTGAGGCGGGGGGTGGGAGGAGGGGGAAGGCAAAGAGAGGTGGAAGTGGAAGTGGGAGGGGGAGGGGGAGGGGGAGGGGGAGGGGGAGAGGGAGGGGGCGGGGGCGGGGGCGGGAGGAGGGGGGTAGCAGTAGGAGGAGAAAGGGGCGGGAGGAGAGGGAGGGGGTGGGGAGGGAGTGGCGGGAGGAGGTGGAGGCGGGAGGAGGGAGGAGGGGAGGCGGTTTCGGTTCTAATTTGGTTACTTGCTCAGCCCTAGGAGTAAGAGAGAAAGATTAACTTGGATAGTAAAATGGGAACACAAGATTGACATGTAAAATGGGGACAGAAAATCTGTTCTCGGGATGGAAGTAGTCTATATTAACTTGGATAGTTTTTAGGAACAATTACATATTATAGTACATTTTTAAAAGTAATTACAAAAATCATACATTCATAAAATAATTACAAAAATATGACACTTCATCATATATATTTACAATACTAATACAATTAAAGAGTCCTTAAATTAAGGGATTAATATTGAGTCTTTAAATTAAGGGATTAATATTAATGGGATGACATAACAAATTAGTTTCCATCTTCCTTCGGTCTCTCTCTCTCTCTCTCTCTCTCTACGCCCTTACTATTTCTCTCTCTTCTCCCTTACTACTTCTCTCTCTCCTCTCGAAGCCACTCGTCGTCGTCCTCTTTCGTCGCCGCCGCCGCCGCAACACCATAGTCTCTCAACTCTGACAGAAAATTGAATACGTGACTTTTAGGCTATGTTTTCAAGCTAATACGTGTTTTTTTCTCTCCAACTCTCTCACAACTGAAAGGATTCTGGTTTCTCTCTAAGGTATACTTCTAATTTCTGTTAATTTTTATTCTACTAATTAATTGTCAATATGATCATACATATACACTATGTTTCTAACAGAATGGGGTATTGATTGTTTGGATTTGTGTTGTTTTTATGTTTTGTATAGAATGGTTGATACAATGAAGAAGGATGGAAAGAGGAAAAGAATCACAGAGGGTGATTCTATTAAGGACTTGAAGAAATTTGTTTACGTTTGTGCAGTTGGATTCTGATTTTGATGTTCCTGTAGTTAAGACAGAAGCTCAAGTTCATAGCCAGAAGATATTTCCAACACAAAATTTTTTAAAGGTTTGCTAATTTAAATTTTGTTATTGTTACTATCATATAACTGTTTGGTTACTTCTGCATTATGTTTTGGTTATTGTTAGCTTGTGATTCGGATACCATTTTTGTTACCTTGATTTGGTATTTTGATTACTTTTTTATGTTGTTATGGTTACCATGTATTTGCTTAGTATACATAGTACTTGACTAAACTGGTTTTGGTGTACATGTTGTTTATGTATTGGTTACCATTAAAACATATTTTGGTTACTATCATATAAATATTTGGTTACTTCTTTAGTATATTTTTGATTATTGTTAATTTCTGATTTGGATTCTATTTTTGTTTCCTTGAGTTGGAATTTTGGTTTTTTGTTGTTCTGGTTACCATGTATTTGCTTAGTATATATGGGTTGACTAAACTGTGTTTGGTCTATATGTTGTTTATGTATTGGTTACCATTAATATATGTTTTGGTTACTAACATATAACTGTTTGGTTACTTCATTAGTATTTTTTTTTGCTGGCTTATGATTTGGATAACATTTTTTTTTCCTCAATTGGGATTTTGGTTACTTTTATATGTTGTTTTGGTTCCAATGTATTTGCTTAATATACATTGGTTGAGTAAGCTAGGTTTGGTATACATGTTGTTTATGTGTTGGTTACCATTAAAACATAGGTTTGGTTACTATCATATAACTGTTTGGTTATTTCTTTAGTATATTTTTTGGTATACATGTTTTTGTTTTGGTGACCTTTAAATTATGTTTTGGTTAATATTATATATAACTATTTGTTTACTGCATAAAATGGTATGTACTACATGTTGTTTATATCTGGTTACTAATGACTGTGTAAATCTGATTTTGTTTATTTGCAGTTATGAGATCTTTACTATGAGCAATGAAACAGAAAATTCACTGGAAAAATTATATATTGGTGTGACATGGAAGTCTCCAGCATTATTACCAAGAAATTGAACCCAAGTCAGTTGGAGAAGTTTAAGGCATCATTAGTTTGTGGATGTTTTATTTTTATAAATAATAAACCCAAATCATAATAAACCATGTATTTGCTTAGTATACATTGATGTATTATTTTTTTAAACTTGGTTGGACATACAGGTTGTTTCTGTTTTGGTTACCATTTGGTTACTTCTTAATTATTTGGTTACTTCTTAATTATGTTTTGGTTACTGTTACTTATGATTTGGCTACTATTATTGTGTCCTCGATGTGGGATTTCAGATACTTTTATTTTTTATTCTGGTTAATATGTAATTGTTTAGTATACATGGATTGTCTAAATTGGGTTTCATTATATGATGTTTCTATTTTGGTTACCATTAAAACCTGTTCTGATTACTATCATATAATTATGTGGTTACTGTTTTATTATGTTACATTACGGTTACTGTTATTAGTAACCAGATAGTTACAAGCTTGTATCAGGACAAACATCAATTGTTAAATGTACATGTGTGAGTGTCCTATTTATCTACAGCTTGTTAGTAACCAGATAATTATAATAGATATAGTTACAAGCTTATTAGTAACCAGATAATTATAAGCTTGTATCAAGACTGTTATAAAGTGTTAAATGTATATGTTTTATTTAGTATACATTGATTGACTAAACTGAGTTTGGACTACATGTTGTTTAGTATACTAGACTAATTTATGGGGGCTTGATGTAATGCTTACGTTGTAGCTACGTCAAGCAATAAAAAATAGATACTATCATATAACTGTTTGGTTACTTCTGCATTATGTTTTGGTTACTGTTAGCTTGAGATTCGGATACCATGTTTGTTACCTTGATTTGGTATTTTGGTTACTTTTTTATGTTGTTATGGTTACCATTTATTTGCTTAGTATACATAGTTGACTAAACTGATTTTGGTGTACATGTTGTTTATGTATTGGTTACCATTAAAACATGTTTTGGTTACTATCATATAAATATTTGGTTAATTATTTAGTATGTTTTGATTACTGTTAGTTTCTGATTTGGATTCCATTTTTGTTTTCTTGAATTAGAATTTTGCTTACTGTTTTTTGTTGTTCTGGTTACAATATATTTGCTTAATATATGGGTTGACTAAACTTTGTTTGGTCAATATGTTGTTTATGTATCGGTTACCATTAATATATGTTTTGGTTACTAACACATAACTGTTTGGTTACTTCATTAGTATATTTTTTGTTACTGTTAGCTTATGATTTGGATACCATTCTTTTTCTCTCAATTGAGATTTTGGTTACTGTTATATGTTGTTTTGGTTACAATGTATTTGTTTGGTAAACTGTTTATGATATAAATATTGTTTATATCTGGTTACTAATGACTGTGTAAATCTGATTTTTTTTTTATTTGCAGTTATGGAATCTTTACTATGGGAAATGAAATAAAAAATTCATTGGAAAAGTTATATATTGGTGTGACATGGAAGTCCCCGACATTATGACCAAGAAATTGAACCCAAGACAGTTGAAGAAGTTTAAGGCATCATTAGTTTGTGGATGTATTATTTTTGTAAATAATAAACCCAAGTCATAATAAACCATGTATTTGCTTAGTATACATTGATGTATTATTTTTGTAAATTCCTTCAAATATATTCTACAAGGTTTATGCTATTCTATTTCTACTTCCATTTCCACAAACACATCTTACATGTTCTGGTTACTTTCATATAACTATTTGGTTACTTCTTTATTATGTTTTGGTTATTGTTACCTTATAGTTTGGCTACTATTATTGTGTCCTCAATGTGGGATTTTAGATACTTTTTATTTTTTTTATTCTGGTTAATATGTAATTGTTTAGTATACATGGATTGCCTAAACTGGGTTTCATTACATGATGTTTCTGTTTTAGTTACCATTAAAACCTGTTATGGTTACTATCATATAATTATATGGTTACTGTTTTATTATGTTACATTATGGTTATAGTATACATGGATTGCTTAAACTGAGTTTCATTACATTATGTTTCTGTTTTGGCTACCATTAAAACATGTTCTGGTTGCTATCATATAATTATATGGTTACTGTTTATTATGTTACATCATGGTTACTGTTATTAGTAACCAGATAGTTACAAGCTTGTATCAGGACAAATATTAATTGTTAAATGTACATGTGTGAGTGTCCTATTTATCTACAAGCTTGTTAGTAACCAGATAATTATCATAGATAGTTACTAGCTTGTTAGTAACCAGATAATTATAAGATTGTATCAAGACTGTTATAAGCTTGTATCAAGACTGTTATAAAGCTTGTATATGTTTACTTTATATTGATAACTCATGATGGAATCAAAAATAAAAATATTAATCAACATCAATTTTGGTTACTGTACACCATCAAAAATGTTACCAACCATGTGGTTAATGGTTACTAACAGTAACTAATTATATATTCCTGTAAATAATTAGATTTGTTGTATTGGTTACTGTCAGTCTCCATTGTCTAACAACTGAATAAACATTATAAAGTAACCAATTACATAATATTAGTAACCAGAAAATAAACCCAATTTTACATGCAAATTTGAAGGCCTAAATGATGGAATTCGACCAAAATTACTATGCAGTTCACCAGCAAAGCTTGTGACTTTTGATCGTTGACCCATTTCCAATGAAATTAGGATCTGAAAACGCCAAAATCAGACACTCCAAACTTGACAAAAATTGCCAAATTGTCACTGCAACCAATTATATTGTAACCAATTAAATAGTATACAACAACCAATATATATATAATCAGATTAACAGTTGTGTGAAGGTAACCAATGTAGTCAATAAGTAACCACCAATATAAAAGAAACAATTATAAAACTCAATAACATTATAGAGTAACCAAATAAATATCTTTCAGTATCTAAATACATATTATACAGTAACCAAGATATATGTAATTAGTAGCCAAGATTATAAAAATATTTTTTTATTTATTTTATAACCAAAACAATCAGTAATGACTTTGCTACAAATTAAAGAATAACAGGTGTATGAAGGTAACCAATGTAGTTAATCAGTAACCATCAATATAAAAAAATTAGTATAAAACACAGTAATATTATGTAGTAACCATAGTAATATTACACAGTAAACAAGTCAGCATTATAAACTAACCAAATCCAGATTAGACAGTAACCAACATATATTTACTTGGTATCCATAACATAAAATATATTTGACAGTATTTTACAGCAAAATAAATAATATAAAAAATATCAATATGTACTTAAAGGTGTATTGGTTACTATTAGTCCAAACATCAAATTTGGTGTATTGGTTACTATTAGTCCATGTAACCAATACAATGTAGTCAATAAGTAACATCCAATATAAATGAAACAATTACAAAAGAATATAATATTATAATTTTACACAGTAACCAGGTCAGCACTATTGAGTAACCATTATAATTTTACATAGTAACAGTCAGCATTAGACAGTAACCAATATAATGTAAAACAGTATCCAGGTCAGTATTAGTCAGTAACCATTATAATTTTACACAGCAACTAACTCTGCAATATTCAGTAACCATATAATGTTACACAGTAACCGAATCAACATTAATCAGTAACCAAAAACAACCAGTAAAAATAGGGTTTTCCTTGCATTTTACAATAAAAAACAACCAGTATAATTTATTTGTTACCAACTAAAGGCAGACTTTTGTAAGAATATATGTAACCAATTTGGCTAACAAGTAACCATTAATATAACAAACATAAGTAGAAGTGTACATTAATATGCTTCAGCAACCAATAATACAGTAACCAATTAATCACTGCAGTAATTAAGTTTGCATTATTCAGTAATCAAGTCAGCATGAGTCACTAAATAATATTTTTACACAGTAACCAAGTCAGCATTATAATAATTTTATACAGTAACCAATTCAGAATTAGTCAATAACCATTATAGTGTTACACAGTAAACAAGTCAGCATTTGTCAGTAACCAATATAATATTACATAGTAACCAAATCAGCATTAGTCAGTAACCAAGTCAGCATTAATTAGTAATATTATGCAGTAACCAAAATAACATTAGTCAGTAACTAAGACATCATTAGACGGTATAATGTTACACAGTAACCAATAAAAATAATCAGTAACCAACCAACATTAGACAGTAACCAATTTATATAACCTTAGTAACCATAATATAAAACATGTTTTCAAATATATTTTGCAAGCACAACATTCAGTATTCAAACTTTGTGACAATTTAAGTTCGAAAAACTTAAGAAAGATAATCAATTTAGTAATTCGTAGTAACTATAAGTATCTATATGCTTATAAGTTTTAAACTTACATACCACATTATTTGAATCGAAGCTGATGTTGATTTTGTATTCAACAATCACTGCAACAATGTTTTTGGTTACTGATCTTGAAGGCGGGTGTTGATTTTGTATGCTATTTTCGATCTTACAGATTCGTCGCGACAACAGTTTTCTTCTTAGAGATGCAAGATTACTGCAGTGGTGTGTCGCGACGAAAAGCTTCGTCTTCTCCGATTTCAGTGGTGTGTCGCGTAGTGGTGAAGATTTGGATTTCTCCGGTATCAAAGTTGCATGTTTTGTTCAGTCGCTTGATTTTAGGAGTGGTTAGTTGCATATAGGAGAGTCCGTAACTGACGTATACGTGATTTTAGCAACTTTATATTGTGTTATTTTATTTTTGTAATTATGTTGTGCGTGTTTTATTTTTGTAATTACTTTCTAAATGTTGTATATTAGTGTAAAGGACCCTAGTTTTTAGGTCAGTTGTTGGTCTATGTAGTGGACCCAATGGTTTTTTATTGGTCTAAACTCTAAATGGACTCAATGGTTTTGTTGGAAACTCTGAACTTCATTTGTTTACGAGCCTTTTAGCATTTTGCTGGTACTTCCAACTGGGCCTTAACAAACCTTCTCAACATCATAAATTTAATCAAATAAAAGCTCTTTGTACCCAAAAAAACTTAAAGTCTTGCTTATGTGATTCAGCATATGTACAACAACATTATGTCTTTTCATTTTCTCAAGTAAATACTAAATGGTACTACTTATAATATCATAACACAACAAATAAACAAAAAAGAAAATAATTAAAAAGATAATCTTAAAAGAATAATGCTAGAGACACTGTAAGACCCCAACTTATTGTAAATAAAATTGAATTCCCTCTATTTTTTATTTTGAAATAGTAAAAGTTGATTTGATTAATACGGTTAGTTATGGGTAAAATGCGCAAAAATTTTAAATAAGCAAGTGGTTATAAAATATTCATTATTGTCGGGGAATATTCGTTTGGTCGTGGAATATTCTTACTATCGGGGAATATTCGTACGACGGCGCAGCCTTGTGTGGGCCCCATAACGGAAAACGATTGGATAAAGAAAACCACAAATATAAGTTGTTTATAAATAATGGCGTAGTTGTTACCGTTAATATTGTTGTAATATCCGGTGGTTAAAACACAGTAGCACACGGTATTACACCAATTATTGATTCTTACGTAAGAAGGCACTACTCAATAATTGTTACAGTAATTATTGTTCAATATTTTATTTTATTGATTCAATAATTGTTACGTTGATATTTATATTGTTGTTATTTCAATAATTGTCACTACACAGTATTTTTCATTATCAGATCAATACTTCATATTATTTGAATAATATTATTAGATAACATTATTGGCAATGTCTAGAAAGTTCTGTCTAAGAAGAGGTTTGATAACCTAATTGAGCGTCAGTAAGGAGAAATCCTTATTGGAAAGCCCCATCTTTCTTGGGAACGGTCTGGTTGCTAGTATTGTGATTCTGTAATATTATTTGTGAATAATTAATTATTGATTTATATGATAAGGAAAATATTCATTTTATGTGGATATAGATGGAGAAAATTTTAAAGTGACAATTGTTGAAAAATTGATATTTTATCTTTTTGATAAATAATTCATTTAAAAATATTATTATATTTTAATAATATAATAATGATGACATTTTACAATGAATGTGTGATATGAGTAAATGAGGAGGAAGAGTATTTTTATTACAAAAATATTTAAAATATGTTAAACATGTTTGTGGGCCCCACTTTGTGATTGAAATTGGATTATAGCCCGTAAAATTGTCCGTTTGTGAATTTCGGTCAACTCCTGCTTGGAATTTGAAAAAACTTAAACTTACAAAGTTGTAGAGAATGAAATTTCTTATGGAATGGACATAAGATTCAAATTTTTCTGATAAAAGGGCTATTTATTATGAATTATTGAAGGCTCTGAAGTTCCGGAATAATTGATTTTTGGAAGTTTTAATTGTTTTATTTAAGAAAATGTTTTTTTGCAATTAAGTGGGCTCACATGTGATATAAATGTGCTGAATTTAGGTTGTCTAAGGTGGGCTTGAAATTTGTAATTATATTATTATTTTATTAAATTTTTACTTTGGTGTTCTAAGCATTTTCCTATAAATAGGGTGCTTAGGTTAGAATTGAAAATCACATCAGAAACTGAAGTTTTCTCTCTCTATATTATCGAGCGTATTCTTGTGAGTATTTTGATACTTTGAGTGTTTCTATACGGTGCAAGATCCCTTCAGCACTATATCCAGTATTCCAATCAGAAGTACCGTCGTTTCAAGGTAAGGGATATTATTATTTTTTAAATGATATTATTTCTTCTAATATCATTATGCCGGAATATTGGTAAGATTTTTTTTGTGAAATTCTTGTCTTTTAGTGTCGAGATTATTATTCACGTATACGACACTATTCACGAATACGACACTATTCACAGAAAAATTAAATTTTTGTTTTTTATCCAAAATATCTATTATGGATACTAGCTTTGATTGTATCCATGTTTTGATCATTCTTGAATTTTACTTCACTATGATTATTAATGAAGTATTTTTGAACTTGGACTGTTTAAAGTACGAATCCTTAATATTTGTTCTTTTGTTTCACTGGATTCGTTTTCTTTAAAATATTTTTCATCATCCTCATTCCTAAATGATAATATTACTGAATATCTTTGGCCTGTAGTGCAAAGATGGTTGATTTTTTTATGAATATCTTTGGTTCGTAGTGCGAAGATGTACATGTGTTCAGATGAACATGACAACTGATGAATATCTTTGGCCTGTAGTGCAAAGATGAATATTTGATTCAAGATGAATATTAATTGATATTACAGGGATAAATATTGATGATAAAATATTGACGATGGACTTTTAAATTCATAGATTATAGTAGATTTCATTCTCTACGTAACTCATCTATGAATTATTATTTCCGCTGTAAATATTGATCTGAAACTTGTTGTTTATTGTATTTTATTAAATTTTTCTCTGTTGAAGACTAACGATAATTTGTTCTATATTATCTTAGTCATAATATTCTTTATTGGGCTAGTTGAGCTCACCCTTTTCTTTTTTGTTCCATTTTTCTTCTCAGGAGGTGAGAATATAGTGAGTTCTAGTCAGGGTGTGGAATGATGGTTCTAAAGAGTTGTTTTAGTAGTCCTCGCCATTTTTGTAAAATAATGTATCAATAATTATAATGAGGACTTATTTGAGTGTGGATATTGTCTAGATGACAATATTTATATTTAAACTCATAGTTTATGTGTTGTCGTATTTTGTACGAAAATTATATTAATAAAATTGTGGTTGCTTCTGTACCATGTATTTTGGCGACTCAGAATGGGCGTTGTATACCTATTTTGGGGGCGTCACAGTTGGTATCAGAGCTTAGGGATATGATCTCTAGCGGAGATCGGGAAATAGAACTAGCAGAGGAGAGACGAGTAAAACCTTCGCTAGTGTGTCTTACCTAAGCTTATTTGTTGGTTGGTCAGTATATAGGGATATTATGTGATATGTTGATTTCTTTAATTAACCTTTATTTTATGGCAGTATTTGAGAATGTCGACTGAGAATGTTAATATTGGAGTAAATGAGATCGTGGAGACTCCTTTACTCACCAATGAGGAGAACGTGCAACAGGCCGACAATGTTCCTCCTATAAATAACACCACTGATCAGACGATGAACGACGAATGTTTAGAAGCTTTTTGCAGTTCAAGCAAAATTAGACGAGGGAGACTTGTGCATAAAATACAGGTGGAAATGATAACAACGCACGGTTTGTCACAGTCAAGCAGTTCAAAGATTTGGGACCACCAGAATTCTGGGGAAAGCCGGATCCGATTAAGGCAGAAACGTGGGTCAAAAAAATTACCAAGATATTCGACGTCTTGGGATGCACGGAGGAACATAAGGTTCCATTCTCCACCTTTATGTTCCGTAATGAGGCAGATTGCTGGTGGGAATCTGTGAAGCGTACCCATCCAGCCGCACTCAGCATGTCTTGGGAGACGTTTCAGAAACTGTTCAATTACAAGTACTTTCCTGAAAGTATTCGTCATATGAAGGAAGTGGAGTTTATTATATTAGAACAAAATAACATCACGGTGTCCCAGTACGAGGCAAAGTTTGCAGAGTTATCCAGGTTTGCACCTCATTTGGTGGAGAATGAGGAACGTATGGCGCAGATGTTTCTGAGAGGTTTAAAACTCGGCATACGTCAATATCTCATTTCTCATAAATTTTCTCTCTATTCAGATGTTGTCAACAGGGCTCAATTATTAGAGCGAGATAACGAGTACGTTCAACCGAGGGACCACAACTAGGATCATACTAGTGACAACAATCATCAGAACAACGATAATCAGTGGAGAAAGAAAAATACGGACAAAAGCGGTAACCACTCTGGTGGTAGTCATGGCCATGAAAATAGAAGAAGCGAGTCGGAGGGAGATTTTAAAAGAGGAGATTCAACAATGACAATGCGAAGACGTCAGCACCAGTCAGCAACTGGTTCTAAGGGAGGAGAACAACCACCGGTCGTGTAACACCCCAGTCCCACATCGAAAGATAGGAGAAAAATTTGTGTGCATATAAGGAATTAAGTAACTACCAATAGTACCTTCAAGTCATGACCTTTTGGAAGCCTGTGGTGGGCTAAGATGACCCAAGAAGATACTATTGGGCCAGTGGTTTGAGGCCTTATTTGGATGGATTTGATTCAATTCGGACTTGGAATTTGACCCAAGATTTGTTCCGGACTCGGGATTTGACCCGGGTTGTTTCAAGTGTACTCTGTGAATTTTAGAATTTTTGGATAAAAGTATAATTTATGATAAATGTCTAAATATTCGACGGTTTTGGCCATATGAAAAATAGTAAATGAATTTTAAAAATTCTAAGAAAAATATATGTTCAATATGGGACTATATTCTGCTAAATCCCAGAAAAGAAATATTTTTGTAACTGATTTGGTATTTTTTATGAAAATAGACTAGTTATAAATAAATGAGTTAAATATGTCATTTGAAGGAAGAAAATTGGAAAATAGGATTTATGGCTTCTTGAGAATCCTATATGAGGTATATGCAGATTTTTGATGAGGGTTTTGATTATTGGTGATGAAATCTTATGAGTTTGACATTTTAGAATGATTAAATGTATTATTTAGTAAAGTGTAAACAATTAAAATAAATTGTTTATAAGTTTAAGAAATGTTATTTTAATATCATTATACCAAAATATTGGTATGGATTTTATTGTAAAATTTCTACCTTTGTGTCGGATTTACTATTCATGAATTATTATTCACAAGTTACTATTCATGAGTTACTATTCACGAAGTTACTATTCATGAATTACTATTCATGAGTAACTATTCATAACAAAATTGGTTTTTTTTCTAACCAAGTTATAGTTGATTTATGAATATTACTCTTGAGATTAAAACTGTATGTTGATCATATTATTTTATTATCATATATAACATTTTTATAACCCTTATGATGATATTTCTCTTTGACTTGAGTGTAAAGATGGGTAAATTTTTGGTATGATCATGACTATGTGTTCTCTTTGGCCAGTAGTGCAAAGTTGAATTGTTGACTGGTATGATCATGACCATTGAATTTGTAATTGAATATCATTAGCTTAAGTGCAAAGGTGAATTGATCAACATGGTTGTAATTATTGTTTATATAATTCTGAAATTATTATATATTTCTTTGAGATAATAATATATTTGGCCTGTAGTGCAAATATGAACTGTTGATGAATATATTTGGCCTGTAGTGCAAATATGAATTGTTGATGAATATCTTTGGCCTTAGTGCAAAGATGACATGTTGTGAATATCTTTGGCCAGTAGTGCAAAGATGAACTGTTGATGAATATATTTGGCACGTAGTGCAAAGATGAATTTATTAGTATCATTATGAAAGGAAACTGTGATTTGGTATAACCATGATCTTTGATGTTTCAGGTAAAGATAGGTGATGAAAAATTATCTTCGTCCTGGATGAGAAAAGGAATTTAGAACTACAATTATGATTATGAGTTATTCATATGATTGTGGACCAGAATTGTTGATTGATGTTACAGGAATAAAACATTGTTGATGGATTTTTAACATGGAGAAGATAATAGATTTTATAGTCTATTTGACTCTTCTAAAGGATTGTTCGTTCCGCTGCAACTATGGTTGAAATTTTTATCATCTACCATATGTTCTAAATCTCTGATTTATTATTGATGAAGGCTATTGATAATTTAATTATCTTTAGTCATGATATTCTTTACTGAGCTAGTTGTGCTCACCCTTTTGCTTTACAATTTCTTTCAGGTAATAAGAGTGTAGCTGGGTCGAGCGGGGGTAACAGGGGAATAGAACGGTGGTCTCTAGCTGTGGAGTTCTCCCTAAACAGTATATACAAGTGTGTTGTATACATCTTTTAGTAGGTATATTTGGTGAATCATATATGGAGAGGCGAATCCAACGTTGGAAGGGTGTTTTGCCACTTTCATACAAGATGTCTAATGACATACAACCTCGTGTCATCATAAGACAGGGTTGTGCTCATTCACTTGCTGAGTATATTTACGAGCACTACCTATATAATCTTGGTGTTTGTTTGAAGTATAATTCTCAATTAGAGACAGTAGAGATAATGATATGTCAAGAGAAGACTTACCATTGGGAAGAATACGATAGTAATCTTCTTGTTTTTCTTTGGGGTCTATTGGGTCAACCAAGGATAATTCTATGGCCATATGATATCTATCATAACCTAGAAGCATTGCCTCCCATGTATGAAGGTTTCCTTGAGCACTTCCCAAATATTTTAGTTTCTAAAACAGTTTTTGACTATACCTTTATGTAAGGTGTCACTGTGAGGTGTTGTCCACGGTTGGGAACATGTGTCACATTTGGTATATATTTGTATCCAAACTCACAGTATATGTGTTGTTGTATTTTGCACGACAATTGTTGTAATAAAGTTATAGTTGTTTTCTGTACCATGTATTTGGCGACTCAGAATGGGTTGAATGGAATGAGCCTATTTTGGGTTGTCACAATATCTTAGTTCAATTGATATTTTGATGTATCTTGCAAATTTCACAAGACTAGCTATAGCATTTGCAGTTAACATACTAGCAATGTACAATTATGCACGAAATCGAAGACATTGTAATGAAATCAAACATATTTTACATTATCTTCGTGAGACTATTGATTTGGGATTATTTTATCTAAAGGGTGATAGAACCAAGCATATTGCACCAAAATTATTTTATACACATGAGCCCCAGAAGAATGGTAATATTGATATCAAGCATATATGATCATGTGATAATTTGGTTAATATATTCATTAAGTCATTACCAGCTATGATTTTGAAGAAGATGGTGCACAATATTGGCATACTTTGACTTAATGATATTTTTACCATGAACAAAGGAAATTTTATGTACTTATGAAGGGGAGTAAAAAGAATATGTGCAGATTGTACTATTTTTCCTTCGCTAAGGTTTTTTTCCCATTGGGTTTTCCTCTGCAAGGTTTTAATGAGGCAATCCCAAGGCACTAAAAGTTATACAAGAATAGAGTTAAATACACATTTCCCCACTCTACTCGATCTCGGTTTACAAATGCATCACTGGATTGAAATTTTTTACAATCGAATCAGTGAACTACAAATATTTATCAAACCGTTACAAAATCTGTTAAATGAATTGACTTTATACAGAAATATATTACATCAGCAAAAAATACGCTACATCTGAGTCCACATCACTTATTTCACATGGGTTAATTCTAATCATTGCCACGTTATCATGATTCATTTAATTTAAAATTAGAACTAACATAATAATAAAAATAACCCAAATATCTAATCCCAAATTTTCAAATAACCTAAAACAAGCAAATAAACTCTCATTTTTACTCTACACCTTGAGCTTGCTCTCATCTTGTTGTGAAATAAACTTGGGTTTTTCAACTGGTGTTCACCGAATTAGTGATGTCCTCTCTCTCTTACCCTTCTGCTTCTTCTGTTAGTTACTGGATTTGAATTTAAGGGAGCAGATGAAGAGCCAAATCCTAGGCCAGTTGAGTTGGGAATTTTTGTTTGTTTGCTAATTAAGATCTGATCAGATCTAATTGTTTTATGTTCTTTAATGTTGTAGATCTAGAGGCTTCGAATTCGCAACATTGAAAAATGAGACGCAATGGAGGAAATAGTGGACGCCGTGAAGGTGGCGCGGGTGGCGGAGACAAGAGGAAATGTGGCTGTTATTCGCAACATCTGTTCTTGCCATCGGGTGTTATTGTTAGATCTTTGAATTGGGTTATGAAGATAATAGTTTTGCAATTATTTTGTAGATAATCAAAGTCCCATATTTTAGAACGTACAATATAATCTTATAATTAAATATATCTTTATTATTATTATATCAAGAATGAATTAAATTATTTTACATAAAAGAACGATAACGTCATTCTGTATGATTTAGTAGATAACTTAAATTTAGATAGAAAATATAGGACTTTGGAATGTAGTAGTCTAGTAGATAACGTCATTCTGTATTTATAGATTTAATACAGATTTAATCCTTATTTATGTATTAGAGGACTTTGGAATGTAGTAGACTAGAGAAGGAAAACTAACTAAATAAAAGAGGAAAAAAATCCCTAGCGTATGACAATTTATAATTCCAAGATCTAGGATACATCTAAATCTAAATAGAGGGGAAGGGGAGTGGGGCGAGAAATTAAAAACAAGAACCAATTAAGAGGATATTTCAGTAATTTTTACAATTATACTGGAACATCGCCATTAAGGGTGAGCTTGATGCGGTTTGGTACAGTTTGAAGTTCAAATCGCACCCGAAATCGCTTAGGTGCAGTTTGACAAATCCAAAATCGCACACGAAACCACTTATAATTGGTGCGATGCGATTTTAAATTATGCGGTGCGGTTTCAATTGGTGCGGTTTCGGTTACAAAACCAATTGAAATAACAAAAAAAATAAGTTTTCAATATAATTTAATACAGAGCTCACATCGAGCAATTAACTTAGTGACAGAGTCGGCAATGAGAATTATATCAAGCATAGAAACAAAGCTCTTTCTGTCAAACATGTCAAATTCATCATCAAATCATAGAACAGGAGACACATAAATAATTTTAGTTTATAATAAAGGAAGATACTTTAAAACTAAAACATACGCTATATAAAACAATGAAGATCATATATTCGACTAATAAGTAAGAAGATTTATCTAGTTCCCCAAAAATTAAAAGTATATACTAGAGATAGAATGAAATTGTATCTTATATATTGCAGGGATGACTTATAGAATATAATCCTAACTATACCTAATTTGAAAATAATCTATTAGACTATTACTATAATAGTATTGACCTTAACCAATGCATCAAGTGCTCAAACCAACGAATTTGGCACCCCTCGGCTATAATCCCCTCCAATAACGCATCAAACAAATTTGAAATTTTAAAACTTCAATTGCTTAATTTTTGACTCCATAAAACTTTCAATTGGTGAACAAATTTCAATACAAGACTGAGGCTTTCTCTGAGCATGTTCAAGTGAAAAGTAACTTTAGAATTTAATAGAGATAATACATACATACACACATGGTGCGGTTTCGATTTTATGCGTGCGATTTTAGCTAATAACCAAACCGAAACTGTAAATTTAGTTATTCAACCCACCTAAAACCGCCACATACGCCGGAATCGGTGGTGCAATTTTAATTGGTGAATTTGTGCGAATTTTGGTGCGATTTCGATTCCAATTGGTTACTTGCTCACCCCTAAGTAACACAGCCAAACTTGAAAAATCAACATATAACAAAAGTAATTCTGCAACTATTGGCTTCTACTCGCGTAAGATAATATTATGCTAAAATATCTGATGTGACAATATAAGCTATTGGTTCTGTTGGGTTCTGCCTAATTTCAAGTTAAAAAAACACAATTAACAAGAAAATGCAGGTTAAGAAATAATCCGATGCCACCACTGTAAAAAAGTAAAATACCAACTTTCAGTTTCTCTTCCTTTTGTTTTTTTCCAACTTCCACAGTCTTAGTATGAATTCTACGCCCTCGCTCAGATTCGCCTTTTCTCCCTTCTTTGGTATTCCATAACTCAGGCAGCGGGTATCTTCCACTGGGGTTATACTCGTTCATCTCGGACAATGCAGTTGTTACAGCCTCGTATATTTCATCACCACACTCGTTCTTTAAAGTTTGATTTGCTCATCTTCTTCATCGATAACTTCCTGAACATGTCATGACCAAAACAAAGCATACAATAAGGAAAATGGAGAAGATGATTGTTAAGCAAAGAAATGCAGCTCTGTATGCAGTGGACTTCAAAATTAGAATACACAAATAAAATACAGCGCATAGTATTACAACAGTGAGCACTAGTAAAAAGTATGATCACGTCAGATGAGAGAGAACTTAGCAAGTAATGTCATGAGAGCGACGCATACCTTATGATCTCCATCAACCATAATGACTTTAAAGGGATGCCAGCTTGGATCCCTAAGTTTATCATCCCAAAGAGAAGCCAGTTCCATTGCTTTCTCCTCTGCTTCTTCAGCTGGATATTTTCTCTTTGCAACTACATGGAATGGCTTCTCGTTAAGATCTCCCATTCTCTTGACACAAATGGAGGCCTTCGTGGCAGGCCTGTCCTTCAAACTCTGTTAATGCATGAAACCCATTAATAACACAAAATAAATTAAATTTTCATGTTCTCTTTTGCTTTTATGTTGTGTGCATACAAGCAAGCCACATATTAGGGTGCAGGGTCAATTTACCCCACTAGAAAAAAATTATTTTATAATATATGATAAATTTAGAAGAAATTTAAGTGTAATGAATAAATTGATACCACTGAAATTTTATAATTTTTTAATATACGGGGTCAAATTGAATTTTTTTATAACTTTCTCAATTCTATATTACTTCTACTCCTTGATGTATGCATCTTCCTCTAATATTTTTAAAATAAATAATAATCTAATTTATATTATTTATATAACATAAGAAATTTAAATATTATTAATAAATTTGTGATTAGAAAGGCGTATTAAGGGTCAATGAGGGTGTGTACACACATATATATATATAATGTATTACTTGTTTTATTAAAAATATTATAACCAAATACATATTTTACACATGCAATCGGCCAAAAGCACAAAATTATGTAAAAAAATTGACTCGGGGACGCTTCTCCCGAATCCCGCCAAATTTTTATAGCATCACAATATTTGACCCCACTGAAAACAAATCGCTTCGCCACTGCATACAAGTAAAACAGAAGCCTAAGTGAAAGGACTAAAAGCAGGCTCAAAAATCATGTTTGAAATGGAGGGGATGTATGAAGAACAGGGGACGTCATTTGTTTCAACATTTAAAGCATGAATATCTTTTTGCTCAGACTTTGAGATCCTTTATACACATGTATATATGACTTGAATTAGGAGTTTCAGATAATCAAACTCCTTAGTGTACCTGAAAATATGAGAAAGCTTAAAAAGTTGACTCCTTCAAGTTTCACCATATCTGCAACTAACTTGATACAAGACGGATGATGAAGAATTAATGAAAAATAAACTAGTATCTAAATTCCACGTTTAAACCACTAGGATCTCTCAAGTGTATCAACTCCACGTATCAACACCAAGATAGATAAAAAACTCTACGGTATGAATAAAGTAATCAAGCATCAATATCAATAGTTTGTAGTTTAAATAACTTGTGAGGATTAGATCACTATTTAAAGAGATTCAAAAACCTAATATTACTTGGGGAATAATAAAAATACTAAACGGCTAATATACCCTTATTTATAATTTCTAATAACTAATTAATGCCCTAAATCCCCAATAATAAAATACATAATTATATCAACAACTTTATATTAAACATAATAATAACTCCAAATAACAAGTATAAAAAATCTCTTTTTTTATTCTTGATTGGA